>CM035841.1:260916649-261516649 GCA_020510985.1 Pholidichthys leucotaenia | reverse complement strand
GGTAGAGAAGCTGGACAAACCAAAGACGGCGTTCATATGTCCCATGGGCTTTTGGGAATTCAATAGAATTCCCCAAGGCATTACAAACGCCCCCAGCACGTTCCAGTGCCTCTTGGAGAAATGCATGGGTGACATGAATCTGCATGAGTTGATCGTGCTCCTCGATGACATCATTGTGTTCTCCAAGACGCCCGGAGAACATGAGGCTCACTTAATGAAAGTTCTTAATCGCCTAAAAGAGTACGGGCTTAAACCCTCCCCTGAGAAATGCAGATTTTTTCAAACTTCTGTCAGATACCTCGGTCACATTGTGTCCAGTAAAGGAGTTGAGACCGACCCCGAAAAAGTGAAAGCCCTAAGTACCTGGCCTGTGCCCCGTGATCTCAAACAGCTCCGCTCGTTCTTAGGCTTTTCAGGGTACTATAGGCGGTTCATTAAGAACTATTCCAGCATCGTTAAGCCCCTCACTGACTTAACAGCAGGCTACCCTCCTTTGCGAAAGAGCACAAAGCCCAAAGCTAAGCCTGCCCAGTACCACGACCCAAAGACACCGTTTGGCGAGCGATGGACTTCTTCCTGTGATCTTGCATTCAAAACCATCATTGAAAATTATTTATCCTTTTTTTTTTTTTTTTTTTTCCTTTGAAAGACAAAAGTAAAATAGAAAGATGTCTTTACCTTCTTTACATGTTTCAACTGCACTGCAGCCTTCATCAGAAGAGTCAGCTGATTGCTGCCAGGTGACATTTATCAGCTGATTTTCGTAGGCGGGGCCAGCTCAGCAGATCTGTCAGATCCGCTGAGCCGGCCCCGCCTCCCGCCTTCAGATGGTCTCTGGAGAATGTGGTCCCAGGTGTGAGAAAGCATAAAGGCCCCCTCATCTCGGTTCATGGTGTCTTTTCCCCGCTTTCTGATCTCTATTGCCTCCTTGATCCAACGTTTGTGTCTGTTGCTCTCCGATCCAATAATTTTTGTGTTGTCCCAGTCCATGATGTGATTATTTCTTTTGCAGTGGTCCGATATAGCTGATTTTAATGTTTCTTGTTCTGCTTTTTCTTTTTGTGATCTTGTGAGTCGTCCTTGCGTTTCCTTCTCACATTCCTTTTGGTGTTCTTTTTTTCTTGTGGTGAATAATCTTCCGGTTTCTCCAATGTAGGTTTTGTTACATGATCTGCATGATATTTCATATAATACATTGCATTTATTGTCTTGTTCTATTCTGTCCTTGGGGTGTACTAATAACTGTCTTAATTTTTTGTGTGGTTTGACTGCTGTGTTTATTTTGTATTTTTTCATGATCCTTTGAATTGGTTCCGTGATCCCTCGTATGTATGGTATAGTTATGGTTTCCTTGTTTTTGATTTCAGCTTTTGTTCTGTGTCTTGTGTCCTGTTTATTTTCTTTGTTTTTGACTTGCTGTTTCCCTTTGTTTATGGCCCATACTGGATATTGGCAGCGTATAAGTGCATGTTTTATGTGGTTTTCCTCTTCCTGTCTGTCTTCTTGTTCCGTGATGATGGTGGCTCGTTCATATAATGTCCTGACGACTGATAGCTTGTGTGCTGTGGGGTGTTCCGATGTCCAAAGTAGGTATTGATCTGTGTGGGTTGGTTTCCTGTAGACTGTGATTTTTATGCTGCCATCCTCGTTGTGGTGGATTTTCATGTCCAGAAAGGCTATGGTGCCATTTTCCTCCTCTTCGTGTGTGAATTTTATGTTCCCCGTACTGTCTGTACTGTTCAGATGGTCAGTGAGTTCTTGTGTATGTCCTTTCCTTATTTTTTCCAGAATGTCATCTACGTATCTCTTCCAAAGGGTGGGTTTGCATATTGTGGGTGCTGTGTTGATGGCTTTATTTTCCAGATCCTCCATAAAAAAACTGCTCATGATGGCTGATAGTGGGTCTCCCATTGCAAATCCTTCTTTTTGTTTGTAGATTTTTCCTCTGAATTGAAAATAAGTGGATTTTGCAACAAACTGTAGTAATTTGGATATGTCATGGACTGTGAGGTTGGTGCGTCTTTTTAGGGTACTGTCCTTGTTGAGGCGTTCTTGCACTATATGTAGTGTGACGTCAATAGGAGTCTTTGTGAATAAAGAGATGACGTCATGTGAGATGAGGATCTCGTCTGATTCTATTTTTATGTCTTTGAGTTCTTGTGCCAGCTCTTTTGAATTTTTACAGTGAAAGTCTGATAGTCCAAGGAGGGGTTTGATGATTTCAGCTAGGGCTTTTGATAAGTTGTATGTGACTGATCCAATGCTGTCTATTATTGGCCGCAGTGGGATATCCTTTTTATGTATTTTCGGTGTTCCATAAATCCGAGGGGTGATGCTGGCTGTGGGGATCAGGTGATCATATGCGTCCTTTGTGATTTTATTGCTTTCTAATAGAGGTTTTAGAAGGGCTTTGAGCATTTTTTTCTTTTCTTCTGTCGGGTTTGTTTTAATGATTTTGTATGTGTTACTGTCTGCCAACATGGTTTCCATCTGTTTTTCGTATGTTTCCGTGTCCAAAATTACTGTTGTTCTGCCTTTATCTGCTGGGAGTATTGTGATCGTTTTATCTGTCTTGAGTGAGTTTAATGCTTTTTCTTCTTTTCTTGTAACGTTGCTTTGTGGTAATTTGGCCGTTTTGAGGATTCCTGCGACTGCGTTCCGGAGTGCTGCTTTTTCTCCTTGGTCCTGGATTTTTTCACATGCCAGTTCTGTTGCGAGGATGTATTCTTCATGGGGGATTCTGGCTGGTGTGATGGCGAAGTTCAGTCCTCTGTTCAGCACTGTTTTCTCCGTGTCCGTGAGTGTGCGTTGTGATAGGTTTTTGACCCACTTATCGTTCTTTTCCGTGTGTGTTTGTCTTCGTCCGTTCTTTCTTTCTGTGAGTTTTTTTAATTTTTTCAATTGGCGGTTTTTCGTTGTGATGAATTCTTGTTCGTGTGCGTGTTTCAGTTGTGCTTTTATCTGCTCCTGCGTTTTCTGGCCCGTCGGGTAGCGTTGCTTAAACATGTCCGTTTCCTCTTTGATTTGGTTGTTTGTTTTGTCTACTTTATTTGCCGTTATTCTTATACGTTCTTTTATAAGGTCTTTCCGTGCTTTGTTGATGATTTTTTCTGCGTTCTTGGTCGGGATTGGATTTCTTATATTGAGGCTTTGGGGTGTGACCTCCTCATCTCTGCAACGGAGGTTGAATCGTAGGTGGTTTCTGAAGCGTGCCCGTGTTTTCTCCAATTTCTCCAGCCGGCGGAAGTCTTTAATGCAAACTTGTCCATAACTTCCACGTAATACGTCAAACAGGTTCATTTTGTCTTCTTTCAATTATTTATCCTTTTTTTTTTTTTCCTTTGAAAGACAAAAGTAAAATAGAAAGATGTCTTTACCTTCTTTACATGTTTCAACTGCACTGCAGCCTTCATCAGAAGAGTCAGCTGACTCTTCTGATGAAGGCTGCAGTGCAGTTGAAACATGTAAAGAAGGTAAAGACATCTTTCTATTTTACTTTTGTCTTTCAAAGGAAAAAAAAAAAAAAAAAGGATAAATAATTGAAAGAAGACAAAATGAACCTGTTTGACCCATCATTGAAAAGCTCAGTGCTGCGCCTGTCCTGGGTTTCGCTGACCCTCAGTTGCCATATACCCTCCATACTGACGCCAGCACTACAGGGCTTGGCGCCGCCCTCTATCAAGAGCAGGAGGGCCAGACTAGGGTCTTAGCTTATGCAAGCCGGGGGTTGTCTAGAAGTGAGTCCCGTTACCCTGCTCATAAATTGGAATTTTTGGCTCTAAAGTGGGCAGTAACGGAGAAGTTCGCAGACTATTTATATGGAAATCATTTTACTGTCGTGACAGACAGTAACCCCCTGACGCACATCTTTACTACTGCTAAGATGGATGCCATGAGTTATAGGTGGCTAGCTGCTCTGTCGACGTTTAACTTTAAGCTCCAATACAGAGCAGGCAAGCTTAACTCAGATGCAGATGGTCTCTCTAGACGGCCACATAGCGAGTTACTCAATGACGCAGTGTCCCAAAAGGAGCTTGACCGCATACAGCAGTTCACTCAAACTCACTTGTCTCTTCCTGAAAGCAGTTTAAGTTCCGAGGTAGTGTCTGCTATATGTGAAAAAACACCTTGTCTGTAGCTCTCCAGACAACACCTTCCCTTTGGTTCACTCATTAGCCCTCTCTGTAGCCGCCATTCCAGATGGCTACGCCGATGAAGATGGCTGTGGTGGTCTTCCAGTTGTACCCCACATGACGCCTGAACAGATCAAAAATGAACAAAGAACTGACCCGTTTAACCACTTGCGCTCCGTTGTTCCGCGGGCGGGCAAGTCTCTGCGTCCTAGGGCGCACGAGGGCGCACAAGGATGCATGATGCATGATATACTGATGATGGTGCAGATGGAGATGGTGCTGGCCTCCAAGTGCCACTGAAAAAAAAAGCTGCAGACAGTCGCGAACAGATTAGTTCATCTGATTGACCTGTCATTCGACTAATAAGAGCCTTGAATTGGGTTTCTGAAACCACGAAGAGCCAATGAATGAAAACCTAGGAAGGAGGACACGCCTACTGTGAATGCAGGAGCCAATTGAAGCACAGAAATTCGGGCTGGGTGAAGAGATATTTACTGTTGCAGCAGATGAAAACAAAGGACGCTGGACGAACCTGCTACAGATCCAGCAGCATGGAGAACACCCACAAGTGGGACCTGCACTCATTCCAGCAGAATAGGATTAGGATTCTCTTCCTTCATCATAGACCGATGGAGGCCGACGACAAAGGTCGTAAATCATTCACCAAAACCGCAATATTGGAATTATGTTTTGATCGGGATCCACGAGCGGACCAGCGTCGCGTTCGTCTGACAATGGGGAAGAGAAGTTCGCCAGGACAACGCTGCTGTGAAGAGATAAGGTGTTATAAGCTAAATTATTATTTCTCCCTGAAAACTGTAATCAAAAAATGACTTTTGACCGATCGGTAAGTTACAACTGTACCGCACACGAAGTGCGTGCGCCGCAATAAACGGTTCATTTGCCGTGTTTGGACCGTGAACGCCCCCCACCCCCCGCTGCAGAAGAGGAGCGGGGGGGGGGGGGTTCACGGTCCGAACGCCCCCGGTCCTCGGGGGGAAGCATATGAGTCTATTCCATCATGTAGCGATGGCCGTCTTCTGTAGCGAGGGGGGGGGGGGGACACTGTGACAGCGTTGCTGTGGAAACATGCAAGGAGTGTAATCCGTCATGTAGCGAGGGCCGAACTCCGTCCTTTGTTGCGGGGGGGGGGCAACAACCCCCCCCCACACACACACACAGACACAGCCCTGAGTGTGACCTTTCATTAGAGCCCAAAATGAAGATTCTACATTGAATTATTCAAAAGTTACAGACGCTTTTCTAAACTGTGCCATTTGGCACAGTTCCAAAACGCCTGGGAACAGCCTGAGAACAAAGCTGTGTAAAATATTCATTTTTTGTGGTATTGTTACCAAATTTGGATCTCAGCTTGATAACACTTGGTTCTACATTTCTGTTGCATTTTCCAGCCGGATCGGACAGCTGTGTGTTATTTGCAAGCATTTGTATCCAAAAAAACACCGTGTCCAAATTTATTTTCTTCAAGTTCAGTATGTTTAGATGACTGTAACTCAGTGGCTGGAGCACGTAGAGAGATCATGTTTTTTTTGCCAAAAAATTCAAAGTGTTTTCTTCTAAATGAGACCAACCCCATGAAGATGCTGCAAAGGGTTGAATAATGGCTTTCGATTTACTTTGGGCACGGTTTTTTTTTGGCATTTTTAGGAAAATTGCCCGGAGTGCAAGGGGTTAAGAGAAGTGATTGTACAAATTGAAACTGGACTAAAAGTTCCACCAACTGTACGAACTGAACTTCCTGACATCAACTTGTTACTCCTAGAGCTCAGTCGACTTGAAATGTGCAATAATATCCTCTACCGCACTCGTCAAGACGGAGGAAATGTTACTTACCAGCTCGTCTTACCTGAACAGCTCCGCGATTCAGTCTTTCAAAGCCTCCACTGTGACATGGGCCATTTAGGCACAGAGCGTACTTTGGATCTCGCCAGAACAAGGTTCTATTGGCCTCGCATGGCGGCAGATATTGAAAAGAAGATCAAGACATGTAATCGCTGCGTAAGACGTAAAACCGCTCCAGAACGAGCTGCTCCGCTTGTTAATATCAAGTCCACCCGACCGCTCGAACTTGTCTGTATGGATTTCCTATCCATTGAGCCCGATCAAAGTAACACGAAGGATGTGCTCGTGCTAACTGATCATTTCACGAAATACGCTATAGCCATCCCTACCAGCAATCAGAAAGCTCAGACCGTTGCAAAGGCACTTTGGGACAACTTTATAGTCCACTACGGGATACCCGAACGTTTTCATGGTGATCAGGGTCCTGATTTTGAGTCCCATATCATAAAAGAACTTTGCAGAATCATGGGCATTCGCAAAAACCCTATCATCCCAGAGGTAACCCGGTAGAACGTTTCAATAGAACGTTATTGAGCATGCTGGGTACTCTGGAGGAAAAGAACAAATCTCATTGGCACAACTATGTGAAACCACTTGTACATGCGTACAATTGTACGAAGAATGACACTACTGGTTTTGCCCGGTATGAGTTAATGTTCGGTCGTCAGCCGAGATTGCCAATCAATCTTGCATTTGGGCTCCCGTTTCACAACAAAAGTTTCAAGTCACATTCCCAGTACATTGAAAAACTGAAGACAACTCTACAAGAAAGCTACAAACTAGCAACAGAAAATGCTAACAAGATGGCTGAAAGAAACAAAACGAGATTTGATATGCAAGTGAAACCCTCAAAACTAGAACCAGGCGACAGAGTTTTGGTACGTGCAGTCCGCCTCAGAGGAAAGCACAAACTAGCAGACAGATGGGAAGCTGAAATCCACATTGTGGTGAGCCAAGCAGGTGACTTGCCTGTTTACACTATAAAACCTGAGACAAAAGATGGTCCTGTTCGCACTGTTCACCGCGACCTCTTGCTTCCCTGTGGTTTTCTTGCCCCTGTTGAGGAAGAACCTGTCCAATCAAAACGTGTCCGCAAACCTAAGACAAGACAGTCACCTGAACAAAATGAGGAATGTGAGAATTCAGAACCAGAAAATGAAGATGTCTATTGGTACAGAGAAGAACCAATCCAAACGCCCATAAAGCTCACTCGAGTTTATGAAATTCCCCATCCAAAGACATTCTTTAAAGGAGACATTCCTGCTGAAACTCACTTACCTGAGAATGACAACCAAATAGAAAATGTCACTTCACCTGGATGTGACAACTTACCGAATGATAGAAACCTGGAGGAAACTGAAACAAATGTGGAACCATCAAACAATGACAATGGAACTGAAAGTGAAACCAACTTACCTGATAAAGGTACCTGTGATGAACCTGTGGAAGAAAAAGAACCTGAAAAAGAAGTCCCACAGACTGTGAGACGTTCTGGGAGGACAACCTCCCAGCCAGAAAGACTTCAGTATAGTCACTTGGGAAACCCTCTCCTAACTGTTGCCCAGTCCCTGTTTCAAGGATTAAACCTGGCTTTTACCAGAGCCTTAATAGAGTCAGATCTTAAGAATATTCCCATGAACAATAGTTCTCCCGTCATTACTATTTAGCTAATCCCATGCAAAGGGACTTGCATGATTCTAAGGGGGGATAGTGTAACCCAGTGTTAAAAACGTGGATGGAATTATAAATGTTGATACCGCTTTAAGAAGGGGGGACATTCATTTCACAATGGGAGTAGATAGTTTAACGTGAAATAAATTAGAAATATTGATACCGCTTTTAAAAAGAAAAACACCCATTTTACAATGGGAATACATAATTTGAATATGAATATTTAAATAAATATATATATTCATAAGTAGGAACATTTTCTAGAAGGCTGTGATAAAGTTCCTAGTATTGTGTGTTGATATTTATTGTAACCAATGGCTGCGCCGTTGCTGGGTCACGCCACCCAATGGGTTAAGCGCTCTCTCCCTGGGTCTGGGATGACTTGCATTTTTGGCTCAGTCACGCCAGACGCCGAAAGACACAGACCAGAGAGAGAGAGACTGTCCTTGGTGATATGGCGATGCTAGCGTGCTGGTAGCAGCCTTTGCCTGGATAAAACCCTTGAAATTGATTGGGATCCAAAGGCTGCCGACGCCGTTGAGCGCGGGAACCCCATTGATGCACGAGCCACTTAGCATGGTCAGGTTCTTTTCTTTTTTTTTTCTTCCTTTGGACTGGTTTGACCAGAGCGTGGATTCTCCAAATCTGGATGGCGAGCTGAAGCCCGAACCCTAGAAACTGCTAGAGGTGACCCCACTGGTCACCTGGACCTGATACAACAAGAACTGTGAATGGTAAATATAATTTGAGTTTATGAATTGTATTTTCTTTTATCGCGCTATGTATTTATTTTTGTGTACATAATTGTAAATAATATACATAGTTGCAAGTTCCATACACTGTGTGTGTGTGTATGTGTCATCTGTTGTTGCACCTCCCAGGCTCCTACGAATCCAGAGTCGGTCTGACCTGGCCCAATTATCCCTCTGCTCAGGTAGTAAAGTTAAGGTAACTACATTGCCATAACACAATACTACCAAAAAGGGTACTACACCTAAAGTGGGTAGGGTGAGTGGGTGTTAGTAAGGGTTACACACAAAAATCTGGCGAGCGCAGGTGTTAGTGGGTGTTACCCAATTACCCAATCAGCAGTGGTATACCCCGCAGGTATTACACCCTGTATTTTACCCTGTGTATTACAGTGGGTACATATTGTTACAGTGGTATACTGTGTTACAAAATTTGGCGAGACAAGTTAAGTGCACACCACGTGCACACGTGTTACACCAAGAACAGACACTTCATCTTGAAAGGCAAGTTATAGTAATAATAGAATAAAGAACAACAGGCTGAATAGGTGTGCGGTATGCTATCGTAACACATTGATGGTTAGTCAGCTACATGAAGCATAAACAACGAACTGAAGAGGTGTCTCGTATGTTAACGTAATATATTAACAGTTATTCACATAACTACAGCATAAAGAACATAATATAACAAGTTCACCAAACTCACGATCTCATTCCTAATCGCTAAGTCCTTTAAATTCTTCATCCTCGGTGTCGCTTCTGAACAACTCCGCCAACTCGGAGGTAGACGAAGCGCTGCTTCCTCCTCTGCGTGGCTGTCGTCAGACTCAGCATCATTTCCATTTCCAATTATTCCGGCTTTTCTGAATCCCAACAGGATGGTTTCGTTTTTCACTGAAGTCCACGCGTTGTCGATCCATCCGATGACATGCAGGAAAGTTGCATGGCGCATCCTCCCGGTTGTTGTGAAGCTGTGCTCTCCATCCATCATCCACTGCTCCCATAGGTGATGCAAAACTGCCTTAAAGCTCCGGTTCACAGACATGTCAAGTGGCTGGAGTACTTTGGTTAAGCCTCCAGGGATGATGGCAGGTATGGTGTTGACAGCTTTTAATTTAGCTTTGAACTGTGGTGTGATGTGCGCTCGCATACTGTCCATCACAAGCAGGGCTTTGCGTGTTCTAAAAAAAGCCATCTGGATGCTTAGTGTAGCACTTTGTAAGCCAAAAGTTCATCATTTCTTGATCCATCCACCCTTTCTCATTCACGGCCACGACAACTGAGGGGGACTGGATTTTTGGCATGGTTTTTCGTTTGAAAATGACCATTGGTGCTAATTTTGATCCATCTCCACAACATGCCAGCACCACTGTGAAATGTGACTTCTCATGACCAGTCGTCACTATATTCACACTCTTTTGCCCTTTCTCTGCGACACTTCGGCCCATGGGGATGTCATACGTGAGGGGGACCTCGTCCATGTTAATAATATGATCCGGTGTCACGTTGTGCTCAATTACTTGCTTTTCAATGAACTCACAGAAACTGTCGACCTTGGCTTGGAAATCTGCTGGCAGTTTTTGGGACATCGTTGTCTGTGCTCTGATGAAGAGGCTTTTGCGTTGCAGAAGCGTTAACACCAAGAAGGTCCTCCCACAAAGTCATTTATATTCATCTCCTTGGCAACTACCTGAGCGTGGAGACGAAACTGCACCGTTGACAAGCCTCTCTCGGCAGCACGTTGTTCAAGCACCCATTTGTGAACTCGTTCCTCTAACTGTGGCCATCTAGCTTTTAGCCCGCGATTAGCTTTTTTTTTTTTTTTCCACAATATCTTTATTGAACCTTTTTTTTTTTTTTTTTTTTTAACAAACATGATACAAACAATCAAACACTAACACTAAAGTACTACAGAAAAAAAAATGCACTAAAAACACCAACAACCACCAACAAAATCAAGTCTTCAACAATGCTCCTCTGTTTAGTCTAGACAATCCAATACATAAGTATACATATTATGTTCACCAGTTTGGAATTTACAAGGTCCACACACATCATTCACCTTCTTCTTCAAGAGTTATGTTTAAATTTTTTACATAATCAATAAAAGGTCTCCATATATTCTCAAACACAATTTCCTTTGATTTCAGTATATATGTTATTCTTTCTAATGGAAGGTTTGTTAACATCTGTCTTAACCACTGAGTCACATCTGGTCTATGAGTCTTTTTCCATAATAATGCAATACATTTTTTGGCATTAAGCAAACTGAGGTCTATGAATGTTCTTTCACTTTTATTAAAATTATGCTTTTCTGGGTACAGACCCAACAAAAACAGTTTAGGATTCAATATGATTTGTTTTGAAATTATTTTTTCAATTGTTACCCTCACCTCTTCCCAAAACATTCTTATTAATCTACATTCCCATAAACAATGAAATAGGGTTCCTTTACTTTCCATGCATTTTGTGCATGTATCTGGTATATTTTTGTTATATCTATTTAACTCCTCCGGTGTAACATACATCCGCATTAACCATTTGAAATGTATCAATTTAAGGCGTGCATTTATTGATTTGGTTTGAGCTTCTGTACAAGCCAATTCCCATTGTTCCTCTGAAATTTCAATTTGCAGATCTTCTTTCCAGTAGTTTAATCTTTTCAGTGAATTTTCACTTGAAGATAGTGTCAATGAGTTATAAAACTCTGAAATAATACCCTTTCTTTTACTATCTTTCATCATCATTTTTTCCAAGGATGAATAAATAGGTCGAGTGAGAGCTTTATTTTGATTTGATTGAATAAAGTTTCTAAGTTGAAGATATTTAAAAAAATGTGTTCTATTGAGATTAAATTTGATCCTCAGCTCTTCAAAAGACATTATGTTGTCTGCACATGGCAAATATAAATCCTGAATCTTTTGTATCCCTTTTAAAGTCCATACTTTAAATACAGCGTCCGCTCTCCCTGGTTTAAAATATTGATTACCCCATATTGGACTAAATTGTGACAATAACTGTGGTTCTTTTAAATAGTTTTTAGCTTCACACCATATTTTGATCATATGCTTTACAAATGGATTTTTAACTTGTTTTTGTAATTTTTTTGCCGAATCTGAGTATATGAATATGGGAAGAGGTAAAGGTAAATTGTATGATTCCATTTCAGTCCAGTGAGGGAGATCATTTGATGAAAAATAATATGTCATAGACCTCAGTTGTGCCGACCAATAATACAACATAAAATTTGGACATTTCAGACCTCCACGATCAAATGGTAAATATAATAAAGACAAACGTAATCTAGCCCTCCTGTTGTTCCATATAAATTCCACTAACTTTTTTTTTATTCTTGAGAATAGATCTAAAGGTGGTGATAAGGGAATGTATTGAAATAAATAAAGTATTTTAGGTAAAATATTACTTTTAAGTATATTGATTCTCCCGATCATCGACATTGGTAGTGACATCCATCTCTGAGTTAACTCATTGATATCTGACATTAAGGCTTCATAGTTGACACTGGCGACTGATTCTAGCTTAGGCATAATATGGATTCCTAAATATTTAAACTGATTTACAACATTGAATTGATTTACCTCAGGGGCTAGGTAATTTCTCTGGGTCTCATTTAGCATTAATATTGAAGATTTAGTTTTATTTATTTTATATCCTGATATTTCCCCAAAATTCTTTATTAAATTCAACAAGGTTGGAATTGATTTTTTTAGATTCGACATAAACAAAATTATATCATCGGCGTACAGGGAGATTTTATGTTCTGTTGGTCCAACTTTAATTCCATATATTTGTGAATGTAAACGTATCGCTATCGCTAAAGGTTCAATTGCCATAGTAAACAGTAAAGGTGAAAGTGGACAGCCTTGTCGACATCCTCTATTGATTTTTATTGGTTTTGAAATATTGTTATTTGTTAGGATTTCTGCTGTAGCATTATTGTATATTATTTGAACCCATTTTATGAAATTATTTCCAAGTCCAAACCTTTGTAGGACTTCAAAAAGAAAGGGCCATTCAACTCTATCAAAGGCCTTTTCGGCGTCCAGTGATAGGAGAGCTGTATCCGGTGCTTCTTTATTAAAATAAATAATATTAAATAGTCTTCTTACATTATGGAAGCCTTGTCTACCCTTTATAAAGCCATTCTGATCTCGATTAATAATATTTGGTAAAATTTCTTGTATTCGTCTTGCTAAAATTTTACAGATTATCTTAAGGTCGGCGTTTAATAGGCTTATTGGTCTCATATTTTCACATTTATTAGAGGGCTTACCTGGTTTTGGCAGCAGTATAATTAAGGCATTATTTATGTATGATGGTAAATTATTATTTTGAAATGCTTCTAAAACCATTTCCAAAAAAGGTTTTATTAATTTATTCTTAAATTTTTTATAAAGGTCAACTGGAAGACCATCTGGTCCTGCACTTTTTCCTGATTTCATATTATCAATGGCTAGCCCAACTTCTTCTTGACTAATTTTAGACTCCAATATCTCCCTGTTTTCATTTGGAATACACGGTATAGATAGTTCGTTCAAAAACCCATTTAGTTTTGTTAAATCAGGTTCATTTTTGGTATCATATAATTTTTCATAGTAATCTCTAAAGGCTCTATTAATTTCTAAAGGATCTATAACTACCTGTCCGTTACTTATAATACTGGTAATTGGTGTTTTAATTTCCAATTGTTTAATCTGCCATGCTAATAATTTTCCTGATTTTTCACCTTGTTCATAAAAAGATTGTTTCAATCTTAGAAGACTCGAGGCAGCTCTATTCGCTGATTTTTTGTCGTATTCAGCTCTCAAAATCAGTAATTCATTCTCCAACCTTGGGTCACTTCCTGCATACACTTTTTCCTGAAGACTTTTTATTTTATGTTCCAATTTAGCTCTCTCCTCTCGAGTCTTCTTAGATTTTGATCCTGTATAACTAATAATATGTCCCCTAATAAAAGCTTTGAAAGCCTCCCACTTTACACATGCTGATGTTTGTGTAGTATTGATGTCAAAGAACTCGTCTATCTGTTTTTCTATATACTTGACAAATTCCTCATCCTGAAGCCATTTATGCTGAAATTGCCATCTACCTGATTCCTTTGTCAATTTTTTATCTACATATATTAGACAACAGGGTGCATGATCAGAGATCACGATGTTATCATAAAAGCAGTTTTGAATCTTGGACCTTAATTCTGTGGAAATCAAAAAATAATCAATACGTGAGAATGTCTTGTAGGTACTGGAATAACAAGAATAGGCTTTAACTTGTGGTTTCATTTCTCTCCATATATCTAACAATCTCAATTCTTTCATAAAATGATTAATAGTCATCCTACATCCAATGTGCGTACAATCCAGTCCTGTTGATCTATCCACACCTGGATTCAATGTACAATTAAAATCCCCTGCTATTATATGTTGCCCTGTAAGTGATGATAAGATGAGAAATAAATTAGCAAAGAACTTCTGATCATCTATATTGGGACCATATAAGTTCACGAGATTTATATTTTCTAATAGCAAAGAACCTTGAATGATTACATATCTTCCAAATTTGTCTCCAATTACATTTTTCACTTGAAAAGGAACTGATTTATGTATGAGAGTCATAACTCCCCTGGCTCGGGATGAAAATGAAGAGGTGAATACACTTCCCTGCCATCTACTCCTAATTCTTTTAACATCCTCCTCTATCAGATGAGTTTCTTGTAAAAACACAATTCTTGAACCCATGTCCTTTATTTTATTCATAACTTGTTTAAGTTTTTTTAAATTTTGTAGACCTCTGCAATTCCATGAAGTTAAATTAAGATTAACACTTTGGTCCATGATCAATAGAGAGTTTGGGATTACCTTGCAGTGTAAACATGCTCATACAGAGAAGCAAAAACATGAGTGGTTGAACATTCATCCTACAAACTACACACAAACAAATTTCCCCTTCCCACACTTGTGGCAAACCCCCCAAAATCAAAAGAAAAATTCTGTCTCCCGATATAGCCATCGACCGTTCCACACCCACGGGGAACAGCCTAAGCCACTCCTTCTTCATCCTCCCAATCACCCTAACTCTACTGCTTTTAATGACGTAACATTAACTCTCCTCTGTAGTTTTCCAACTTAACTCCAAAATTTTTAACAACTTTGTACATCATAGTTTTTTTTTTTTTGTTTGTTTTGTTTTTGTTTTGTTTTTTTAATATATAATACAATCTATATTTTGTAAACTTACTATTTACTTCAAGTCAGTCAGATGCCTGTGCAAATGCTTAATTATTCTACCTTATATTTTGTTCATGCTTAGCTCCCACCAGTCTCTTCTTCTTCTTTGATCTTCTTGATGAACTCCTGCGCCTCCTCTGGGGTCTTGAAGATGTGGGTTCTGCCCTCATACGTGGTCAGCAGTCTCGCAGGATAGATTACACCATGACGAATCCCAAGGTTGCGCAGCTCCTTACGTACGGGATCAAACTGCTTCCTCAATTGCTGGATTCCTGTGGCCAAATCTGGGTAGAACCGCACCTGCTGGTCCTGGTGTTTAATCTCTCCTTTAGCACGTGCAGCGTTGAAGATCTTCATCCTGTCTCTGTTGCTAAGAAACTTCATAATTAAGGTCCTCGGCGGTCCCTTATCTCTCCGTGGGCCAATACGATGTGCTTTTTGCAGAACCACTGCTGATTGCAACTCCTTGCTGCCCAGCACCTCCGGAATCCACTTTTCCAGAAAGGAACATACGTCCCGACCTTCTGATTCCTCTGGAAGACCCACCAGCCTCAAATTATTCTGTCTCGACCGAGATTCCAAATCCAAAATATTATCTTCCAGAGATTTATTTATTTTTTTCCAAAGTGCGCACCTTTAATTGAAGACGGGTGACGTCATCTTCAGCACTAGCGAGACGGAGCTCCATCTGCGCCGTTCGTTCTACACAGTCACCCAATTCCTTTCTTATTCCTTCCAACGCTGTCATAATCCCATCAAATCTAGAGGAAAAGTCCGCTCTCATTGAACTCATGGCAGCCATCAGCGCATCTGCGCCTCCCCCCGCAGACATCGCACCGTTGCCAGCCTCCTCCGCCATATATGGAGTTTTGTTTGCTGCGTCACAGACCTGAAAGTCCGTTAATTTGGACTGTTTCGGCGGCTCGCTTTTTCCTTTTCCTGGTTTTCCAGCCTTAGGCTTCGCCGACATATCCTCGCCCAAATGCTGGGATACGTTCTGTCCCAAATGAGAGAGTTATTTGCCGATTTTTTTTCTCCAGGAGCAGAGCAGAGCGAGACACGTCCGTCCTACGTGGCAGCCATAACCGGAAGTCGCGATTAGCTTTTTTTGTTTTCTTCATTGCAGTAAGAGTAACCTCCGCTTTCGGCCAGTCCCTCACAAGTTTCTCGCTCACTCCAAACTTTCTTTCTGCTGCTCGATTACCATTTTCGGCTGCATATTTCACTATTTGCAGCTTGTAATCTGCAGAATATGATTTTCTTTTGGGGGCATTTGTGTTCGGTCTTTCTCAGTTGTCTTTATAGCCTAAGTTGTTACCGGTAATGTTTATGTTTTAAATTGTCAGTGGTACAGGTGCAGTAGATGCACCTGTACCACTGACTACCTGTACCACCTGCACCTGTACTACCAGAGAGTGCCCTCTCGCAGCTGTCAGTGTGAAAATAACGAACATGTGAAATGTTTTAATATATAAGTCGCACCTGAGTATACGTCGCACCCCTAGCCAGACTATGAAAAAAAGTGCGACTTATAGTCCGGAAAATATGGTATGTACACATAAATGTATAAATATATGTACACAGTGCGGCGCATTGTAGCTAGATGGAATAAACAGCATAACAGTCTATTTAGTTACCCCACAAAGTATGAATATGTACCCATACATATTGGTCACCCTCCGTAGCGATTTATATTGTCCTAGTTGTGTACTGGAGTGGGACCATTTTGTGTAAGTCTGTTGCGTCTTTTGCATTCAATACTATTAGGTCGTCACGTTTTTTTTGCTATCTCTACGAGCAGCCCTGCTTAGGTTATAAAGTCTTGACAGCCCATAGGTAGAAAGGACCTGCGAAACCTCTCGGTCGCGCACCTAGGATGATGTAGCCTCCTGCTAAATGAGCTCCTCAGTGCATTCAGTATGTCCTGCATAGGGTGGGACTCAGACTCCAGCAGAGATGACAGCTTAGCCACCATCCTTCTCTCTCCTATCTCCTCCACTGGGTCAAGGCGCTGCCCCAGGACAGAGCTAGCTTTCTTGATCAGTTTGTTCAGTCTCTTCCTGTCGGCTGCTGTGATGCCGCTGCCCCAGCAGACCACTCCAAAAGTGATGGCTGATGCCACCACCGAATCGTAGAAGGTCTTCAAGAGCACCCCTTGTACACCAAAAGACCTGAGCCTCCTCAGTAGGAACAGGCTGCGCTTGTCCCTTAAATCAGAGTGTTTCAAGAAAGCCAGGAAAAATACGAAACAAATTTGCTTCAATAAGTAAAAAATTAAGGAAAATGTGAGCAAAATATGTCACAAACACTTCATTAAGATGTGTGAGCTGTTAAAATGTGGAAAATGTGTAGTCCATGATCCCTTTAAATTCCTTTAAGTGTATCGCTGAGGGGTTATTGGTGTTTCCAGTTTCAGAACTTTTAGTGACAGTGTTGGTTCAAAGTTGATGGAAAAAATAATTCTGTGCTTCACATAGACCAGGGGTCTGCAACCTGTGGCTGTTTTGCACACATTCTTTTGCTCCCAGTGGCTTTGAAAAACTCAAAGATTTCCTCAAATGGTTACAGATTTATCCACCAACTTTTTTTCTAAAGCACTTTGTAACAGCTGTAGTTGTTTTTAAAGTGCTGTACATCAGGAATAGATAAAATGTGAAAGACATGTAAGACATAAAAATAAATAAGACAATAAAATGCAACTAAAAAAGTATAAAACAAAACAGGTAAAAATGACAATCATATAATAAGAACAATAAAACAAGTAAAATCAATGTCTCATGCTGGGTTGAAGGCCAAGGAGTAAAAATGAGTTTTAAGATAAGTTTTAAAAATGGACAGTGAAGGATCCTGTCGAAAAGGCAAAGGGAGACTGTTCCACAGTTTAGGAGCAGCGATGGAAAAAGATCTGTCCCCTCTGAGCTTTCTCTTCCATCTCAGTATCTCCAGGAGCAGCTGATCAGCTGACCTGAGAGACTGAGCAGGAGTGTAAGGATGAAGCGGCTCAGAAAGGTAAGGCGGGGCAAGGCCATTTAACAATTTAAAAACAAATAAAAGAATTTTAAAATGAACCCTAAAGTGCACAGGCAGCCAGTGAAGGGAAGCTAAAATGGGTGTAATGTGGTCCCTCTTACGTGTTCCAGTTAAGATGCACAGCAGCATTCTGAACCAACTGGAGACATGAGAGGGAAGACTGGCTGACTCCAAAATAAAGTACATTACAGTAATCCAACCGAGACGTGATGAAGGCATGGATAACTGTTTCAAAGTGCTGTTTAGAAAGCATGGGTTTAACCTTTGCCAATTGCTTTAAATGAAAAAAGCTGTACTTTACTACGCCAGCAATTTTGACAGATAAAACATACAAACTTGCAACAAAAAAGGTAAGTATTTATGATGAAAAAGTTAAAAAATTTCAGAAATAAATGTACTGCAAAGTTATTAGAAAACACTGCAAATTAAAGAGGAACAAGAGAAAAATTAACATTTATATTTAAAAATTGCAAATTTTCAAAAAAGTTCAAAATGAAGGAGAAAAAATGTTGCAAATTCATGAGAAGGAAGTTGAAAATTAACAAGAAAAATCCTCATATTCACATATAAATGTTTGATAATTATATGGAAAAAGTTTTTAAAATTGTGAGCATCAGAAGTTTACAAGATAAAAGGTTTATATTTATAACTGACCCCTCATGGATCGTCACCTTATCGTGGTGGGGGGGTTTGCGTGCCCCAGTGATCCCAGGAGCTATGTTGTCCGGGGCAATTTGCCTCTGATAGGGTCACCCAAGACAAACTGGTCCTGGGTGAAGGGCCAGACTAAGAACGATCCAACTGTGACTTATCTCATGATAAGTTCTATATCAAAGATTCAGCGTACCCCACCCGGTATGGGGTTACCGGGGCTCCACCCTGGAGCCAGGCCTGGGGGAGGGGCTCAAAGGCTAGCGTCTGGTGGCCAGGTTTCCACCCATGGGACCCGGCCGGGCTCAGCCTGAAGGAGTTACATGGGTCCGCCCTCCAGTGGGCTCACCACCTGCAGGAGGAATCATGGGGGTCCGGTGCTATGTGGATTAGGTGGCGGTCAAAGGCGGAGACCTTGGCGGACTGATCCCAACCTTTCTAAACTGGCTTTTGGTACGTGGAATGTCACCTCTCTGGTGGGGAAGGAGCCTGAGCTGGTGTACGAGGTTGAGAGATACCAGCTAGATATAGTCGGCCTCACCTCAACACAGCTCCGGTTCCGGAACCAGTCTCCTGGAGAGGGGCTGCAGCTTGGCCTTTTCCGGAGTTGCCCCGGGCGAGAGGCGACGAGCAGGGGTGGGTATTCTTGTATCCCCCCACCTTGATGCCTCTATATTGGAGTTTTCCTCAGTGGACGAAAGGGTTGCTTCCCTGCACATTCGGGTTGGGAAATGGCTCCTGACCATCATTTGTGCCTATGCACCAAATGATGTTTCAGAGTACCCACCCTTTTTGGAGTCTGTGACTGGTGTGCTAGAGGGTGCTCCTCTTGGAGACTCCATTGTCCTACTGGGGGACTTCAATGCGCACGTGGGCAACGACAGTGAAACCTGGAGGGGGGTGATTGGGAGGAACAGCCTGCCCGATCTGAACCCAAGTAGTGTTCAGTTATTGGACTTCTGTGCTAACCACAGTTTGTCCATAACGGACACCATGTTCAAGCATAAGGGTGTCCATATGTGCACCTGGCACCAGGACACCCTATGTCGCAGGTCGATGATCAATTTTGGTATCGTGTCATCAGACCTGCGACCGTATGTCTTGGACACCTGGGAAAAGAGAGGTGCAGAGCTGTCAACTGATCACCACCTGGTGGTGAGTTGGATCCGATGGCAGGGGAGGAAGCCATTCAGACCCGGTAGACCCAAACGTATAGTGAGGGTGTGCTGGGAACGTCTGGCTGAGGCCCCTGTCCGGGAGGTCTTCAACTCCCACCTCCGGAAGAACTTCAACCACATTCCGAGGGAGTCTGGAGATAGGGAGTCTGAATGGGCCATGTTCTCCACCTCTGTTGTTGAAGCAGTGGCCCAGAGCTGCGGCCGCAAGGTGGTCGGTGCATCTTGTGGTGGCAACCCCCGAACCCAGTGGTGGAGACCAGTGGTGAGGGGGGGCCATTAAACTGAAGGAGTCCTATCAAGCTTGGTTGGCTTGTGGGACTCCCGAAGCAGCTGAGGTGTACCAGCAGGTCAAGCGGAGTGCAGTTCGGGTGGTTGCTGAAGCAAAAACCCGGGTATGGGAGGAGTTCAGTGAGGCCATGGAACAAGACTTTCGGTCGGCCTTGAAGAGATTCTGGCAAACTGTCCGGCGGCTCAGGAGGGGAAAGCAGCTCCCTATCCACACTGTGTATGGTGTGGATGGGGCACTGTTGACTTCGATTGGGGATATTGTCGGGCGGTGGAAGGAATACTTCGAGGATCTCCTCAATCCCACTGATACGCCTTCCACAGAGGAAGCAGGGTTTGTGGACGAGGGGGATGACTCGCCTATCACAGAGGTTGAGGTCACCAAGGTGGTTAAAAATCACCTTGGTGGCCGGGCCCCGGGGGTGGACGAGATTCGCCCTGAGTACTTCAAGGCCCTGGATGTTGTTGGGCTGTCATGGTTGACACACCTCTGCAACATTGCGTGGAGGTCAGGGGCAGTGCCTTTGGCATGGCAAACCAGGGTGGTGGTTCCTCTCTTCAAAAAAGGGGACCGGAGGGTGTGCTCCAACTTTAGAGGGATCACACTCCTCAGCCTCCCTGGGAAGGTCTATGCCAAGGTACTGGAGAGGAGAGTCCGGCCGTTGGTCGAACCTCGGATTCAGGAGGAGCAATGTGGTTTTCGTCCTGGCGGTGGCACATCGGACCAGCTCTTTACCCTCTCGAGAATTCTTGAGGGTTCGTGGGAGTTTGTCCAACCAGTTTACATGTGTTTTGTGGACTTGGAGAAGGCATTTGACCATGTCCCTCGTGGTTTTTTGTGGGGGGTGCTTCGGGAGTATCAGGCTTGTTACAAGCTATTCGGTCTCTGTACGACCGTTGTGAGAGTTTGGTTCGTATTGCCAGCGCTCGGTCGGACTCATTTCCAGTGAGAGTTGGACACATTCCATAATATCTCACATCAGTCTGGCTTACTTTGATATTTTTGCTGTGTTGCTAGCTCAAACTGTTAACATTAATTTAGCTAGGCTTTTAGAGTGGGTCAGTGTAACTGCTTTAGAGCTCGCCTCAGTGAGGAGAGGCTGACAGACAGGCTGTCTCGCGTTAGTGTATCTTTTGATCCGACTGGTTTTGATCGATATTTTCTATAAATTCTATTCACCCCCACACTGGAGTCCTTGTTCATCTACCAACACTTGACCAAATCCGCCATTCTTATGGTGCATTCACACCAAACACAAAGTGAAAACACACAAATTCACACAAATTCACACATTCGCGTTCGATGAATTTGCTAATGATAACTAGTATTCAGCCTTGAGATTCTACAGTCACCAGAGTAAAAGTGTCAACACTGGAGAGGAAATTGCCACTTAAGCTACTGCCAAAAATACCCTTATGAATGGCTGCAAACAATTTTTGGACCATTTCGTACCGCTTTCTTAAGGCGGCCGACCAGCCTTATGAGAAGTAAGAGAATAAGAGAATCCAGCGTTTGTAGACTGTTTGCAAGTTCGTGGCCAAGTCGATGGTCTTTTCCAAGATTTCTGTGAATGCCCCATGAAAACCCTTTATCATAGGGTGGCTGTACGAATGCCACAGGAACAACATAAGAACTACACACGATGTTGGCTGTAAGTATGTCTCAAGAACACCTTTAGTTGTTTTTGAGGGCACCCTAGAGCGGTTGTAGGAAACACCACATGAATCCCCCTTTGTATGGAGATTCGTACAATGTACGTACGGCAGTAGTGAGGCACTGATAAGGCGGAAGTACATTGTTGCGCGACATTTGTGCCAACAAAATGTGGCGAAAGCCGTAAGATCTTTTTACCAACAACTTGAGAGTGCTGGGAGTTGCACAAAAATTTTCAAAAGATGGCAAGCAAGCAAGCACCGTGCGCCACCGTGGCTGCACGGTGGCGCAGTGGTTTAGCACTGTGACAGCACAGTTTTACCCTCGGCCGGGGGACCGCGGGGATCATGAGATCGTGGGTTCGATCCCAGCCCCCGACCAACAGTGAGCTGTGTGGAGTTTGCATGTTCTCCCCGTGTTGCGCGGGTTTACTCCGGGATTTCTCCGGTTTCCTCCCGCACACCAAAAACATGTAGGTTTAGGGCGCTCGCGCACGCAGCGACCAGCAGCCGGTGGCTTGTCACCAGACTGCAAACCAAGTCTACCTACGGGTACAAATAAGTAACAAAAAAAAAAAAAAAAAAAAAAAAAAAAAAGTATGCTATAGGAAGATCCCAAGGCACCCTGATAAAGAATGTAAGAACTCTAGGGACATTGCACAACAGAAAAGCACCTTATTTATCAAGAATGGCTCAAGTTGCACTTGCAAATTGAATGGCAGTTCTAAGAAACTATGCCCCCCTCCATGAATGTCTGCTAACTCCAGAATTCATAGGAACATATGACATTAAGAATACAAGTATAATGAAAATGAAGAGATACAGTTTGAGACTCTAAAATAACAACAAATGGTGAATAACTGTATTGCCAGTTTGTTAAAATTTGTTGGACTAATCTATATGATAAGCTATCACTGGTATTGATGACTGGACACAGCGCAGTGTAAATAGCCTCTACATATAGTTAAATTGGTTAAGGTTAAAAAGTTATTCAGAGCGGCAGGGAAAGACATCCACTCAATACACAATCTCTGTAGATATTGTCCATATTGTGCATGCTGATATTTGTGCTGATTCTGTGAATCTTGAGGGGATAAATCTTTTACCCCATAGTATATATATTTAGGCGATTTAACTAAAACAGTGCACTTCTTGCCATGTGGGAAACGAAGGCGAGTTTGTGTATTTTTTCACACGGGGGGGGGGGGGGTGATTCACCCACTCGCTTGAGTTGAGCTGAGAGATTGTGTTTAAAGCATGGTAATTTTTTTTTGAAGATTGTTTGAAGTAGCTGAATTGTACACGAAGTTAAAGTTGGAAGATTATTCTTGCATGAATAATACTGAGTTAAGGAGACGGCGCTCCAGTTTCTTTGGGGGAAAAAAAAGGCGTGGTTTGTGGTCAATAGGCTTCGCGGCCACGTTGCGCATTCACATTTACGTGTGACTGAGACAGCCACGCAGCATTGCCCATTGCATGAGAACTGCACATATGCAGATTAAGCAGTGTAAACGCCATCTTGAAAATCACCAGGATGAATCAATGCTGGGCACCATCTTGGAGCTGTGGCAGTTAGACCACCTTCAAGCGATATCACTGTGTCTCCTCTTCCTTGAGTGCAGAAGGAACTGCCTCCATCTTGTGGTCAACTATAAGAATTTCATTCTTTCATAAATTTATCTCCAAATTGAGCTTCAAGTTTAAAGGAAATTTTTCCAACAATTTTGGGGACCTTAGTATCTCTCTAGCTGAAAGGAGCCGCTGCTCTGAAAGACCGTGCACACGGCAAGGAACAAAGTTCTCCCACACCAGCTCTATAGCGGGTTTGATGCAGTGAGGCTTACAGAGAAGATGCCCCCAATCAGCTGGAGAGTGAAGAGGTTCAACTTTAATCTCGGCAGAGGAGAGAATAAGTACATTTATTCCTAATTATAAAAGGGTATGTGTTGTTGTGAAAATTGTAGGTTGAGAATATATAAAAATAGGGGTAATTCAAACACTACTGAAGAAAAAACGGAAAAAAATAAGAAAAGAAATAAATGTTGTAGAGATGTGTGTATGGTGAAGTGAATTTGGTATGGACAGAAATGGAGACGCCTGATTGCTGGGGTCTTTCTGCAGCTGTGGGGGTTCCCCCCCTACAGTTGATAGTGCTATGAGATGACTGTTGTTGTGAAATGGCGCTATATAAATAAAGTTGAATTGAATTGAGAAGGAAGTTTGGTGTTAGAGGAAAATTAAAGGCTGATGAATGTGAAAGTTTTGTGCAGGATTTAAGGGAAAAGACCAAAACACAGAAGTGATTGGAAGAAGGAAAGAAAAAACGTAAGAATGAGAGACTGATGCTGCAACGGTGAGATGAAAAATAATAAGCATGACAAAAATGAGAAAGAGGGAAAAAAAAAAAGACGCTGTTCAATGGTGTGTCTGTTTCTCTATTGATCCAAGACGATGGTGGTGGCTGTGGCTCTGGGCCGGATCCACCTCCCTACCCCAGTGACCGTGTGTGTTCCTCTTCAGACCCACTTGAATTGGCTGCGTCCACCCCCTCCACGCCATCGCCTAATGACCCCCTCCTCCCTCCGTGACTACAGTAAAAGAATTTAAAACAAAGGGACATCGAGAGACTGGACAAAGATAATCAAACCGACCACACGTAAGGAAAATACATTATATTGTTGTTTTTCCATTTACTTTTCTGATAGCGTCTCAAATATTGAATCTCATTCAAGAACATTTTAGTGCGAGTCTGTGTAAATTATGTGTATTTTGCCAGGAAGTTGTGTTAGTACTAACAAGCCACTCCAGATTCAACAAACTGCTCATAAGTTCCCCAAGCATGTGTAAACAGCATTCATGAATCATCTGTAGTCGGCACGTGTTCACGAGAATTGAAGAATGCATAACTGATGCATAAAAGTACCGCTAAAGTCACATTTCACAGTAACTGATCAGCAGTTTCATTCACTAAAAGTCTTAAGAGAGAGAAAGAGAAAAAAAAAAAACAAAAAAACAAAAACGCTGCAGCAACCGACATGAAGACACAGCATAAGCCTGAATGTAATGCTATGCTGTAAAAACCATTTTTACTGTCTTGGAATGGCATTATTTTAAATAACTGTGGCTTAAAATACACCTGAAATTGGATTTCAGATGGGCCCCGTGATCTACTTTCAAAACTGTACATATCCATATTGCACTGAGCTGAGACTCCCCCACCTTGCAGAACATTATGACACATTTCAACAATTTGGGTATAGAATGTGTGTATAAAAAAACAATAAAAATTACTCTAGCTAAAATTTACAGTATAGTATGGAAATAAAGATTACTTTTCCCCTTATTTTTCCCCATCTCTGCACCCTAACCCAGAAGCAAGGTGCACACTTCATGTCAAAGCAATAAAAATCAGAATTATATCCATCTGATCCTATGTGAGTTAATCAGTTAGCAATCATCCAGACATTACTGTCATGCTGGACAAGACAAGACATTCTCACTGCACTGTCCTACAGAATAATGGAGCAGTGTGTTCTTGTGTTACTGGGGAAACAACATTTAGAATCTTTTTGCATCTGATATGATTTGGACGTAGATGAAATGATAATGTTTTAATTATCCTTAATTATTTTTAATTATAACCTGAATCAAAGTATGAAATCTAGTTTATAGGGATTAAACGCTTAAACTTGATTCAGACAAAATATAGTTATTTAGCAAAAATTAAGCTTAGAATAACAGCAAACTATTTACACAAAACTCTCAGCTGTTTGACATTGTACTAAATTTCAAGATATTAACAGATTGGTGTTGGGAATCTAGGTATGAAAGGAAAATAAAAATTTAAAGAAAAACCTGCACTTATTTATGTGATGGCTGACCCATGGGGGGCCCGAGGCTCCCCATGAATCTCTTTTATTAAGGAAGCCAAGGAGGAGGGGGAGGAGGACAGGAGTGGAGGAGGAAGGGCTGTGGCCGAGGAGGGGACGCATCCCCACAGTGGAAATGAGTACATCAGTTTGGACAATGGGGTCACTGGTAAAGAGTGTCCCCAAAGGCAAGACCGGCCGCTGGGAGGGGGAGATGCCCATGAGCCACATCCGCTACAACAAAACTGGACTGCATGATTAAGACTAAAACAGATAAGTGGACTCACTCCTACACATATACAGAAAATTGACATAGCAGACATCTTCCATTTACCTGACTTTGATCTAATGTTAACAATATAGTGTTTACCAGAAGTAATATTGAAAGTTCAAGGTACTCCGATTAATTTTTTGTGATGCAGGTGCATGTAGATCAGTGATTTCAGGTAATGACATTCAGGGCTTTTCAAAGTCAGAAGGAAAAGTAACAGTTAAAATCTGCAAATGGCAAACTAACATAAGAATATCTGTCAAAATCTGTGAAAGTAAAGGATCCTACTGCCGGTAACATTGTTGAAGGGTGGTTCATTTTGTCAAAGGTTACCCACATGTTGACGAAGTAAACATAGTTTAGAAGACTTCCAAACCAAAATACTGACACTCACTCGACCTGGTCGCAGCTGGACCTTGTTCAGTGATATCACAGCATTTTACATCCACAGTTCCTACTGATTGGCAATCTCCAAATCAATATCATTGTACCATGTACTATAGGCAATTGAATGGATCTGATCCAAATTATGAGCAAACATTTTTTGCAAATCCATCCTCCAGATTGGTCATAAAAAACTTGTAATGGTCACTAAGGGGATATGTGGGCGCATCCGTTGTCTTATCTGTTGAGGATAAGAAACATTTTAAACAGTGGGGGGTTCCAAACATCTCACTGGTTAGACCCAAACACATGGATTGGA
Organism: Pholidichthys leucotaenia; assembly: GCA_020510985.1. Taxonomy (NCBI): domain Eukaryota; kingdom Metazoa; phylum Chordata; class Actinopteri; order Cichliformes; family Pholidichthyidae; genus Pholidichthys; species Pholidichthys leucotaenia. Next base: position 261,490,348 of record CM035841.1, on the reverse strand, counting down.
AAGGTGTTGGACATTTTGTCACCTCTGTTGAGGAATATAGCCATCCATGGGAAGCCAACATCTGACCTGAAGATAGAATATTCTCCTAAATTAGAAACATATGTATTGTCACTTAACTGGGTAACCACAGCACAAAAGGCCGTGCACAATTGACACCCAGAAATGTCCTACATGACCAATCTTAACATTAACAGAAGAGAGGAGGATAAAATTTGAAGCAAATTCTAAATTCATTATGGTAAAAAGATAAAACAGATATTGGTCTAATAATAGGGGGCAGGGTATGCCACTATAACATCACACTATAGACCATATAAAAGACAATGTCCTCTCGTCTAGAAGTCCAAAAAGGTGTTAAGCTAAAAAAGCAGCCGATGTCGCAGTGTCATGCTCAGCCTCCCCATTCCTGAGGGAAACATCCTGATGATGCAGTACCTGCAGGAATTAACAAAGCTATAATTCTTTGTGCTCACTGTGTACCAGGATCACACACATTGTTGAATGAACTAGAAATCCAAATGTAACTTTTCACAGTGGTAGTCATTAGCAATGCATTTTTAGTATACCAGTACACCCAGATCATCAATTCTGGTTTGCATTCATATCTGAAAACAAAAAGTACACACTCACCAGACTACCACAGAGGTACTGGGAGTCTCCTACAGTTTTTCCTTAGTCAATGTCAGTGAATCTTGCACATTTTATACCGCCTAATAGAAATCAGTTGCTCCTTTATGATATATTGCTGGCATCTCCTGATGAAGAAATATGCAAACAAAACATACCTCCACAGGCTGGAGTCTATAGGTGGTTAAATAAAGGTGCTGTGTTTAATCAAGGTTCCCAGATGTATTCCTGACCAAAGGGTAAACCCATCCTCCCACAAAAATTATTTCACTATGTTGCTTCTTGAACACAGACTTTGTCATGTGTTCAAGGGAGGGGTGGTGATTTTGGTTATCTGTTATCACAGCCTAAAATTTTGCCAGTAATGTATCATTTCTGCACAAAATAATGCCCAGGGCAATGTCAAGACCAGAGAAGGGTAGTTTTCCGTCATCAACCTACTCATTTCAGAACATTTGCATGGACTTCATTGAGGTAACCAAATGTGAAGGGAAGAGATATTGTTTAGTTATAGTGGATATGGTTACTACAGATTATTTCACATTTAGGGAAAGTGTTGGAATAGTGATTTGAAACACCATGCAGCATATCACCCACAGCCTGCAGGATTTGTGGAACGATATAACTGGACCATTATAGAAAGATTAAAAAAACAATGGGACAAACAGGACAGAATTGGATTTATTGTTTACCTTGATACTATTTTATGAGAATAAGGCCTACAAAAGAAGGTTTATCTCCATTTGAAGTTTACATGAAAAGCTTTAATTAGTATTCCCTCTTAGACCAGTTAACCCAGAAGATGAAGAGATTTGGTTTAGCAGATTACACGTTAAAAATATTGACTCAAAAAGATTCTGTTCATGATGTTATTCCTAGGAAGGAACACACGATCGTGTATTCTGTCTCCCTGCGTGGTTCAATAAAAGTTAAGCTGAGAAATAGTATTTTCTTCTGTGATCATTGGTTGGTTAACTGAAAAGATTCTGCCAAAATGTCCAAAATTATTTTTTACAGGCCTGCAGTTCTTTGGATGTTGTTATGGGGTCTTTTGTGACCTCTTAGATGAGTTGCCACTCCACCCTTGGGGTAATTTTGGTTGGCCAGCCACTCCTGGGAAGGTTCACCACTATTCCATGTTTTCGTCATTTGTGGATAACTGCTCTCACTGTGGTTCGCTGGAGTCCCAAAGCTTTAGAAATGGCTTTATAACCTTTTCCAGACTGACAGCTCTCAGTTACTTTGTTTCTCATTTGTTCCTGAATTTCTTTGGATCGCAGCATAATGTCTAGCTTTTGAGGATGTTTTGGTCTACTTCACTTTGTCAGGCAGGTCCTATTTAAGTGAGTTCTTGATTGAGAACAGGTGTAGCAGTAATCACAGGCCTGGGTGTGGCTGGAGAAATTGAACTCAGCTTTCCAAAGATGTGATATACCCATCCATCCATCCATCCATCTTCTTTCGCTTAATCCTTTTCGGGTCGCGGGGGGACTGGAGCCTATCCCAGCATCTTTGGGCGGGAGGCAGGGTACGCCCTGGACAGATCGCCAGTCCATCGCAGGGCCAACACAGAGAAACAGACAACCATTCACTCTCACAGTCAGAACTAAGGACAATTTAGAATCCCCAGTTTGATGCCAATTAACCCAACTTGCATGTTTTTGGGATGTGGGAGGAAACCGGAGAAATCCCGGAGTAAACCCACGCAGACACGGGGAGAACATGCAAACTCCACACAGATCACTGTTGGTCGGGGGCAGGGATCGAACACAGGATCCCCTGGCCAAGGGTAAGTTGCTGTGCTGCCACAGTGCTAACCACTCTGCCACCGCGCTGCCCCAGTGTGATAAACCACAGTTAATTTATGTTGTAACTTGGGAGGGGGCACTTTTTCCACACAGGGCCATATAGGTTTGGATTTTTTTTTACCCTTAATAATAAACACCTTCATTTAAAAACTGCATTTTTTGGACTTCCGGGTATGGTAGGGTAGGAGGAGGCAACACAGGGAAACGTGCTCCCGACATTTCGGTTATAAATAGCCTAAAGAAACACGAATTTCTAAAAATTTTATTACATGGAGTTATAAGAGTAAGGACTTCAAGATGCCGAAACTAAAAAATCAACACAGCGCGAATTACACGAGGAAGACGGAGACGAGCAGACCTCAGCCGCTGACAACGCCATGGAGGATAATGACATGCCAACAGGTGTATCAGATCAAGCTAGCAGCGCGAGTTTGGACTTGATATTGAAAGAACTGCGTGATTTCAGAAAAGATAAAGTCCAGCTGGCAGCTATTAAAGAAGAAATGAATAAAACAAACAAGAGACTAGAAGAAGTGGAAGAAAGGATTTTGGAAGCAGAAACTCGACTACAGACTAATGAGGAGGCCCTGGCTGAGATGCTCAAACTCCATATTCAAACGGAGGTTAAGCTCACTGATCATGAGGGACGATCCCGGAGAGACAATATCAGACTATATGGAGTGAAAGAGGGGTCTGAAGATGATTCTCCATCAATGGTTGCTTTTGTGGAGAGCTTATTAAGGGAGAATCTGGAATTTTCCAACCCCGCAGAACTACGAGTGGTAAGAGTGCATTGCGCACTGACGCCGAAACCTCCGCCAAACGCAACACCACGATCAATTGTCATCAAAATGGTCAGTTCCAGGATAAAAGAAGAAACTCTGAAATTGACCTGGCAGAAACGTGGATTCGAATACCTTGGGAAGAAGGTTAATTTGGACCATGACTACGCACCTGAGATTATGAAGAGGCGGAGGGAGTACGCTGAAGTAAAGCTGGTACTTAAAGAGAAGAAAATCCGATTTCAAACCCCTTTCCCAGTGAAAATTAGAGTTTTTTTATTCAGATGGAACCATGTTATATGACTCTGCCGAGGAGGCAACCGCTGATATGGAGAAGAGGGGATTCCTGGTGACTGTCGTCAGATGCCTGGAGACTCTCCTGGAACAGATCCAGCAGCTAACGTGGCGCACAGAAAGGAGGACGAGAAGTTGAGCGACTGGAGAACGCACCCGGGACTTCAAAGAAAAATTACAAGCATTCAGACGACAAGAGCAAGAATGACTCTGGGAGCGACGCAGAGAGATTGAGAACTGAGACTGAATGGAAATACAGATGGTGAGCTTACTATTTATAATAAACTGCCAGGACAGAATAAACTATGAATAATCTATGTAAGAATTGATTAAAATCCCACGCAAAAACATACATACAGTTTGGCAATACAGAGTTTTCATAGTCGGATGTTTTTCCTGTGCTGTATGAAGATGGACATTGGCCAGTTGGCAGAAGAAGGCCCTCTTTCACAAATGTATGACAAATGTACAATCGAAAATGATTAGTAGCAAGATAAAAATTATCTCCTTCAATGTTAACGGCCTGTTGAACCCAATTAAACGTAGCAGAATCTTAACCAAAAGAAAGAAAGAAAAAGCACAGGTAATATATTTACAGGAAACTCATTTGGACAATAAGGAACATGACAAATTAAAAAGAATGGGCTTTACTAATGTTTTTTTTTTTTTCTTCATACAAAGTGGGACGAAGGAGAGGAGTTGCTATCCTTCTTTCAGATAAATTACATTTTGAAAAAGAATTTGAGATAAGTGATAAGGAGGGCCGTTTTATTTTAGTAAGGGGAAAGATAGAGGCAAATTCAGTTACGTTACTAAATATATATGCACCTCCTGGAAGTGATTTTCACTTCTTCAGGAGAATCACTGACATAATAATAACTGAGACAGTAGGCCTTCTAATTTGTGGAGGAGACCTCAATATACATCTACAGCCAAATCTGGATACTTCCAATGGTAAAGCATCTGACAAACTGCCCTTAATTAAGAAAATTAACACACTATTTGAAGAGGTGGGTCTAATTGATATTTGGAGAGGTGTCCAGGGTGTACCCTGCCTCTCGCCCAAAGATGCTGGGATAGGCTCCAGCGAAAAGGATTAAGCGGAAGAAGATGAATAAATGAATGCATCCAATCAGAAGAGATTACACTTACTATTCCTCACCTCACTCACTATACACAAGAATAGACTATTTTATTTATACATTTGGAAAAGACGAAGAAAAAATAAATACCTGTGAAACTGGGACAATAGACTTAAGTGATCATGCTACTATATATACATCTGTAGATCTTCAACTACAACCAAAAATTATGAATTGGAAGCTAAATTCAAGCCTGCTTAATGATTGACACTTTAAAGAGCAAGTAAAAAAAGATACTTTTGGTACTGTGTCCCCTTCAATTCTATGGGATGCATTAAAGGCTGTTATAAGAGGGAAAATTATAGCAATATCCTCCTATAAGAAGAAAATGAGAAATAAAAAAAACTAGAGGAACTCCAAAATAAATTAAAAGAATTAGAGAAAAAAACATAAAATAACAATAGATCAGGATAAATTGGAGGAAATCAAAAAAATTAGAAATGAAATTAATGATTTGACTACTAACGAAGTTAAGAAAAAATTAATGTTCCTTAAACAGAGATATTATGAAAGTGGATCAAAATCAATGAAAGTTTTAGCTTGGAAACTTAAAAAGAAAATAGCACTGAATACAGTTCACAAAATTAAAGATCCAAATACAAAAAAGATAAAAAGTAAATTAAATGAAATTCAGGGGGCCTTTGAAGTATTATATGAATATACAGTATTATATGAAGTAAGAAGTAAGACTTTGTATTCTAAAACCACCACATGTACTACTGACATAAACTCTTTTTTGGATTGTTTGGCTTTACCAGTATTAAACGCGGAACAAAGTAAAATAATGATCGAGGATATCACAGAAAAGGAATTACAATTAGCAATCGTCGTCGTCGGCCTCCGTCAGTCTATGATGACCATGGAAGAGAATCCTAGATGTCTACTCTGCTGGAACAGCACCGCCTGTGGCTGAACAGGCCGATGCGCGAATGGCAGTCCCTGTCACACAGGTCGCACTTGTGGATGGTCTCCGTGCTGCTGGGTCTGTGGCGGTTCTTCCTGCGGGTCCTTTTTTCATCTGCTGCAGCAGTCAGTTTCTCTTCACCCGCCTTGAGCTGTCTGGTCAGGGTGCCTCTCCATCTGGAGCGGTCCGTTGCGAGGTCCTCCCAGCGCTCTGCGTTGATCTCCAGGGCCTTCATATCTCTCTTGCAGACGTCTCTGAAGTGCAGCTGTGGGCGGCCAGCGTCTCTCCTGCCAGTTGCCAGTTCTCCGTAGAGGATGTCTTTGGGGATTCTGCCATCCTCCATATGGTGAAAATGGCCTAGCCAGCGGAGCCTGCACTGCCTGAGTAGAGTGAACATGGAGGGAAGGCCGGTGCGGGACAGGACTTCTGTGTTGGGCACTCTGTCCTGCCAGGATATGTCCAGGATGCGGCGAATGCAGCGCAAGTGGAAGGAATTCAGTCTCTTTTCCTGCCGGGCGTATGTTGTCCACGTCTCACTCCCATAGAGCAGTGTGCTGATGACGCAGGCGTTGTACACTGCCATCTTCGTCTTGACAGAGAGTTTGGGATTCTCCCACACTCGTGTGGTGAGGCGAGCGAGTGTGGAGGCTGATTTTCCAGTCCTCTTGTCGATCTCTGTATCAAGGGAAAGGTTGCTGCTGATCGTGGACCCCAGGTACGTGAACTGATTCACGACCTCCAGCTCGTAGTCGTCGATGGTGATGGTTGGTGGTGCTTCCGTGCCTTGCGCCAAGACGTTAGTCTTCTTCAGGCTGATGGTAAGCCCGAAGCCCATGCATGCCTGGGAGAAGCGGTCCATCAGGGTCTGAAGCTCCTGCTTTGTGTGGGTCGTGACTGCAGCGTCGTCTGCGAACAACATATCTCTGATTAGAGCCTCACGTACTTTGGTTCTGGCTTTCAGGCGGGCGAGGTTGAAAAGCCTGCCATCAGATCTTGTATGCAGGTAGATTCCCTCTGTTGTTGTGCTGAAGGCATGCCTCAGGAGCATAGCAAAGAAAATCCCAAAGAGGGTTGGCGCAAGTACACAGCCCTGTTTCACTCTGCTGTGTATATTGAATGGCTCTGAGACGTTGCCGTCGTACTGCACCATCCCCTGCATGTTGGTGTGAAACGATTCAATGAGGCTTTGCAACTTTGGTGGGCATCCTATCTTTGGCAGGATTTTGAAAAGGCCCTCTCTGCTGACCAGGTCGAACGCTTTGGTGAGGTCGATGAAGGCAACGTACAGAGGCATGTTCTGTTCTCTGCACTTCTCCTGGAGTTGGCGGATGGAGAATATCATGTCTACTGTCGATCGCCCAACACGGAAGCCACACTGAGACTCGGGGTAGACACGTTCGGCAAGCTTCTGTAGACGAACGAGGACTACTCGTGCGTAGACTTTGCCAACAATGCTGAGAAGGAAGATGCCCCTGTAGTTGTTGCAGTCGCTTCTCTCCCCTTTATTTTTGTAGAGGGTGATGATCTTGGCGTCCCTCATGTCCTGTGGTACAGCACCTTCCTTCCAGCTCTGGCAGAGGACATCATGCAATGGCAGCAGTAGGGCGGTCTTGCAGTGCTTGTTCAGGTCAGGGGGTATGCCGTCGTTGCCAAGTGCCTGCCAGCAGCCAAGCTATCAATGGCCTTGCTGAGTTCGTCGATGGTTGGCTCGGCATCAAGTTCATCCATGGATGGCAGGCAATCGATGGCATCAAGGGCTGACGGTGTCACGGTGTTCTGTCTGGAGTAGAGGTCGGAGTAGTGCTCCACCCATCTCTCCATCTGCTTGTTGTTTTCTGTGATCATCTCCCCAGTGGAGGATTTGAGGGGGGCCGTCTTGCTCTGAGCCGGACCAAGTGCTTTCTTGATGCCGTCGTACATACCACGGATGATCCCTGTTATGGCAGCGGTTTGAATGTCTTGGCTGAGCTGAGTCCAGTACTCATTGACGCATCGCCGAGCAGTCTGCTGAACTTTGCTTCTTGCAGCCCTGAGGATCTGGAGATTCTTCTCATTTGGGCACATCTTGTACTCAGCAAGTGCTGAGCACTTGGCTTCAATGACGGGGGTCATCACGGTCGACTTGGCATCAAACCAGTCCTGTGACTTTGAGGTCTCCCTCCCAAAGATAGCCAAGGCTGTGCGGTGGATGATGTTTCGCAGCTCTTCCCACTTCTGCTTTGCGGCCTCTCCTTCTTGTGGTTCACCAAGTTCCTTCACAAAGGTGGAGGCAAACTGCTCGACAAGTTCTGGTTGGGCCATCTTGCTGGTGTCAATCCGTGCCTTTCCAGGCTGTCTGTCGCGGTGGAATTTCTTCAGCTGCAGCTTGACCTTGCAACACACGAATGAATGGTCTGTGTTGCAATCTGCACTCTGGAATGAGCGGGTGATTAGCACGTTCTTCAGTGAGGTGCGCCTGGTCAGGATCAAGTCCAGCTGGTGCCAGTGCTTTGAGCGCGGATGTCGCCAGAAAACCTTGTGTTGGGGCTTGGTCTTGAAGAACGAGTTTGTGATACACAGATCATGATGTGTGCAGAACTCGAGCAGCCGCTGTCCGTTGTCGTTCATTCTGCCCACGCCGAATGGTCCAAGACAGGAGGGCCAGGAGTCGTGGTCAGCACCCACTCTGGCATTGAAGTCTCCAAGGAGAATGAGTTGTTCAGAGTTGAGGATGATCCTGACAGTTGTTGCGAGATTCTCGTAGAACTCGTGTTTTGCCTCTGGTGTGGCTGTCAGTGTTGGGGCATACACACTGACGAGGGTGACTGGGCCTTGAGTGGTGTTAAGGCGGAGGGTGAGGAATTGTGCAGAGCCATTGCTGCCCGGTTCCACCCTCTTCAGCAAGGAGTTCTTCACTGCGAAGCCCACTCCGTGTTCCCTGTGTTCGTCACTGCCCTTTCCCTGCCAGTAGAATGTGTAGTCCTTCTCTCTCAGCGTGCCTGCGTCAGCCAACCGTGTTTTCTGGAGAGTGGCGATATCCACTTCCAGTCTCTTCAGCTCATTATTGATGACGGCAGTCTTCCTGGTGTCGCTGATGTCCTTGAGGTTAGCAGCTAGTCCTGTCATCATAGTGCGGACGTTTCAAGTTCCCAGTTTTAGAGTTGGTCTCTTTTGTTTTGTTGTCTTGCCTGGTGCGAAGGTTCTCAGCCTGCCGTTCGGACTTCACCTCATCCCCATGCACCCAATGAGGAAAGCAGGCTGTGGCGGGACAACACCTTATTGGCTGGGGGCTTCCCAGCTTGAGGCGGGCGGTAGCTGTCCAGTGAGATCAAATAATTCCTCCCACCGTCGGGAACAACCCCTGGCGCCACGCTCTACGCCAGTTGAGCGGTGGCTTATAACTGGTAACTGTCATTCCCCATGTTTTGTCTACGCCGAAGGCGAAGCTAGAGTGTCCTTTCCAGTGACGGTGTTCTACCTTCCAGCGTTGGGTGTTGGTAGGATTCAAGCCTGGGCAGGAAGATACGGAAGACAAGATGTTGCCCATACAGCATGTCCCCCCTCTCCACGTCACTGATGAGTCCAAAGGAACAGCAGAGCTGCTACAGTTTGGCACCAGCGCCATCGCAGGAGCTGCCAGAACGATGTTGAGCACAACAGAGAACTGCCTTAGGGACTCCGACTCCGGATTTTTCCTCAGGGTTGACTCCCGAAGCCTTTCCCGTGACCGGGTATGCCGCAAGGCAGCGGAGGTTTGAAATCAGGGTTTACCTTCCCCTAGATGGGCTACCTTCCCAGGTTAACGGGCCACCATCTACCCGAAGCATCTGGTTTTAAGGTGCCAGAAATCCACCCTCGCCCCTTCTCCTATTAGTAAAAGCAGTTCCGCCGGGCTTAGAAACTAAACCACACGGGCAGGCTAGGAGTTGGACTTAGTTGTCAGAGGCTTTTTGAGACACACGCCATAAGGAGCATTTTATAAGCGCTGGGAGCTTAACCCCAGTGCTGCTCCTGGCTATGACAACCTTGGAACCACAATTAGCAATAAGTAAACTTAAACTAAACAAATCACCAGGATCAGATGGGTACACTGCAGAGTGGTATAAGGAGCTTAAAGAAGAACTGATGCCGGTGACACTATCCACATTCAACTTGGTTTTAAAGAAGGCACAAATACCACCTAGTTGGAATGAAGCAATAATTTCTGCTATACCAAAAGAAAACAAGGATAAATTAGAATGTGGATCCTATAGGCCAATATCGGTTCTTAATATTGATTATAGGCTGTTCACTGCCATCATGGCTAGAAGATTAGAAAAGTCCATATCACATTTGATACACAACGATCAGACAGGCTTTATCTGAGAGCGTCAAACACAAGATAATATACGCCGAACTCTCCATATTATCAGTCATATACAAAGAAATAATATCGCAGCAATGGTAATCAGTATTGATGCAGAAAAGGCCTTTGATTCTTTGGACTGGAGTTTTCTTAATCAAGTTTTATACAGATTTGGCTTACATGAAAAAATGATCAAAACAATACAAGCATTATATAATAAACCCACTGCAAGAATTAAAGTTAACAGCTGTTTGTCAAATAGTTTTAACCTAGAAAGAGGGTCTAGACAGGGTTGTGCATGTTCACCTTTATTATTTTCATTATATCTGGAACCATTTGCCCAGTATATTAGACAGAACAAAGGAATACAATGCATCAGTATAAATGGGAAGGAGCATAAATTGGCCTGCTACGCAGATGATATTTTGATCTACCTTGGGCAACCAACAGATTCCCTACCTAAACTTATGGAATCATTCAACTATTTTGATCAATTATCAGGATACAAAATTAACATAAGTACAACACAATTGCTTAAATATAATTATAATCCACCAGAAGAAATCAAAAATAATTTTCAATTTGCTTGGCAAACAGAATTCTTAAAGTACTTGGGAGTCATAATACCAAAAGACCTCTCTGAACTACTAGAATGCAATTATTCACCAATCCAAAGAAAAATCAAAGAGGACATCGCAAGATGGAATCTAATTCCATATTTAAACCTAAATTCAAGAATTGATTCAATTAAAATGAATATACTCCCCAAATTATTATATTTATTTCAAATCTTGCCAATAGAGATAAGTGGAAAACAATTTAATGAATGGGACAAAATGCTATCCAGGTACATATGGCAAGGTAAGAAACCTAGAATCCGATTTAAAACTTTACAATTGTCAAAACAAAAAGAGAGGTGGGGCCTTCCTTCCCTGAGAGACTATTATTGGGCAGCACAACTTAGACCCATAATTTGCTGGTGTAATCCTTCATATACTGCCCAGTGGAAGAGTATTGAAGAGGGAATGACCCCCACTCCTATACAAGCGACAATAGCTGATGGTAACCTACAAGACATTATCAAGAACATAGAAAATCCATGGGTTAAGTGGACTCTTAAAATCTGGAAAAGAGAAGTATCAAAATATAATTTAGAAGAGAACATAGTAATTTTAAAGTGGTGCACATATGGCTCACATTTCACTCCAAATAAGTCAGACACAAGATTTAAAGTTTGGGCAAATAGAGGGATAAAAACCATATGTAAGATAATGAAAGATGACACTACTTAGTTTTGAAACACTTAAAGGGAAGTATCAGTTGGAATCACAAGACTGATATCGCTACTTGCAGATGAGACACTTTGTCAATAACAGGTTAAAATGTATAGCAGAATCATGTAAACCATTGCTAAATTTATTTAAAAGGGCATATAACTCAAATAAAGATAAAAGCTTAATTTCAGTACCCCGTACTTAATTTCAGTTCACCGTACCCCAGGTACGTGAACTGATTCACGACCTCCAGCTCGTAGTCGTCGATGGTGATGGTTGGTGGTGCTTCCGTGCCTTGCGCCAAGACGTTAGTCTTCTTCAGGCTGATGGTAAGCCCGAAGCCCATGCATGCCTGGGAGAAGCGGTCCATCAGGGTCTGAAGCTCCTGCTTTGTGTGGGTCGTGACTGCAGCGTCGTCTGCGAACAACATATCTCTGATTAGAGCCTCACGTACTTTGGTTCTGGCTTTCAGGCGGGCGAGGTTGAAAAGCCTGCCATCAGATCTTGTATGCAGGTAGATTCCCTCTGTTGTTGTGCTGAAGGCATGCCTCAGGAGCATAGCAAAGAAAATCCCAAAGAGGGTTGGCGCAAGTACACAGCCCTGTTTCACTCTGCTGTGTATATTGAATGGCTCTGAGACGTTGCCGTCGTACTGCACCATCCCCTGCATGTTGGTGTGAAACGATTCAATGAGGCTTTGCAACTTTGGTGGGCATCCTATCTTTGGCAGGATTTTGAAAAGGCCCTCTCTGCTGACCAGGTCGAACGCTTTGGTGAGGTCGATGAAGGCAACGTACAGAGGCATGTTCTGTTCTCTGCACTTCTCCTGGAGTTGGCGGATGGAGAATATCATGTCTACTGTCGATCGCCCAACACGGAAGCCACACTGAGACTCGGGGTAGACACGTTCGGCAAGCTTCTGTAGACGAACGAGGACTACTCGTGCGTAGACTTTGCCAACAATGCTGAGAAGGAAGATGCCCCTGTAGTTGTTGCAGTCGCTTCTCTCCCCTTTATTTTTGTAGAGGGTGATGATCTTGGCGTCCCTCATGTCCTGTGGTACAGCACCTTCCTTCCAGCTCTGGCAGAGGACATCATGCAATGGCAGCAGTAGGGCGGTCTTGCAGTGCTTGTTCAGGTCAGGGGGTATGCCGTCGTTGCCAAGTGCCTGCCAGCAGCCAAGCTATCAATGGCCTTGCTGAGTTCGTCGATGGTTGGCTCGGCATCAAGTTCATCCATGGATGGCAGGCAATCGATGGCATCAAGGGCTGACGGTGTCACGGTGTTCTGTCTGGAGTAGAGGTCGGAGTAGTGCTCCACCCATCTCTCCATCTGCTTGTTGTTTTCTGTGATCATCTCCCCAGTGGAGGATTTGAGGGGGGCCGTCTTGCTCTGAGCCGGACCAAGTGCTTTCTTGATGCCGTCGTACATACCACGGATGATCCCTGTTATGGCAGCAGTTTGAATGTCTTGGCTGAGCTGAGTCCAGTACTCATTGACGCATCGCCGAGCAGTCTGCTGAACTTTGCTTCTTGCAGCCCTGAGGATCTGGAGATTCTTCTCATTTGGGCACATCTTGTACTCAGCAAGTGCTGAGCACTTGGCTTCAATGACGGGGGTCATCACGGTCGACTTGGCATCAAACCAGTCCTGTGACTTTGAGGTCTCCCTCCCAAAGATAGCCAAGGCTGTGCGGTGGATGATGTTTCGCAGCTCTTCCCACTTCTGCTTTGCGGCCTCTCCTTCTTGTGGTTCACCAAGTTCCTTCACAAAGGTGGAGGCAAACTGCTCGACAAGTTCTGGTTGGGCCATCTTGCTGGTGTCAATCCGTGCCTTTCCAGGCTGTCTGTCGCGGTGGAATTTCTTCAGCTGCAGCTTGACCTTGCAACACACGAATGAATGGTCTGTGTTGCAATCTGCACTCTGGAATGAGCGGGTGATTAGCACGTTCTTCAGTGAGGTGCGCCTGGTCAGGATCAAGTCCAGCTGGTGCCAGTGCTTTGAGCGCGGATGTCGCCAGAAAACCTTGTGTTGGGGCTTGGTCTTGAAGAACGAGTTTGTGATACACAGATCATGATGTGTGCAGAACTCGAGCAGCCGCTGTCCGTTGTCGTTCATTCTGCCCACGCCGAATGGTCCAAGACAGGAGGGCCAGGAGTCGTGGTCAGCACCCACTCTGGCATTGAAGTCTCCAAGGAGAATGAGTTGTTCAGAGTTGAGGATGATCCTGACAGTTGTTGCGAGATTCTCGTAGAACTCATGTTTTGCCTCTGGTGTGGCTGTCAGTGTTGGGGCATACACACTGACGAGGGTGACTGGGCCTTGAGTGGTGTTAAGGCGGAGGGTGAGGAATTGTGCAGAGCCATTGCTGCCCGGTTCCACCCTCTTCAGCAAGGAGTTCTTCACTGCGAAGCCCACTCCGTGTTCCCTGTGTTCGTCACTGCCCTTTCCCTGCCAGTAGAATGTGTAGTCCTTCTCTCTCAGCGTGCCTGCGTCAGCCAACCGTGTTTTCTGGAGAGTGGCGATATCCACTTCCAGTCTCTTCAGCTCATTATTGATGACGGCAGTCTTCCTGGTGTCGCTGATGTCCTTGAGGTTAGCAGCTAGTCCTGTCATCATAGTGCGGACGTTTCAAGTTCCCAGTTTTAGAGTTGGTCTCTTTTGTTTTGTTGTCTTGCCTGGTGCGAAGGTTCTCAGCCTGCCGTTCGGACTTCACCTCATCCCCATGCACCCAATGAGGAAAGCAGGCTGTGGCGGGACAACACCTTATTGGCTGGGGGCTTCCCAGCTTGAGGCGGGCGGTAGCTGTCCAGTGAGATCAAATAATTCCTCCCACCGTCGGGAACAACCCCTGGCGCCACGCTCTACGCCAGTTGAGCGGTGGCTTATAACTGGTAACTGTCATTCCCCATGTTTTGTCTACGCCGAAGGCGAAGCTAGAGTGTCCTTTCCAGTGACGGTGTTCTACCTTCCAGCGTTGGGTGTTGGTAGGATTCAAGCCTGGGCAGGAAGATACGGAAGACAAGATGTTGCCCATACAGCATGTCCCCCCTCTCCACGTCACTGATGAGTCCAAAGGAACAGCAGAGCTGCTACAGTTTGGCACCAGCGCCATCGCAGGAGCTGCCAGAACGATGTTGAGCACAACAGAGAACTGCCTTAGGGACTCCGACTCCGGATTTTTCCTCAGGGTTGACTCCCGAAGCCTTTCCCGTGACCGGGTATGCCGCAAGGCAGTGGAGGTTTGAAATCAGGGTTTACCTTCCCCTAGATGGGCTACCTTCCCAGGTTAACGGGCCACCATCTACCCGAAGCATCTGGTTTTAAGGTGCCAGAAATCCACCCTCGCCCCTTCTCCTATTAGTAAAAGCAGTTCCGCCGGGCTTAGAAACTAAACCACACGGGCAGGCTAGGAGTTGGACTTAGTTGTCAGAGGCTTTTTGAGACACACGCCATAAGGAGCATTTTATAAGCGCTGGGAGCTTAACCCCAGTGCTGCTCCTGGCTATGACAACCTTGGAACCACAATTAGCAATAAGTAAACTTAAACTAAACAAATCACCAGGATCAGATGGGTACACTGCAGAGTGGTATAAGGAGCTTAAAGAAGAACTGATGCCGGTGACACTATCCACATTCAACTTGGTTTTAAAGAAGGCACAAATACCACCTAGTTGGAATGAAGCAATAATTTCTGCTATACCAAAAGAAAACAAGGATAAATTAGAATTTGGATCCTATAGGCCAATATCGGTTCTTAATATTGATTATAGGCTGTTCACTGCCATCATGGCTAGAAGATTAGAAAAGTCCATATCACATTTGATACACAACGATCAGACAGGCTTTATCTGAGAGCGTCAAACACAAGATAATATACGCCGAACTCTCCATATTATCAGTCATATACAAAGAAATAATATCGCAGCAATGGTAATCAGTATTGATGCAGAAAAGGCCTTTGATTCTTTGGACTGGAGTTTTCTTAATCAAGTTTTATACAGATTTGGCTTACATGAAAAAATGATCAAAACAATACAAGCATTATATAATAAACCCACTGCAAGAATTAAAGTTAACAGCTGTTTGTCAAATAGTTTTAACCTAGAAAGAGGGTCTAGACAGGGTTGTGCATGTTCACCTTTATTATTTTCATTATATCTGGAACCATTTGCCCAGTATATTAGACAGAACAAAGGAATACAATGCATCAGTATAAATGGGAAGGAGCATAAATTGGCCTGCTACGCAGATGATATTTTGATCTACCTTGGGCAACCAACAGATTCCCTACCTAAACTTATGGAATCATTCAACTATTTTGATCAATTATCAGGATACAAAATTAACATAAGTACAACACAATTGCTTAAATATAATTATAATCCACCAGAAGAAATCAAAAATAATTTTCAATTTGCTTGGCAAACAGAATTCTTAAAGTACTTGGGAGTCATAATACCAAAAGACCTCTCTGAACTACTAGAATGCAATTATTCACCAATCCAAAGAAAAATCAAAGAGGACATCGCAAGATGGAATCTAATTCCATATTTAAACCTAAATTCAAGAATTGATTCAATTAAAATGAATATACTCCCCAAATTATTATATTTATTTCAAATCTTGCCAATAGAGATAAGTGGAAAACAATTTAATGAATGGGACAAAATGCTATCCAGGTACATATGGCAAGGTAAGAAACCTAGAATCCGATTTAAAACTTTACAATTGTCAAAACAAAAAGAGAGGTGGGGCCTTCCTTCCCTGAGAGACTATTATTGGGCAGCACAACTTAGACCCATAATTTGCTGGTGTAATCCTTCATATACTGCCCAGTGGAAGAGTATTGAAGAGGGAATGACCCCCACTCCTATACAAGCGACAATAGCTGATGGTAACCTACAAGACATTATCAAGAACATAGAAAATCCATGGGTTAAGTGGACTCTTAAAATCTGGAAAAGAGAAGTATCAAAATATAATTTAGAAGAGAACATAGTAATTTTAAAGTGGTGCACATATGGCTCACATTTCACTCCAAATAAGTCAGACACAAGATTTAAAGTTTGGGCAAATAGAGGGATAAAAACCATATGTAAGATAATGAAAGATGACACTACTTAGTTTTGAAACACTTAAAGGGAAGTATCGGTTGGAATCACAAGACTGATATCGCTACTTGCAGATGAGACACTTTGTCAATAACAGGTTAAAATGTATAGCAGAATCATGTAAACCATTGCTAAATTTATTTAAAAGGGCATATAACTCAAATAAAGATAAAAGCTTAATTTCAGGTTTATATAAAGGTCTTATAAACCTGAAAAGACACTCAACCCTATATGTTAAAACAAAATGGGGAAAAAGAAGGAGGAATGGAAATATCAGAAGCGGAATGGACATTAATATGGTCATATCAATGGAAATGCAGTAGTTCACAGAGCTGGAGGGAGTTTGGCTGGAAAAGCCTAATTAGATACTTTATCACACTTTCCCAGAAGGCTCAGTACAAAGGGGACTCCCCAACTTGTTGGAGAACATGTGGTAGTGCAAATGCAAATCATTATCATTTATTTTGGCTCTGTCATGTTATTCAAAATTACGGTATTGGAAGGAAATTCATAAAGCTATACAAGATATTTTTGGATGTCAGTTACCTCTGGAAAGCAAAACTGTATTCTTTGGGCTTGTGCCCTCAGAGTGGTCAAAGAGGGACAAATACTTATTATGTATTCTACTGACTGCAAGCAGAAAGGCAATTACAAAAAAATGGCTTTCACAGGAGAGCCCGTCTCTTGATATGTGGATGGACATTTATAAGATGGAGAAAATAACAGCTTGTGTCAATTACAAAAAAAATTTGTTTGTCACAATGGGAAAAATGGACTAAATATGTAACACCACTCAGGCCGGACTTTCAATTTGCAGAATTGATATAGAAGACTTTAATATATATATACAAGAGTGTGTACGTTAAGTTACTCCCTATATGCAGATGTTTATGCTGACCCTCCCCCTTTTTTTCCTTTTTTTTCTTTTTTTCTTATTTCTTTTTCATCTCTTAAAAAAAAGGGACATTCAAGTGTAATTATTAAATGAAATGATGGCTTAAACCTACTTTCTAAAGAATGTCAATAAAGAGAAAATTACAAAAAAAAAATAAAAACTGCATTTTGTGTTTACTTGTGTTATCTTTGTCTAATATTTAACTTTGATGATCTGAAACATTTGTCTGTTGTGGTGAAGAGGGAGCTTAGTTCTAAGGCAAAGCTGTCGATTTATCAGTCAATTTATGTTCCTACTCTGACCTATGGTCACGAGCTTTGGGTAATGGCCGAAAGAACAAGATCATGGATACAAGCGGCAGAAATGAGCTTTCTCCGTAGGATTGCTGGACTCACCCTGAGAGAGAGGGTGAGGAACTCAGTCATCCGGGAGAGGCTCAGAGTAGAACTGCTGCTCCTCCACATTGAAAGGAGTCAGTTGAGGTGGTATGGGCATCTGATTAGGATGCCTCCTGGACGCCTCCCACTTGAGGTGTTTCGGGCACGTCCCACTGGGAGGAGACCCCGGGGCAGACCCAGGACTCGGTGGAGAGACTGTTTCCCAGCTGGTCTGGGAACGCCTTGGTATCCTCTCTGAAGAGCTGGAGCAGGTGGCTGGGGAGAGGGAAGTCTGGGCTTCTCTGCTTGAACTGTTGCCTCCGTGACCCAGACCTCTGGAAAAGCGGTAGAAGATGGATGGATGGATGCATGGATGGATCTGAAACATTTAATGTGACAAACATACAAAAAAATGAGAAATCAGGAAGGGGACAAACACTTTTTCACACTACTGTATGCCAAAATGTCAGAACACCTGGAGGATCCAATTAGCTGATCACCTAAGCACAGAGCTCAGCTGTTTTCAGCTCCTGGCAAAAGCACACTCCATGCATTATCTGTTTTTTGTTTTTTTTTCACTTTATTGATAATAAACGTTTTTATTGCTATCAGTTCCCATGCCTTTGAGCCAGGTTGTGACAACTGTGATCTGATGTTCGTGACATGTCACATCAGCTGTTTTAGACGTGACTGACCTGACAGATTTAACAGATTTGCCAGGTCGGTCACACCCCCCGCCGTGGTCTTTGGAGGGGAAAATCATTTCGGTTGAACAGAGATGATCTCTCGCGCACCTAGGATTCATGGATCAGGAGGAGATGGCAGTTTGGCATGATAGCAATATGCAGAAGTTAGGATCAGCATGCATAAGTTAGACTGTTGTTGTGAATGTCGGCAACACGCTAAGCATTCGTTGGTTTAAGTTATTTATAAGTTATGGAAATATTCTATTTAAGTTATTAATACATTATGTACACATCCAGCTCATTATGAATATGCAGTGCATATGGCCAAAAGTGAAAATTTCAGTGGATGCCAGCATTTTAGACCCAATTTTTATACGTTTGGCAAATGCTGCCTAAATCGTCAAGGTGTGACAGGGCCATTAGTTAGTTTCACTACCTGAGATCAAAGGTGGCTAGCTGAAGCTAGCAGTTTAGCCACTCATTCACGAATGGTTCTGGTCTTATTGTACTCCATGGACTGGTCATACCCTATCAACCACTTAAACCATACACTCCTGTCCACCACTGATGCTTTACTTCATTCTTTCTTTCAGATTAAATTTTGTTAGTTGGCTCAAGCTCGGTATTGGCAGTAGTGACATAAGAGGGAGGGTGGAGGTAACTGCAGCTGTGAGGGATTTAAAGAGATGTGCACTGAAATGAGCTGTTCTGAGAGAGGCTGCAAAAGATGATTCACAATGATGCTGCAATAATTAAAGGCAATTTTACCAAAAAATGTCTCAAACATTTCATTAAGACCTGTGGGAGCTGTTCAACATTTTAATAAAACTCACAATTTTACAAATGATGGCCTCAGTTAGCATGGCTGAATTTTGTGATGAGCTCTCTGTCCAGCCCATTTCCTTCTCTTTGCCCTCACTAGCTCAACATGCATAGAAGAATGTGATGATGGTGATGGAAATCCTTAGCATAAGCTGGGGTGTCCAGTCAGGGGCCATGGAGGACCCAGACCCTGCAGGTTTTTCTCCCCACCATTGTCTTCAGCAGGTGTTTTCAATGATCACCAGTCTGTGGGAAGAAATTCAGTCAAAACACCTGCTGAAGACTGTGGTTGGGAATAAAAGCTGCAGGGTCTGGGTCCTCCATGGCAGATGATTGGATACTCAAAAGGTGATGTCACAGTACCTAAGTGGATGTCTATATACACTATAGGATGCATTAGTTACGTCTTCCTGTTACGTTGGGATCCGTCGACTGGGGACCCCACTCTGTGCAGCTTACAGGATATAAAGCTGTGATTCTGTGGGTTGATACACAGTTTGATTGGATGAAATGTTTGCTTGTCCCTGAATGTTGTAGTTCTGATGCGTCTTGTGTGGTGTCCCTGCAGACTGTTCATCCTGGGTTCCTATGACAGAGAGACCCATGTTCACGTCACCCTGGAGCTGAGCAGCCACCCCTGGAAGGAGAAGACCCGCAGCTCCATCAAACGGGTGTGTTTTCTCTTCTTTTTCCTCCTACTTCTCACTGATTTATGCAAAAAGTCAAACCTAATGAGGAAACAGTGGCATTCCAGCATACCAGCACTGAGAAATACTTTGAAATCACCCTAGGGGTCCTCATGATTGTCAGTGTAAAGCAGAAAGTTCATCCTCAAAGGGCTCATGATGCTTAAGTAGTCAGTTCTGCTGTGCTTTATCAATCAATCAATCAACCTTTATTGTCATGATGCTATGCATACAACTGTAATGCAAGCAAGATGAAATTGCGTTTCTCTAGGCATCCGTATTGTAAAAAGAACATAATTTAAAAACACACTCACACCCACCTCACACCCCACCCTGACAGTCATTCACGCATCCCTGAGACACATTTGGATTTTACAGTAATGTTAACTTAATACATTCATTCATTCATCTTCTTCCGCTTAATCCTTTTCGGGTCGTGGAGGGGGGGGGGGGGGGCTGGGGGCTGGAGGCTGGAGCCTATCCCGGCATCTTTGGGAGAGAAGTTGCAGTTAAAATGATAACTGCCTATGTATATATAAAACAATTAAAATGGCTAAGTGAATCTAAGTAGCTAAGAGAAATAAATACTTAAAACTGACTAAAACTATAATATACATAATGTCCATAAAGTGCAGTAATATGTATAAAAGATTCCGGATCAACTGTTCAGCATCCTAACAGCTTGTGGAAGGAAGCTGTTATCAGTCTGGTGGTTCTGCCTCTGATGCTCCACAATCATTTGCCAGATGGCAGCAGTTCAAAGTGTTTGTGCAGAGGGTGAGAGTGGTCCTTAATAATGTTCAGTGCCGTGCTCCTACAACGGCTCTGAAAAAGTTCTTGAACAGAGGGGAGGAAAACTCCAATTACCTTCTCAGCTCCCTTAACTATCCTCTGCAGAGCTTTTTTGTCTGACATACTGCAACTGGAGTACCGTGTTGCAGTGCAGTACGACAGAACACTCTCCACCACACCTCTGTAGAAGGTCCTGAGGATGCAGATGGGGAGAGAGGCCTGTTTGAGTTTCCTCAAGAAGTGCAGTCTCTGCTGGGCCCGCTTCCTGATCCCCAAGGAATTCTTGCTCCAGGTCAGGTCCTGTGAGATCTGCACTCTGAGGAACTTGATGTTCTCCACTCTCTCCACCGAATGGCCGCTGATGCAGAGAGGGACGTATTCAGGCCGTGACCACCGGAAGTCTATAATCATCTCCTTCGTTTTGTTCACGTTGAGCATCAGATTGTTCTTCCTGCACCAGCCCTCCAGGTCTCTAACTTCTTCCCTGTACATTGATTCCTCATCCTTCTGAATAAGTCCCATCACTGTGGTGTCATCCGCAAACTTAATAATCTGGTTCCCCTCGTGTCTGGACACACAGTCATGTGTTAAGTGTAAACAGCAGTGGACTGAGTACACAGTCTTGAGGGGATCCAGTGCTCAGCGTGATGGAGTTGGAGGTGTTGTTTCCAACCCGGACAGACTGAGGTCTCTTGGTCAGGAAATCCAGGATCCAGAGACATCCAGACACCAGCAGGCTGCAGACAGAACACCCAGATGCTCTTCTCCTCATCTCAGGCGATTTCAACCACGTTTCACTGTCTCCCATTCTGCCCACTTTCACCCAGTATGTCACATGCCACACTAGAGACAATAAAACACTGGATTTGTTCTACGCAAACACTAAGGAGGCGTACACCTCATCACAACTCCCCCCACTTGGGAGATCGGATCACAACTTGGTTCATCTCCGACCGGTGTACAAACCCCTAGTGCACAGACAACCTCCGGCCATGCACACTGTGGAGTTATGGTCTGAGGAGACAATGGACACTCTAAAGGACTGTTTTGAAGCCACTGCCTGGAAGCAGCTCTGCGATCCACATGGTGAGGACATCGATGGCCTCATTCACACCTTCACGGGCTACCTCAGCTTCTGTGTGGACAAATCCGTTCCCACCAAGACCATACGGCGTCACTCAAACAACAAACCCTGGATCAACCCTGAGATAAAAACACTTCTGAGAGAGAAGAAGAGGATCTTCAGGTCGGGGAACAGGGAGATGCTGAAGTCTGTACAGAGGGAGCTGAGGAGAAAGATCAGAGAAGGCAAGGACAGCTTCAGGAAGAAGATGGAGGACAAGCTGCAACAGAGCGACATCAGCGGGGTCTGGAGAAACCTCAAAACCATCTTGGGGCTCCAGAATACCTCCCCCCAGGCCACGGGGGGCAGGGAGTGGGCGAACAACCTGAATCTGTTTTTCAATAGATTTGACCAACCGCCCTCCCCCCTGTCTGCACAACAACCACTGCTGCCTCTAAGAAATCAAGTCCTGCTGCCCACTCCCCACTCCACCGACACCCCCCCCACTCCCAACACACAGCCCCCCCATCCTGACCCTGACCAAGACCCAGGTGAGGACGGAGCTGAGGAAGATCAAGGCGAGGAAGGCGTCGGGACCGGACGGCATCAGCGCAAAGCTCCTCAAGTCCTGTGCAGACCAGCTGTGTGGGATTGTGACGTATATCTTCAACATGAGCCTGAAACTGGGGAGGGTACCACAGCTGTGGAAAACATCTTGTGTGGTACCTGTACCAAAAACTTCCCACCCCAAAGACCTGAACAGCTACAGACCGGTGGCCTTGACGTCCCACTTGATGAAGACCCTGGAGAGACTGCTCCTTGCTCATCTCCGCCCCCTGGTGGAACCAGCGATGGATCCACTCCAGTTCGCCTACCAGCATGGCATTGGGGTGGAGGATGCGGTGATCTTCCTCCTTCACCGTTCTCTGTCCCACCTGGAGAAGCCCGGGAATATGGTGAGGATCATGTTCTTTGACTTCTCCAGTGCTTTCAACACCATCCAACCGATGATCCTGAAGGACAAGCTGCTGCGCGCAGGGGTGGACCAGCACCTGTCATCATGGATCCTGGACTACCTCACGAACCGGCCTCAGTTTGTGAGAACCCGGGACTGTGTTTCCGACACGATCATCAGTAGCACGGGGGCCCCCCAGGGAACGGTGCTGGCTCCCTTCCTGTTCACTCTTTATACTGCGGACTTCTCACACAACACAACACATTGCCATCTACAGAAGTTCTCTGATGACTCTGCGATCGTTGGTCTCATCTCCAACGGAGATGAAGCTGAGTACAGAGGGCTTATCCAGGACTTTGT
Organism: Pholidichthys leucotaenia; assembly: GCA_020510985.1. NCBI lineage: Eukaryota > Metazoa > Chordata > Actinopteri > Cichliformes > Pholidichthyidae > Pholidichthys > Pholidichthys leucotaenia. The sequence continues at coordinate 261,467,443 of CM035841.1, read as the reverse complement.
GGACTGGTGCCATCGGAACTGCCTCCAGATCAACGCGAGGAAAACTAAGGAGCTGGTGGTGGACTGCCGCAGGCATGGGCAGCCCCTCACAGCACCAGTAAATATACAGGGAACAGACATCGAGATGGTGACATCCTATAAGTACCTGGGTATTCATCTGAACAATAAACTAGACTGGTCACACAATACTGACGCATTCTACAAGAAGGGACAGCGCAGGCTGTTCCTGCTGAGGAGACTCAGGTCTTTTGGTGTACAAGGGGCGCTGCTGAAGTCATTCTATGACACGGTGGTGGCATCAGCCATCACTTTTGGAGTGGTCTGCTGGGGCAGTGGCATTACTGCAGCCGATAGGAAGAGACTGAACAAACTGATTAAGAAAGCTAGCTCTGTCCTGGGGCAGCGCCTTGATCCGATGGAGGAGATAGGAGAGAGAAGGACGGTGGCTAAACTGTCATCTCTGCTGGAGTCCGAGTTCCACCCTATGCAGGACATACTGGATGCACTGAGGAGCTCATTTAGCAGCAGACTACATCATCCCAGGTGCACAACCGAGAGGTTTCGTAGGTCCTTCCTACCAACGGCTGTCAGACTGTACAACCTAAGCAGGGCTGCTCGCAGAGATAGCAAAAAGACGTAACAAACTAATAGTTGTTTTTTTTTTTTTTTTTTTTTTTTGAATGCAAAGGATGCAATAGACTTACACAATGGTCCTCTCCGGCATACAACTAGGAACATACCGGTCGCTATGGAGGGTGAGAATATGTATGGGCACATAATCATACCATGTAGGATAACTAAATAGACGGTTATGCTGTTTCATCCCACCTAGCAACAATGCTCTGCACTGTGTGTGTTTATATATTTACATATTTATTCCATCTAGCTACAATGCTCTGCACTGGGTGTGTTTATATTTATATATCTATATATTTATTCCATCTAGCTACAATGCTCCGCACTGTGTTTTTATATATCTACATATTATTCCATCTAGCTACATTGCTCCGCACTGTGTGTGTTTATATACTTGCATATTTATTCCACCTAGCTGCAATGCTCCGTACTGTGGGTGTTTATATATTTACATATTTATTCCATCTAGCTACAATGCTCTGCACTGTGTGTTCATATATTCATATATTTATTCCATCCAGCTACAATGCTCTGCACTGTGTGTCTGTGTGTGTGTGTGTATATATATATTTTATAGTAATATGTACATATGTAGTATATTAGCTGCTCTTGCTTGCTTGTTTTTTTTCTTGCCTTCTGATTGTTGCTCTGAGTGTTGCTATCCCTGTGCTGTTGCAATCCTGGAATTTCCCCGTTGTGGGACTAATAAAGGCTTATCTTATCTTATGTGGCGGTGTTCAGACCGAGAAGGAGTAATTTCTCCATCAGTCTCTGGGGAATAATGGTGTTAAATGCTGAACTGAAATCAATGTACAAGAGTCTGGCATAGGTGTCTTTCTGATCCAGGTGGGTAATGACAGAATGCAGGGTGGTGACTATAGCGTCCTCTGTGGAGCGATTTCAACGATGCGCGAACTGGAGTGGGTCATGTGATGCAGGGAGGCAGGCTGTGATGTGTGGTTTAACAAGCCGTTCAAAACACTTCATCACAATTGGTGTCAGTGCGGCAGGACGATAGTCATTGAGACAGGACACAACCGCTTTCTTTGCCACCGGTACTGTGATAGAGATCTTAAAGCATCTAGGGACGATGGCCTGACTCAGGGAAATGTTATATACTATGTCAGTCAAGACATCCGCCAACTCACTCGCGCAGACTCGGAGCACACATCCCGGGATGTTGTCCAGACCTGCAGCTTTACGTGGGTTGACCCTGATTAGGGTCCTCCGTGTGTCTGCTGCATTGATGGTGATAGCTGGCCCCACAGATGGTGAAGATGGGCCAGCCGTCCCTCTGATTCTTGGGTTTGATGCTTCAAAACGTGCAAAGAAGTTATTGAGCCTGTCTGGAAGCAAAGCGTCATCATCATCGACCCCCTGCCTAGACTTATAATCCGTCAACGCGGATCCATTACCTCCTGTATAAAACTGAAGAGACACATTTAACAGAGATTTGGTAAAATCTCTGGTAAATTTTTCATTTGATACAACTTTACTGCCAGTTTTCATCCTCAGTGACGTTATCACATCAGACAGGCATATCACAACAAACATGTCTGCCTCCACACAGCCAGGCTGTAACTCATCGCTGTGATTGGTTGTAGTTTGTACGACTTTTTGTGGTTAAGTGCTGTGGAAGTCTGTCAAACATCTTCAACAGCAGAGGAGAGTTATTGTACTTTGGGAGAATATGCCAAGTTCCCATAAGGAGTACCTTCTGTTATGTCGGAATAACATGAGACCAGAGCCGTATTCAACTGAGCACTGAACTGGCTTTATTATAGAAACAGCTCAATATATTCTCTAACCGTATTCTGCCTGGCGTCATCACCCCCAACCCCCTGCCAGGCTACGGCAAGCCCCAAGAGTCAACACCCCCCCCCCCCAACATAAATAACAAACTTTATTTTTTTTCTGAACAGCCACCACTCAGCCAACCAAATGGGCGTCTGGGTAGACTACCAGAACACCTCCCCCGTGTTGGAGCCAATTATTCTGCCGCTTATCTCCAACACGCATTAGCTAATGCTGTCTTTAACACATCGTCTTCCAGGTACCTGGGCCGCTAACACATTCTAGCCGGGCGTCCCCTAGGAGGGGACCCTGCTCCAGGCACCGTCGGCCGCACCTGCGAGTCCTTACCGCCCCAGTTCAATAAGTTCCAACCCACACCAGTCCGTCCTGCCATAGCTCCTGGACTCTGTTCAGGCGGAGACCTCCTGAACCGACTGGAGTGCCACCGTGACCCATCTGAAAGCTCGAATGTGTCCTGGCCCCCGGCACCTCACGATCTGTAGGGGCCCCGTCCAGAAAGGTTGCAGTTTATGCGTGCGGTTAGGATGTTTGATCCAAACTGGATCCGACACCTCCAATCCGTGAGCTCTCGCCCTGCACTTCCTGTCGAACTGTCGCTTCATTTTTCACTGTTGGGCAGCGACCCGGTCTCATGGAGAATCAGTACTCCCTGGAGAAGGGGTCATGGGTGGTCTCAGTCGGTCCAAAGGCAGATGGAGTTCGCGCCGCAGCATGAGTTTCAGCATGGGCCGTTACCGTGTAGTAGAGGAGTGTGCTCTGCAGAGCATCCGGAAATGTGAAGCCATCCACCAAGTGGGCTCTCAGTCCGCTTTTTAGAGTCTTGTTTAAACACTCGATGCCCCCATTGGCTTGGGGGTGATAGAATGCGGTTTTGATGTGTTCTATTCCCCTAGCGCCCAAAAACTCCTCAAACGCCCCAGAGGTGAACTGTGGGCCATTGTCTGTAGTGATTGCATTCAGGACTCCCCATCTGGTGAACAGTGATGAGAGGAAGCCCGTGACCACGCCTGTTGTGACTGAATTAGTGGGCAGCACCTCCGGCCATTTGGAAAACGGATTGTAGACCACAAGCAGAAACCAGCTGTTCGAGGGTGCCGTATGTAGTTCACCGCAGATGTCCAACTGGATGTGCTTCCAGTGGCTCTCCGGGTACGGTAATGGTTGCAGGGATGGGGGTGGGGTGGGGGGTCCGCCGGTCTTTCCGCTCTCCAAGCACGGGACACAGTTCTTTACCATAGTTTCAATGTCCTTATCAATACCAGGCCACCAAACTGAGTCCCTGCAACGCTGCTTCACCCTGACCACACCCATGTGACCCTCATGGAGCATCGCCAGAACTTGTGATGTCAGAGACACCAGGATTAATGTGCACTGTCCCCTTGCTACACACACATCATTCCAGCAGCTCAGTTCATCTCTAAAGCGGTGAAAAGGCACCAGCTCGCCCTGCACTTTTGCGGGCCAACCCTCCCTGATGACCGAGCACAGTTGTGACAACATGGGGTCCCGTTCCTATTCTGTGCAGAGCTCTTGGAGGGACACCATGTCGCAGAGGGGTCCGTGCAGTGTGTTGACCAGATTCGCTTCTGTGGGATCGTCAAGGTCATCGTCTGGTTGCAGGGTGTTGGTCGTGGCACGGGACAGGAGGTCTGCCACTATGTTCTCTTTTCCAAGAGTGAACTGAGGGCCTACACCTTTACTCAGCCACTCCGTCCACCTGTGGATCTGCAGGGGTCTGTGTCCCAAGCCTGACGTCTCCAGTAGTGTTGTCAGCGCCCGGTGATCCGTCTGCAGGGTGACGTGACGCCCGTAGAGATAGATGTGCCACCGTTAACACACCCAGACGCAGGTGAGTGCCTCCCTCTCACCCACGGCACATTTCAGCCGCTGAGAGAGACCTCGAAGCGAATGCCACTGGGTGCTTGGTACCATCTTGTACCTGGGACATAACTGCCCCCATCGCCGAGCCAGACGTGTCACAAGTCACAAAAGTTGGCTGTTTTGGATCAAAGTGGGCCAACACTGGAGGGGAGGTGAGTTGAGACTTCAGCTTAGCGACTGCCACTGAACAGGCTGGGGTCCACTGCCACGGTGCATCCTGTTTCAGAAGGGCCCGGAGTGGTTTGATTGTCTCAGAGTAACGGGGAATAAAACGTCCGTAAAAGTTCACCATGCCCAAGAATGGGGAAATCTGTGCAGGTGTTGTTGGATCTGGAAGGCGCAGGTCCACTTCCATGTTTGAATGTAGGAGCCTCAGACCCCCTGCCGCCAGCCAGAATCCCACAAACTTGAAGGAATACACCGCAAAGATGCACTTTTCCCTGTTCAAGGTGACTCCGTGCTCCTGTAGCACTGTCATCACCCGTCCCAAACGACCATCGTGTTCCACCCACAATGTGCCGTGTACCATGATGTCATCTAGGTACACCACCACACCCTTGAGGCCAGCCAGAATCGTGGACATGATCTTTTGAAAACAGCTGGGGGCTGAGCTCAGACCAAAAGGCATGCGGGTGTACCTGAAAATGCCCATGTGGGTCACGAACGCTGTCAGTTTCCTGCTGGCTGGGGGGAGGGGCACCTGCAGGTAACCTTGGCAAAGATCCAGCTTCGTGAACACCTTTGAGCCACTGAACATTGCGGTGAGTTCCTCCATCGTGGGAAGTGGGTACTTGTCCAGAACAATCACCTTGTTCACCATCCTAAGGTCGATACACGGCCGGATGCCTCCTATCTTTTTCCTGGCCACCACGATGTTTGATACCCAGGGTGAAGCATCCACCCTCTCGATGATGCCAGCTTCAAGCAGTCTGTTCAATTCTGCTGTGACATCGTCCTGCAGAGCGAGTGGGAGCCACCGTAGTGGTTGAATTTTTGGTGTTATGCTTGGATCGATGAGCGGGCGGTGGTAGAACGCCTTGATGCATCCAAGGCCCCTGAACAACGCCGGCCAGCGGACATGCCATTCCAGGAACACTGTCAGTACAGTTGAGCCCTCTGGGTCTGTGATGGAGAATCCCAGTTCACCCAGCAGATCAGCCCGCTGGCGTGAAACCTGAAAGGTGAACGCGGGAACAATCTTTAACCCACATTTCACCGAGAAGCTGATCGTGCCCGCCATTTCTGTTTTGGCGTGACCGTACCCAAACATTTTCACTGCCTCAGCCTTGATGTTTTTTTGAGGGGGAAAGTCTCTTCAAAGTAGCCATACTTAATATGGACATACTGGCTCCTGAGTTTACCATAAGCAGCACATCAACTCCGTTGAGCTGTAGGACATACCACTTTAACGGTCCCTTCTTTGTGCCCGCTACACACACCCATGTCATGCTCTCGGGCTCCACCGCCTATGGTTTAGTGGTGATAGTGCAGGCCCTGTCCCGTGCCACAGTCCGCCGCCTTTTGGGGATCCGCCCCAAAGCGTTGGCTACGTCGCTAATGGCCAGGCTTGGAGGGAAGACTTGAGTAGCTACTCTCTCATTTGCCATTGCTGGCAGGCCCAGCAGGACAGTGGACTCAATCTGCCTAACCAGTTCAACCACCTTCTCTAGCTTGAGAACATCCATAGTCAGCTTCAGCTTATTCTTTAGCCATACGTTGTTCATACCGTGGGCTAGCTTGTCTCAAACTAGCTCCTCCTCGATAGGCCCGAAGGTGCACTCTCTTGCTAAGCTACGGAGTTCCATAATGAAGGAATGGGTGGTCTCACCAGCTTGCTCAGCGGTCAAAGAATTCATATCTTCGTGCCGTGATGTTGGAATGGTCTATGAAGACATCGTCCATTAAGTCCAAACCGTCCTTCAGTGAGCCGCTGCCGCACAGCCCAAAAAATATCCGTTGGCTCTCCTCACCAAGGCAGTGAACGAGTAGACTCCTCCGTCTCTCTTCATCGGTGCCGCTCAGACCGGCTGCGGTCATATACACTTCGAATGTCTCTTTGGACCATTTCATACGGCCTTCTTAAAGCGGCTGTAGGAGAAACCAGCGTTCGTAGACCATAAGTTCGTGGTCAGGTTGATGGTCTTGTCCAAGATTTCTATGAACACCCCACGAAAACCACTCATCATAGGGCAGCCGCACGAATGCCATTGGAACAACGTAAGAACTACGCAAGATGTTGACCGTAAGTACGCCTCAAGAACACCTTAAGTTGTTCCTGAGGGCCCCTTACAGCAGTTGTAGGAAATGCTGTATGAATCCCCCGTTCATACAATGTGCATAAGGCGGTAGTGTGGCGCTCATAAGGTGGAAGTACATCATTCATGCGACATTTATGCTGACAAAATGTGTCCCTAGACTAAAATGAGTTTGACACCCCTGGTTTACATTAAGAATAACTTAGAGGGCTAATATGCTAATATTCTCCACAAGATGAAACATCTAGAAGTGTGTATATGAGAGAGAGAGTTATATGTGTGCTATCTACTAGGGCTGCGCGATACAACGATATATATCAGTGATGCAATTAAAAACATCTACCTTTCATAGGGCTGTGTGATATGACGATATATATCGGTGACACGATAAAAAACGAATACCATTTCATATGAAACTTGGTTTATATCAGGACACATACCCCGTTTCTACTTGTCATCGCCCTGCCTCTCCCCCGCAGTGCGCCAGGTGGGTTCCGGTGGTTAGCGCCACAGCAGCTAACAGCAAGCTAATGTTTTAATCTTTTCCTCTCACTTTGTCCCCCATAGCTGAGGTACACCCACGATGAAAACTGGAGACCTCCCCCATCTTCCAAGTGGGAGAACCTGCACAACTGGCGGCCGACCAAATACTCCTCTGCCCCACTGTACACAGTGCGGAGCGTTGTAGCTAGTTGGAATAAACGGCATAACCGTCTACTTAGTTGTCCTACATAGTATGAATATGTACCCATACATATTGTCACCCTCCGTAGCAACTGATATTGTCCTAGTTGTATACTGGAGGGGACCATTTGTGTAAGTTTGTTGCGTCTTTTGCATTCAATACTATTAGGTCGTCACGTTTTTTTTGCTATCTCTGCGAGCAGCCCTGCTTAGGTTATACAGTCTGACAGCCGTAGGTAGGAAGGACCTGCGAAACCTCTCGGTTGCGCACCTAGGATGATGTAGTCTACTGCTAAATGAGCTCCTCAGTGCGTTCAGTATTTCAATTCAATTCAATTCAACTTTATTTATATAGCGCCATTTCACAACAACAGTCATCTCATAGCACTATCAACTGAAGGGGGAACCCCCACAGTTGCAGAAAGACCCCAGCAATCAGGCCTGCATAGGGTGGGGCTCGGACTCCAGCAGAGATGACAATTTAGCCACCATCCTTCTCTGTCCTATCTCCTCCACTGGGTCAAGGCGTTGCTCCAGGACAGAGCTAGCTTTCTTGATCAGTTTGTTCAGTCTCTTCCTATCAGCTGCTGTAATGCCACTGCCCCAGCAGACCACTCCAAAAGTGATGGCTGATGCCACCACCGTGTCGTAGAATGACTTCAGCAGCGCCCCTTGTACACCAAAAGGCCTGAGCCTCCTCAGTAGGAACAGCCTGCGCTGTCCCTTCTTGTAGAGTGCGTCGGTATTGTGTGACCAGTCTATTTTATTGTTCAGATGAACACCCCGGTACTTGTAGGATGTCACCATCTCAATGTCTGTTCTCTGTATGTTTACTGGTGCTGTGAGGGGTTGTCCTTGCCTGCGGCAGTCCACCTCCAGCTCCTTAGTTTTCCTCGCGTTGATCTGGAGGCAGTTCCGATGGCACCAGTCCACGAAGTCCTGGATAAGTCCTCTATACTCAGCTTTATCTCCGTTGGAGATGAGGCCGATGATCGCAGAATCATCAGAGAACTTCTGTAGATGGCAGTGTGTTGTGCTGTGTGAGAAGTCCGCAGTATAAAGGGTGAACAGGAAGGGAGCCAAAACCGTTCCCTGGGGGGCCCCCGTGCTACCGATGATCGTGTCGGACACATAATCCCGGGTTCCTTGATCTTCCTCAGCTCCGTCCTCACCTGGGTCTTAGTGAGGGTCAGGTTGGGGGGCTGTGTGCTGGGAGTGGGGTGTGGACAGCAGGTCTCGATGACTTTAGAGGCAGCAGTGATGGGGATGATACGGAGTACAGAGGACTTATCCAAGACTTCGTGGACTGGTGCCTGTGGAACTGCCTCCATATCAATACGAGGAAAATTAAGGAACTGGTGGTGGACTGCCACAGGCGAGGACAACCCCCCACAGCACCAGGAAACATCCAGAGAACAGACACTGAGATGATGCCATCTTTACAAGTACCTGGGTGTTCACCTGAACAATAAACTGGACTGGTCACACAACACCAATGCACTCTATAAGAAGGGGCAGCGTAGGCTGTTCCTCCTGAGGAAACTCAGGTCTTTTGGAGTGTAAGGGGCACTTCTGAAGACCTTCTATGATTTGGTGGTGGCATCAGCCATCACATTTGGAGTGGTCTGCTGGGGCAATGGCATCATGGCAGCCGACAGGGAGAGACCAAACAGGCTGATCAAAAAAGCTAGCTCTGTTCTGGGGTGACTCCTCGACCCAGTGGAGGAGATGGGAGAGAAGAAGATGGTGGCTCAGCTGTCATCTCTGCTGGAGTCCGAGTTCCACCCCATGCAGGACACGCTGAACGCACTGAGGAGCTCATTTAGCGGTAGGCTGTGCCATCCAAGGTGCACGACAAAGAGGTTCTGTAGTTCCTTCCCACCTATGGCTGTCAGACTGTATAACCTAACCAGGGCTGCTCGTAGAGGTCATATTAAATGTACTAAACATAACATCTTTACACAATAGAGATCGTTCTCTCCAATACACAACTAGGACAATAACAATCATTATTGAGGGTGGCAACAACACTGTTGATTCAAATGCGAAATATACTGTCTGGGTACATATTCATATTCTGCAGCGTAATTTAACAAATTGTAATGCTGTGTATTCCATTTAGCTGCAATGCTCCTGCACTGTGTATATATCTGTGTACATATGTATATTCATCTACTGCTTTGGCTTACCAGTTCTTATTATACTATTAACTATTGCTCTGAGTGATGCTATCCCTTTGCTGCTGTAATCCTGGAATTTCCTCATTGTGGGACTAATAAAGTCTTATCTTATAGTATCTTATCTTAAAAATATGTGCAGATATCAGCATATGTTATCACCATAGTGAGGATATCAAACAATGAAAAGCTTCATGGGTTAAATTGCATAATTTTTCCTGCAAACATCTTTTTTTTTTAATTCCCAACACATTCTCTGTTTGGGACAAGTCCAGCACCCACACCCTCTCCTCCCACAGTAGGCCTTCCTAATACATGCAGAGGGCTGCCTTTTATGCTCTGGGTCCGGGCACATTGGTTGCTTTTTGTAACACCCACTTGTGTGTAACACCTCTTTGTAGCACTTTAGGTGTGTAATACTACTTTAGGTGTACAATCTTGTCCCCTTGTTGGTAGTATTGGGTTATGGCAGTGTAGTTACCTTTAACTCTACTACCTGGATGGAAGGGACAATTGGGCCAGATCAGACAGACCTCAGGTTCGTAGGAGCCCGGAGGACACAATAGAAAACTCACACACACGGTGTATGGAACTTGCAGCTATATATATTTCAAAGTTATGTACACATAAACACAGGTAAAGCGCTGATCACAATAATAATTCAATAATAAAAGAAAATACAATCCATCCCAAAATATTCACAATATGTACAGTTCTTTGGTATCAGTTCCAGGTGACCAGTTGGGTCACTTTTACCAGTCAGTCAGGTTCGGGCAAGGCTCGCCATCCAGATCTGGAGTTCACGGTTTCTTGGTCCAGGAATCAGGAAACCAAAAAAAAAAACCCTGACCTATAAAATAGGTCAGAACAAGAATTAAGCTATAATTTATAGCTTGTTACATCAATGTCAAATAGTTCTACATAGTACAACAATAGTTCAAATTCCTTAAATCACCAAATGTGCATAAAATAAACACATTCTACTATCTCCATTTATCAATATGGTACCATAACAATGAGTAAAGTGCATTTGGAACACTTGACATCACAGTAATAATTGTGCAGTGTGCTGCACCAAGTTAGCATATCAGCTAGCACAACAATTTATCACAAATTTGCACTTTAAAACACATATAAACCACAGGTTCAACATTCACCATTAAGTAGCAATCAATGGCCAGGGAACTGGGACCTTTGCTAACCGTTACAGCTTTGAAAAATGCCTTTTTCTGATGAAAAAACTAGCCGAAATTAGCATCGGCGGTTAGCATTTCAAGCTAGCGATTAGCATTTCCCATACACACTAAATGGCACTTACCAAGCTAAGTGACACGTGCGTCATGGGGTTCCCGCGCTCAACGTGCGTTTACAGCCTTGGGATCCAAATCTTAAAATTTAACAAACGGGGCATTAGAATTTGATAATACAGCAATGTCTCATTGCAGGTGTTTGTTCAGGCTTACCAACCTCAAGTTTTATCCAAGACAAAGACTGCTATTAGCACGTTAGTGTCGCCATATCATCAAGGACTGTCTCTCTCTCTCTTGGTCGGTGTCTTTCGGCGTCTGGCGTGACTGAGCCAAAAAATGCAAGTCATACCCAGACCCGGAGAGAGAGCGCTTAACCCACTGGCTGGCGCAGCCATTGGTTGCTCAAAATACCAAATAAAAACATTTGGAACTTTATTAAAACTCCCCAGAAAATGTTCCCTACTGTTTTATGAATATATATTTATTTAAATATTCATCTTTAAATTATTTACTCCCATTGTGAAATGGGTGTTTTTCTTTTTAAAAACGGTATTAATATTCATATTTTCATTTGCATTTTTAACACTGGGTTACATGTGTCACTGTCGTTTATCCCTTATTATTATTATTATTATTGAACCTGTTCTTGCCAACCTAATGGGTGCATGTTTATACAGGTTTATTGTTGCACAAGATGTATCTTTCTAATAATTGTGGATCTCCTGCAAACTCACTGTAAATGTAGAAAAGACACATGAGTGGAGGCTGTTATTTATGATAAGAACCATCAACATCTCAAATGTGACACAGCCACCTTTCTCTCTCTCTCTCTCTCTCTCTCTCTCTCTCTCTCTCTCTCTCTCTCTCTCTCTCTCTCTCTCACACTCACACTCTCTCACACACACACACACACACACACACACACACACACACACACCCTGTCATACTGACACAGTTAATATAGCCTCATTTCCATCTCTCCTGCCCCATCGTTGACATTTTGAGCTGCTAAGAAAATCTCCAGGGCCCGCGGCAAACATTTTTAAATTGCTGTAATTTCAAGATATTACAGTGATCACATCAGGCTTGTTTGGAGGTGACTAATGAGCATTTTAGAGGGAAATGTCAGGCCTAATTACTGGCTCCGGCTCCAGCAATACCTGGCGCCAATACCCTTGCCAACACACACTCCTGGATGACTTTTGCAGCGTCTCAAACATTATTTTGAGGAGGAACATGTGGGCGGCAGTGGCTCAGGAGGTAGAGCACGTCATCTTATTACTGGAGGGTTGGCGGTTCGAGTCTCGTTCTCCCCAGACATTCTGCCGTTGTGTCCCTGGGCAAGACACTTTCCCCACCTTGCCTCCAGTGGCCATGACACTGGGTATTAATGTGTATAAATGTTTAGTAGTGGCCAGAGAGGCTGTTGGGTGTGGATTGGCAGCCATGTTTCTGTCAGTCTGCCCCAGGGCAACTGTGGTTACAGCAGTAGCTTACCACTATCATTGTCTGTGGACTGAATGAATAATGTATCCATTGTAAAGTGTCTGAGTGTCTATGATAAAGTGCTATATGAATCTGATGCATTATTATTATACTATTATTATTTTATTGCGCCGAACAGTAATTGCCCTATACCGGGGGTCGGCAAGCTGTACTACAGAAAGAGCCACTCTGAGTGATTTTTGCATTAAAAAAGCATGGAGCCACAAAAATGAGTCTTAAAAACTGTGGTAAAACAGTAGAATTACAACTACAATCTGGCCTGACAACATGAGTTGTTTTTTTTTTTCCTTATAAATATGCATCTTTTTTTAATTGTAAATTATTATTTTTTTACTTTTTCTCACAAAATAGCTATGTTTTTCTGGTAACACCCCATGTTCTCCCCGCAACACGGGGAGAACATGCAAACTCCACACAGCTCACTGTTGGTCGGGGGCTGGGATCGAACCCACGACCTCATGATCCCCGCGATCCCCCGGCCGAGGGTAAAACTGTGCTGCCACAGTGCTAAACCACTGTGCCACCGTGCAGCCGCCGGTTTGACCAACCGCCCTCCCCCCTGACTGCACAACAACCACTGCTGCCTCTAAAGAAATCAAGTCCTGCTGCCCACTCCCCACTCCACCAACACCCCCCCCACTCCCAACACACAGCCCCCCATCCTGACCCTGACCAGGACTCAGGTGAGGACGGAGCTGAGGAAGATCAAGGCGAGGAAGGCGTCGGGACTGGACGGCATCAGCGCAAAGCTCCTCAAGTCCTGTGCAGACCAGCTGTGTGGGATTGTGACGTACATCTTCAACCTGAGCCTGAAGCTGGGGAGGGTACCACAGCTGTGGAAAACATCTTGTGTGGTACCTGTACCAAAAACTTCCCACCCCAAAGACCTGAACAGCTACAGACCGGTGGCCTTGACGTCCCACATGATGAAGACCCTGGAGAGACTGCTCCTTGCTCATCTCCGCCCCCTGGTGGAGCCAGCGATGGATCCACTCCAGTTCGCCTACCAGCATGGCATTGGGGTGGAGGATGCGGTGATCTTCCTCCTTCACCGTTCTCTGTCCCACCTGGAGAAGCCCGGGAATATGGTGAGGATCATGTTCTTTGACTTCTCCAGTGCTTTCAACACCATCCAACCGATGATCCTGAAGGACAAGCTGCTGCGCGCAGGGGTGGACCAGCACCTGTCATCATGGATCCTGGACTACCTCACGAACCGGCCTCAGTTTGTGAGAACCCGGGACTGTGTGTCCGACACGATCATCAGTAGCACGGGGGCCCCCCAGGGAACGGTGCTGGCTCCCTTCCTGTTCACTCTTTATACTGCGGACTTCTCACACAACACAACACACTGCCATCTACAGAAGTTCTCTGATGACTCTGTGATCGTTGGCCTCATCTCCAATGGAGATGAAACTGAGTACAGAGGGCTTATCCAGGACTTCGTGGACTGGTGCCATCGGAACTGCCTCCAGATCAACGCAAGGAAAACTAAGGAGCTGGTGGTGGACTGCCGCAGGCAAGGACAACCCCTCACAGCACCAGTAAATATACAGGGAACAGACATCGAGATGGTAACATCCTATAAGTACCTGGGTGTTCATCTGAACAATAAACTAGACTGGTCACACAATACTGACGCACTCCACAAGAAGGGACAGCACAGGCTGTTCCTGCTGAGGAGACTCAGGTCTTTTGGTGTACAAGGGGCGCTGCTGAAGTCATTCTATGACACGGTGGTGGCATCAGCCATCACTTTTGGAGTGGTCTGCTGGGGCAGTGGCATTACTGCAGCCGATAGGAAGAGACTGAACAAACTGATTAAGAAAGCTAGCTCTGTCCTGGGGCAACGCCTTGATCCGGTGGAGGAGATAGGAGAGAGAAGGACGGTGGCTAAACTGTCATCTCTGCTGGAGTCCGAGTTCCACCCTATGCAGGACATACTGAATGCACTGAGGAGCTCATTTAGCAGCAGACTACATCATCCCAGGTGCACAACCGAGAGATTTCGCAGGTCCTTCCTACCAACGGCTGTCAGACTGTACAACCTAAGCAGGGCTGCTCGCAGAGATAGCAAAAAGACATAACAAACTAATAGTTTTTTGAATGCAAAAGATGCAATAGACTTACACAATGGTCCCCTCCGGCATACAACTAGGAACATACCGGTCGCTATGGAGGGTGAGAATATGTATGGGCACATAATCATACCATGTAGGATAACTAAGTAGATGGTTATGCTGTTTCATCCCATCTAGCAACAATGCTCTGCACTGTGTGTGTTTATATATTTACATATTTATTCCATCTAGCTACAATGCTCAGCACTGGGTGTGTTTATATTTATATATCTATATATTTATTCCATCCTGCTACAATGCTCTGCACTGTGTGTCTGTGTGTGTGTGTATATATATATTTTATAGTAATATGTACATACATGTATGTATATTAGCTGCTCTTGCTTGCTTGTTTTTTCTTGCCTTCTGATTGTTGCTCTGAGTGTTGCTATCCCTGTGCTGTTGCAATCCTGGAATTTCCCCGTTGTGGGACTAATAAAGGCTTATCTTATCTTATCTTATCTTAAATTTTTGATTATTTGCAAAAAGTTTGTGTCCCTTTTTCTTGCAAAATTGTGTTTTTTTCCCCCCCTCATTAAACTGTTATTTTTAGTTATTTTTTTCCCCAAAATTTGTTGTTTCTGGCAAAAGTGTTTTGCTTTTTCCCTAAATTTTTAGAATTTTCTTTGCAAATTTTAAATCTTTATCAAGTAAAATTGAAAACTTTTTCCATGCAAATTTGTGACATTTTTCCCAATAAAGATGTAAGCATTTGTCATGAATTCTGATATTTTTGGCATCATCTTCTGCTTTTCTCACGAGATTGTCTGATTGTTACCCCTTCAGGTAAATATGCTGCTTTTTTCCATATAAATTTGCAGCCGTTTTCTAATAAAATTGTAGCTTTTTCAAATAAATTTGTGACTTTTTACTTGCCATTTTTCCCTCATAAAATTGCAACATTTTCCATAAATTTTGCAAAAAAATTTTTTCATAAATTTTCAGCTATTCTCATAAATTTATTATGTTTTTCTTTGTAAATTTATTAGCTTTCATGGGTGAAACTGCATCATTTCTTACATAAATTTATTACATTTTTCTCATAAAGCTCCAACTTTTTCCAGTAAATTTATGATTTCTTTTCAAGAAATTGTGACTTTTTTCTTACAAATTTGTGGTCATGTTTTGCTTAGAAAATTGCAGAATTTTTCCCTTTGCATAAGTTTTCAGATTTTCTCATTTTCTGCTTTTTAGGACATTTTTCTCATGAATGTGCAGCCTTTTTTTCTTGTAAGTTTATTGTTTCTTTTCTTTGAAATGTATGAGTTTTTTTTTTCTTTTTTCTCAAAGCTGCAGGGAGCCACTACCTCTGGGCAAAAGAGCCACATGTGGCCCTAGAGTCGCAGGTTGCAGACCTCTGCCCTATCCCATGTTTAATTATTTGGGAGGAGTTGGAGCCAACCAGCAGGTGGCGATGAAACATCAGAAATCACATCTTCACTTATTCAAAAAAAAAAAAAGTTTTCCTCACATTTAGGGAGGCGATTAACCTGATAAAACAGCTTAAATTCTAGTTTAGAATGCAGCACATTGATCCATGTGTGATATGTTTGATGTAGTGATGTTTTTAGTGCATAGTGGTTTTTACTGTTAGCCTCACCCCCTTGTAAAGATTAAAAAAAAAAAAAAAAACAAGATTACATGTGTGGAAAAAAACACAAACTTGCATTTAATGAAGCAAAAAAAAATGCTGATATTCATATGTTGGCAACAAGTAATTTTACCCCAGCTTTTCTAATAAATTTGTCATGTTTTCTTTGCAAATATTTTACTTTTTCAGGTAAAACTGCAGCCTTTTTGACATGAATTTTTGACTTTTTTCCCCTCAAAAAATGCAATGTTTCCTCTAAGGGTGATCAATATGGCCTAAAAATGATATTACAATATTTTGGGAAATTTTCAAAATAACTATATTCTTCATGATATCACAAACCTTTGTTTTTTTTTTTTCTTTTTAATTTATAAAGAACAGTTTCACAGGCCAGCATTATTTACCTTCAACAATTTAGTAAAAACAACACAAAAACTTCAGCAGCTTAGATTGAGTTTCAAATATTTTTTTAATTCTGTATCAAATATGACAAGAAAATAATATAAACCGCATCGTAAGTACACTTACATAGTAAGGCTACACAATTAGTCAAATTTTAATCGCGATCACAATTTTGGCTGCTACAATTAAATTAACATGATCGTCGCCGATATTGACAGTTAAAATGCAGGCTCTGCTGCATATCAAATCGAGCATTTTCTCAACCAACACCCAGCCGAACACCAGGGGGCAAACGCACGTTAGGGCAGCATTAAGCGGCAGAACTGACAAGCGAGTGCACCCTGTAGCGGCAGCGTTAAGTTTTCAATAGCTGGCTGGTGTGATGGTGAAGACAAACCAGATGTTGGGAGCAGAAGGTGACAGTAGGGTAGCACGTGGAAGCGAGGAGCTAGTGCCTCGAAAGGATCATCATCCGTTGTCTGGACGGGTTTTGGATTCAGGGCAAGTGATATGGACTAAAAAAGAAATTATATACAAAGAGTGCCATAGAGCTATGTCTATGACGCTGGGCAACACAACTAACTTATTCAGCCACATGAAAAAACACCACCAACACAAGTAGATAAATGCATGAAGGCTAAAGCCAATGTCACTTCACTAAATCAGTCTGTGTCCAGCACCAACCAAGGCAACCATAGTATCAACCCTGCACAGAGCTTCACCGTATCAATCCACCTCCCAAAGACACGCTAAAGTAACTGATGCAATAGCGTTTTATTTGGCCAAAGACGTGTCCACTAAATACTGTATGAGCAACGAAGGCTTCAAATAAAGCAAATGTTCACAATGAAGTGGCCATCAGCGTGAGATGTGGCCAAAGGACGTCCACTTCTATGCCTTTCTGCGACTCTTCTAGTCTCTCTGTATCTCTGTTGCAACCTGCTGATGACACTCTTCTTCTTTTAGATTTGATTGGTGGTTGGCAACCAGCTTAGACGTGCATTACCGCCACGTACTTCACTCTATATCATCACTCTATCGGTCTCTGGCCGGGTCTCCTCCCTGGTCAGGAGCTGTAGTTATCTGTCCTGATGACACTTTAAGCTCAGTGGCCACTTCCCTCTGAGAACATCCTGTTTGAAGCCTTGCAGTGGCGAGGTACTGTTGATAAATTGTTAGGCATCGGCTTGGTCTCATTATGTCAAAATGTGAACAGCATGATGAAGAGGACTGTTTAAATACCAATTCTAATTGAACCAGAAAATTTATTGGTTGATTCATGGATCAAATACCTGTTGTGAATTTTTCCGTTAAGCACCTTGTTAGAGAACAGCAAGTTATACAAAAAGTACTGAAACATTGAACAGTTGGAAATGAGCATTCAAAAGATTACAGAAGATCAAATTAAGTTCACCTGAAAAGGTTATAGTGCATTTTAGGTGCATCCTGAAATTTCATCCGAAAGTTGAATATCCCTAACTTTTTGTGAGTAGTGTATATATGCAGTGGATATAAAAAGTCTACACACCCCTGTTCAAATGCAAGGTTTTTGTGATGTAAAAAAATGAGACCAAGCTAAATCATTTCAAAACTTTTTCCACCATTAATGTGACCTCTATAACCTGTACAACCCAATTCAAAACCAAACTGAAATTTTTTAAGGGGAAAAATGAAAAATAAAAAACTTAAAATAGCCTGTTCGCATAAATATGCAAACCCCATTATAACTGGGGATGTGGCTGTGTTCAGAATTAACCAATCACATTCAAACTCATGTTAAATGGGAGTCAGCACACACCTGCCACCATTTAAAGTGCCTCTGATTAACCCCAAATAAAGTTCAGCTGTTTTAGTAGGCTTTTCCTGACATTTTTGTAGTCACATCTTACAGCACAAGCCATGGTCCGCAGAGAGCTTCCAGAGCATCAGAGGGATCTCATTGTTCAAAGGTATCAGTCAGGAGAAGGGTACGAAATCATTTCCAAGGCATTAAATATACCATGGAACACAGTGAAGACAGTTATCATCAAGGAGAGAAAATATGCCACAACAGTGACATTACCAAGAACTGGACATCCCTCCAAAACTGATGAAAAGACGAGAAGAAAACTGGTCAGGGAGGCTGCTAAGAGGCCGACAGCAACATTGAAGGAGCTGCAGGAATTTCTGGCAAGTAGTGGCTGTTTAGTACATGTGACAACAATCTCCCGTCTAGGGTGGCAAGATGGAAGCCTTATCTTTTGAAGAAAAACATCCAAGCCCAGCTACATTTTGCAAAAACACAGTTGAAATCTCCCAAATGCATGTGGGAAAATATATTATGGTCCATTGAAACCAAGGTCAAACTTTTTGGCCATAATTCCAAAAGGTATATTTGGCGCAAACACAACACTTTTCATCACCAAAAGCAGTGTCTCCTCTGGCTTTAAAATACCTTGGTGCGGTGGCAACATATTTTTCCGGGGGGAGGGGGGGGACAGAAAACACATATGTATGAATATGTTAATTGTATACTATTTATTTCTTTTTTTAAATTTTGCACAGTAACTTTGCATATAATAATAATAATGCATCAGATTTATATAGCGCTTTATCATAGACACTCAAAGATGCTTTTTACAGATACATTATTCATTCACTCCAGACAGACAATGGTAGTGACAAGCTGCTACTGTAGCCACAGCTGCCCTGGGGCAGGCTGACAGAAACGTGGCTGCCAATCAGAGCCAACGGCCTCTCCGGCCACCACTGAACATTTATACCCAGTGCTATGAACACTGGAGGCAAGGTGGGTGAAGTGTCTTGCCCAGGGACACAATGGCAGGATATCTGGGGAGAACGGGATTCAAACTGCCAACCATCCGGTTATTGGATGACCCGCTCTACCTCCTGAGCCACTGCCGTGCATATGGAACTTACAATTTGAAGTATTGTACAACCAAGGCTTGAATGCTGGAATATTGGGCCATTTGGGGTCCCACCCAGATGTCCTGTGTTTGGACTTTTTACTGGTGTCATCCTTCTCTCCTTCCTCTGCTCTCACCTCTCCTGGACCCTCTGCCTGAACACTTTCCTCTCCTTGGCTCCTCTCTTCTGTCTCATCTTGCCCTCTCTGAGCTCTGTCTAATCCAGCTTCTCTCTCTGGTCTATGGTTGTATACAAACAGGTTAGAAAATACCAAGTGCCTTATAAATTAAAGGAGACAACCAACAATTTGTAGTTAAGGGTACAAAGAGCACCCACTTAAAACTTGAGTAATGACTTCAGTCTTGAAGGTTTGAGGTTTTTCTCCAAAATTTATAACGATTTTCTTATAGTTTTCTACTTTTCTCTGTAAATTTATCTAAATTTGAAACCATTTTCGTCAAATTTGTAATTTCCTCTTGTAAAATGGACTTTTCTTGTACATTTGAAACTTTATTATAAATTTGTGGATTATTTTATGGCTTATTTTTGTCTTTTTTTTTTTTTTTTTTTAATTGAAACAGACTGGTATTTTTTTTTTTTTACTTTTTCCTTATAACAATTTATATTTTTGACCGTAACTTTGCAGTCAGAACAGAATAATTTAACTCTCATTACAAAGAAAAAAAATTAATAAAATTGTATTTAATGATTTAAATTAACTTAAATGACCAAGGATGCCATTATTTCTGTTATAATATTTCTACATATTTATAGTTTTTTTTTTTTTAGAAATCTCATTGCCAAGAAAAACCTCCCTTATTTTGAAATCCAAATGCTGGCACATATTTAGTTTGTCTGAAGGCTGCTGACGTATTAAAGTCACTGACTTAGTGAATTTTGGTCATCTTAACTTGCCAGGTACATAATAGGGAACATAACTTAATATTGTAGTGGCTGGTGAAATATATCCTCAGCAATTCATCAGTCCCCCTTGCCTTTCCCTTCATATGAAGCTGGCTGCATATGAATTCTAACCACACCTCTTAGCTAAGCAACTCTTCCGTTATTGCTCCCGTTTCCAGCTGGTGAAAACCATGATAAATGCTTCCAGTGCTTACTTACCTCTTCTGATTTTTTTTTTTCCATGTTTAAAGTACTTTAATAAATTCATGTTTCTGTCGGACAGTCGAGCCTTATGATGCTGCATTTCCCCTCTAGTCCGCCTTGGTCCGCGTACACTTTGGACGAGCCCGACACACATACGGTGCTGTACATGCTCACTTTTTTCATCTACCCAGGCCAAGCGGTTGATGCATGCACACAACCATCATTTGTAGTTTCACTCCCACCCAATAGGTAGTGCCAAGGCGCTGACGCGCCAGAATTTTCACCAATGAAGAAACGGCGGACTTCTTCACAGTTTTTTTTGTTTGTGTGCGTGCTTTCAGAAAGTTATTGCTTCATATATTTTTCTTAAATTCATATCTTCTTCTTGGTGTAGCGGTAATACTTCTGGTAAGGCGGCCCGCCACTGAGAAGTGTTGTCAGAGGAAACCCTGCAAAAGAACACCATACCTACAGTCAAGCATGGTGGTGGTACCATCATGCTTTGGGACTGTCTTTCTTCAGCTGGAACGGGAGCCTTAGTCAAGGTGGAGGGAATTATGAACAGTTCCAAATACCAGTCAGTGTTGGCACAAACCCTTCAGGCTCTGCTAGAAAGCTGAAGATGAAGAGGAACTTCATCTTTCACAACAATGACCTAAAGCACACATCCAAATCAACAAAAGAATGGCTTCACCAGAAGAAGATTAAGGTTTTAGAATGGCCCAGCCAGAGTCCAGACCTGAATCCGATCGATCATCTGTGGGGTGATCTGAAGAGGGCTGTGCACAGGAGATGCCCTTGCAATCTGACAGATTTGAAAGAAGAGTGGGCAAATATTGCCACATCAAGATGTGCCATGCTGATAGACTCCTACCCAAAAAGACTGAGTGCTGTAATAAAAGCCAAAGGTGTTGCAACAGAGTATTAGTTTAAGGGTGTGCATATTTATGCAAACAGGTTTTTTTTTATTTTCCTCTTAAGATTTCAGTTTGTTTTTCAATTGGGTTGTACAGGTTATAGGTCACATTAATGGTAGAAAAAGTTTAGGGATGATTTATCTTGGTCTCATTTTTCTTACATCACAAAAAGCATGATATTTGAACAGGGGTGTGTAGACTTTTTATATCCACTATATACTCCTACAAAATGTGCCGACAACCGCAAGATCTTCCTACCAGCGACTAGAGGAGTGCCGTGAGTTGCACATAGGGGTGCTGTACAGCCACCTTACAACAAAACATTTTCGTAAGATGGCAGCATGTATGCTGTAGGGATTGAACGGCAGCCGTAAGAAACTATGTCCGCTCCACGATTGTCTGCAAATAGGGCTGTCGTGATAACCGCAATTATGTAATACCACGCTATGGACACGTTTACCACGAAGGAAAACGACCAATCGCAACAACCGCGGTGTTCACTTTTTTTGTGTGTGTGGCTATATCTCGTTGTTCACTTACAGTATGTGCTCCTGTTGATTATTAAATAAACTGGTAAATGAAGTGTATTTTTATTGCCAACAGTACGTTTGCACCCGATACTCTAGAAGCTTCCACAACACCCGGTGCTGCCGCCGTCAGCACCCGGTGGTGGCAGAACAGTTTGGTGCACTGTCTCCAGACGGACTCCAGCAGGCAGTTAGTGGTGAAAGCGTTTGGACTCCTTGTTAAATACAGCCATGAAGCAATTGGACAAAGAAGAAGAAAAGTGATATAAAGTGAAGTATGTGGCGGTAATGCACCTGTAAGCTGGTTGCCAACCGCTAATCAAATCTAAAAGAAGATGATGAAGAAATACAGCCATGACAGTGAGCACTGAAAGGGCACAAAATGTGTTAATTCCTTCTGAGCGGAGTGTGTATGATTCTGACTGTGCATGCTCCTGTGTATGAGCTCTGAGAGCAGCTTGTTTGACTGTGATTTGTCGGACAGCGGCAAAAATCAGAGCGGTAAAAGAGCCACGCAGGGTCCTGCATGGAGACTGTCCTGCTTAAATAAGCTGAATGTCGCTGCATTCTCAAGTCCACACACCCTGTAGTTACCGCCACTGCTTTATGAAAATGATCGTTTTTTTTTTTGTTTTTTTTTTAACAGAATCAGCAGTTTATGCCTGTAAGAAGACGGGGAGCTCTACACAGTTGTCGCACACGCACATAAAATTGAGAGTGGAGCTGCAGCAAGACTCTCACAGCTTCCCTCTTCTTCTTCTTTTAGATTTGATTGGCGGTTGGCACCCAGCTTACAGGTGCATTACCGCCACGTACTTGGCGCATCACTCTATATGTAATTCAAGAAATCTATGTGTGTCTATCTGTGTGTCATGACCATAGGACTCGCTAAAAGATCATAGGATCGCCTATGATGTTCCTGTGATGTCTACATGATGTCTATATGATGTCATGTAGACCATAGGGCTCGCTAAAAGATCAAAGGATCGCCTATGATGTTCCTATGATCTCAACATGATGTCTATGTGACGTCATATAGATACCATAGTAAAGTGATTCAAGAAAATCTGTACGTCTGTGTGTCTGTCTCATAGGACATCAAAGATCAAAGGCAGGCATCAGTCCCAATTATAGGACTTGCTATGACATCATCAATGATCAAAGGCAGGCATAAATGACATCAAAGATCATTGGGCTCACTACGGCAGCATCACAGATCGTAGGACTTGGTGTGGCATCGTCAAAGATCATAGGACTCCCTATAACATCATCAAAGACCAAAGGCAGGCATCACTGAATGAGTCATGATGCGCTTGCTTACACTTGCTTTCTACGGGCATGCAGAAATACTTGCTTATACTTGGTTTTTACGGGCATGCCCAGGTATTTTTTTTTTTTTTTTTGTTACTTATTTGTACCCGTAGGTAGACTTGGTTTGCAGTCTGGTGACAAGCCACCAGCTGCTGGTCGCTGCGTGCGCGAGCGCCCTAAACCTACATGTTTTTGGTATGCGGGAGGAAACCGGAGAAATCCCAGAGTAAACCCGCGCAACACGGGGAGAACATGCAAACTCCACACAGCTCACTGTTGGTTGGGGGCTGGGATCGAACCCACGATCTCATGATCCCCGCGATCCCCCGGCCGAGGGTAAAACTGTGCTGCCACAGTGCTAAACCACTGCGCCACCGTGCCACCGTGCCCAGGTATGCACTAGTAAGTTATAAACCCTGTTTAAATTGAGTCCACAGAATCCTAAAAACATCTGCAATAACGCATACCGTGGTGTTGAGCTGTCCACTGTCACCACAGGGGAAATTCCCCTACCACGACAGCTCTATCTGCAAACTCCAGAATTCATAGGACCTGGGAGATTCTGACGAACCCGTCGTTTGTAAGAAGCTTTGTGACCGTAGTTTAATGGGACACTTTGATTAATCAAACACCATACAATACATAAAGTGGGACATTCTTAATTAACTACTGCAAAACACAACAGTAAAATTACTTGAATGCTTAAATGCATAGTTGCACATCATAATCCAGGTACTAATTTAGCTTGAAATAGCTTTGACAAACACTGATTGAATATGATCATAGGTAATTTTGGCAAAAGCAAAATGGCGGCCGGATATTGGTTCAGGTGGTCTGTACCACCATAACTGTGGAGAGGAACGGCAAGATATGATTCAGCCACAAATACGCAGTTTAATCCATCAGTTCTGTTAAAGCAGAATTTGTCACAGCAGTGATCTGGTGTTTTAGTGTAATACATGGACTGTCTTTTCTCTTTAGTCAATCAGCATCTTTATTTATAGTGGTGTGAAAAAGTGTTTGCCCCCTTCCTGATTTCTCATTTTTTTTGTATGTTTGTCACACTTAAATGTTTCAGATTATCAAACAAATTTAAATATTAAAGATAACACAAACACAATATGCAGTTTTTAATTGAAGGTGTTTATTATTAAGGATAAAAAAAAAATCCAAACCTACATGGCCCTGTGTGAAAAAGTGATTGCCCCCTGTTAAAACATAAATTAACTGTGGTTTATCATGTCTTTGGAAAGCTGAGTTCAATTTTCTAGCCACTGCTAAAGCTTTGGGACTCCAGCGAACCACAGTGAGAGCCATTATCATGGCACAGTCATAGGACTTGCTAAAAGATCATAGGACTCGCTATGAGAAAGGCAGGCGCCACTCATGATCATAGGACTCGCTATGACATCATCAAAGATCAAAGGCAGCCATCACAGATCAAAGGGAGTCCTCACTGAATAAGTGGTGACGTCAAAGATAAAAGGCAGGTTTCGCCATGGTTATTGTTGCCATGGTAACAGTAACTTTCTACGGGCATGAAGAAATGTTTGCTTACACTTGCTTTCTATGGGTATGCATGGGCATGCACTAGTTATATAAAAACTACAGAATTTACAGAAAATGTATATCGTGGTATATATTATCATCAAATAAGATTACTTATATGGTGATATGAAATTTTGGTCATATCACACAGCCCTAGGGGTGGAGGCAGTGCTGCTTTCATATATGAGCTGTTGATTCCCAACTCTCAAAGGGCAGCCGTCAGTAGTGCTGTCTTTAAGTGGACCCTCTTGAAAGCACTTGTATTGCTTTTTTGTTAATAAACTCACACAAATGCAGATTCATGCTGGCATTTGAGCCTGATTTATCAGACTCCTCCAGCCCACTTGTCCCCAGCAGGACTCTGTAGTAAGGATTAAAGGCTATACCATCTGGGAAAGGTCATTTTGCCATCCTCCTTTTCCTGCCGAAGATTGCCAGATATGACCATGGCTTGTCTTATGTACGTTAATAGCCTTTTGAATGTTGCTTCTTTTTAACCCTGGCAAGCTTCACTGAATCCCCCGTCTTCCTTAACCAGACACACAGATGATTAATGCTTTAAATTCTCCATATATCTTGGTTTAGATTTTAGTCATGCACAGGTACACAAACTAAAAACCAATGTAGAATGTGCCTAAGATGGACACATTGCTTTTTAACGAGCCCCGTCGGTGCTCGCCGTTGTTTTCATTAACTGTTTAACCACAAAGCTTGTTACTTCCTGGTGCTGCTTGGGTTGACATTTGAGCTTTCCATCCCTTGTACATCACATTGTGGTGCTACTATGTGTGGCAGTGTGGGTGTCATGTCAATGGAGACAAAGCTAGGCATACCATACCCTATAATGACACTAGAGATTTAATTGGGACTAAGGTTTTCAGCCTTCCATACTTCATTTAAAAAAAAGTTAAATGAATGTAATTTCATTCTAAATGAATCAAGTATACTTAGTCTGTCATATTGTGACAAAGTGGCTAAGAACCTTTTTCTACTCACCACTTGTCCCATTATCATACTACATTAGACCAGGTGTTTGTTTTGTGCTCGTTTACTTGAATTTGCCATTGCTTATGTAACATTCTATCATTTACTATCCCGGGTTGTTTGTGTTAGTCTTATGTTACAGTTTACATCAAGGTATTGGAGTAGGTTAAAGCAAACACAGCCTTAAGTTAGTGATGGGATGGCAGGCTCTGGAGCTTTGAGGGTGCGCCGAGCTTGTCCAGGAAATATTTGGCAAAGTGCGTTTTGAGGCGTGTATTGCTGACATACAGTATGTATTCGACATCATTAGCCTCACTGGCCGGTTGTGCCACTTGACTGGGTCAGGAAGCTGTTCATGATTTTGCATGCAACGTGAAATAAAGTGAGCAGTGATGCACAATGGAAATCCCCATCCCTCACGTTTTGTGTTGTTGATGTTTGACTGTGTAAGGGATTTGTCACAGTCAATTTTCAGATGGAGGCAGCAGCAAATACATGGACTTTTCCCATTTGGAAACATTCTGAGCGCATTTTTCACAAATAGTGGATGTTTCTTGCAACTGAAGTGATGGCGTAACGATAAAGCATTTGCTCGTCAACTGTGAAACTCGGGTTTAAGTCTCAGCTGGGGTGTTCTTGTAATTTTATTTTTATTTGCAAGGTGAAGTGTCTGTTGTGTTTCAAAGAGCTTGGATCATTATTACGCATCATTATGCTGAGGCACTATTGCTGTCTTGTCCTGCATGAGAATAAGGATAGAGGTGAATATACTGGGAAAGACCGTATGACTGTTGAAAAGTCATTTCTTAATAAAAATGGATAAGTAGTACAAGTACACTTACACAGACACATTCACTGTAGTCATCCAAGTTTTACCTCTTTTTTCCCTTATTATCATTGATATTTCTTAAAA
This sequence comes from Pholidichthys leucotaenia, assembly GCA_020510985.1. NCBI lineage: Eukaryota > Metazoa > Chordata > Actinopteri > Cichliformes > Pholidichthyidae > Pholidichthys > Pholidichthys leucotaenia. The sequence goes on along the minus strand of CM035841.1, from coordinate 261,440,912 downwards.
GACAGCACATTTATTGAAGTAAAAGAATTACACATTAAACCAATAATGCCCTTGCAAAAATCTGCATGTTGTATATGTTTTGCCCACTAGATGGCCTAGTAGAGAAAATGAAGTTTCACATGAGGCCTTGTCTATATGAGCCATTTTGATGAAAGGCCTTGAGAAAGCCTCATCTGGCCATCACTACCTTAAGTTACTTTAAATCACTTTATTACGTTGTAGATTGAAAATGTTTGTTTTTTCTTTAAACTCACCTTTACTTTTTTTCATCCATCATGCAGGAATTGTTTGGGGAGGGGCCCGCCCTGAATTTCCTGGTTTAAATAGGTTTTTTGAGTGAGGTCACATGAGGAGGTGTTTCTTTTTTCTTCATGGGAATCTTTCTTTACTTTTTGGAGTTTATTATATTTTGTTAGTATCATACATTTCTAATAATTTCAATTAGTTATGTAAATGAGTTTGTTACTAAATTGTTTAGATTATAGTTTGGATCCAAATGCAATATGAATGTCCACCCATTGTAATCTATGGTTTAATTAGGTCCAGTTGGTGTCATTTGGGAAGCCTGTATATATCCATTTGGATTGTCCCTCTGAAGAGAGAGATGAGGCTGTGCTGCCATTAATGTGTTTAGTTTGATTTCGTTTTTTAGGGTCACATTTTTCCTTATTTAAGGTTTGGGTTTTTTTTGAGTTTCTTTCATGGAGAGCACTGTAAATAAAACTGCACCTCTTGGATTTGAAAAAATGCTGTCTGAGTCTGCTTGACTACCACCTTCCTTGATGCTTGTGCCTGATTACTCTACACATATAGATAAACATATCCATTCTTCAGTATGACCATGGAGTGGTGACGTCCAACTGGTTTTGTCTAACTGGAGTCCAACATTCACATGGATCACCAGTAAGGTTGAATGTGTTTATTGGTACCATCACATATTATGAGAAATGCATTAAGTGGGTCATTGACTGAAATATTGTATTTTTGTAGGTTTTAACCTTCTGAAATGCGTCTGTTGGCCTTGTGATTATTGGAAAAAAAATATCAGTACACTCACTTGTCTTAAAAAAAAAAAAATACACAGCCTTTGTCTTGTTTTTCATTCCAGAAAGCAGTATTTGTCACAGGAAGTCACTTATGTGGTAAACCCAGACCAGCACATCCTTGATACCCGCCCACTGCTCTATTATTGGCCAGCTGAGAAAAAAGAAGGAAAAAAGATATATCTGGCAGTGATGGTCTGCTGCACACATACTAATTTAAAGGGGTCATTGACTGAAAAATGGTGTGTTTGTAGGTTTTAACAGTCTGAAATGTGTCTATTGGTCATGTAATTATCCAATAAATATCAACAGCCAATTCTCTTAAAAAACACAGCCTTTATCTGTTTTTCTTTTCTCCCAGAAACACCAGAAATGTTTTTGACTCTTCTGGGTAAATTGTATACGTCATGATTTCGCCTGATTACTGGAGTTTTCCTGCAGTTGTGGGATTTTCCCCTACAGTTTGATAGTGCTATGAGAGAACTGTTGTGAAATGGCACTATACGTACAGTATACAAATAAAGTTTAATTGAATTTGACATAGCCAACCCACTGCCATCCTTGAGACCCACCCACTGCTCTATTATTTGCCCGCCTAGCTGTCTGTCATGTAGATGGAAGGGGTGCTAAAGGTGGCCTATTTGACCCTGAGCTCTTAGCCCCCCAGCTAACAGTGGTACCAGGGGGCTTGCCCCAAGCATGGCCTATCTTGTTATTTTCCTCAGATCTTGGTCACCATAATAGCCATCCCTGTGGCATGAGCCACCTCGTGACGGGGCATCCCCCAGCTGGCCGTGGGAGCAGAGTCCCACAGGACGAGACACTGCCCTCTGAGATCCTGTGGCTCGGTAGCTCAGCTCAGCCAGCAGCCTCTGGTTCCAGGCCAGGTCATTTGTGGCAATTGGGGGGGGGGGGGGGCTGCCTGGCACGTGGTGCTAGTGATTTGTTGTGGAATCATGGCAAAATTATTGGGAGATGGACCGGAGTGGCGCGAGATTCGCCATCGACTGTGGATCAGTGAACCAGCGCCGCTCATCTGAGCTAGAAGGAGGCTAACAGCTAGAAGCTAGTCAGCTAATGGCTAACTGATGTAAGAGGGAGGGTGGCGTTGAATAGGTGAAGGATGTTTCTTATAGTGTTATGCTTTAAATCACAGCATTTCAAGAAAGCCAGGAAAATACAAAGCAAATTTGCTTCAGTAATTTAAAAAAATTTAGAAAAGGAACACCTCACAGGGATGTGATTTTTTTCCGCTAGTTCGCGGAATTCCGCTTTTTTTATCTTCCAAAAATTTTCAGACCAGATGGCGGCGCGTGCACAACACGAGGCTCAGCGTCTCTTCAGATTTTGCGGATTAGCAGTGATATTTCTGCTTATTTCGGGTCTGTTTGTTCAGAACAGCTTCGCTTTTACATCCTACACCCGAAATGAACTTTTGGACATTGGATTACAAAATAACAACCTTTTTATCAGCAATCTACGTTTCATCCCCGAGCTCTGGAGAACACCCGACGCTAGGTAAGCTACCCGGCCGACCGGAAGTGCTCGCAGGCAGCGTAGAGACCGTAAACAAAGGCGGGGGAAGCGCAGAGGGCTAAGAGCTAAGCTAAAGCTAACACCGCACCGGCTTTCTCTACCCAGCATTTTCCTCGCTAATGTACGGTCACTGGCGAACAAAATGGATGAGCTACGACTTCGGATCACCAACAATAAGAAACTTATGAACTGCAATATCATGATTTTCACGGAAACATGGCTACATAGTGGAGTACTTGACGGTGCTGTCGAGCTGGCCGGACGGCACACTCTGCGGGCAGACAGAGCAGCTGATGACTCCGGTAAGACCAGAGGTGGGGGAGTATGCATTTATATTAACAAGGCTTGGTGCACGAACTCTGTCACTGTTGGGAGACACTGCTCAGCTAACCTGGAGTTTCTCATGGTTAAATGTATACCTTTCTATCTGCCACAGGAGTTGACTTTTCACTTTTCTTCATCTTGCCTGCTGAAGATGTTTTGGACTTTATTTAAAAAATATTTTTAACGCCACACATGTGATGGATAATGCTTGTTGGAATATTTTAGGAATGCTATCTTCTTGGAACATAAGTCAATATTATACAGTAATAAGTGACATTCAGCTGTTTGTTTTATGTCATTTAAGCACAGTTCTGGTACTTAAAAATCATAAAAACCCAGACCCCCTGCTAAATTTTCAGATAATTTTCCCAACCCCAAATCACATCCCTAACCTCAGTAACACCTTAAGTTGTTCTTGAGGGCCCCTTACAGCGGTCTTAGGAAACCCTGTTTGTACAGAGATTCATACAGCGTGTGTAAGGCAGTAGTGAGGTGCTGGTAAGGTCGAAGTACGTCATTCATGCAACAGTTGTGCTGAAAACCATAAGATTTTCCAGCGACGAAAGTTCCATAAATTGCACAAAAATTTTTGTAAGATGGCAGTAAGTATGCCGTAAGAAGATCCCAAGGCACCCTTATTCAATTCAACTTTATTTATATAGTGCCATTTCACAACAACAGTCATCTCATAGCACTATCAACTGTAGGGGGAACCCCCACAGTTGCAGAAAGACCCCAGCAATCAGGCGATCCCCTGTGAGCAACCACTTGGCGACGGTGGAGAGGAAAAACTCCCTTTTAACAGGAAGAAACCTCCAGCAGAACCAGGCTCAGGGAGGGGCAGTCATCTGCTGCGACTGACTGGGGGTGAGGGGATGGAGAAGATGAAAAGAACAGACATGTAGAGAGCAAACAGCACGATGGGGACTCCATCTATGGGAGAGAACAAACAAATGTTAATGACCAGCAAAAAAAATATTTCATTGAGAGTGAGGAAAGGAGTGAGGCCCAGTGCATTTCTGGAGGTCCCCCGGCTGACTAAACCTATTAGCAGCATAACTAAGGGAGGGTTCAGAAACACATGATCCCTCCCTAATTGTAGGCTATATCAAAAAGGAAGGTTTTAACCCTATTCTTAAAAACAGAGATCGAGTCTGACTCCCGAATCCAGATTGGCAGCTGGTTCCACAGGAGAGGAGCTTGATAACTGAAGGCTCTGCCTCCCATTGTACTTTTGGAGATTCTAGGTATTACAAGTAATCCTGCATTTTGGGAGCATAGTGCTCTGTTAGGATAATACAGTAGTATCAGATCTTTTAAATAAAAAGGAGCCTGATTGTTTAGAGCTTTGTAAGTAAGAAGAAGGATTTTAAACTTAATTCTAAACTCTATGGGAAGCCAATGAAGGGAGGCCAGAACCGGAGAGATGTGATCTCTCTTTCTAGAACCTGTTAAAACTCTTGCTGCAGCATTTTGGATCAGCTGAAGACTTTTTAAAGATGTTTTAGGACAGCCTGATAATAAAGAATTACAATAATCTAATCTCGAGCTAACAAAAGCGTGGATCAGTTTCTCAGCATCACTCTGAGACAAGATGCTCCTAATCTTGGCAATATTACGTAAATGATAGAAGGCAGTCTTAGAAACAAATTTAATATGTGAATTGAAGGACAGATCTTGATCAAAAATAATTCCAAGGTTCCTCACAGAGCTATTAAGAGAAAGAGTAACCGCATCCAAACTGAAAGTTTGATTTGGAAAAGTATTTCTAAGGTTTTTTGGACCAACAAGAATGACTTCAGTCTTATCTGAATTTAATAGCAGGAAATTACAAGTCATCCAAGCTTTGATTTCCTTAAGACAGGCTTCTAACTTGGCTAATTGATTACTATCATCTGGCTTCATTGACAGGTATAATTGTGTGTCATCTGCATAACAATGAAAATGTATACATAAGAACACAAGAACTCTAGGGCCATTGTATGACAGAAAAACACTATTTCTCAAGAATGCCCCAACTTGCGCTTGCGAATTGAACGGCAGCCGTAAGAAACTATGCCCCCCTCCACGAATGTCTGCAAACTCCAGAAGTCGTAAGAACTGAGAGATTCTTACAAAACCATCGTTTGTAAGAATCTTTGTGACCGTAGCTTTAGTTGGAGAGGGGTGAAATGGCTCTTCGGTTGACAAAGGTTTCATACCCCTGGCACATACTTGTCCACTCAAAATCAGCCATTTTTCAGAAAGGCTGAAAAAATTAATTTGCTGCAATAATTAAATAATTAAAGTCAGTTGAACAAAAATATATCACGAGCAGTTTATTAAGACCTGTGTGAGCTGTTAAAATGCAGAAAAAAGAGCAGTCAGTGACCCTGTTAAGGGCTTCTGACCATGCCACCACCATCCAGTTGGGTCAAGCTTACCCAACCATCTGTTCAGCTGCTATAAACCCCCAAAAGCCCATTCATCCCACCCAGAACTAAGTGTTCACAGTACCCAAAACAACACAGAATTTTGACACAGCAAAAATAACTTGGCGTTGTGCTTATAAAAATAATCCAGCATTTTTTTTGTGAGTGCACAGATTTGTAGAGGATATACTGCAACTATAACTGTAACTGTGACAACTATGAGACTACAAGGGTAAAATATAGATTAGTTGTTTAATCTAATACACACATGGACAAAATTGTTGGTACCCCTCTGTTAATGAAAGAAAAACCCACAATGGTCACAGAAATAACTTGAATCTGACAAAAGTGGTAATAAATAAAAATTCTATGAAAATTAAACAATGAAAATCAGACAATGCTTTTGAATTGTGGTTCAACAGAATTATTTTAAAAAACAAACTCATGAAACAGGCCTGGACAAAAATGATGGTACCCTTAACTTAATATTTTGTTGCACAACCTTTTGAGGCAATCACTGCAATCAAACTATTTCTGTAACTGTCAATGAGACTTCTGCACCTCTCAGCAGGTATTTTGGCCCACTCCTCATGAGCAAACTACTCCAGTTGTCTCAGGTTTGAAGGGTGCCTTCTCCAGTCGGCATGTTTCAGCTCCTTCCACATATGTTCAATAGGATTTAGATCAGGGCTCATAGAAGGCCACTTTAGAAGAGTCCAATGTTTCGCTCTTAGCCGTTCTTGGGTGTTTTTAGCTGTGTGTTTTGGGTCATTTTCCTGTTGCAAGACCCATGACCTGCGACTGAGACTAAGCTGTCTGACACTGGGCAGCACATTTCTCTCTAGAATACCTTGATAGTCTTGAGATTTCATTGTACCCTGCACAGATTGAAGACACCCTGTGCCAGATGCAGCAAAGCAGCCCCAGAACATAACAGAACCTCCTCCATGTTTCACAGTAGGGACGGTGTTCTTTTCTTGGTATGCTTCATTTTTGCGTCTGTGAACATACAGCTGATGTGCTTTGCCAAAAAGTTCCAGTTTTGTCTCGTCTGTCCATAGGACATTCTCCCAGAAGCTTTGTGGCTTATCAACATGCAGTTTGGCAAATTCCAGTCTGGCTTTTTTATGATTTGTTTTCAACAGTGGTGTCCTCCTTGGTCATCTCCCATGAAATCCACTTTGGCTCAAACAACAACGGATGGTGCGATCTGACACTGATGTACCTTGACCTTGGAGTTCACCTTAAATGTGTTTAGAGGTTGTTCTGGGCTCTTTTGTTAAAATTCGTATTATCCGTCTCTTCCATTTTTCATCAAGTTTCCTCCTGCGGCCACGTCCAGGGAGGTTGGCTACAGTCCCGTGGATCTTAAATTTCTGAATAATATGTGAAACTGTAGTCACCGGAACATTAAGCTGCTTGGAGATGGTCTTATAGCCTTTACCTTTAACATGCTTGTCTATAATTTTCTTTCTAATCTCCTGAGACAACTCTCTCCTTTGCTTCCGCTGGTCCATGTTTAGTGTGGTACACACCATGTCACCAAACAGCACAGTGACTACTTGTCAGCCTTTAAATAGGCCGACTGACTGATAACAAGTTTGTAGACACCTGTGATGTTAGAGGACACATCTTGGTTGAACATGTCCCTATGGTCACATTATTTTCAATCTTTTCTAGGGTTACCATAATTTTTGTCCAGGCCTGTTTCATGAGTTTATTTTAAAGTAATTCTGTTGAACCACAATTCAAAAGCATTGTCTGATTTTCAATGGTTAATTTTCATAGACTTTTTATTTATTACCACTTTTGTCAGATTCAAGTTACTTCTGTGACCATTGTGGGTTTTTCTTTCATTAACAGAGGGGTACCAACAATTTTGTCCACGTGTGTAATTCTAGCTTGTACATGTAAAAAAACTTTTTTATCTGCAATATCTGAACTTCCTTCAGGTGAGTCTGTATTTTAAATGTTATTTTTGGTGTGTGTGGCGATAGGATGAGTTGTGCGTGGCGTGTTTGTACATCTGCCTCATCTCTTCCGTCATCGGGCTCACGTTGCTGATGCTTGCTGACAGCTTGACTAAAGGGACGAGCTCAACATGTTCTGCAACACTGGCTGCTCTCATAGGTGGCTTTGTGTTGCATGAATGGAATGTGTGTGTTCACAGCTGCATGATTCTGAATATTCGACAACAGCCCAAAACCATCCAGGTTTGCAGACTTGAGATGAGGAATGACGTGATGAAATGAGTGATCAGGAGTATAGAACGTGTACTCCTTATCACCTTTAATTTCATAGTGTATTATGCATGATTTGGAATGTTTAAAAAAATAGAGAATTTTTAAAGTTGGCGTAAAGTCGATTCTTCTAAAATGAAGAATTACATATGTGTTATACGTATGTGTGTTGCTGAAAACAGGGTAAAAGGCTTTTAAGGATGGACTTGAATTGCAGTCATTGGAACTGTTGTTTGATGTTCCACTCTGGTTGTCTTTGTGTTTTTGATTTAACCCTGATGCCTGATGAAAGACGTTTGGTTGATTAGGAGCAACATACACACAAACACAGGCACAGAATGAGTCATAGTGCTTGGAGCACCAGACGGTTCACTTTCCATTGACGATTCTTTTGCAGTACGAACATCAGTGATGTCATTAGGCTGGCCACAGTATCTGCTTTGTTAACACTGTGTATTGAATTAATTGGAACAAATGGTATTGGGGTTGTATGCAAATTTGATATATCATAGTCCATCTTTACAGTTTTGAAAGCATTCAGGATTGGGAACATGAAAGCTTGAATAATGTGATTTTACTCATGCTTGATTACTATCAGTTTCCTAGCTTTCAGATTTCTACAACCACCATTTGTCATCATATTTTATTTATTTATTCTAAATACAGCTACCATTTATAGGCTGCTCTTGTTGTGTAATAACTTTAATACTTTATTCAAATTATCCTGTGTTGGACCTGACACGAGAGAAAGGGGGAGGGAGTTGAGGGGATATGAAGTGTTCGGAGTAGGAGGTGGGGAGGGGGCAAGAGAGAATTTAAACAAAGAGAGCAAAAACACAAAATAATTGCTACTCTTGAGAAGATGTCAGCACAAGCCTGATATCTGCACCTGGAAGTGTAAGAGGATCTTTTTTTTTTTTTCTTTGTTGAAAGCTGTGCTGTTACTGTGTTAATGCTAAAAATACAGTGGGGCAAAAAAGTATTTAGTTAGCCACCAATTGTGCAAGTTCTCCCACTTAAAAGATGAGAGAGGTGTCCAATTTTCACCATAGGTATACCTCAACTATGAGAGACAAAATGAGAAAAAAAAATCCAGAAAATCACAATGAAGGATTTTTAATGAATTAATTGGTAAATTCCTCGGTAAAATAAGTATTTGGTCAATAACAAAAGTTCATCTCAATACTTTGTTATATACCCTTTGTTGGCAATGACAGAGGTCAAACGTTTTCTGTAAGTCTTCACAAGGTTTTCACACACTGTTGCTGGTATTTTGGTCCATTCCTCCATGCAGATCTCCTTTAGAGCAGTGATGTTTTGGGGCTGTCGCTGGGCAACACAGACTTTCAACTCCCTCCAAAGATTTTCTATGGGGTTGAGATCTGGAGACTGGCTAGGCCACTCCAGGACCTTGAAATGCTTCTTACGAAGCCACTCCTTCATTGCCCGGGCAGTGTGTTTGGGATCATTGTCATGCTGAAAGACCCAGACACGTTTCATCTTCAATGCCCTTGCTGATGGAAGGAGGTTTTCACTCAAAATCTCACGATACATGGCCCCATTCATTCTTTCCTTTACACGGATCAGTCGTCCTGGTCCCTTTGCAGAAAAACAGCCCCAAAGCATAATGTTTCCACCCCCATGCTTCACAGTAGGTATGGTGTTCTTTCTCCTCCAAACACGACAAGTTGAGTTTTTACCAAAAAGTTCTATTTTGGTTTCATCTGACCATATGACATTCTCCCAATCCTCTTCTGGATCATCCAAATGCTCTCTAGCAAACTTCAGACGGGCCTGGACGTGTACTGGCTTAAGCAGGGGGACACGACACGTCTGGCACTGCAGGATTTGAGTCCCTGGCGGCGTAGTGTGTTACTGATGGTAGCCTTTGTTACTTTGGTCCCAGCTCTCTGCAGGTCATTCACTAGGTCCCCCCGTGTGGTTCTGGGATTTTTGCTCACCGTTCTCGTGATCATTTTGACCCTACAGGGTGAGATCTTGCGTGGAGCCCCAGATCGAGGGAGATTATCAGTGGTCTTGTATGTCTTCCATTTTCTAATAATTGCTCCCACAGTTGATTTCTTCACACCAAGCTGCTTACCTATTGCAGATTCAGTCTTCCCAGCCTGGTGCAGGTCTACAATTTTGTTTCTGGTGTCCTTTGACAGCTCTTTGGTCTTGGCCATAGTGGAGTTTGGAGTCTGACTGTTTGAGGTTGTGGACAGGTGTCTTTTATACTGATAATGAGTTCAAACAGGTGCCATTAATACAGGTAACGAGTGGAGGACAGAGGAGCATCTTAAAGAAGAAGTTACATGTCTGTGAGAGCCAGAAATCTTGCTTGTTTGTAGGTGACCAAATACTTATTTTACTGAGGAATTTACCAATTAATTCATTAAAAATCCTTCAATGTGATTTTCTGGATTTTTTTTTTCTCATTTTGTCTCTCATAGTTGAGGTATACCTATGATGAAAATTGGAGACCTCTCTCATCTTTTAAGTGGGAGAACTTGCACAATTGGTGGCTGACTAAATACTTTTTTGCCCCACTGTAGATGGCAAACACAGCTGTAGTTTATTAAATATACAAATTCTAAATGGCATAGTCACAATAGACAGATTGTATGACATGTTTCAATGATAACAAGCATCTGCAAGACTTCAGTCTGGTAAAATGAATCTTAATTAGCCACGGTTACATGTGCAAAATTTCTTCAATTTGATTACAATTTAGATCAGAACTTTACTGTTTACATGGATCCTGAAAAAGTTGATCCAATTAGGACGTGCATTTCCATGTATCACACGTTTGAACGGACTAAATCATTTTGACATGCACACAATTATCAGACATTCTGGAAATAGTAGAAGAAGAAGCGACTTACGATGTAAACAAACCCCGCTTCGCGTTTTTCTCTTTTTGAAATGGACCTGTATTGTGTTACTCAGACTGTACTTTTGCTTCTGCTGGTCTCCATAATGAAGCTACAAGCCTAGCAGTACATACTTCAGCATATGACGAACAGAGGGAGACAGCAGGACGATACAGACCAGTTTTGTTTTACTCACGCCATGTCTTCCGCTAGCTGCTGTAAAGGCGGAAATACGTCACGTCGACTTGTGGCTGATGTACAGACATGCACAGTAAACATATTTTCTACCCAAACTTTGGAATAAGTGTTTGTCTGTGCACCAATCGGATTAACAATTGGCATAACCCACCCATCTCAATCGGAAGGAAATTTTGATCCGAATGAGTGTGATCTGGTCAGAATATTCAGATTGGCATGTTTACATGAAGCATTTTTAAGTCCTGTAAGGTCTACAGCTCCTGACCAGATAGAATGATACAGAGTGAAGTACGTGGCGGTAATGCACCTGTAAGCTGGTTGCCAACCGGCAGTCAAATCTAAGAGAAGAAGAAGAAACATTTTTATTCTGATTAGGCTTTTAATCAGGTTACTTGTTTCCATGTAAACATGGCCGTTGCTAGCACTGTTCCTCGCAAATGAGCTAATAGATTTACAAACTAGCAACTAGAGGTGGGATTGATATCTTAATAATATTACCTTTTAACTAGGGCTGGGAATCATCAATGATTTCCAGAATCGATTTGATTCCAATTCTTATGATTCTGAATTTATTTGATTCCGATTTGATAGGAATTCACTTTGGGGAAATTACCTTTATAAAAACTATTTTACTTTGATAGGGAACAGAAATTCTCAGAGACCCAACACTGCATAATACAATGCAGTAGATAACTTATCTCATTAGAAACTGAAGTGCCTTCCTTAAAGGGGAAATTTACTGATTTTTAATTAGTTTGAATTTGGTATGTTTACACAGGAAATGATATAATTTCCTCGAATATCACCAATTTTTGGAATAAATTGTGATCTGGTGAGAGAAAAAAGTTGGCGAAAGTGACTGTTTCAGATGACCGAAATTCGCTAGAGTAATGTCTTCCTGAATTGCATGACGTCAGGAGTTGAACAATGAATTAATTACTAGTCTTGTTGCAATCTGAAAATGACAAGATTGCGTTAATATTTTGAGGAAAATGGAAGAAAGCATTTTCGGTCTGAGTTTTGAAGTGGATACCAACAAAGAGGAAGACAATGATTTAACAGACAGCGATAATGATGATGGAGATTTGGGAGATTGTGACCCTGAAGCTGACGAAAACCAAGACGCCGCTGCTGGTGCTAATGCTGCGACTGGAGTCCCTTCAGCTTACCTGCATGAACTGGGTCCAAGACAGCCGCATGGTGAGTTCCTCTTTAATCCGTCCTGGAGGTTTTTTTCACCGTCCAGCTACTCCCTGTTAGCCGTTAGTGCCGGTCCTCCTGCCCGGCTGCTCCTCCCTTATCGTCCTGCTGTCGCCAGTGGCTGAAGCGGCTTTTCCACCAAACCAATGTCCAAGTCCACTAGTGGTCCCTCCTTCACCTCCAAGCCCCGGTGATGTGAGCCCCTAGACGGCCATTTGGTCCCGTGTGAGCCGCTGGATCAGAGGGGTGACTTGCGGGGGGTCGGTGTGCCTCCTGCGGGCTGAACCTCCGTCATGGTGATGATGAACCAAGGAGAAATGAAGACGAGTTGCAGCTTAACCTTGGCGACACTGTGGACTGGTATGTGTAAATGTATTTATTGATGTTTCTTCTTACTTTTATATTATAGAAATTTTAGAAACCCATTTTGTGATGATCTGTTCTCTAAATTAAAAAAAAATGTAAAAGTTGTCCCTGACCGATGGCAACTCAACCGAAATTATTCATCAGATTTTAGAGAAACTAGAATGTTTCTTATTTTAATACCAAATTATGTTTTTAGCAAGGGTAGACCTTATTCTTCAAATATATGCGCTTTATTGATCGGGACGGTTTTTAGATAAGTCTTGATCATTATTTTTGCTTCATATCTTCACCCTCTCCTTGCAAGTTGCATGCTTGCAGTGAGAATAGTGATCTCACCACTGAGTCTTCTCACATTCTTCACAAGGTCTACTGTCTGCAATAGTTATTTCTACAATTTAAATGCATAATCAAGAGTACGGGTTGGATCCACTTGAGCCATTGAGCTTTTAGTTTGTTCGACTTGTGACATCACCAAAATCGGTCTGCAAATATGGAAGTCAGAACCTCGACGTGGGTGCACAGAATGAATGCAAAAAATTAAATTTCTTTCTAGATGAAATTAAGGCTACAAAAGTACTATATGCATGCTTATTATGTTCTCAGCTTTCGGTAGAGGGTACAATATGCTTATTTTAGGATTTTCAATGACCATTCCCTTTAATGCAAACAAGGGTGTGTGGTGTCAGTCGCCCCCCCCCCCCCCCAACATGTCCAGCTTTCTGTTAATCTACCAATCGGTCACAAATACCCTTACGAACAGCTGCGAACACCATACGAACAATTTTTGGTCCATTCCGTATGGCCTTAAGGCGGCCGTAGGAGAATCTAGCATTCGTAAGCCATTTGTAAGTTCGTGGCCAGGTCGATGGTCTTGTCCAAGATTTCTACAAACACCCCACAAAAACCCCTTATCGCAGGACAGCTGTACAAATGTCATAGCAACAGCGTAAGAGCTACGCAAGATGTTGGCCATATGTCTCAAGGACACCTTAAGTTTTTCTTGAGGGTCCCTTATAGCGGTTATAGGACACGCCGTACAAATCCCCGTTCGTACGGAGATTCGTACAGCGTGTGCAAGGCGGTAGTGAGGTGCTCATAAGGCGGAAGTATGTTATTTGTGTGAAATTTGTGCCGACAAAATGTGCTGAAAGCCATAAGATCTTCCTACCAACGACTTGAGAGTGCATGAAAAATTTTGTAAGATGGCAGTAAGTATGCTGTAGGAATATCCCAAGGCACCCTTACGAAGAATATAAGAACTCTAGGGCCATCATACGGCAGAAAAGCCTCCTCATTTCTCAAGAAGGCCTCAAGTTGCTCTTTTGAATTGAACGGCAGCCATAAGAAACTATGCCCTCCTCCACAAATGTCTGTGAACTCCAGAATTTGTAGGAACTGGGATATTCTTTGTAACCCATCGTTTGTAAGAATCTTTGTGATCGTAGTTTAAAATGCTAATGGCTAATGACGGCGTAATGATGTGAGAACCTCATGTGGTGTTTATCTAAGCTGGGAAAATGCACACTGTAATGCATAATTTAATTCAGTTCAACTTTATTTAGTACCTAATCACAACAAATTTTTCATAAGACCACTGCAGATTCGCACCTCCAGTCCCAACTATATATGTCACTCACTCCACATTAACAGAAACTGATTTATACATCTTAATCTGATGTCCCTGCCGTTCCTCACATAAATACAGAGACAACAGCAGACCTTCATTGCTCATCATGCCAACATGCACATCTAACACATAATCAGATAAATCCCCTCAGGGAGCACGTAACCTTTGTCATCTCTGGAACAAACGTATTGAGTTGTAGCAGGTGGAACACTCATCACCCGTTTCTACTTCACCGTGCCAATTAAATAGCCCGTTCTAATTCTGTTTGACGCCGTGGATGTGCGACCAGAAACAGATTAAAGACATGAGAGTTTGATCCCATAAGCTGTTTGTTTCTAATGACTTTGATCCACTGATCAATTCTACTCAGTGGATGCACAACAGACCAGGCGCTATGTGCATGACGGGTGGAGCCACGGCTGTGTTACAGATGTTTAGCTGTTATCATTTGAAATGATTTTCCTGTGGTTCAATAGGCTCAGCCTCTCACTGGAAAAGAAAGGACGTGTTGACTGTTGTCATGCATTAAAATGACAACCATAACAATAAATGTGTCCAAATGCAGCAAATACATACTGGCACTGACTTGAATTTAATGAATTAATTGGAGTGGTTGTGGAATTAATACACTAGTTGTGTGCTTCCCCCTGTAGCTGGGTAACCAGCTTTTCTTTTCCCATTCCATTTATGTTGAGCACCAAGCTAGAAAGTGGAAATTACAATTTTTATGGTCTTTAGTATGATCCAGTTGTGGGGTGGATGCTCGACCACTAGACCACCACTCTGGGCAACTGAACTTAATTTGGGGTTAATCAGAGTCACTTGCTCGGTGCCATGATGTTGTGGACATTAGTGTTGTCATAATACTGGGATTTTTTTTTTTTTACTTTGATAATACCTTAAAAATACAGTTATTCAATTCCATGTTTAATATTATAAGGGAAAAAATACCACAATGTATACCTAGAAATTTCAAATTTTACAGAATACAGAATCTCAGTTTAAAATTGTGTAATAGCTAAGTTTTTTAATAATGGATTGAATTTATATAGGACTTTTCATGAACCCAAAGACACTTTACAATGAGTCCATTATTCATTCATTCCACAGACAATAATGGTGGTAAGCTACCTCTGACTGATGGAAACATGGCTGCCAATCCATGCCAACGGCCTCTCCAACCACCACCAAACATTTATTCACATTCATACATCAGTGTCATGAACCATTAACACACTGGAGGCAGGGTGAGTAAACTGTCTTGCCCAAGGACACAACAGCAAAGTGGGGGGAGTGGGATTCGAACCACCAACCCTCCGGTTATTGGGTCCTCCTGCGATGGACTGGCGATCTGTCCAGGGTGTTCCCTGCCTCTCGCCCAAAGATGCTGGGATAGGCTCCAGCCCCCCCATGACCCGAAAAGGATTGTGGAAGAAGATGAATGGATGGATGTAATGATAAAATTGTTGATTTTAGTATAGATGATGCCATGTTATACAGTTAGGCCCAGAAATATTTGGACAGTGACACAATCTTCATGATTTGGGCTCTGCATGCCACCACATTGGATTTGAAATGAAACAACTACAACGGAATTGAAGTGCAGACTTTAAGGTTTAATTCAAGGGGCTGAACAAAAATATATGATTAAACATGTAGGAATTGTAGCTATTTTTATACAAACGCTCCTCATTTCAGGGGCTCAAAAGTAATTGGACAAATAAACATAACCCTAAGTAAAATGTTACTTTTCAATATTTTGTTGAGAATCCTTTGCAGGCAATGACTGCCTGAAGTCTGGAACCCATGGACATCACCAAACGCTGAGTTTCCTACTTTGTGATGCTTTGCCAGGCCTTTACTGCAGCTGTCTTCAGTTGTTGCTTGTTTGTGGGTCTTTCTGCCTTAAGTTTTGTCTTGAGCAAGTGAAATGCATGCTTGATTGGGTTGAGATCTGGTGATTGACTGGGCCATTGCAGAATATTCCACTTCTTTGCTTTAAAAAACTCCTGGGTTGCTTTTGCAGTATGTTTTGGATCATTGTCCATCTGTACTGTGAAGCGCCGTCCAATCAACTTTGCTGCATTTGGCTGAATCCGAGCAGAAAGTATATCCCAAAACACTTCAGAATTCATCCGGCTGCTTCTGTCTTTTGTCACATCATCAATAAACACAAGTGACCCAGTGCCATTGGAAGCCATGCATGCCCATGCCATCACACTGCCTCCACCATGTTTTACAGAAGATGTGGTGTGCTTTGGATCATGAGCTGTTCCAATTCTTCTCCAAACTTTCTTCTTCCCATCATTCTGGTACAGGTTGATCTTAGTCTCATCTGTCCAAAGAATGCTGTTCCAGAACTGGGCTGGCTTCTTCAGGTGTCTTTTTTTTTTTTTTGGCAAAATCAATTCTGGCCTTTCTATTTTTGAGGCTGATTAATGGTTTGCACCTTGTGGTGAATCCTTTGTATTTACTGTCATGAAGTCTTCTCTTTATGGTAGACTTAGATACTGATACACCTACTTCCTGGAGAGTGTTCTTCACTTGAGTGGATGTTGTGAAGGGGTTGTTCTTCACCATGGAAAGGATTCTGTGATCATCCACCACTGTTGTCTTTCGTGGACATCCAGGCCTTTTTGAGTTCCCAAGCTCACCAGTGCACTCTTTTTTTTTTTTTTTCTCAGAATGTACCAAACTGTTGATTTGGCCACTCGTAACATTTCTGCTATCTCTCTGATGGATTTCTTCTTTTTTTTCAGCCTCAGGATGGTCTGTTTCACCTCCACTGAGAGCTCCTTTGACCGCATGTTGTGTGTTCACAGCAACAGTTTCCAAATGCAAACGCCACACCTGGAATCAACTCCAGACCCTTTAACTGCTTAATTGATGACAGGTTAACGAGGGAAGAGCCCATGCAGCCTTGTTATTTTTTTTTTGCTGCCTTCTGAGTCACTTGTCCAATTACTTGTGGTCCCTTGAAAAAGAGGTGGCTACGTATTAAAGAGCTGTAATTCCTAAACCCTTGCTCCAATTTGGATGTGAGTAGTCTCAAATTACAGCTGAGAGTCTGCACTTTAAGATCATATTGATTATATAATTGTATCCTGAAAGTGTTTTCATAAACAGCTAAAATAACAAAACTTGTGTCACTGTCCAAATATTTTTGGGCCTAACTGTATGTGTGTTTAAATCTGGGCACATCAAAGCAATCTAAACTGTGTATTATTTGGGAACAAATTTTGAGATAGTAATATAGTATTTCCAATGCTTTGCATTGGGCACAATAAGCTGTAAATCCTGTAACTCCCAGTGGTTCTGATTTTGATTAAGAAGCCTAAAGGGGGAGCGGCTCTGCCTAGCTGGGCTTGTAAAAGACTTGGAGCAAATCTGAAGGGAGCTCATTCATTCAAGAGTTCCCCTCCTATACTTCCATATATTTGGGGAGGCTGAAATTTTTAGGGCTTAATGGGCTTAATATTGAAGCATAAATCAAAATTTTCAGCCCGGAACTCCCAGCGGTTCCGATTTTCAGTAAGAAGCCTAAAGGGGGAGAGGCTCTCCCTAGCTGGGCTTGTAAAACACGGTTTTTCATTACTATTTTGGACACCAAGCGAAAACGCTGAAATAAAAATGCAAGCATAAATCTCCAGATCGAGCCGCACGTTTTGATATATATTTTGTGGGGGTTTGCTCAAAGCTGTGAGAGGAGATACGAACGGAAAACTGGCGGAAGAAGAAGAACTAGAATATAATAACTAGAAAAATTGGTGTATCCTAGCGGAAATGTGGTGTGAATGCCGTTAGCTGAAAATGCATTCCTGAAATGCTTAAAAATGCAGAATGCTTTCCTGAAATGCTTAAAAATGCAGAAATATGCTGGCATGACATAGCTTAAAAAGTATATATGTAGACACAGCTTCATGTTGCCTGAATTTAGCGTAATTTTGCTAAATATAAGCTTAAAAACTAAAAAATTGCTAGCTGAAAGGCTAAATTAGCATGATCATAAAAAACATTGGCATAAAAGTATAAAATAGCTTAAGGTTGTAGAAGTCAGCTGAAAAATGCTAAATGCAACCTTAATTAGTTGAAAAAAGATAGCAAAACATGAGCATAAAAGTAGAAATAGCATAAAGCAGAAGTAGAAGTAGCATAAATGGTACAAAAGGCTACGATAGCTCAACATTGTAGGAAGTTAGCTTAAAGATGGTAAATGTAATCATAAACCTGAAAAAATGTTAGCTTCCAAGCAAAAACGGGCTAATCTTGGCAAACAGCATAAAAGCAGAAGTAGCTTAATGTTAAAAAAGTTAGCATAAAGATAGTAAATATTTGACTAAAATGTAAAAGATGCGAGCTTACATGTTAAAAATAGCATCTATTTAAAAATATTAACATAAAAGAAAAAATAGCTTAAGTTGCGTTCAGTTAGCTCAAATACGTCAAAATTAAGCCTTAAGTGTCACAAATGCTAGTTTACATGCTAAATTAGTAGTCTTGAAAAAAATTAGCATATTAGTAAAAATAGTTTTACACTGCAGGAAATTAGCTTAAAGATGCTAAATATAAGTTTAAAACTGGAAAAAAATAGTAGCTGACGTGCTCAGTCTAAACTTGACAGACGTTAGCCTAAAAGCACAAGTGGCTTAATGTCACAGGAAGTTAGCATAAAGATGCTAAATATTAGCCTAAAATGTAAAAAATGCTAGCTTACATGCTATATCAGCACAAGCTTACAAAACATTAGCATATTAAGATAAGATAAGCCTTTATTAGTCCCACAACGGGGAAATTCCAGGATTGCAACAGCACAGGGATAGCAACACTCAGAGCAACAATCAGAAGGCAAGAAAAAAAAAGCAAGAGCAGCTAATATACATATGTACATATTACTATAAAATATACAGTATATATACACACACACACAGACACACAGTGCAGAGCATTGTAGCTGGATGGAATAAATATATGAATATATGAACACAGTGCAGAGCATTGTAGCTAGATGGAATAAATATGTAAATATATAAACACCCACAGTACGGAGCATTGCAGCTAGGTGGAATAAATATGCAAGTATATAAACACACGCAGTGCGGAGCAATGTAGCTAGATGGAATAATATGTAGATATATAGAAACACAGTGCGGAGCATTGTAGCTAGATGGAATAAATATATAGATATATAAATATAAACACACCCACACACGTAAAACACACCCACACACACATAAAAATGTTAGCATTAAGCCAATATGACATATAGTTGAAGAAACTTGACTTAAAAATACTAAATAAAATATTAAACCGAGATATCATAATGTCAGATATCAAACGTTAACATAAAAGCAGAAGTAGCTTTATGTCACAGGAAGTTAACATAAAGATGCTAAATATTAGCCTAAAATAATTAGGAAGCTCCTGGACACAAAGGACAGATAATTTTTTAAATGCTACCTTAAATTCTAAATTAGCACAAGCTTGAAAAACATTAGCATTAAAGTAGAATTTGCTTAATGTTGCATAAGTTACCTTAAAGATGCTAAATACAACCTTAATTGATTGAAAAACAGCTAGCTGAAAGGGTAAAATTCCAAAATGTTGCAGCAAAAGACTAGCTACTTCAGTAAAAATAGACTTTTATTTTGAAGAACCACTGTATTTCAAAGTGTTCGTTCCATCATCCATGGGTAAGTAAAATGGTAGTGATAGCGCCTCAAATATTTAAATTCGAGCAAAACAACACACTTTTTAAGGCCATTAAGTTTGGGGAGCTTTTATTTTGAAAGTCTAACATTCTGTTGTGTGTGGGTTCCATTCCTTCCTGCTACAGGTTCAAGTTAATATCAAAAGTGAGACGATATAGTCACCAAATATTCCAAGAAAATACGACAAATTCAATATCAAGAGGCTTTTATTTTGAAAAACCAGTGTATTTCAGTGTTGTGTGGTTGTTGAACGGCTGTCATGAAGGAACATGGTAGTGATAGTACCTAACATATTCAAATTGTGGCAAAATTACACACTTTTTAAGGTTTTGAGTTTTGGGGCTTTTATTTTGAAAGTCTGTCTAACATCCTGTTGTGTGTGGGTTAGATTCCTTCCTGCTACAGGTTCAAGTTAATATTTTAGAAAATGAGAGAGATATTGTCACCAAATATTCCAAGAAAATACTGACAAATGTAATTTCAAGGGGCGTTTATTTTGAAAAACCACTGTATTTCAGCATTGTGTGGCTGTTGAGTGGCTCTCATAAAGTAACATGGTAGTGATAGAACCTGACATATTCAAATTGGGGCAAAATTACACACTTTTTTAAGGTCTTTAGTTTTGGGGGCTTTTATTTTGAAAGTCTGAACATCTTGTGTGTGGGTTAGATTCCTTCCTGCTACAGGTTCAAGTTAATATTCTAGAAAATGAGAGAGATATAGTCACCAAATATTACAGAAGAATTCTTCTTTGAGATTTGATTGGCGGTTGGCAACCAGTCTACAGGTGCAATTACCACCACGTACTTCACTCTATATCATCACTATCTATTCAATTCAACTTTATTTATATTGCGCCATTTCACAACAACAGTCATCTCATAGCACTTTCAACTGTAGGGGGAACCCCCACAGTTGCAGAAAGACCCCAGTAATCAGGTGATCCCCTGTGAGCAAGCACTTGGCGATGGTGGAGAGGAAAAACTCCCTTTTAACA
This sequence comes from Pholidichthys leucotaenia, assembly GCA_020510985.1. Lineage (NCBI taxonomy): Eukaryota > Metazoa > Chordata > Actinopteri > Cichliformes > Pholidichthyidae > Pholidichthys > Pholidichthys leucotaenia. The sequence continues at coordinate 261,420,389 of CM035841.1, read as the reverse complement.
GGAAGAAACCTCCAGCAGAACCAGGCTCAGGGAGCGGCAGTCATCTGCTCCGACTGGCTCGGGGGTGAGGGGACAGAGAAGATGAAAAGAAGAGACATGTAGAGAGCAAACAGCATGATGGGGACTCAATCTGTGGGAGAGAACCAACAGATGTTAATGACCAGCAAAAAAAAAAAAAAATTCATTGAGAGTGAAGAAAGGACCGAGGCCCAGTGCATTATTGGAGGCCCCCCAGCTGACTAAACCTATTAGCAGCATAACTAAGGGAGGGTTCAGAAACACATGATCCCTCCCTAATTGTAGGCTATATCAAAAAGGAAGGTTTTAACCCTATTCTTAAAAACAGAGATCGAGTCTGACTCCCAAATCCAGATTGGCAGCTGGTTCCACAGGAGAGGAGCTTGATAACTGAAGGCTCTGCCTCCCATTGTACTTTTGGAGATTCTAGGTATTACAAGTAATCCTGCATTTTGGGAGCGTAGCACTCTGTTAGGATAATACGGTAGTATCAGATCTTTTAAATAAAAAGGGGCCTGATTGTTTAGAGCTTTGTAAGTAAGAAGAAGGATTTTAAACTTAATTCTAAACTCTATGGGAAGCCAATGAAGGGAGGCCAGAACCGGAGAGATATGATCTCTCTTTCTAGTACCTGTTAAAACTCTTGCTGCTGCATTTTGGATCAGCTGAAGACTTTTTAAAGATGTTTTAGGACAACCTGATAATAAAGAGTTACAATAATCTCGAGCTAACAAAAGCGTGGATCAGTTTCTCAGCGTCACTCTGAGACAAGATGCTCCTAATCTTGGCAATATTACGTAAATGATAGAAGGCAGTCTTAGAAACAAATTTAATATGTGAATTGAAGGACAGATCTTGATCAAAAATAATTCCAAGGTTCCTCACAGAGCTATTAAGAGAAAGAGTAACCGCATCCAAACTGAAAATTTGATTTGGAAAGGTATTTCTAAGGTTTTTTGGACCAACAAGAATGACTTCAGTCTTATCTGAATTTAATAGCAGGAAATTACAAGTCATCCAAGTTTTGATTTCCTTAAGACAGGCTTCCAACTTGCCTAATTGATTACTATCATCTGGCTTCATTGACAGGTATAATTGTGTGTCATCTGCATAACAATGAAAATGTGTAAAGTGCTTTCTAATAATGTTGCCTAACGGAAGCATATATAAACTAAAAAGAGTAGGGCCTGGCACAGATCCCTGTGGAACTCCATGACTGAGCTTTGAGTTGAAAGAAAACTCATTATTGACATGAACAAACTGGAACCTATCAGATAAATAAGATCTAAACCACTGCAACGAAGTTCCATTAAGTCCAATATAGTGTTCTAATCTATCAAGTAGAATATTATGATCGATAGTATCAAAAGCTGCACTAAGATCTAAAAGGACAAGTACAAAAACAAGTCCATTATCAGATGCGATGAGGAGGTCGTTAGTGACCTTCGCTAAGGCTGTTTCAGTACTATGATGGATTCTAAACCCAGATTGAAACTCTTCAAGTAAATCATTTCCCTGCAGGTGGTCAAATAATTGCGTAGCAACAACTCTTTCTAAGCTTTTTGAAATGAAAGGGAGATTAGAGATTGGTCTATAATTAGCTAAAACTCCTGGATCTAGCGTTGGCTTTTTGAGTAAGGGTTTAATTACAGCAGTTTTAAAAGCCTGCGGTACATGGCCTAAAGTTAAAGAAGAATTGATTATATGAAGAATAAAGCTACCAGTAAGTGGGAAGACTTCTTTAAATAACCTGGCAGGAATAGGGTCTAAAAGACAAGTTGAAGGCTTGGATGAGGAAACTATTTTGTCTAACTCTAAAAGGTCAATTGGAGTAAACTCATCAAGACAGATATCAGTTGAAGGAGTTGTAGTAGTAACTGTATTTAAGTTAACAGTGGGAAGAATCTGATTGATTTTATCTCTGATGGATGAAATTTTATTATTGAAAAAGTTCATAAAGTCCTGACTAGTAAGCTCTAAGGGAATGCTAGGATTGACAGAGTCCTGACTCTTTGTCAACCTGGCTACAGTACTGAAAAGAAACCTAGGATTATTCTTGTTCTCTTCTATTAATGCAGAATAATAACTCGTTCTAGCTTTTCTAAGAGATTTTTTATAAATTAAAAGATGATTTCTCCAAGCTAAATAGATTTCATCTAAATTAGTGGAGCGCCATTCTCTTTCTAATTGACGAGTCTTCTGTTTTAAGCTACAAGTTTCTATGTTGAACCAAGGAGTTAGAAATCTCTGATTAGACTTTCTTTTTAAGGGGGCCACCAAGTCAAGAGTCTGATGCAGAGAAGCTGTAACACTATCTACCATGCTATCAATTACAGAAGGAGCAAGCTGTCTATAGCTTATTTCTGTTGTGTTGACACATGGCATAGAGGAAATAATCTGCATAAATTTGGTAACAACATCATCTGAGAGGCATCTACTGTAGTAATATTTTTCTTTAGGAGCCAAATAGTCAGAAATAGTAAAACCAAAGGTTAACAGACAATGGTCTGACAGTACAGGGTTATGAGGAGACACTACCAGATTTTCTATTTCTATGCCATATGTCAGAACATGGTCCAACGTATGGTGGAGATAATGAGTAGAATTTCCTACTTTCTGAGAAAACCCAATCGAGTCTAATATTGAATTAAATTCCACATTAAGGCAGTCACTATCTACATCTACATGTATATTAAAGTCCCCTACTATAATTATTCTGATTTCAGCACTAAATCAGCTAAGAATTCAGCAAATTCGGATAAAAATTCTGAGTAGGTTGATGGAGGATGATAAACTATGCCAAATAAAATTGGGTTTAGCCTAAAATTGCTAAAGTGCCCAATACTGAGGACCAGGCTCTCAAAGGAATTATAACATGTTTTTTTCTTTACATTAACTAGTAATTTGGAATGGTAAATTGTTGCTACTCCTCCTCCATGACCAGAACTTGTGGGATTTTGACAGTTTAAATAACCAGAGGGAGTTGATTCATTTAAACCAACATAATCCTCTTGCCCTAACCAAGTCTCTGTAAGGGATATTAAATCAATCTGATGATCAATTAACAGATCATGGACTAGCAGAGATTTGGGAGTTACAGATCATGGACTAGCAGAGATTTGGGAGTTAGAGACCTAATATTTAACAAACCACATTTAATTTTTAAATTATGAGGAGGAACAGAGGCCAAATTATTCAATTTAGAGGCTTCATGTTTAATTTGAGTTTTACCAACATTTTGTTTAATCACTTTGGGATACTTACACATTATTACCTCCGCCAAGGAGGTTATGTTTTCATCGGCATTGGTTTGTCTGTCTGTCTGTTTGTTTGTTAGCAACATAACTCAAAAAGTTACGGACGGATTTTCATGAAATTTTCACAGATTGTCAGAAATGGGGTATCCTACAGATGATTAGATTTTGGTGGTGATCCGGATCACCGTCCACAAGAAAACCGCCATTACGGAAAATGCGATTTTCGTCAGTAACTACTGAACCACTAATCCTGTCATTGTCAATCCAATTGCTAGTCATATGTTTTCATGGTCAAGGAATCTGAAAACGTACACACAAACACTGTATGGGGGGAACTGTGGTGCTTGGCAGAGGTCTGCGCTCTCCGAGTGCTTTTCTAGTATTTTTATTTGCTTTGGAGGGAGCAGACAATGATTCTCTGATGGGGAAGACAGGGGCTAAGTTGAGGGGTGGCAGATGAAGAGGAGCTGCAGAGAGGCATGTAAGACTGCGACTCTGCTTCCTGGTCCCAACTCTGAGTTGTCAGTGTTTTGGAAATTTGGATAAAAATGATGCCAGATTGTTAGATAAATGAGACGCACCATCCAAAGTGGGATGGATGCTGTCTCGTCTCATAAGACCAGGTTTTCCCCAAAATGAGCTCCAATTGTCAATGTAGCCCACATTGTTTGCAGGACATCACACAGACAGCCAGCGGTTGAAGGATGACAAGCGGCTAAACATGTCATCACTGGTCAGATTGGGGAGGGGTCCAGAGAATACTACAGAGGCAGACATTGTTTTGGCATAGTCACACACCGATTCTACATTAAGTTTCGTAACTTCTGACTGCCGGAGACGGATGTCATTAATGCAATGTGGATAACAATTTTGGAGTATTTACAGTTACTTTTAGCCAGCATTTTCAAATTTGACTCGATGCTGCCTGCTCTGGCCCCAGGAATGCATTTGACTATGGCTGCTGGAGTCTCTAGGTTCACGTTTCTGACTACAGAGTCGCCAGTGATCAGAGTTTTTTCCTCAGCGGGTGTGTCGCTGAGCGGGGAAAAACGATTAGAAATGTGAATAGATTGGTGGTGAACTGGGGCTTTGCGGCTAGGCTTCCTTCTCACAGTCACCCACCCAGTCTCCTCACTGCTGAGGAGGACCGGAGGACCGCTAACGGGTTGCCCTATGCTAGCGACCTCCGCTGCAGCTAGGGGATATCCGTCAAGAGTAACTGGCGCAGATGGTGTTTCAATGTAGCGGAGCCGGGATTCCAAATCAGACAACCTCGCTTCAAGCGCCTCAAAAAGACAACATTTATTACATTTACCGTTATCACTAAAAGAGGCAGAGGTGTAGCTAAACATCTGACAGAGAGAGCACACCAGAGGAGGAGAGGAAGGAGAGCTAGTAGCCATAGCTAGTGGCTAACCCGAAGCTAACAAAAACACCGATGAAAGGTGAACAGAAGGCTGAAGAGGGTGATTAGGTGACACCGAGTGCGCACACAGGTGCAAGAGGCTTGATGAACAGAAATGAGGACTAACGGTAGATGGAAAAAAGTGGTCAAAGTACAATTAAAAGCAAAATCCTCAGGAGAGTGAGGAGAGCTAACCACACAGACAGACAGCAATACAGGAAGTGACGATACGTTACCACAAGTGACATTCACTAATCACAGCATGATTGCATTCAAATCTCAAATTTCAGGAGCTTCTTCTTTTAGATTTGATTGGCGGTTGGCAACCAGCTTACAGGTGCATTACCGCCACGTACTTCACTCTATATCATCACTATCTGGTCAGGAGCTGTTGTCCTTCTATTATCATTGCTGTGTCCAATCGAACCTCAACTCTATCTTCAGACATCACTCTTCTTTGTCTCCTTGTACTTCACTCTATATCATCACTCTATCTGGTCAGGAACTGTAGTCCTTCATCATCATTGCTGTGTCCAATTGAACCTCAACTCTTATCTTCAGACATCACTCTTGTTTGTCTCCTCGTACTTTATATCATCACTTCACTCTATATTATCTGACAAATTCAATATATAAAGGAGCTTTTGTTTTGAAAAACCACTGTATTTCAGCATTGTGTGGTTGAGCAATGGCTGTCATGAAGTAACATTTTACTCATACCAGAGTACCGGGACACTGAAGTCTGCTGATTGGATTCTGTCTCTCTCAGAAATCCTCAATCATGCTATATATAATTCAAGAAATCTTTGTCTGTCTGTCACGACCATAGGACTTGCTAAAAGATCAGGATCACCTATGATGTGCCTCCGATGTCTACATGTCTATATGATGTCATTTAGACACCATGTGTCTGTCTGTCGCGACCATAGGACTCGCTAAAAGATCATCGGATTCGACTGTGATGTTCCTATGGTGTGTATATGATCAAAGGGACTCACTGTGATATCATCAGAGATCATAAGACTCACTATATAAATGGTGTCCGTATGACATCATAGGCACATCATAGGCTCAGTGATGCCTGAAAAGATGCAGTGAAGATGAAACACCTGAGGTTAGCAGGTATCACTGAAGGAATGGTGACATCAGAGATCAAAGGCAGGTCTCTGTCACGATGTCACATTCATAGGACTCGGTTTGGGATCAAAGATGGGCATCACTCATGATCGTAGGACTCACTAAAAGATCATAGGACTCGCTATGACGTCAACAATCAAAAGCAGGCTTCACTCACGATCATAGGACTTGCTATGACATAGTCAAAGATCAAAGGCAGGAATCAGATCAAAGACAGGTATCATTGAATGAGTGGTGTCAAAGATCAAAGGCAGGTTTCACCATGGTTACTGTTGCCATGGTAAGAGTAACTCTATGGGCATGCAGAAATGCTTGCTTACACTTGCTTTCTATGGGTATGCACGGGCATGCACAGGTATACACTAGTTCTTTTCAGTGGAGAATCAACTCCTATCCACCTTATTCCTGGGGTTGCCGCTGTAGGAACGATTATGGACGGAACTTCCGGTTTTGGCTGCGGTAGTGTTAAATCAGTCAGTTTGAATGGAGCAGTGGGGGCATTTAAAATTTTTTCAAATTCAATTTTAATGTATAGTCCACATACGTGTTTTCCACTCAAGTGGCAGCTAATTTCAGCACTTGTAGTTTTTCTATTTTTTGAATGTCCATACGTGCACCTGGCACCAGGACACCCTAGGTCACAGGTCAATGATTGATTTTGTTATCGTGTCATCAGACCTGCGACCGTATGTCTTGGACACTCGGGTAAAGAAAGGTGCAGAGCTGTCAACTGATCACCACCTGGTGGTGAGTTGGATCCGATGGCAGGGGAGGAAGCCATTCAGACCTGGTAGTCCCAAACGTATAGTGAGGGTGTGCTGGGAACGTCTGGCTGAGGCCCCTGTCCGGAAGGTCTTCAACTCCCACCTCCGGAAGAACTTCAACCACATTCTGAGGGAGTCTGGAGACATGCAGTCTGAATGGACCATGTTGTCCACCTCTGTTGTTGAAGCGGTGGCTCAGAGCTGCGGCCGCAAGGTGGTCGGTGCATGTCGTGGTGGCAACCCCCGAACCAAGTGGTGGAGACCAGTGGTGAGGGGGGCCATTAAGCTGAAGAAGGAGTCCTATCAAGCTTGGTTTGCTTGTGGAACTCCCGAAGCAGCTGAGGTGTACCAGCAGGCCAAGCGGAGTGCAGCTCGGGTGGTTGCTGAAGCAAAAACCCGGGTATGGGAGGAGTTTGGTGAGGCCATGGAACAAGACTTTTGGTCGGCCTTGAAGAGATTCTGGCAAACTGTCCGGCGGCTCAGGAGGGGAAAGCGGCTCCCTGTCCACACTGTGTATGGTGCGGATGGGGCGCTGTTGACTTCGACTGGGGATATCGTCGGGCGGTGGAAGGAATACTTCGAGGATCTCCTCAATCCCACTGATACGCCTACCACAGAGGAAGCAGGGTTTGTGGACGAGGGGGATGACTCGCCTATCACAGAGGCTGAGGTCGCCAAGGTGGTTAAAAATCTCCTTGGTGGCCGGACCCAGGGGTGGACGAGATTCGCCCTGAGTACCTCAAGGCCCTGGATGTTGTTGGGCCGTCATGGTTGACACGCCTCTGTAACATTGCGTGGAGGTCGGGGGCAGTGCCTTTGGCATGGCAAACCAGGGTGGTGGTTCCTCTCTTCAAAAAAGGGGACCGGAGGGTGTGCTCCAACTTTAGAGGGATCACACTCTTCAGCCTCCCTGGGAAGGTCTATGCCAAGGTACTGGAGAGGAGAGTCCAGCCGTTGGTCGAACCTCGGATTCAGGAGGAGCAATGTGGTTTTTGTCCTGGCTGTGGCACATCGGACCAGCTCTTTACCCTCTCAAGAATTCTCGAGGGTTCGTGGGAATTTGCCCAACCAGTTTACATGTGTTTTGTGAACTTGGAGAAGGCATTTGACTGCGTCCCTTGTGGTTTTTTGTGGGGGGTGCTTTGGGAGTATGGGGTATCGGGCTTGTTGTTACGAGCTATTCAGTCTCTGTACGACCGTTGTGAGAGTTTGGTTCGTATTGCCAACACTCAGTCGGACTCATTCCCAGTGAGAGTTGGACTCCGCCAGGGCTGCCCTTTGTCACCGATCTTGTTCATAATTTTTATGGGCAAGATTTCTAGGTGCAGCCAGGGAATGGAGGGCGTCATGCTTGGTGACCACAGGAGCTCATCTGTGTTGTTTGCAGATGATGTTGTCCTGTTGGCTTCATCCAGCAATGACCTACAGCTCTTGCTGGGACGGTTTGCCGCTGAGTGTGAAGCAGCTGGGATGAGAATCAGCACCTCCAAGTCCGAGTCCATGGTCCTCAGCCAGAAAAAGGTGGATTGTCCTCTCCGGGTTGGGGACAGGCTCCTACCCCAAGTGGAGGAGTTTAAGTATCTTGGGGTCTTATTCACGAGTGAGGGGAAAATGGAGCGAGAGATTGACAGACGGATCGGAGCAGCATCTGCAGTGATGCGGACGTTGTACCGGTCTGTTGTGGTGAAGAGGGAGCTTAGTTCTAAGGCAAAGCTGTTGATTTACCAGTCAATCTACAGTACGTTCCTACTCTCACCTATGGTCACGAGCTTTGGGTAATGACCGAAAGAACAAAATCGCGGATACAAGCGGCTGAAATGAGCTTTCTTCGTAGGATTGCTGGACTCACCTTCAGAGAGAGGGTGAGGAGCTCAGTCATCCGGGAGAGGCTCAGAGTAGAACCGCTGCTCCTCCACATTGAAAGGAGTCAGTTGAGGTGGTATGGGCATCTGATTAGGATGCCTCCTGGACGCCTCCCACTTGAGGTGTTTTGGGCACGTCCCATTAGGAGGAGACCCCAGGGCAGACCCAGGACTCGGTGGAGAGACTATGTCTCCCAACTGGTCTGGGAACGCCTTGGTATCTTCTCTGCTTGAACTGCTGCCTCTGCGACCCGAACCTCCATAAAAGCGGTAGAAGATGGATGGATGAATGTTTTGGCATCGTTTTGGTACTTGCTGCTGTTCTTGGTGTGACGCTTCTCACAGATAAGTACTGCTAAATCTGTGGCTTCAACAGCAATGAGTAGATCATGCACTGAAAACTAAAGGATTGTTTCTAAGATCGGTGGGACAGACACAGGGCAGACACCAAGACAAGAGCCAGGTATGTTTTCACTTGTATGAATGTCACAGATCTGACGTTTTACCCCAAATTTAAAATGCCCAAGCACGGTGTTGTGATCCCGTGCCATTACGAATTACAGGCAACGAGAAGTCATAAATCATGAGTCTTTCTTTGTTTGCTAGCGGCAAAGTCCCAGGAAACCCCAGAGTGTCTGGTATCATTTTAAAGCTTAGAAAGTGTACTTTCTAAAAATATCTGTTTTTGCGGAAGACATAACTCCCGACTGATGGAACGTGAGTTTTCAAACTAGCTAAGATATTGTTTACATCGTTAGCATATTTGCAGTGGCGCTAACTAATGGAGCTACTGTGTACAAAGTCACTTTTTCAGATAATCTTTCCATCCCTCGATAGTCGTGGGAAGTGGTATGATTGTGTTACTGTTTTGAGGTGCAAGAGGCCATGTTTCTGCATTTCTGACGCTGAAGTCATTGTTTTTTAACAAGGAAAAGTGTCCTGTTTCAGTGACAACCATATGTTCTAAACTAGTACCGGAAGTTGCTACCATAATTCATGCAAGGCGTCATGGGGGCTAGGAATAAGGTGGATTGAAATGAATTAGGAGACACAGAAGTTTACGGAAGGATGACTCTGCATCATCATCATCATGACTGGATCATACAGTTAAAACCTGTCGGAGGATCACCTCTCGAACAACCGTGAATAGAACAGAAACCGTAAGACTGACAGATATAATTTTGGTACCGTGAGAATCCTGAGACTCTGAGCTATGCAGTGATGTAAATTTTATGCTCCGAAATGCAAAACTGTACTTACACTCGTGAGTTAACAACTGAGAAAAATTTTGGATCAATATTTTTCTCCCCCATTCAATGGTATGGCAAGATTCATCGTTTTTTTCTCCTCTTCAGTGCTTTTGGAGAAATAAGTACAATACTTATGGCTTAGAGGAAAAGTTTGTGAGCATCAGGACATGTGTGGCTACATTTTTGGAAAAAAATGAAGTCAGTAGAGTGAAAATTGTGGCCACAATCGCGATTTATCCAGAAATATTTTCGAAAGGTTCTACACTCTAGCGATGATGTCACACACTCAAAGCTGCCAGGATCCCCTCCCATTGACTTCAATGTTAAATGGTGATTTTTGTTGAAAAACCTACTTGACTTTAGATGCAAATATTTCAAAAACCGTAAAAGTTATCGAAAAGCTGGAATCCTCAAAACGGCCAAACTACCACAAAGCAGCGTTACAAAAGAAGAAGAAAAAGCATTAACCTCACTCAAGACAGATAAAACAATCACAATCCTCCCATCAGATAAAGGCAGAACGACGGTAGTAATGGACACGGAAACATATGAAAAACAGATGGAAACCATGTTGGCAGATAACAGCACATATGAAATCATTAAAACAAACATCACAGAAGAAAAGAAAAAAAATACTAAAAGCCCTTCTCAAACCCCTATTAGAAAGCAAAAAAATCACAAAGGACGCATATGATCACCTGATTCCTACAGCCAGCCTCATCCCCCGGATCTATGGAACCCCACAAATACATAAGAATATCCCACTGCAGCCAATAATAGACAGTATCGGATCAGTCACGTACAGCTTATCAAAAGCCCTGGTTGAAATCATCAAACCCCTCCTTGGACTATCAGAATTCCACTGCAAAAACTCAAAAGAGCTGGCACAAGAACTCAGAAATATGAAAATAGAATCAGACGAGATCCTCATTTCACATGATGTCATTTCATTATTCACAAAGACCCCTGTTGATGCCACACTACATATAGTGCAAGAACGCCTCAGTAACGACAGAACCCTTAAAAGACGCACCAATCTCACAGTTCACGACATATCTGAACTATTACAATTTGTTGCAAAATCCACCTATTTTCAATACAGAGGAAAAACCTACAGACAAAAAGAAGGATTTGCAATGGGAGACCCATTATCAGCTATTATGAGCAGTTTTTTCATGGAGGATCTGGAAAACAAAGCCATCAACACAGCACCTACACAGTGTAAACCCACCCTCTGGAAGAGATACGTGGACGACATTCTGGAGAAAATAAGGAAAGGACACACACAAGAACTCACTGACCATCTGAATAGCACGGACAGCACTGGGAATATAAAATTCACATACGAAGAGGAAGAAAATGGCACCATAGCCTTTCTGGACATGAAAATCCACCACAATGATGATGGCAGCATAAAAATCACAGTCTACAGGAAACCAACCCACACAGATCAATACCTACTATGGACATCAGAACACCCCACAGCACACAAACTATCAGTTGTCAGGACGTTATATGAACGGGCCACCATCATCACAGAGCAAGAAGACAGACAGGAGGAGGAAAACCACATAAAACATGCACTCATACGCTGCCAATATCCAGTATGGGCCATAAACAAAGGGAAACGGCAAGTCAAAAACAAAGAAAACAAACGGGAAATAAGACACAGAACAAAAGCCGAAATCAAAAACAAGGACACTGTAACTATACCATACATCCGAGGGATCACGGAACCAATTCAAAGGATCATGAAAGAGTACAAAATAAACACAGCAGTAAAACCACCCAAAAAATTAAGACAGTTATTGGTACACCCCAAGGACAAAATAGAACAAGACAAAAAATGCAATGTAATATATGAAATATCGTGCAGATCATGCAACAAAACCTACATTGGAGAAACCGGAAGATCATTCACCACAAGGAAAAAAGAACACCAGAAGGAATATGAGAAGGAAACACAAGGACGACTCACAAAATCACGAAAAGAAAAGGCAGAACAAGAAACATTAAAATCAGCAATATCCGATCACTGCATAAGAAATAATCACATCATGGACTGGGACAACGCAAAAATTATTGGATCGGAGAGCAACAGACACAAACGTTGGATCAAGGAGGCCATAGAAATCAGGAAGCGGGGAAAAGATACCGTGAACCGGGATGAGGGGGCCTTTATGCTTTCCCACACCTGGGACCACATTCTCCACAGACCATCTGACAGTGGAAAGCGGGGCCGGCTCGGTGGATCTGACAGGTCTGCTGGGCTGGCCCTACCTACGAAAGTCAGCTGATAAAATGACACCTGGCAGCAATCAGCTGACTCTTCTGACGAAGGCTGCAGTGCACAGTCGAAACATGTAAAGAAGGTAAAAACATCTTCTTTCTATTTTTGTCTTTAATAAGAACAAAAGGTAAATAATTATAAGAAGACAAAATGAACCTACTTGAGCTACAACCTTAATTCATTGAAAAAAGAGCTAGCTGAAAGGGTAAAATCCCAAAATATTGCAGCAGAGGACTAACTACTTTAATAAAAATGGACTTTTGAAGAACCACTGTATTTCAAAGTGTTTGTTCCAACATCCACTAGTAAGTAAAATGGTAGTGACAGCACCTCAGATATTCAAATTGGAGTAAAACCACACACTTTTTAAGGCCGTTAATTTTGTTGGGTTTTTATTTTGAAAGTCTGTCTAACATCCTGTTGTGTGTGGGTTCCATTCGTTTCTGCTACAGGTTCAAGTTAATATCATAGAAAATGAGAGCAATATAGTCATCAAATATTCCAAGAAAATACCCACTGAATATAATAGGGGAGAGAAAGTTCAAAATTTTTGACAAAATTTTGAAACTTGAGGGGAAAAATCAATGTGCATATTATCATTGGCAACAGGGTTATTGACCATGATAAAAAATTTGCTGCAAATCGGAATTTACGTATCTGAGATACAACTGTCACATATTTTCTGGCGAAGCATCAAAAGTAGTCCATTGCCATAGAAACTGTTATGTAATAGATACATGTTCTAGACCCATGTAGGACTATAGAGGGGCATCCACATGACTTCTGTTCCAATTTTCATGAAGCCATGACTTTCGTAACCCTTGAATGTAAAAAAAAAATAAAAAAATGGATTGAATGGCGACGGATGCGTTCCCATGGCAACAGCAGTGATAATGGGAGAAATTTGACTTCCATTGAGGGCCATCCGGTGTAGTGTGATAAACCTCTTAAAATTTCGTGTCATTGTGGCTACTGGTCTTTGAGTGAAAATTCAGTTTTGTGCAGTGCCTCATGTCACCACTAGGGTCCACTGTAAATATTTCTTGAATATTCATATATAGACGTGTTAAGAGTGGGATTAGAATCCATCCATCTGTCCATCCAGCTTCTTCCGCTTAACATCGCAGGGCCAACACAGAGAGACAGATGACCATTCATGCTCACATTCATACCTAAGGACAATTAAGAATCCCCAGTTTGATGCCAGTTAACCTAACTTGCATGTTTTTGGCATGTGGGAGGAAACTGGAGAAATTCTGGAGTCATCCATTGTGCAAAATTTGGTCCAAATCCGACAAGGTTTGTCTGAGCTGTAACTGTCATGTTTTGTATGGCGAGCATGCCATCAACATGTGCCGGTCATCATGGAAACAGTTCTTTACTATGTACATGTTCTGTTAATGAGTCCTAGCAGATAGCCACCCTTTAAATCCTGTTTCATCAATGATATACTCAGTGTGATTATTTACACTGGTTTCTATGAGAATCTTAATTTACATTGATTTTAATGGGAAAACCATAGTCGCCATAATGGGGAAAAAATTAGCATTTGTTCCAAGAAAAATTCAGAACCCCAAGATTAACCCTTTGAGTGTGTATGGTGCAGAACTGCGACATACCCCCTAGTGGTCAAGAGTGGTAAATATTTTTTGTCAATAAAATAGTTCAGATTTCCAAGGCTATAACTTGAAAGTGATGAGAGATAATGACTTACTGTCAATTAGGAAGATGTAAAATATGATCCAAAGTTTCAGATGGGAATAAATTTATGCATCTAATTTGCATAATGTCACGACACCTCTTTAAATTCCATAACTCAGTCAAAACTGGACTTTGGACGTATTTACACAAAAAATGGTTCAGTCTTTTGACACCATTTTTTGTACAGAGGTACCTCATCTTATCTTCAAAGTATATGAACAAGAAATCAGTACATTTAAAATAAACCCAGAAATTTCTCACTTACTTTTGACAAAGTCAGTGAGAAGGCAGGCGCAATGCTGCACTCTGCCATTAGGGGCACGCAAATTCTCACACTCAAAGGGTTAAAAGTAAAGTTGTAGTTCTGTCATGGGTCCAATCACTATCCATCATAAAAATTTGGGGGCATATCGGAAATTCCCTGTCTGAGATACAGCTGTAACATGGAAAATGGCGAAGCATCAAAAATAGGCCGTCGCCATGGAAACAGTAAAATGGTAGGTACATCTTCAAGACACATATCGGACTACAGAGGGCGGTCACCTTGACATATGTTCCAAACTTCGTGACTCCACAATTTTCGTAACTCTCCAAACAAAATCATGGAGTTGATGGCGAGGATGGTGTTGCCATTGCAACAGCAGTAATGGATTGGTAAACATGAATTACATTTAGGATCATCCCTACACTGTGATGAACCTCAGAAAATTTCATGTCATTATGGCAACTGGTTGTTGAATTATAAATAAAACAATTTATGCAGCTTCATGCAGCTGTCTCAGCGCGTGTGCTGGATTACCATAGCAACACACACACACAGCAGTTGGGGAGAGAAAGTTCTGGATAAATCCGGATTCATCCAGTCAGAGGATCATATTAATAATGCAGGCAAAATCTTGAAGCCCACCCCTCGAACAACTGTGAATAGAACAGAAACCGTAAGACTGACAGATATGATTTTGGCACCGTGAGAATCCTGAGACTGAGCTATGCATGATGTAAACTTTATGCTCTGAAACGCAAAACTGTGCTCACACTTGAGAGTTAACCTCTTGCACTCCGGGATACCGCGGGCGGTCACGTCTCTGCATCCTTGTGCGTCCTAGTGTGCACTGTGCGTCTCAGTGCGCACTGAAAAAAAAAAAGAAGCTGCATTTCCGTTCTTCCACTACAGACACAGCCGCGAACAGAAAGCCAAAGGAGTGCTTTGATTGGTCTAGATTTGATTGACCTCTCATTCGACTAATAAGAGCCTTGAATTGGGTTTCTGAAACCTTGAAGAACCAATGACTGAAAACCTAGCAAGAAGGACCTGCCTACCAACGGCTGCGAATACAAGGAGCCAATTGAAGCAGAGAAGTTCGACGATTGAAAGCGTGCGTCCCGTGTGTAAAATCTGTTTTGTGTAAGCCGCTGTGTGTAACGGTAGCGTTTGCCAGTCTTTTTTTATTACTACTGTTCTTATTTGTTTTGAAAAATCGTTTGCCAAAACCGCAATCATGGAAACGCAAAACCGCAATAATGGAATCATGGTTTGACCAGGTCACGTGACCAGAACCACGAGTCGTAACAAGCGGACCAGCATCATGTTCGTCTGACAACGAGGAACCGATGTTCGCCAGCGACACTGCTGTTGTGGACAGGTAAGTGTTATAAGCTAAATTATTCTTTATCACTGAAAATAGTAATAAAAATGACTTTTGACCGATCCGTAATTACAACTGTACGTCATCGCCACATGACGGACTGATGACGGACTGTTGACGGACCGTTTTTTTTGTGCGCCGCGTTCCTCTGTAGCGGGGAGGGGGGGAGTTGTTATTCCCTACATTGCAGATATTTTAGTATAATTTTTATTGCACTGTAGGTTATTTTTTCTTGTAAAAAAAAAAAGGCCACACATTTTTTACGTGGCATGCTTCTTTGTGTGTAGGGGGCTTGTTTGTTCATTCATTCATTCATGAATGAATAAACCCCCCCCCCCCCCACACACACACACAGCCCTGAGTGTCACCTTTAATTTGAGCCCAAGATGAAGCTTCTATGTTGAATCATTCAAAAGTTATAGACATTTTTCCGAACTGTGCCATTTGGCACAATTTGGCACAGTTCAAAAACGCCTGGGAACAACCTGAGAAAAAAAGCTGTGTAATATATTCATTTTTTGTGGTATTGTTACAAAATTTTGACCTCAGCTGGATAACACTTGGTTCTACATTTCTGTTGCATTTTCCAGCCCGTGTCTGACAGCTGTGTGTTATTTGCAAGCATTTGTATCTAAAAAAACACCCAGGCAAACTTTATTTTCTTCAAGTTCAGTATGTTTAGATGACTGTTACTCAGTGGCAGGAGCACTTAGAGATTATGACTGTTTTGCCAAAAAATTCAGTGTTTTATTTTAAATGAGACCAACCCCATGAAGATGCTGCAAAGGGTTGAAGAACAGCTTTTGATTTACTTTGGGTACGTTATTTTTAGGCGTTTTTAGGGAAATTGACCAGAGTGCAAGGGGTTAACCTCTTGCACTCCGGTGTACCGCGGGCGGGCACGTCTCTGCATCCTAGAGTGCACGAGGGCGCTGCGTCCTAGAGCGCACTGAAAAAAAAAAGCTGCATTTCCGTTCTTCCACTACAGACACAGCCGCGAACAGAAAGCCAAAGGAGTGCTTTTATTGGTTTAGATGTGATTGACCTCTCATTCGACTAATAAGAGCCTTGAATTGGGTTTCTGAAACCTTGAAGAACCAGTGACTGAAAACCTAGCAAGAAGGACCCGCCTACCAACGGCTGCGAATACAGCCAGCCAATTGAAGCACAGAAGTTCAAAAGCTGTTTTTTGTAAGGCTGGGGGTCACACATGCGTTCGCCAGTCTTTTTTTCTTACTACTGTTTTTATTTGTTTTGAAAAATCGTTCGCCAAAACCGCAATCATGGAAGCGCAAAACCGCAATAATGGAAGTATGGTTTGACCGGGTCGCGTGACCAGAACCACGAGTCCGTAACAAGCGGACCAGCTTCATGTTCGTCTGACAATGAGGAAGAGAAGTTCGCCAGCTATGCTGCTGTTGTGGACAGGTAAGTGTTATAAGCTAAATTATTCTTTATCCCTGAAAATTGTTATCCAAATGACTTTTGACCGATCGGTAAATTACAACTGTGCGTTATCGCAACATGACGTACCCGGACCGCTCCGGTCCGGGTCCATCATGTTGCGAATGCCCCCCCCGCCATCATGTTGTGAACGCGCCCCCCCTCCGCTACTCTTCTGTAGCAGATTGCAGATATATTGCAGATATTTTAGTCCAACTGTGCATAGTAGACTGCGGTGCACCGTCACCGCTTTCCGTCATGTAGCGATGGGCGATGTCCGTCCTCTGTAGCGGGGGTGGGGGGGAGTTGTTCTACTTTACGGATATTCTAGTATAATTTTTAGTGCACTGTAGGTTATTTTTTCTTGTAAAAAAAAGCCACACATTTTTTACGTGGCATGCTTCTTTGTGTGTGGGGGCTTGTTTGTTCATTCATTCATGAATGAATGAATAAACAACCCCCCCCCCCCACACACACAGCCCTTCACCTTTCATTAGAGCCCAAGATGAAGCTTCTATATTGAATCATTCAAAAGTTAGACGTTTTTCCAAACTGTGCCATTTGGCACAATTTGGCACAGTTCAAAAACGCCTGGGAACAACTTAAGAAAAATGCTGTGTAATATATTCATTTTTTGTGGTATTGTTACAAAATTTTGACCTCAGCTGGATAACACTTGATTCTACATTTCTGTTGCATTTTCCAGCCAGTATCTGAAGCTGTGTGTTATTTGCAAGCATTTGTATCAAAAAAAAACACCCAGGCGAAATTTATTTTCTTCAAGTTCAGTATGTTTAGATGACTGTTACTCAGTGGCAGGAGCACTTAGAGAGATTATGACTGTTTTGCCAAAAAATTCAAAGTGTTTTCTTTTAAATGAGACCAACCCCATGAAGATGCTGCAAAGGGTTGAAGAACAGCTTTTGATTTACTTTGAGTACGTTATTTTTAGGCGTTTTTAGGGAAATTGACGAGAGTGCAAGGGGTTAAAAACCAAGAAAAATTTTGGATCAGTATTTTTCAGTCCCATTCAAAGGTATGGCAGGATTCACCGGTTTTTCTCCTCTTCAGGGTTTCTGAAGATAAAACTACAAAAGTTATGGCTTAGACGAAAAGTTTGAGTGTCATCACATCTGTGGCAACCTTTTTGGAAAAAATGAAGTCAGTAGAGGAAAAACTGTGGCCACAGTCACGATTTATCCAGAAATATTTTGTAAATGCTTCACTCTCTAGTGATGACATCACGCACTCTAAGCTGCCAGCAGCCCGTCCCTTTGACTTCAATGTTAAACGGTGATTTTTGCAGAAAAACCTACCTGACTTTAGATGTTAATATTTCAAAAACCGTAAACGTTATCGAAAAGCTGAATGGAAGTTAAGTAGCTGAAACTTGCGGAAACAAAATAAATGCAGAATGGTTTCTGTAACTTAAAAATTCCAGAAGTTAAGTATAAAAACAGAAGCAGAAAAAGCAGAATTTGGAGAAGTTTCCCATAGGAATGAATGGGATTTAAAAAGCTGAAAAATCATAATTTTTATGAAAAGTTTAAAAGTTCAGAATAAGAAAAATACAAACACACTATTCCAGAAAAAGATGAACATTTTGATACCAAAATCAAGTATGTAGCACAAAAACTGCGGAACGAGTTAGTCTAAAGTTTTGAAAAGTTTATATACAAGAAAAGTGAGTGGATAACAGTGATCCTGTTTACATGGTCACGAGTGAACCGTTTACTGGCGTAAACCGACAAAGGTAATAAACAGCTTATGGTGTTTACATACACTGAGTACAGTGATCCCTCGCTACTTCGCGCTTCACCTTTCGTGCCCTCAGTGCATCGCGGATTTTTCAAAAATATTCATCAAAAATTCAAAATTGAGAAATAATGGGCGGGCGCTAGCAGAAGGCAGGGAGACTACATTAGAACATCAGGTATCAACACGGAGAGCCGCACAACTCAAAATCCACCTCTCTGTTCACTGTTCTCGTGTTGGCTCGGCAATCTCGCAAGCTGATTGGCCGAGACGTTTCACCCCGCAAGCTGATTGGCCGAGACGTTTCACCCACCTCCTCTCTCTGCCCAGCGCCCATGCAGCGAAGGAAGACCGAATTCATTGCTCTTTATCGCTCGTGTTGCTTAGTCTCGCTGCGTGGAACTTTTTGCTGTTCTCTTGTGCCATTTTGTGCGAAATAGTCTTCCCGTCGAGCCACTATGCCGCCTCCTGCAGCTTCTCCAGCTCTAGCGGAAGCTGCCCTCGATGATCCTGCGCCTCTAGCACCTGACGATGAGGCGTCACCTGAGGAGCAGTAAAGCTCTCATTAGCCTGTGCAGTAAATCAGAATCAGAATCAGCTTTATTGGCCAAGTATGCACAACACATACAAGGAATTTGACTTTGGCTAAAAACTTGCTCTCATTGTTCAGGTGGAGGATTTAAATAAGGATTCAATGACAACAGAGTATGTACAGTAAATTACAGTCTGTCCACGTTTCTATAAAAGGATGCAAATATATACAGGAATATATGCAGTTATTTACTCAGACTAACCACACTTTGCAGAAATATATGAAAAAATATACAGTCACACAGTATTTCAATGTGAACTCAGATTCAGTGATATAATGTGAATGAAGTAAAAAGCAGTGTGAGAGTTATGTGCAATGTAATAATGGATGAAAAGTCATGAGTACAGCAACAGGTAGGACTAGGTGAATGTTAGGAGTTCATCAGAGTGATGGCTTGAGGAAAGAAACTGTTCCTGTGACGGGTGGTTTTGACCTTCAGTGATCTGTAACGACGACCAGAAGATAGAAGTTCAAACAGTTTGTGGCCAGGGTGTGATGGGTCAGCACAGATGTTTCCCGCCCGTTTCCTGGTTATGGACCGATATAAGTTCTCAATGGAGGGTAGGTCAGTACCAATGATCCTCTCCGCAGACTTAATGATCCGCTGCAGTCTGGTCTTGTCCTGTTTAGTCGCAGATCCAAACCAGACAGTGATGGAATCACTTCATCAAATCATCTTCATCTTGAGTTACGTATCTTGTTATAAGAATAAAAGAGTTCTAAAAACATATTTATGTACACTTTATTTACATCTACGTATGTATGTACACACACACACACACACACACACACACACACACGCGTATCATATGAGAGAGAGAGTGAGAGAATGAACATACGTATTATTTATGGGTGACGTCATTAGGGGTGATGCTACTTCGCGGTTTTTCACTTTTCGCGGTTGGTTCTGGAACCCATTAACCGCGATAAGTGAGGGATCACTGTAAACTGTTTACTGGGCAAATAAACTAGGTGTATTAATCTGTTTTCTCATAAACAGTTAATGAGCCTTTGACCCTGTTAACATGGTCACGAGTAAACCGATAAAGGTAATCAGATTACTCTGTTTACATGACAGTTTGAATAATCAGGCCACTCCAGAAAGCTGATTGTAATCAGTTTACTCATGAACATGAGTTCATGAGTAAACTGGTTCCGGTTCCGCCGGACCGGCGGCGCCACACAAGTCGGCTGCCACAGCAACAGCCTTTTTTTTATCTTCCTTCTTCTTTCTACACCTTTCACTCTGTATATATATCACGGACGCACGGATCGCCCCGGGGGTCTCCCGGGTCGGCGGACGGAGCCACGGTTTGCAGCGGGAGACGTTACAGCGGGGAGGAGCTAGTGCTAGCTAGCACTTGGCCGCCGCCCGGTGCTAATGGGAAACTCGACATACCGGGAGCTGTAGCGAAAACGAAGCGGGTGCCGGGCTGGAGTTTAGGCGGCGTGAAAGAAATATAAGACAGAATAATAAAGAGCAATGGCAAGAACCAAGCAGACCGCCCGTAAAATCTACTGGAGGAAGAAGCCCCCCAGGAGACAGCTAGCCACAGGGCTGCTCGGAGAGGCGCTCTGGCCACCGGCAGAGTGAAGAGGCCTCGCCGTCACAGGTCCGTGGCTCTGAGAGAGATCCGTCGCTACCAGAAATCCACGGAGCTGCTCATCCGTAAGCTGCCCGTCCAGCGCCTGGTGAGGGAGATCGCTCAGGACTTCAAGACCGTCCTGCGTTTCCTGAGTTTCGCCGTCATGGCTCTGCAGGAGACCAGCGAGACCCACCTGGTGGTCTCTTCTTCGCTAAGGGGGTCACCATCATGCCCAAAGACTTCCAGCTGGCCCGCTGCATCCGCGGAGAGAGAGCTTAGACTTTCTGCTGCACATCCACCAGCCATAATGCTCTGCACTGTGTGTCTATATATATACATTTATAGTAATATGGACATATGTTTACTAGATGTTGTTTTTTCTTGCCTTCTGATTGTTGCTCTGAGTGTTGCTATCCCTATGCTGTTGCAATCCTGGAATTTCCCCATTGTGGGACTAATAAAGGCTTATCTTATCTTATCTTAACATATAAACAGGGTCAATGCTGAATCAGCATTCACACAATAACGAGCTGGAATAAATTTTGAAATAGCAATATAGTGTTTCCCAATGCTTTGCATTGGTGCACACTATAATAAGAAGATAAGAACTGGTTAGCCAAAGTAGTAAATAAATATACATACAGTGGGGCAAAAAAAATATTTAGTCAGCCACCAATTGTGCAAGTTCTCCCACTTAAGAGATAAGAGAGGTCTCCAATTTTCATCATAGGTATACCTCAACTATGAGAGACAAAATGAGAAAAAAAAATCCAGAAAATCACATTGAAGGATTTTTTAAAAATTTATTTGCAAATTATGGTGGAAAATAAGTATTTGGTCAATAACAAAAGTTCATCTCAATACTTTGTTATATACCCTTTGTTGGCAATGACAGAGGTCAAACGTAAGTTTTCACAAGGTTTTCACACACTGTTGCTGGTATTTTGGCCCATTCCTCCATGCAGATCTTCTCTAGAGCAGTGATGTTTTGGGGCTGTCGCTAGGCGACATGGACTTTCAACTCCCTCCAAAGATTTTCTATGGGGTTGAGATCTGGAGACTGGCTAGGCCACTCCAGGACCTTGAAATGCTTCTTACGAAGCCACTCCTTCGTTGCGCAGGTGGTGTGTTTGGGATCATTGTCATGCTGAAAGACCCAGCCACGTTTCATCTTTCCCTTGCTGATGGAAGGAGGTTTTCACTCAAAATCTCATGATCCATGGCCCCATTCATTCTTTCCTTTACACGGATCAGTTGTCCTGGTCCCTTTGCAGAAAAACAGCCCCAAAGCATGATGTTTCCACCTCCATGCTTCACAGTAGGTATGGTGTTCTTTGGACGCAACTCAGCATTCTTTCTCCTCCGAACACGACAAGTTGAGTTTTTACCAAAAAGTTCTATTTTGGTTTCATCTGACCATATGACATTCTCCCAATCCTCTTCTGGATCATCCAAATGCTCTCTAGCAAACTTCAGACGGGCCTGGACATGTACTGGCTTAAGCAGGGGGACACGTCTGGCACTGCAGGATTTGAGTCCCTGGCGGCGTAGTGTGTTACTGATGGTAGCCGTTTTTACTTTGGTCCCAGCTCTCTGCAGGTCATTCACTAGGTCCACCCGTGTGGTTCTGGGATTTTTGCTCACCGTTCTCATGATCATTTTGACTCCACGGGTTGAGATCTTGCGTGGAGCCCCAGATTGAGGGAGATTATCAGTGGTCTTGTATGTCTTCCATTTTCTAATAATTGCTCCCACAGTTGATTTCTTCACACCAAGCTGCTTACCTATTGCAGATTCAGTCTTCCCAGCCTGGTGCAGGTCTATAATTTTGTTTCTGGTGTCCTTTGACAGCTCTTTGGTCTTGGCCATAGTGGAGTTTGGAGTCTGACTGTTTGAGGTTGTGGACAGGTGTCTTTTATACTGATAACGAGTTCAAACAGGTGCCATTAATACAGGTAACGAGTGGAGGACAGAGGAGCCTCTTAAAGAAGAAGTTACAGGTCTGTGAGAGCCAGAAATCTTGCTTGTTTGTAGGTGACCAAATACTTATTTTTCCACCATAATTTTTTGCAAATAAATTATTTAAAAATCAGACAATGTGATTTTCTGGATTTTTTTTCTCATTTTGTCTCTCATAGTTGAGGTATACCTATGATGATAATTGGAGCCCTCTCTCATCTTTTAAGTGGGAGAACATGCACAATTGGTGGCTGACTAAATACTTTTTTGCCCCACTGTATATGCACAGTGTTTCCTCTGGCTGAAAGACCTTGGCGCGGGGGCAACATATTTTTCCGGGCCGGGGGGGTGGGGGTGGGCAGCAGTAAACATATGACACAGTTGTTACTGGAATATGTTAATTTTATACAATTTATTTCTTTTTTTAAATTTTGCACAGTAACTTTGCATATGGAACGTACCATTTGAAGTATTGTACAACCGAGGCTTGAATACTGGAATATTGGGCTAGTTGGGGTCCCACCCAGATGTCCTGTGTTTAGACTTTTTAGTGGTGTTATCCTTCTCTCCTTCCTCTACTCTCACCTCTCCTGGACCCTCTGCCTGAACACTTTCCTCTTCTTGACTCCTCTCTTCTGTCTCTTCTTTCCCTCTCTGAACTCTGTCTAATTCAGGTTCTCTCTCTGTCTATGGTGGTATACAATCAGGTTAGAAAATATCAACTGTCATGTTTTGTCTTGCAGGATTTTTTACTTCCGCCAAGGAGGTTATGTTTTCATCGGCGTTGGTTTGTCTGTCTGTTTGTCTGTTAGCAAGATAACTCAAAAAGTTACAGACAGATTTTCATGAAATTTTCACAGATTGTCAGAAATGGGGTATCCTACAGATGATTAGATTTTGGTGGTGATCCGGATCACCGTCCAGAAGAAAACCGCCATTACGGAAAATGCCATTTTCGTCAATAACTACTGACCCACTAATCCTATCATTGTGAATCCAATTGCTAGTCATAT
Organism: Pholidichthys leucotaenia; assembly: GCA_020510985.1. NCBI lineage: Eukaryota > Metazoa > Chordata > Actinopteri > Cichliformes > Pholidichthyidae > Pholidichthys > Pholidichthys leucotaenia. The sequence continues at coordinate 261,396,711 of CM035841.1, read as the reverse complement.
GTTTTCATGGTCAAGGAATCTGAAAACGTACACACAAACACTGTATGGGGGGAACTGTGGCACTTGGCGGAGGTCTGCGCTCTCCGAGTGCTTTTCTAGTTTGTCATGGTTTACATAAATGACAAAAATATGTTTTTTTTAATATTTTTATTCTAGTGTTCCATTTTTCCATTGAGAGAGTAGGGAAGGGAAAGAAACATTCATAATAGTAATGTACTCATGTATACTTAAAATTATATGATCAGGTGGGTATAGTAACCAGAAATTCTACTCATGTAAAAGCAGTGCTTTGAAATTAATAATTAAAAGTAGACAACCAAAAATTTGTAGTTGAGTTAAGGGTACAAGGAGCACCCACTTAAAAACTTAAGTAATGACTTCAGTCTTGAAGGTTTGAGGTTTTTCTCCAAAATTTATAACAATTTTCTTATAGTTTTCTACTTTTCTCTGTAAATTTATCTAAAGTTGAAACCATTTTCCTCAAATTTGTAATTTCCTCTTGTTAATCTTCCTCTTGTACATTTGAAACTTTATTATAAATTTGTGGATTATTTTATGGCTTATTTTTGTCAGTTTTTTTCAATAAAATTAATAAATAAATAATAAATTATATATATATTTAACTTTTTCCTCATAACCAATTTACATTTTTGACCATAACTTTGCAGTCAGAACAGAACAATAATTTAACTCTTGATTACAAAGAAAAAAAATAATAAAATTGTATTTAATGAAATAAATTAACTTAAATGACCAGGGATGCAGTTATTTCTGTTTTAATATTTCTGTGTATTTATAGTTTTTTGTTGTTGTTGTTGTTTTTTTTTAGAAATCTCCTCACCAACCTGACAGCAGGAAAAACCTCCCTCACTTTGAAATCCAAATGTTGGCACATTTAGTTTGTCTGAAGGCTGCTGACGGATTAAAGTTATTGACTTGGTAAATTTTGGTCCTCTTAACTTGCAAGGTACATAATAGGGAACATAACTTAGTATTGTAGTGGCTGATGAAATGTATCCTCAGCAATTCATCAGTCCCCCTTGCCTTTCCCTTCATATGAAGCCAGTTGCAAATGAATTTTCACCACATCTCTTAGCCAAGCGACTCTTCCATTATTGCTCCGGTTTCCAGCGGGTTAAAACCATAATAAACGCCAGTGCTTACATACCTCTTCTGATTTTTTTCTGCATTTAAAGTACTTTAATAAACCCATGTTTCTGTCGGACAGTCACGCTAGCAAGACACTCTGTCTGGTGACTAGTGGAAACCTCGCGTGGGTGGGGCGCTTCTAAACTCTGCGCAGATGACAGCCACGTGCGTTGTTTGTGGGCGCACTTGCAGAAAGTCATTGCTTTGTATATTTTTCTTAAATTCATATCTCCTCATAAGCGCGGCGGTAATTTTTCTGGCGAGGCAGGCCTCCACCCAGAAATGTTACCAGAGGAAACATTGCAGTGCAGGAGCATTGCAGCTAGATGGTATCAAAAGCATTACAGTTTGTTAAATTACCTAGCAGAATATAAATATGTGCCCAGACAGTATATTTTGCATTTGAATCAACAGTGTTGTTGTCACCCTCAATGCAATTAATTGGTAATTAGTAATTAAACCACAAGGTGTTTTGACTAAGTTTTTCACACCTGATGGTTCACACCAAGATCCTGACCAAGGTTCACATTTTTGCTACATGTAATTTACAGGAAAAAGTTGATAATTTATGAAGAAAAAGTTAGAAATTTATGAGAAAAAAATAGCAGATTTTTGAGAAAAAAGTGAAACATTTACAGTAAAAAAAAATAAAAAATTGGAAATTTATGAGAAAAAAGTTGCAAATTTTTTGAGTCACAAATTTATGAGAAAAAGTTCCAAGTTTATATGAAAAATTTTGCGAGTTCATGAGAACAAAGTTGGAAATTTAAGAGAAAGTTGCAGATTTATGAGAAAGTTAAAAATTTTTAAGGCAAAAGTAGCAGATTCATGAGGAAAAAAAGTCAGACATTTGAGAAAAAAGTTGCAAATCTGTGAGAAAAAGTTGAAAATTTATAACAATTTTTTTTTGCACTTCTGTTTACACACAAACTCCTTCTCATCTCTGAGTAAGTGAAAGAAAATAGGGATTGTGAATGTTGTGAAATTTATAAGAACAATTCAAAATTTTCAGGAAAAAGTCACAAATTTATGAGAAAATGTTGAAAATTTACAGGAAAAAAGTTTAAAATTTACAAGAAAAAAAATTAAAATTTACAAGAAAAAGTCGCAAATTTCTGAGAAAAAAGACGCAAATTTGAGAAAGTTGCAAGTTTATGAAAAAATGTTGAAAGTTTACAGGAAAAAAGTCGATAACACAACATAAAAATAATTTTTTTGTAAGTTGTCTGTGTTTTTTTCAACTGATTTAAGACAATTTTGCACCGCTGAATTTGAAAATGACATCCGTTTCTCTCGATCAGGTCAGGTTATTATGCTAAGTTATAAGCAGTTGTACAGCAGTTGTACAGTTGTACTGTAAATGGAATAGTAGACATTGATAAAGGTAAGTACATGTAAATTGAATGTTTCGTCATCATTGTTCAAAATTCAGAGAATTTCAAGAAATAAAAAAGAATTTTGCGTCATATAAAGCGAAAATACCCGTACATGTAAACAAAAACGTAAGAAAACATGTGGCCAATGTGATTTTTGGATTCAGCTCATCAAAATTGTCCTAAATCAGGAAAAAAAAATTAGACAGTAAATTTGGTGTTGACCAGTGTGATTTATGAGGAAAAAATTGGAAATTTATGAGAAAGTTGCAAATTTTTAAGAAAAATGGTTGCAAATCTCTAAGAGAAAGTTGAAAATTTACAGGAAAAAATTGCAAATTGACAAAAAAGAAAATGAAAATGTATGAGAAGTAGCAAATTTTTGAGAAAAAAGTAGCAGATTTTTGAGAAAAAAGTCGCAAATTTGAGAAAGTTGCAGGTTTATGAAAAAAATGTGGAAAATTTACAGTGGAAAAAAAAAGTTGATTTATGAGGAAAAAAAATTGGGTTCGATCCCAGCCCCCGACCAACAGTGATCTGTGTGGAGTTTGCATGTTCTCCCCGTGTCTGCGTGGGTTTACTCCGGGATTTCTCGGGTTTCCTCCCACATGCCAAAAACATGCAAATTAGGTTAATTGGCATCAAACTGGGGATTCTAAATTGTCCTTAGGTATGACTGTGAGAGTGAATGGTTGTCTGTCTCTCTGTGTTGGCCCTGCGGTGGACTGGTGATCTGCCCAGGGTGGACCCTGCCTCTCGCCCAACGATGCTGGGATAGGCTCCAGTCCCCCCGTGACCCAAAAAGGATTAAGCAGAAGAAGATAAATAAATGAATGAATGAATGAATGAAAAATTGGAAATTAATGAGAAAGTTGGACATTTTTGAGAAAAAAGTTGCAAATCTACAAGAAAAAGTTGAAAATGTACAGGAAAAAATTCCAAATTTATGAGACAACAGTTCCAAGTTTATATGAAAAATTTTGCAAGTTCATGAGAAAAAAGTTGGAAATTTAAGAGAACAAAGTTGCAGATTTATGAGGGGAAAAAAAAATCACAAATTTTTAAGGAAAAAGTAGAGCAAATTCATAAGAAAAAAAGTCAAGCATTTGAGAAAAGTTGCAAATCTGTAAGAAAAAGTTGAAAATTTTTAAACTTCTGTTTAAACACATACACCCTCATCTGTGAGTGAAAGAAAATGCAGTTTGTGTATTTGTGAAATCACCCTGAAGCCCCGTCCTTCCACCCATCATCAGACGTGACGTGGGCTCTGTTCTTCCTCCGCTCTGTCACTTTGATTTGGAGTGATGGTAAACACTGAAGAGATGTATGATTTCTACTTCTCCTCCTCAAAAATGATATTACATGGGATGTAAATGGAAATAAAAGCAATTATTTTTACCATGCTCTTCCTTCCAAACTCACAGACGGAGGAGCCAGCTCTCCCTCCATGTTTACTGTTGAGGTGAAATGAGCTAACAAAATGTCCAAATGTGAAGAGGACGATAAGTAAATGCTACAAGGTCAGATGTGGCCAGATCGCTCGTTTTAGGTTCAGAGATGCGCAAATCTTCTGAATTCAGTGCTGAGCTGACTGAGGATGAAGATGGGGTCACCAGCTGGCGAACATACGAGCATCGACACAGAAAGGACAGGAGAGATTGAAATGCCAGCTCGATAAGGAGGGAAATGCTGTGGTACTCGACTCTGAGCCAGAGTGAGCAGCTATAAACTGAATTGTCATATACAGTAGCAGACATCATATACTATTATTATTTCTTAATGAAGAGACAATAAAGGCGAGGAAGAAAGGAGCCGCATGAAAACAGTCCATGCAGGTGCAAATTAGGACGAGCACCTTTTTTGTTTGCCCCCGTCTCCATAACGACTGCTTTGTTCTTGGGGCTTTTGAAACCCGCTCTGTTATGAAAATTCAGACGGGAGCACAAAAAACGGAAAACTGAACTGTGCTGTCATTTTATTTTCCCTGCAACATAAGGACACTGAATGAGAATGTGCCATTTTATAGAAGTAATGGTCACTCTTTGGTATTTGGCATGTAAATTAAGTACAGATTACAAAAGGTGCAAAAATACGACAAGAGGTGCTAATTTACAGTTTAAAAAGTCACAAATTTGTAAGAGAAAAGAAATGTATGGGGGGGAGAGTTGCAAGTTTAAGAGAAAAAAGTAGTAAATTTGAGGAAAAAAGTTGTCGACTAATAAGAAAAATGTCACAAATTCAGGAGAAAACTTCCAGATTTACAAGAAAAAAGGAGTTGTATTCATGAGGAAAAAAGTAAATTTACTTTAAAAATTTAGCAAATTTTTCATTAAAAGGTTGCCAATTTATGAGAAAAGTTCTCAAGTACATTCATTTTGTCTTCTTTTCCATAATTTACAGTTTCTTTTTTTGTCAGACAAAAAAGGTAAACGATGTTTGTTTTTACCTTAACATGTTTCGATTGACACCTGCTGTCATCTTCAGAAGCATCAGCTGATCACTGTGACGTGTCATTTATCAGCTGTTAGGCATAGCCAGCCTGATGGATCCACCACGCTGGCCACGCCTCCCATCGCCAGGTGGTCTCTGGAGGATGGAATCCCAGGTGTGGGAACAGGACAAAAAATGCAACATAATATACGAAATTCCATGCAGATCATGTGACAAGACACACATCAGGGTAACTGGAAGAACACTCAACACAAGAAAGAAAGAATACCAGAAGGAATGCCAAAAGGAAACACTAGGATGACTTACAAGATCATTAAAAGAAAAGGCAGAACAGCAGCTGCTGAAATCAGCAATATCTGATCACTGCCAAAGAAACAATCACATCATAGACTGGGACAAGAATCATTGGATCGGAGGGTAATGAACACAAACGCTGGATCAAGGAAGCCATAGAAATCAGAAAATGTGGAAAGGACACCATGGACTGGGATGAGGGAGCATTCATGCTCTCCCACACCTGGGATCTCTATCCCCCAGAGACCACCTGGTGACGGGAGGCATGACCGGCGTTGTGGATCTGACAGGTCCATCAGGCTGGCCACACCTAAGGAAAAACGGCTAATAAACAACACATCACAGTGATCAGATAACACTTCTGACAGGTGTCAGTCAAAACATGTTAAGATAAAAAACAAGCATCTTCTACCTTTTTGTCTAACAAAAAAGAAACTGTAAATTAATTACGAAAAAAGTGTCACAAGTGTCACAAATTTATGAAAGTTTTTTTTAATTGAGCAAAAGAGTTATATTTATGAGGGAAAAAATAGCCAAATTACAAGAAAAAATGTCACAAATTTATGAGAAATAATTGCCAAATTGCAAGAAAAAAATGTCAAATTTATGAGGGAAAAAATTTGCCAAATTACACGAAAAAAGTCACAAATTTATGAGGGGGAAAAAAAAGCCAAAATACAAGAAGAATGTCACAAATTTATGAGAGAAAAAAAACAAATGCCAAATTACAATAAAAATGTCACAGATTTATGAGGGGAAAAATTAACATATTACAAGAAATAATGTCACAAATTTATGAGGGGAAAAATTGCCAAATTACAATGAAAAAAATGTCAAATTTATGAGGGAAAAATTGAAAAATTATAATAAGTCACAAATTTATGAGGGAAGAAACTGACAAATTACAAGAAAAAAAATGTCAAATTTATGAAGGAAAAAATGAACAAATTACAAGAAAAAATGTCAAATTTGAGGGTAAAATTGCCATATTACAATAAAAAGATGTCACAAATTTATGAGGGGAAAAATTGCCAAATTACAAGAAAAATGTCACAAAATTTATGAGAAAAAATTTTTGTGGCTGTTTCTCTGATTAATTGTAGTACATGGTACGTGTGTCTGCTAACCAGTCTAATAAGTTCCCTTGTAAACACCTGAGCATCTACTGGCCATGCATCCCTCAGCCCCAGTCCCCCCACCCCCACCCCATCACTGCTGGGGCTGCTGATTGGAGATGGCAGGGAATTGCTGCACAATTGCCTCACAGCGACTCATACCCTATAACCATACACAAATCGATCTGACATGTGGTATTCGATTAGATTACCAGGCAGCGCAGTGACGGAGAAAAGGATTTGTTCAAACCCCCTCCCAACTACCTCTCCATTTCACACTGCCATACACCAGAGGGATGTTCACCCAAGCAACAGGAGATGCTGCTTCATGTGAGCCATCCATCAAGTCAGGGTTCAGGCCAGTGCTCCTGATTATCCCAGGATGTCCAGTATAATCCATTTTGATTGGATACAGAAAAACCACAAGCATGAGGACAGATTGTGTAAGTAAGTGGCAGCCTATATACAGAGGTAGCCATAAAAGGTGGGTAGAAAAGTGCCAAATATAATAATTATGGCCCTTTTCCACTAGCACCTACTCAGCCCAAGTTGACTCAACACGGTTTTGGTCATTTTCTATTACAATTGAGAACCACCTCAAAGTGGGTGGGGTCATTCATTATTGCAAGGTGGTCCATAGCCAGATGTTGCTGACTTTACGTTTTGCTCTCAGAAGCAAACACTTAAGAGACAGCAAGCACAAAATGCAAGCAGAGCACAGAGTTGTCATTGATGGCTAGCTAGCTAGCTAGCTAACTAGCTAGCTCATTGTCTGCATACAGGAGACAATAGCGATATCCTTGTTTGTTCAAAGTGAGCTTGGCACCAATGGGATAAATAACGTAAAAGATGCTTAAAATCACAAAACACTCACCGTCCTCTATCTCAGTTTCCAACAATACCATGACCAAGTCGAGGCCACTCTCTCTCCGGTTACTTGCAGATCGGTGCCTGTAAATGGCGTTCATTTGGTTGGACCACTTTCAGTCTTTTCTGTTCGACCCACTTTGGCCATTGTGGTCCTTGGTGGTCCGGTAATAAGCTTTTAATGACCGGTGGTACCCGTGAGCGGCCATCGGCTTGGAGACTTCCTGGCATACGTTTTCATTTCGGGTCGCTCCTTCTAGCTCCCTCTGGATTCTCTCATCAGCCACCTAGCACAGGAAAGTCAGCACCTCATTGTTGGACTATGGTGTTGATTTGTGTGTAGCCATTTATCTTGTTGATTATCACAGAAATAATAAAAACTCACGATCACTTGCAGAATTTTATAAATAGCAGGTTTGATTCTTGTGAAGACACCACTCTCATGACTCATCCAGTGACGTTATATCCTGGCCAATCAGTGGCTTGCAGTCTGTTGACATCACATTTTCAGCTCGACTCAGCTCGCTTGGAACCCCATTTGAGTAGGCACTAGAAGAGTACCTAGCACCAGTTACTACCACCTAGTGGAAAACCCAACAAGTCAAGTCGAGCTGAGTAGGTGCTAGTGGAAAAGGGTCAATAGATAATATGTTGTTGGTGCTTGGGGGCGGGGGGCAGAGTTTTTCTCTTGTTATGGAGTCTTATGGCCTCAAGAAAGAACCTGTCTCAGTACCTTGAGCTCCTGGACTTCACACTCCTATATCACCTACATGATGGCAGGAGCATGAAAAGGTGGTGCTGTGGGTGAGAATGGTCCTTGGTGATGCTGTGGACCCTTCTAAAACCCAGTTGGAACGTCCACCACCACTCTACCCTATATCTCTCAGTATTTTAGTTTATTTCCCCATAGTGTTAGACTCTGACAAGGACAGCTCCCTGCCCAGCGGTGGGTAGTTGCTGTTTGCAGTGCTGTTTATCCATTCAGGGTGGCTTCTGTGCTTATTATACCCAGCAACTAGTCACATCCTTCTGTCTGCTCACATCAAAACACCCCTGTTCGCAATACTGTTTATTTCACATTTTAGCCACTGGAGCTATTAGATAACCAGCTAACATTAGATTTGATAGGTGCTTACTAAAACACGGAACGAATGGTATGGAACATTCCGTACAGTACATGTTCCACACTGAACATGTTTCATACATGTTCCTTATAGGATGTCTGCTGATCCTGCTTGCTGTCAGTTCTATGTCAATGTGCCTTCGTCATTAGCCGCAGTCCACACTTGGCATGTTCCGTACATATACCACTCATGTCCCGTACATGACGGTTGTAAATAAGTGCAATTGCATTTAGTAATAAATAAATAAATGCAATAAAGAATTAAGGAACATATCGTAAGTAGTGAGGGGTGAATGATACCAAGGCATCAGAGTTTGTCGAAGCTTGTATCAAAACATTAATGTCACGTGACCGATGACATCTGGAGCTTCAAACGTCATCGCTGCTTCACTTCACGCTTCATTGGTTCAACATATTTCGAAGCTTTCATCAATTGGTCGATCTGAGGAATCGATCCACCTCCTTCCTTGGTATTCACCGGAGCTGCTCCCTCCCAGGACCGGCGAACAACTGTCACCCCACAGTGCTCGGCTATAGTGAAACTGTGCTGCCAGCTGCACTCTATGTATCTATGGAACATGTACGTACGGCTCTTGGGAATATTAACAGGTTGGACCGCAAGTTAGCAGGGCTGCTAGCGTCCCATTCAGAACATTATGTAGCAACAGAATGTGTAAAGCTGGGTTCATGCTACATTTCCACTCTGATCTGCTGAGATCTGTGTCCACTTTGGACGAGGCCGAGGCACACACAGTTGTGCATATACACTTCATTTTTGTCATCTACCAGGCCAAGCCATTGACGCATGCGCACAACTGTCATTTGTAGTTTCACCCCAGCCCTATGGGTAGTGCAAATGCGCCAACATGCCAGTTTGTTCACCAGCTATATAAAAGTGAAGAAATGTGAAATCGACGTATATTTTTTTGTAGCAACAACAATGGTGTCATTTCAAGGAAAAGGAGGAATTACTTTTTTTCAGCGCTCTTCTCTGCTCAAGCTACTGCTGCAAAATGATTCATGTACATTTATTCTTGTCTTCCTCTTCCTTTATTTGTCTACTTTGACTTTGTATGCTGTGTGGGTAGCACTACCTCGTGAATGGGAGGTTCAGTCTTGCGCATGCACAGTCAACGTGGCCAGGTAACACAATCACAAAATTTGGGCTGCATGCGGACATCTGCGGAAGGGGTCTGTAGTTCCTAGTGGACTGGAGACAAAGACGTAATTTTCATCATACAAGCCTTGTGGTCCAGGGGATGTGGACAGTGGAGGTGCAGCATGAATCCAGCTTAAGTAAACACTTCAGACTGCTAGCTAGCAGCACCACTAGCGTTCCTAACAAACATTCTGTATCTAGCGTTCCATACGTAAGGCACTTGGGAATGTCAGGAGGCTGGACTACTAGCTAGCACGACCTAAGAACATGTGCAGAACATGGACGAAGTGCTAGCATATGGAATGTTAGCTGTGGAATGTTTCATATTTAACATACATGTACATGTTCCTAAAACACTTGAGACTGCTAGCTAATAGGATCGCTCCGTACGGAACATGTACGGAATGCAGACAGAACATTCTGTACCGTTACGTGTTTTAATAATCTCCGATTCAATATGGCTGCTACACAGATCGCAGCAGTGCTAAAAGATGGAGGGTGGGGGTGAACCAGGGCTTCTTGGCATTTAAAGAAACATGCACTCAAACAGATCACCTTTAGAAAGGGTGTGTAGCAACCAATAATGTAATACCTGCCAATAATGTATTAATTTTGGCCATTTTAAGTGTAATAAAGCCAATAATGTAACAAGCTGCCAATAATGTAATAAAATTTTTGAGCCAATAATGTAATAACTTATTACATTATTGGCTGGTTATTACGTTATTGGCCTAACTTATTCAAGAGTCAAAGGCTTTATTGTCATGTGCACAGTTAAGAAATGCAACATTTCCTGAGCAATGAAATTCTTACTCTGCTCTCCGAACAAATGCCAAGGTAATGGATGCACATCAATACTAATAAGGTAATAACACACCTAATACTAATGAATACTAATAACACACACTAATAGCACGCATTAGGCAATTAGGACACCTTAAACACACCTTAATACTAAGTACTAATACTAATGAATACTAATAACACACATTAGGCAATTAGGACAGTTAAAGCAGTTAAACTAGAGGAAACAAGAAGAATGAAAATTTAAAATAAGTAGTAACTTATTACCTTACTGGCAAAATGTTATCACGTTATGGACTCAAAACCTTAATTGCATTATTGGCAACTTATTACGTTATTGGCTTTATTACATTTAAAATTGCCAAAATTATGACATTATTGGCAAGTATTACATTATTGGCAGATATTACATTATTGGTTGCTAGGATGCTGAAGCTGTGGGGGAAATGGTCGTGCAACATTTTTGGTTCTGACTGAATGACCATAGCATGACAGACATTTCATTGAGCCCACTGGGAACTGTGTCCTGATGTGGAAAGAGTGTTCAGTATGTCCCCTTTAACATCAAGTTTGTGTGTGGGAGAAAACCCTCGACATTTCAGTGTCTAATAGATGTCTTTAATCACAGTGAATCCCATATTCTGGGGATCAGAGGAATACTTGTCTGGGTTTCTGTCCTGGAGGTACAGGAGAGAACTTTAAAGCAGTGAAAGCTGCCATTTGAACATATTAACCTTTTATTTGTTCTCTGTGAAAGTGCAGATAAAAGAAAGGCTGAAATAGATGGTGAATTGCTCCATTTAAATCTGCCCAGGTCTTTGTTTGTCTTTCCTGCTAAGAAACCAGAAGCTGCTTATCGTCTCTGTCGATGTTAACAAGGTTAGTGTAGCCACTGCTGCTCTGCCTCAAGACAGAGTACCACCATAAAACAATTAAAATCTTCAATTTGGATAAAACTAAAACACACAAAGTCTCAGAAGAAAAGGCTTTTTTACCTGACAGCAGTCAGGGTCATACTAGTTATTGGAAACTAAGAGCATGTGGAGGGGGAAGATGCTGCGCTAAGCTAAAATCACGCAGTAGCTGGAAGGCTTTTCTGTCCGTCCTAGACTGCTGTGGTCGCTGAGCTCTAACCATCACTGTGTGAACCACTTCATTTGAACATGGAGTTGAGAAAGGTCTGTACCATTAAAAATAAACTTATCATCAAATACTGTGTTAATTAAGCAATATTACATGAGAGGAAGGGCATTAGAGTATCACACCCATAGTTAGTATATTCATGATACTGTAACAACCTCGAGTGTAATATTGCTTTTATACAACGGTTCCGCAAGTACAATTTATTAAATGACAGAAATACTGGACAAAATATTATTTGTTTGTTTAACCCGTTATTTTGCACAGCTAAGAAAAAAAATAGTCCCTTCTAAATGTAGCCAGTAACTGCTGCTAAACATCTCAATCAGCATGAAGACGTCGATTGTCATTTCACACACAGGTAAACAAATTAAATATTGTCAAGTGCAAAAGTACAAGTGTTTATAAAACACACCTGTTGAGTCGGTACTGCAGAAGACCCGAGATCAAAATGTAGCCAGTGCTGGTAGCTGGCCGGTGGCTAGTAGTTAGCATGCTAGCGATTTAGCATTTTCAGATGAAACTGAGTCCATCACGACAAAGTAATTATGGTTTGTTAATCAAGACAATAAATCCAACTCTAGTGCTGCCTATTTTTTTAAACAGATGTGAAATAGCTTCACGATGTTTATACAAGGGCAGACTTCAAGCTGAATAAAGATTTTTTTCAAAAGGGTGGGACTTCCGGGTCAGGTAAGAAATCTTTTGAAACAGCGCCTCACTGTGGAAATTAAAGTATTCAACACAGTATTACAGTTGTCACTGAGAGTTAGTTGACAGTAAATTAGTGTTAGTAATTAAGTTATATCAACACCTTTGAAGCAAAGTTATACACACATGGACAAAATTGTTGGTACCCCTCTGTTAATGAAAGAAAAACCCACAGTGGTCACAGAAATAACTTGAATCTGACAAAAGTGGTAATAAATAAAAATTCTACGAAAATTAACCAATGAAAATCGGACAATGCTTTTGAATTGTGGTTCAACAGAATTACTTTAAAAAAACAAACTCATGAAACAGGCCTGGACAAAAATGATGGTACCCCTAGAAAAGATTGAAAATAATGTGACCATAGGGACATGTTCAACCAAGATGTGTCCTCTAATTAACATCACAGGTGTCTACAAACTTGTAATCAGTCAGTCGGCCTATTTAAGGGGTGACAAGTAGTCGCTGTGCTGTTTGGTGACATGGTGTGTACCACACTAAACATGGACCAGAGGAAGCAAAGGAGAGAGTTGTCTCAGGAGATTAGAAAGAAAATTATAGACAAGCATGTTAAAGGTAAAGGCTATAAGACCATCTCCAAGCAGCTTGATGTTCCTGTGACTACAGTTGCACATATTATTCAGAAATTTAAGATCCATGGGACTGTAGCCAACCTCCCTGGACGTGGCCGCAGGAGGAAACTTGATGAAAAATGGAAGAGACGGATAATACGAAATGTAACAAAAGAGCCCAGAACAACCTCTAAACACATTCATGGTGAACTCCAAGGTCAAGGTACATCAGTGTCAGATCGCACCATCCGTCATTGTTTGAGCCAAAGTGGACTTCATGGGAGATGACCAAGGAGGACACCACTGTTGAAAACAAATCATAAAAAAGCCAGACTGGAACTTGCCAAACTGCATGTTGACAAGCCACAAAGCTTCTGGGAGAATGTCCTATGGACAGACGAGACAAAACTGGAACTTTTTGGCAAGGCACATCAGCTTTATGTTCACAGATGCAAAAATGAAGCATACCAAGAAAAGAACACTGTTCCTACTGTGAAACATGGAGGAGGTGTTGCTGCTTTGCTGCATCTAGCACAGGGTGTCTTGAATCTGTGTAGGGTACAATGAAATCTCAAGACTATCAAGGTATTCTAGAGAGAAATGTGCTGCCCAGTGTCAGACAGCTTGGTCTCAGTCGCAGGTCATGGGTCTTGCAACAGGAAAATGACCCAAAACACACAGCTAAAAACACCCAAGAACGGCTAAGAGCGAAACATTGGACTATTCTAAAGTGGCCTTCTATGAGCCCTGAACTAAATCCTATTGAACATCTGTGGAAGGAGCTGAAACATGCCGTCTGGAGAAGGCACCCTTCAAACCTGAGACAACTGGAGCAGTTTGCTCATGAGGAGTGGGCCATAATGCCTGCTGAGAGGTGCAGAAGTCTCATTGACAGTTACAGAAATCGTTTGATTGCAGTGATTGCCTCAAAAGGTTGTGCAACAAAATATTAAGTTAAGGGTACCATCATTTTTGTCCAGGCCTGTTTCATGAGTTTGTTTTTTTAAAATAATTCTGTTGAACCACAATTCAAAAGCACTGTCTGATTTTCATTGGTTAATTTTCATAGATTTTTTATTTATTACCACTTTTGTCAGATTCAAGTTATTTCTGTGACCATTGTGGGTTTTTCTTTCATTAACAGAGGGGTACCAACAATTTTGTCCACGTGTGTACATATCCAGTGAAACAGTTGACGTGCAATTACGGTATCATGGATTTTAATAACCTCTGGAATCCCTATTGTCCAGTCATATTGCTCATTTGGAACTAACTGTTGTATAAGGGGAGTTGTAGCATTATATACAGTGTTTCCCCTAGGTTTACAGCCGGAGGTGGGGGGGCAGCGTGAAGGTCAACAATGACAAATTCTTAAAGGAATCATGGTGTTCTGGTGCTATATAGAAAAATAAATACAGAAAAATTACAGGACATTTAATTATTGAAAACAAATGGGACATCCCAGTATTAGCGAATGTTTCAGAACCCTTGTTTATTTGTTTGTCAGATCACATATTTATGTGATCATTTATGACTTATATTCATAATGGTGTATCTTGCACTTTAGGGAATGGATCCTATCATTTTTATCCCCCGCCGGACGAAGCCCAAACGGGTCGAAGAGCTCTTCAGGGCTTAAAGTTTTCCAGCGCAATGCTGGATTTCCGGCATGTGCTGGTTTTTTTTGTTTGTTTTGTTTTGTTTGTTTTGGTTTTTTTGGCTGTGGAGAAATTTACTTCCCATTATCTGCAATGGTGGATGAATAATCCTCAAAATAAACAGTCAGTTCTACAGTTTGGAGTTCTTTTAAGATATTTCATCATCATCATCAGAGCAGTCTGTCATGGGCGACAATGACTGTTTCATTTAGGTCTGATCAGATTCCTCCACACAGCTCTATCCTTAGCCTTTCGCTGCCAGGAACTCCTATGTCCAACTTCTTCAAGTTTCTTTTTACAGTGTCTTTAAATCTGAGCCTTGGTCTACCCTGATTGCGTTTGCCCTCACATAACTGTGAGTAGAGTAACTGCCGAGGGAGACGCTGGTGGTCCATCCTCTCAACATGTCCAAGCCATCTCAGGTTAATCTGTATTAGCATGTCCTCCATTGATGGTAGACCAGCTCGTTTCAACACTTCTATGTTGGTTTTCTTGTCTTTTCCATGAGATGTTCATTATGGCTTGAAGGTGTCTCATCATGTACGCGTGGAGTTTCTTCGCCTGCACTCTGTAGACAGTCCAAGTTTCAGCACCGTACAATAGAGTAGCCAGTACTGTCGCTCTGTACACTTTGCATTTCACACGGATAGACACATGTCAATTGTTCCACAGTCTCTCCCTCAGGTTTCCAAACACAGCGCTCGCTCTACCCATTCTGAAAGCTAGTTCATCCTCCAGCCTAGTATTCTCTGAAACAGTACTCCCTAGATGCTTGAAATGAAAGTCTTGCACTTGACTAGTGGCTCTGTACCAATGCTGATCTCTTCTGGTAGGGATGTTGATAACTGGAACTTTGGTGGTTGATAAAGGCACTCTGTCTTCTTGATGTTGATTTGGAGGCTGAATTGGCTAGCTGCTCTTGCAAATTTCTCCACTAAAGATTGCATATCTTCTACACTGTGTGCAACTAGAGCACTGTCGTTGGCAAAGAGCATTTCTCTTACTACCTTTATCGATGTCTTACTCTTGGCTTTAAACTGTGCCACATTGATCAAGTCTGCTTCTTTCCTTGTTTGAATGTATACTCCTTCTGAAGTGTCTTTGAAGGCCACCTCAAGCATGGCTGCCAGATATAGCGAGAAGAGTGTAGGCGCCAGCACACACCCTTGTTTCACCCCGTTGCTTACTGAAAAGTCATCAGATACTGAACCACACATTGCCACATTTGCTTGCATACCTGTATGGAGTGCCTCAGTCAGGCTGACAAACTTCTCTGTACAGCCATATTTCTTGAGTACCTGCCAAAGTCCTTGTCGCGAAACAGTATCGAAGGCTTTACTGAAGTCTATGAAGACTACATAAAGCGGCATGTTGTGTTCGATACACTTTTCTTGAACCTGTTTCAAGTAGAAAATCATGTTCATTGTGCTTCTTCCACTTCTAAAGCCACACTGGGTTTCCGGTAGTACATTCTGCGAGATGTGTTCATGGAGTCTGTTCAGTAGTACACATGAGAGAATCTTACCAACAGTGGCTAGCAGTGATATACCTCGGTAATTTCCACAATCTTTCCTGTCACCTTTCTTGAACAAAGGCACAATACTTGCATCCTTCCAGTCTTGAGGTACTTTCTGGGCATCCCATATCTCTTGGATGAGCTTGTGCAGGCAGTTGGTCAGCTGAACACCACCAAATTTCCACACTTCTGCTGGAATTCCATCCCTTCCTGGAGCTTTACCATCCTGTGTTGTCCTGATAGCTGCCATTAGTTCATCAAAATTTAGTGGTTCATCCAGACTTGATACAGCTGGTCACTGCACTAGGGCTTCTTTAGTCTCTTCAGTGAGTTCTCCAGGGTTGTGTAGTAGTTTGTCAAAGTGGTATGCAAATCTGTCCAGGATCTTGTCCTTCTCCTGCAAAACCATTTCACCATCCATAGCCTTTAGTTGGATCAATCCTCTTGGTTTAGGGCCGTAGATTTCTCAGACCTGTGAAGAATGTTTTCATGTCCTTCCTGTCTGCTGCAGTTTGAAGTTCCTCTGCTTTTTCATCCCACCATTTGGAGTTCATCTCTCTGGTGTACTTCTGTAGCTCACTCTGAGCCTCTGAGTATTTCTTCTTCTTCGACCTTGTGCTACACTGTAGGTTTTCCTGCCTAGCTGTATTCTTCGCTTCTAGTAGTTTCTTTAGGTGTTCATCATGCTCGTCAAACCAATGTTGATGTTTCCTCTCAGGGTGGTCTAATACATCATTCGCAGTCTGATACACCGTATCCTTCAGTGTTGCCCATTTCTCTTCTATGTCATTCTCTGAGTTGTTGCTGTCCCAGTCTTTCAAGTTTTCATCCATTTCCTGTGTTAAGTTCTTCCTGCTTCTTTTGGCCTTTCAGTGCACTAGTGTTTAGCTTCCGTGGTGGCTTCGCACCCGTCCTGCAGTGCTGTTTTGTTGTCTCCAAATCCTTAATCTAGATCTCAGCATAACATGATCAGTACCACAGTCCATGCCTCTCATTGCTCTGGTGTCCAATACATCCCTTATGTCTCTCTGCCTGACTATGATGTAGTCTAATAAGTGCCAGTGCTTGGCTCTTGGGTGCATCCATGTCTACTTGTGTGTGTCCTTGTGCTTAAATAGAGTGTTGGTTATCACAAGGTTGTACTCTAAACATGCTGCAAGTAGAAGTTCTCCATTAGCATTGCACTTGCCTACTCCATGACTGCCTAGCACTCCTTTCCGTTTCTCAGTGTCTGAACCAACTCTGGCATTAAAATCTCCGAGTATCAGCCTGTCATCAGTCGGTATACGCCTGATAGTCTCACATAAATCACTGTAGGACTCTTCCTTCACCTCCTCTTTGTTGGTCATTGTTGGGGCATATACACTGATGAGTGTGGCATACATCTTCCGCTGTTGTGGGAGTCTCATAGTGATTATCCTGTCATTGATTGGCACCAGTTCCTCATCAATTATTGCTGCTATCTCCTTTCTTGAGTTGATCTCCCACTCCAAAAGAAGATGTACCCATGGTCTTCCAAGCTGTCATATCCAGGAAATCTTGTTTTACTAAGTGCAGCTATGTCTACATTGTACCTGTTCATTTCCAGGGCCACAAGCGTGGTCTGTCTTTCTGGGCACTGTGATGTTGTTCTGTCCAACAGAGTGCGTACATTCCATTCTGCTACACACAAGGCTGCTGTTTTCCTCTTCTTTTGTCTTCCTGCTCCTAGCTTACATTCGCTGCCTGTCGGAGTGTGAACAGATCAGATCAGCGCGGACCTTGAAGCCCAGGCGAAGTCCAAGCCGGTATGAGTTGCTTTCTGATTGACCATTTCATGAAACTGCTTGCAAAGTATTTGAGTACTGCTAGCTTTTGCTTCACTAGCAGCACATTCTTGGCAGATAAAGGTATTATCAGTGGCAAGAATAAGCCAAGACAAACTGACTCCAGTATCTGTTGCAGTGACTGACCAGACTATAGGTTTGTTTATCACTGCTGTTTGTGTAGTGCATGTCATGATGCACCGACTGGCACAGTCCACTACAGACCTTGCGACAGATGTGTTTATCTGCCAGGATGTCCAGTCCCACCCCATGTAACTGGGAGTGGTCCACCACAGACCTGTGGCAAATATTGTTTTAGTTCTGCCAGGATGCCCTGTTTCACCCTCCATGCCCTCGGAAGGGCGGGGATGCCGGTTGAGTCACAGACAGCCCGACCCATGAGACAGGTAGTACCAGTTTTCATGGTTTTCCGGTAGCAAGCAAGCCAATGCCTGACCTGACAAAAAAAAGGGGGGGATGTAAGTCTCAGTTAAAAGCTGCCAATTTCTGAACAAAAAATGTGGAATTTTATGGGTAAGAAGCTGCAACTTTAGCAAAAAGACAAAAATGGTGTAAATTTTCAACTGTTTAAAACCTAAAATGCTGCAAATATAAGATTTGAGTAAAATGCAAGTTTAAGCTTTTTTTTAAACTGCAAATTCGAGTAAGAAAAGTTCTAAATTCATGAGGAAAAAGCTGCAAAATTATGAATAATAAAAAGCTGCAAATTTTCAAGTCAGAAGCTGCACATTTCCTGCAAATTTATGAGAAATAGCCTCACATTTACAAAAGAATGTTTCTAATTTACATGAAAAAGGATGTGATAAATTGGTGTGTGTTGGCCATTTTTTTAAATGACATCCGTGAGGAGGAACTAAAGCCCCTTTTCCACTTTTAGAGCAGTGAATATAGTATTTGGGATGGCGGAACGTATTAAGCTTGCACGCTCCACTGATCTAAACCATAGCTCACACCCCATTAGAGGGTACAGAGCTGAGTGAAGCCACCTGGCCGCCATATTAGGGAGGGAATAGAGTTGATATGTTTAACGGCCGTCAATTTCTATAGTTCACTGGTTGTGCAAGATTATAAGTTGTGTCTCCATGCCAAGAAGTTCAAAATCTGTTATTTTTTGGGGAAGTTATTGAGGTAAAAGTGGTACCGTTTACTACTAAACCCTTTTGGTAGTACTAATATGGCAGCCCGGTGGGTTCACTTCTAGCAGCCAATGATCCATCTAGTTTTTCCTATAGATATAAGTGGTGCGCTTCTAATGTAGTGACAGCGAGAGTGAGTCACTGGAATCGCGAGTGTTTCATCCTTCAACATACAGAAAACCTTTCAATGAAAGTCTTTCATCCATTCTTTAGGATGGAGAGTATGTTTTTGAGGCCTGGGGAAGATGTCCTAACTGACAAAGGACTTGAAAACAAATAGCGCTGGGCATGGACTGAAAAAATGGGCAGAGACAGTAAGCCTTTTGGTAGCGGGTGTTTTTTTTTTTTAAAAAAAAGAGAACCAGGAGCTTGTTTCTGCACGTTGTGCTTGAAATAATGCAATTTAGAGTATTGTATACAATTCACTATTGCTGTTTACAATTTGAAAAATTCATGGTGCAAATGCTGCACATTTCATTACAAAATCGTAAATCAATGGCCTTTTCCATATACCCTTTACTGAATGGTTGCTAATCAAATCTTATTCCACCAGTGAATTAGTTCACTTGGCTGTTTCACATATTCATAAATTTCATGTTGTAGATTGTAGGTCATTCTGTATATAATTATGTAACTTGATAGCAACAGCATCCTAAATGTTAAATGTTTGCACCATATTAGAGTGAGATGGAATACTATTGCCACCTACTGACCTTCCTTGGTATTGCTGTTTCAAACAGTCCACAATAATCTAGTCTGAATTTATCAAAGGGTATGGCAGCTATGATACTAGCTGGTTTCAAGGAAAATCATTTTCATATACAGTGATCCCTCATTTATCGCGGTTAATGGGTTCCAGAACCGACCGTGAAAAGTGAAAAACCGCGAAGTAGCGTCACCCCTAATGACGTCACCCATAAATAATACGTACGTTCATTCTCTCACTCTCTCTCTCATATGATACGTGTGTGTGTGTGTGTGTGTGTGTAAGTGTACATACATTCGTAGATGTAAATAAAGTGTACATAAATATGTTTTTAGAACTCTTTTATTCTTATAACAAGATACGTAACTCAAGATGAAGATGATTTACTGCACAGGTTAATGAGAGCTTTACTGCTCCTCAGGTGACGCCTCATCGTGAGGTGCTAGAGGCGCAGGATCGTCGAGGGCAGCTTCCGATAGAGCTGGAGAAGCTGCAGGAGGCGGCGTAGTGGCTCGACGGGAAGACTATTTCGCACAAAAAGGCACAAGAGAACAGCGAAAAGTTCCACGCGGCGAGACTAAGCAACACGAACGATAAAGAACAATGAATGCGGTCTTCCTTGGCTGGGTATGGGCGCTCGGCAGGGAGAGAAGCTGGGTAAAACGTCTCGGCCAATCAGCTTGCGAGATTCCCGAGCCGAGCCAACACGAGAACAGCGAACAGAGAGGTGGATTTTGAGTTGTGCGGGCTCTCCGTGTTGATACCTGATGTTCTAATGTAGTCTCCCTGCCTTCTGCTAGCGCCCACCCATTTTTTCTCAATTTTGAATTTTTGATGAATATTTTTGAAAAATCCGCGATGCACTGAGGGCGCGAAAGGTGAGGCGCGAAGTAGCGAGGGATCACTGTATACAGTATGTGCGCACACACACACACACACACACACACACACACACACACACACAAATAAAAAAGTTGAGAATAGTCGGCTTTCGGGTGAAATTTCAGGATGCATCTAAAATGCACTAGAACCTTTACAGGTAAACTTAATTTGACCTTCTCTAACCTTTTGAATGTACATGACCAACTGTTCAGTGTTTCAGTACTTTTTGCATAACTTACTGTTCTCTAACAGGGTGCTTAACTGCAAAATTCACAACAGGTGTTTGATCCAAGAATCGACCAATAAATGTTCTGGTTCAATTAGAATTGGTATTTAAACAGTCCTCTTCGTCATGCTGTTCACATTTTGACATCATGAGACCAAGGCGACACCTCACAATAGAGCAAGAGTACCTCGCCAGTGCGAGGCTTCAAACCGGATGTTCTCAGGAGGAAGTGGCCACTGAGCTTAGTGTCACAGAGTGTCATCAGCAGGTTGCAACAGAGATACAGAGAGACTGAAAGAGTCACAGAAAGACATAGAAGTGGACGTCCTTTGGCCACATCCCATGCTGATGGCCGCTTCATTGTGAACAGTGCCCTGCAGAACTAGATCATGAATGCCACTCAACTCCAGGCACATTTAAGGGAGGTGAGAGGCACCCGAGTGTCGCATCAGACCATTTGAAACCATTCAGTCATGTGGAAAAAATTAGGACACCCTGTATAAGCCTGTGTTGTTGTTTTTTGACATATTTGGAAATATGGATATTTAATATCAATGTTAAAAATACTGGGAGTTTCATGTAGTACAACTAAACAATTAAAAATGAATTAATGACTTTTTTTCAAATTTTCTGTAAAATGTAATTCTAAACAAACATGAGGAATAAATTAGGACACCCCTCATCTTTTTTTAGGACACCCCCACGTTCATTCCCACTTAAAATGGCTAAAATAAATGTTAAAAAAATGCAAATAAAACAAAAACAAGGTTAGACATAGATATGTGAACATTTATTAATAAAGAACTGAATATTTAATGGGGTGTCCTAATTTTTTCACATGACTGTACATCAGTGTGGTCTGCATGCTAGACGACCTACAAGGGTACCTGACCACACCACCAGGCACATGTCATCGTCTTGCATGGGCCAACGAGCATTTACGCTGGACAAGGGACCAGTGGGCCTCAGTGCTGTTCTCTGATGAAAGTCAATTCATGTTGAGCAGAAATGATGGCTGTCAACAATGTTGGAGACATCAAGGAGAGCGTTATGCATCAGCCACTGTTGTCACCAGACGAGGCTTTGGTGGTGGTGTTACAGTCTGGGCAGGTGTGTCTAGTCAATACAGAACTGCCCTACACCTTGTGAATGGTACAGTGACAAGCCGATACTACCTGAATAACATCATTAATCCAGTCATTGTGCCCCTGCATGAACAACACAGGCCTAATTTCATCTTCATGAATGACAATGCTCCAGCTCATCGAGGTCACATCATTGGGGAACGGCTGCTGGAGGCTGGGGTACCTCAGATTGAGTGGCCTGCACTTTCTCCAGACCCGAATCCCATAGAAAATCTATGGGATCAGCTGAGTCGCTGTGTAGAGGGTCGTAACCCTGCACCCCACAACCTCAATGACCCAGTGTTTCCTCTGGCTTAAAGACCTTGGTGCAATGGCAACATATTTTTCCGGGAGGGGGTGCAGAAAACACATGACACTATTGTAACTGGAATATGTTAATTTTATACTCTTTATTTCTTTTTTAAAAATTTTGCACAGTAACATTGCATATGGAACTTATTTGAAGTATACTTCAGTCTTGAAGGTTTGAGGTTTTTCTCCAAAATGTATAACGATTTTCTTATAGTTTTCTACTTTTCTCTGTAAATTTATCTAAATCTGAAACCATTTTCCTCAAATTTGTAATTTCCTCTTGTAAAATTGACTTTTCTTGTACATTTGAGAATTTATTATAAATCTGTGTATTATTTTATGCTTAATTTTTGTCTGTTTTGGCCATAATTTTGCAGAGCCAGAACAGAACAATAATTTAACTCCGATTTCAAAGAAAAAAAAAATTGATAAAATTGTATTTAATGAAATAAATTAACTTAAATGACCAAAGAGGCATTTATTTCTGTTATATTTCTATATACTTATAGTTTTTTTTTGTTTGTTTGGTTGGTTGTTTTTTGTTTTTTTTTTTTTAGAATGCTCCTCACCACCCAGACAACAGGAAAAACCTCCCTTATTTTGAAATCTAAATGTTGGCACGTTTAGTTTGAAGGCTGCTGATGGATTGCTGATAACGCTGTGTGAAATTCACAAAGTGAATTTCGATCATCTTAACTTGCCAGGTACATAATAGTGAACATAAATTAGTTAATTAATATTAACTAAGGTAAAGGTAAAAACAGCTCCTTTTTATTCTTGTCTGAAATTAAAAAAAAAAAAAAACTAACCACGTGTTAGCTAAGCGACTCTTCCATTATTGCTCCCGTTACCAGCGAATTAAAACCAT
Organism: Pholidichthys leucotaenia; assembly: GCA_020510985.1. Classification (NCBI taxonomy): domain Eukaryota; kingdom Metazoa; phylum Chordata; class Actinopteri; order Cichliformes; family Pholidichthyidae; genus Pholidichthys; species Pholidichthys leucotaenia. Next base: position 261,373,699 of record CM035841.1, on the reverse strand, counting down.
GTTAAATGCTGTCACTGCTTACATGCCTCTTCTGATAATGTTAATAAGCTCGTGTTTGTCTTGGACAGCGATGCTCATAGCGAAACACTGCTTGCTGGCTGGAACACGTGGGCGGGGCACTTCTTAACCTTTTAACTGCCCCAGGCGCTGTATGGCGAAAGGAACGGTTAAAGGGTGGTCAAGACCCCTAGTGGTCAAGAGTGGTAAAAAAAAAATGTCAATAAAATAGTTCAGATTTCCAAGGCTGTAACTTGAAAGTTACAAGAGATAGTGACTTACTGTCAATTAGAAAGATGTAGAATATGATCCAGAGTTTCAGATAGGAATAAATTTATGCATCTAATTTGCATAATGTCACGGCAGCCATGTATATAAATTACATAACTCAGTCAAAAGTGGACTTTGGACACTTTACACAAAGAATGGTCTGGGTTTTTTTTATGCCGATTTGTCTACAGGGGTATGTTTTTATCTAATCTTCAAAGTATATGAACCAGAAAATCAATAAAATGTAAAAAAAAAAAAAAAAAAGATATTTCTCTCTTACCTGTTGCTGGGAGGGGAGGGGGGAAGGGGGCTAGCCCGCCCGCATGACCGGTCCGTTTTCGTCCATCGTTGTCAATGTAACGCGTTTACTTAGTAATTTACGCAGCTATTTCCCCCGTTTCATGCAGTTTCAGTCATCATCGCTGCCACGATGACCGATCAAGTTGGCATCCACATTGGTGCTGTGAGCTCAAAGCGGAAAAAGGAAGAAGAGTAATGAGGATTTCTTCTTCTTTGCTATATTCCATGTCAGCCATGATTCCTTCGGCACGTGTCTGCCACCTTCTAAACTGTCAGATCAGTACAGATTCTCAGTATAGCCAGGGGACGTCAATAAGCTGACACGTGCAGTTGCTGCGCTGTGCCACTGGGGGAGCGCAACCTGTCCATTTAATGTGGATAGTAAAAGGGTTAACCCTTTGAGTGTGTATGGTGCAGAACTGCGACATACCCCCTAGTGGTCAAGAGTGGTAAATATTTTTGTCAATAAAATACTGTAGTTCAAATTTCCAAGGCTATAATTTGAAAGTGGTAAGACATGATGACTTACTGTCAGTTAGAAAGATGTAAAATATGATCCAAAGTTTCAGATAGGAATAAATTTGCACATCTAATTTGCATAATGTCGCGGCACCTCTTTAAATTCCATAACTCAGTCAAAACTGGACTTTTGACATATTTACACAAAACATGGTTCAGTCTTTTGACACCGTTTTTGTACAGAGGTACCTCATCATCTTATCTTCAAAGTATATGAACAAGAAATCAGTACATTTAAAACCCCCCAGAAATTTCTCACTTACTCTTGACAAAGTCAGAGTGAGAAGGCAGGGACAGTGCCACGCTCTGCCACTAGGGACAGGAAAATTCTCACACTCAAAGGGTTAACTCCGTGCGGATGACGGTCACGCACGTTGTTCGTGTGTGCGCTTGTGGGCCGTCATTGCTTCATATATTTTTCTTAAATTTATATATCCTCACAGAGCGGTGGAAATTTTTCAGGCGTGGCGGGCCGCCGCCCAGAAATGTTGAGAGGAAACCTCAATGACCTGAGGACTGCGCTTCAAGAATAGTGGAATGCCATGCCTTAGCAGACAATAACTTGACTGGTGAACAGCATGAGAAGATGTTGTCAAGCTGTAATTCATGCTCAGGGGCACATAAGTTATTGAGACACTGACATTTTTTGTTGTGGTATACCCACCACTGTTGTTGATTTTTGTTTCAATAAACTGAGATGAGGAAATCACCATTGCATGCTTCTACTTGCATGCTCTACTTTCATGATATAATATCACTGTAGCACGCGTGTGTCTCCACCCCTGTGACCCTGCTCCCCCAAAAAAGTTCAGGCTCAGGAATTTTTTTTTTTTTTTTTTTTTTGCTTTAACCCCTGGCCATTTGAGCGAAAGGGTGAAAGGGATTATGTTATGGGTCTGTCTGTCCCACTTTTGTGAAATCAACTCCTCCTACAGTTTGGTTTCAGTTGTTTAGAAACCTGGCACCATGGTTTTGGTATACACTGATGATGCGTATATTGCAATTTCACTTTCATCGGATGACCTTGAGGTCAAAAGTCAGAGGTCAAATTTTCCCCTAAATCTTCTAAACACAATAACTACAGAAAGAAATGATGTAGGCTTTTCAAATCGATGCAGTAGTTGTATGTAATTCACATCTTGGAACATTTACACCCTGACCTAACTATGGGTTTGGGGTCAAGGAGTCAAAGTTCAAAGTTACCATTGCAGTTGGACTGTGGTAAATGCTACATTTGCTGTTGCTATGAAATGAGCAAAGCTAGGGCCAGAAAACCTGGTATATAGGTTCACCTTGGGATCCTGACCTCTGACTATGGGTTTGGGGTCAAAAGGTCGAAGGTTACAGTTAAAATTCCCTATGTGTTATTACTGTACAACAAGTAAAGCTAAGGTCACCAAACTTGCTAGAGAGGTTCACCTTGCTATCCTGACCTCTGACTATGGGTTTGGAGTCAGAAGGTCAAAGGTCAAGGTTAGCAGTCCTTATGCCTTTTTTTTTTCCACAATATCTTTATTGAACCTTTTTTTTTTTTTAACAAACATGATACAAACAATCAAACACTAACACTAAAGTACTACAAAAAAAAAAAAAAAATGCACTAAAAACACCAACAACCACCAACAAAATCAAGTCTTCAACAATGCTCCTCTGTTTAGTCTAGACAATCCAATACATAAGTATACATATTATGTTCACCAGTTTGGAATTTACAAGGTCCACACACATCATTCACCTTCTTCTTCAAGAGTTATGTTTAAATTTTTTACATAATCAATAAAAGGTCTCCATATATTCTCAAACACAATTTCCTTTGATTTCAGTATATATGTTATTCTTTCTAATGGAAGGTTTGTTAACATCTGTCTTAACCACTGAGTCACATCTGGTCTATGAGTCTTTTTCCATAATAGTGCAATACATTTTTTGGCATTAAGCAAACTGAGGTCTATGAATGTTCTTTCACTTTTATTGAAATTATGCTTTTCTGGGTACAGACCCAACAAAACCAGTTTAGGATTCAATATGATTTGTTTTGAGATTATTTTTTCAATTGTTACCCTCACCTCTTCCCAAAACATTCTTATTAATCTACATTCCCATAAACAATGAAATAGGGTTCCTTTACTTTCCATGCATTTTGTGCATGTATCTGGTATATTTTTGTTATATCTATTTAACTCCTCCGGTGTAACATACATCCGCATTAACCATTTGAAATGTATCAATTTAAGGCGTGCATTTATTGATTTGGTTTGGGCTTCTGTACAAGCCAATTCCCATTGTTCCTCTGAAATTTCAATTTGCAGATCTTCTTTCCAGTAGTTTAATCTTTTCAGTGAATTTTCACTTGAAGATAGTGTCAATGAGTTATAAAACTCTGAAATAATACCCTTTCTTTTACTATCTTTCATCATCATTTTTTCCAAGGATGAATAAATAGGTCGAGTGAGAGCTTTATTTTGATTTGATCGAATAAAGTTTCTAAGTTGAAGATATTTAAAAAAATGTGTTCTATTGAGATTAAATTTGATCCTCAGCTCTTCAAAAGACATTATGTTGTCTGCACATGGCAAATATAAATCCTGAATCTTTTGTATCCCTTTTAAATTCCATACTTTAAATACAGCGTCCGCTCTCCCTGGTTTAAAATATTGATTACCCCATATTGGACTAAATTGTGACAATAACTGTGGTTCTTTTAAATAGTTTTTAGCTTCACACCATATTTTGATCATATGCTTTACAAATGGATTTTTAACTTGTTTTTGTAATTTTTTTGCCGAATCTGAGTATATGAATATGGGAAGAGGTAAAGGTAAATTGTATGATTCCATTTCAGTCCAGTGAGGGAGATCATTTGATGAAAAATAATATGTCATAGACCTCAGTTGTGCCGACCAATAATACAACATAAAATTTGGACATTTCAGACCTCCACGATCAAATGGTAAATATAATAAAGACAGACGTAATCTAGCCCTCCTGTTGTTCCATATAAATTCCACTAACTTTTTTTTTATTCTTGAGAATAGATCTAAAGGTGGTGATAAGGGAATGTATTGAAATAAATAAAGTATTTTAGGTAAAATATTACTTTTAAGTATATTGATTCTCCCGATCATCGACATTGGTAGTGACATCCATCTCTGAGTTAACTCACTGATATCTGACATTAAGGCTTCATAGTTGACACTGGCGACTGATTCTAGCTTAGGCATAATTTGGATTCCTAAATATTTAAACTGATTTACAACATTGAATTGATTTACCTCAGGGGCTGGGTAATTTCTCTGGGTCTCATTTAGCATTAATATTGAAGATTTAGTTTTATTTATTTTATATCCTGATATTTCCCCAAAATTCTTTATTAAATTCAACAAGGTTGGAATTGATTTTTTTAGATTCGACATAAACAAAATTATATCATCGGCGTACAGGGAGATTTTATGTTCTGTTGGTCCAACTTTAATTCCATATATTTGTGAATGTAAACGTATCGCTATCGCTAAAGGTTCAATTGCCATAGTAAACAGTAAAGGTGAGAGTGGACAGCCTTGTCGACATCCTCTATTGATTTTTATTGGTTTTGAAATATTGTTATTTGTTAGGATTTCTGCTGTAGCATTATTGTATATTATTTGAACCCATTTTATGAAATTATTTCCAAGTCCAAACCTTTGTAGGACTTCAAAAAGAAAGGGCCATTCAACTCTATCAAAGGCCTTTTCGGCGTCCAATGATAGGAGAGCTGTATCCGGTGCTTCTTTATTAAAATAGATAATATTAAATAGTCTTCTTACATTATGGAAGCCTTGTCTACCCTTTATAAAGCCATTCTGATCTCGATTAATAATATTTGGTAAAATTTCTTGTATTCGTCTTGCTAAAATTTTACAGATTATCTTAAGGTCGGCGTTTAATAGGCTTATTGGTCTCATATTTTCACATTTATTAGAGGGCTTACCTGGTTTTGGCAGCAGTATAATTAAGGCATTATTTATGTATGATGGTAAATTATTATTTTGAAATGCTTCTAAAACCATTTCCAAAAAAGGTTTTATTAATTTATTCTTAAATTTTTTATAAAGGTCAACTGGAAGACCATCTGGTCCTGCACTTTTTCCTGATTTCATATTATCAATGGCTAGCCCAACTTCTTCTTGACTAATTTTAGACTCCAATATCTCCCTGTTTTCATTTGGAATACACGGTATAGATAGTTCGTTCAAAAACCCATTTAGTTTTGTTAAATCAGGTTCATTTTTGGTATCATATAATTTTTCATAGTAATCTCTAAAGGCTCTATTAATTTCTAAAGGATCTATAACTACCTGTCCGTTACTTATAATACTGGTAATTGGTGTTTTAATTTCCAATTGTTTAATCTGCCATGCTAATAATTTTCCTGATTTTTCACCTTGTTCATAAAAAGATTGTTTCAATCTTAGAAGACTCGAGGCAGCTCTATTCGCTGATTTTTTGTCGTATTCAGCTCTCAAAATCAGTAATTCATTCTCCAACCTTGGGTCACTTCCTGCATACACTTTTTCCTGAAGATTTTTTATTTTATGTTCCAATTTAGCTCTCTCCTCTCGAGTCTTCTTAGATTTTGATCCTGTATAACTAATAATATGCCCCCTAATAAAAGCTTTGAAAGCCTCCCACTTTACACATGCTGATGTTTGTGTAGTATTGATGTCAAAGAACTCGTCTATCTGTTTTTCTATATACTTGACAAATTCCTCATCCTGAAGCCATTTATGCTGAAATTGCCATCTACCTGATTCCTTTGTCAATTTTTTATCTACATATATTAGACAACAGGGTGCATGATCAGAGATCACGATGTTATCATAAAAGCAGTTTTGAATCTTGGACCTTAATTCTGTGGAAATCAAAAAATAATCAATACGTGAGAATGTCTTGTAGGTACTGGAATAACAAGAATAGGCTTTAACTTGTGGTTTCATTTCTCTCCATATATCTAACAATCTCAATTCTTTCATAAAATGATTAATAGTCATCCTACATCCAATGTGCGTACAATCCAGTCCTGTTGATCTATCCACACCTGGATTCAATGTACAATTAAAATCCCCTGCTATTATATGTTGCCCTGTAAGTGATGATAAGATGAGAAATAAATTAGCAAAGAACTTCTGATCATCTATATTGGGACCATATAAGTTCACAAGATTTATATTTTCTAATAGCAAAGAACCTTGAATGATTACATATCTTCCAAATTTGTCTCCAATTACATTTTTCACTTGAAAAGGAACTGATTTATGTATGAGAGTCATAACTCCCCTGGCTCGGGATGAAAATGAAGAGGTGAATACACTTCCCTGCCATCTACTCCTAATTCTTTTAACATCCTCCTCTATCAGATGAGTTTCTTGTAAAAACACAATTCTTGAACCCATGTCCTTTATTTTATTCATAACTTGTTTAAGTTTTTTTAAATTTTGTAGACCTCTGCAATTCCATGAAGTTAAATTAAGATTAACACTTTGGTCCATGATCAATAGAGAGTTTGGGATTACCTTGCAGTGTAAACATGCTCATACAGAGAAGCAAAAACATGAGTGGTTGAACATCCTTATGCCTTTTTACTGTACAACGAGTAAAGCTAGGACGACCAAACCTGGTACACAAGTTCACCTTGAGATCCTGATGTCTGAAGTTGAGTTTGGGGTCAAAAGGTTAAAGGTCAAGGTTAGCATTCCATTTGCACTATTTGACGGTTGTGTATATGGGTGTTTTTTTTTGGGGGGGGGGGGGGTCCAGTGCACTATATCAGGGGTATCCGACTTTCAAGCGCTCTCTCTTTTTCTGTAATTTGCAGATGTCGGTTTCGTTTTTATAATATGCAAGGGAACATAAGAGTTTCAGACTTGCATTGCAATTTTTAAAAAAAAATCATTGATTTTGCCGTTAGAATCGAAACTATTGGTCGTGTCCCCTCATTTTTCCCAGTTTTTGTGTGACATGAAAATCGCATCAATTTCAAAATACTGTAAAGTGATCTCTGAGTAACTCTTTCTACTCATTTATGCAAGAGATAAGAGTTGTAATGCAAATTCAAAATAAAACATTCTCCAATGTGATCGGATCTATGGTTTTTGTACGGCGACCCCTGCAAATTTACTCGTACGACGTAAATTTCCGTGTCCCTGAATTTACGCAGCAACATGCAAGTTATTTGGTAAAGTAACAAGAAAAAAGTAAGTGCTGATGCTTTTCACTTTGCACCTTTCAAATCCCAAACCATACACGTAAAAAGGAGATCAGTCTTTGTGAAGCTCAGATGTAGAATATTTCAATAAAATCTCAAACATTTATGACACATCGAATATGGTGTCCTTTAAAAAATTTACGTCTTCGGTCTTGGTCGGCCGCGCGCAACCCCGTCTGGCGAGGTGACCGCCCTGGGAAAGCCCTTTTATTTTCTCTACCCCGGATGTGCTCAACCCATGTGGAGAGGATTAACCATGGCCACTTTATATTGAAGTTATCGAAGGTCCAAACTTCCGTGTCCCGCATTTACGCCTTTTGTGATTTTACGTCTTATCCAACAAACAGGGAGAATTTGAAGGTATGTATACACGTTATCACATCTTAATATGTCATGAAAATGTAGCTGTTGATGAGTTTTGATGCGTGAAAAATACTGGAAGTGTTGAAGTTGTTTCGTGTAAAACGTGTGCCATTGCAAAGTGCATTGGCACATGGGGAAACAAAAGCCCAAGTGTCCCGTTTACGTCTCCATTTACAAGTAGTTGAAGTGAGCGCTCATCCTCAAGAGTTCCTGAACGCGAATGCCGTTACGAAAATAGTTAATAGTTTCATAAACCTGACACAGTTGGATAGTGATTAGTCAATTTCATGTGCAGATTTGATCAATTTTAAATTTTGCCACCAATGTCACACATTGGACCCCTAATAAATAAAAACACCCATATATTAGTGGTGTTGGACGATTAAAATTTCTAATCGCGATTAGTCTTGTGGAACGTTCAGTTAAGGCTTTGAGTGTGACTGTCGCCAAATTGCGACATAACCCCTAGTCGTCAAGAGTGGTAAACATCTTTTGTCAATAAAATAGTTCAGATTTCCAAGGCTATAACTTGAAAGTGTTAAGAGATAATGGTTTACTGTCAATTAGAAAGATGTAAAATATGATCCAAAATTTCAGATAGGAGTGATTTTACGCATCTAATTTGCATAATGCCACAGCAACTATATTGAATTACATAACTCAGTCAAAAGTGGACTTTGGACATATTTATACAAAGAATGGTCAGTCTTTTGACACCATTTTTTGTACAGGGGTACGTCATCATCTTCAAAGTATATGAACAAGAAATCAGTACAATGGAAAAAAACAAAACAAAACAAAGAAATTCGTCACCAGCAGCTAAGGGGACTTGCTCGCTGCCGTGGTCGGTGCGTTTTTGTCCATCGTGGTCATTATTTTGCGTTCTGTCGGTCATTTACGCTCTCTACCACATCTAGAAAGTCTTATGATTATCCCACATAAATTTCGCTTGTATCCCACGTCTATTTTCCATGTACGAAGCCATCTAAGTGATGGTGCACAACGATGGACGGCAGCCATAATTAGCTTTCTGAGCTAAAAGAAGGGAATCCAGGAAAAGGAAATGTTCTTCTTCTTCTTTAGTGTACAACATGTCAGCCATGATTCCTCCAACACGTATCTGCCACCTTCTGAACTGCCATGATCAGTACAAGTCGTCAGTATAGCTGGGGAGTACAGGGATGTCAGAATTAGTTGACAGGTGCAGCGGCACTCTCTGCCACTAGGGGCATGCGAAATCTCACACTCAAAGGGTTCATCCTAATTAATAACGTGTTAATCGCACGTTGTTCCATTCAGATACAGTGTACCTTAAGTTGGTAATTTTTCATGTTTCTCATACTGTTATAAACAAGGGAGTGGTCAAATATGCTTGTTTTCTTCACCTGCAGGTTTATTAAAGCTCTCAACATATCTAAAATGATAAAACTATCCAGAATATTCTCCAGAAATTCCTCAAAAGTATTAACCACCACTTGTGCAAAAAACAGCAGAATGCCAGGACTCAGTAACATCACTGTTACACAACTACACTCCCATAGCAAATGTAGTGGATTTATGGGTTTTATAGGTGTTTTATTGTTGGTACAAGTATTAACTTTTTGAATGTGTCTGTCGCCGAATTGCGACATAACCCCTAGTGGTCAAGAGTGGTAAGTATTTTTGTCAATAAAATAGTTCAGATTTCCAAGGCTATAACTTGAAAGTGGTAAGAGATAATGGCTACTGTCAATTAGAAAGATGTAAAATATGATACAAAGTTTCAGATAGGAATAAATTTATGCATCTATTTTGCATAATGTAGCGGCACCTTTTTAAATTCCATAACTGTCAAAACTGGACTTTGGACGTATTTACACAAAGAATGGTTCAGTCTTTTGAAACCGTTTTTTGTACAGATGTACCTCATCATCTTATCTTCAAAGTATATGAACAAGAAATCAATACAATATTTAAAAAACAGAAATTCCTCACTTATTTTTGACAAAGGGGGGGCTGGCTGGCTGGCTGGCGTGGTCGCTGCGTTTTCACCCATTGTGGTCGTTATTTTGCGTTCTGTCGATCATTTACGCTCGCTACTACATCTACAAAGTGTTATGATTATCCCACATAAATTTCGCTTGTTTCCTGCGGCTATTTTCCGCGTACAAAGCCGACAAAGTGACGGTGACAATGGCTGATCGCAGCCATGTTAACTTTCTGGGCTAAAATGCTAAAAACAGGAAAAGGAAATGAGGAGTTCTTCTTCTTTGGTGTATTACGTGTCATCCATTGAGTCCTCCAATGGATGTCTGCCACCTTCTGAAACTGGCAGATCAGTACAAATCCTGAATGGAGCCGATCATGTCAGAGTAAGATGACAGGCGCAGCGCCGCGCTCCGCCAATAGGGGCATGCAAATTCACACACTCAGAGGGTTGATGTAAATATGAATGTGAGTCGGAATGAAGATTTATTTTCATTCCTCTCATGTCCACGTAGGGCACCAGTCCAATGTAGCAATATTTAATTATAAATTTAATTATAAGATAGATTATTTAGTTTAGACTCAAAGGTGTGTATGGAAATGTAGGTTTAACACACACCGGGAAAAACTCGTTTTGGAGCACCAGTCCAGCCTCTTGGACAATTTATTAATAATTAATCTTTATAGCTTCAGTCAATCTGTCTCATATATTCATGAATTCTACTGGGTGACTTTAGAAACACGACACAGGGAAGAAATCACTGAAAACCTCTCTCTGTCGTTAGCATATTTATTAATCAGATTCAGGGTAAATGACATTGCATTCAAATAATTTATGAGCAGGTGAAATGATCAGCATTAAGCCATACCTTCATTTTAACTGATGATTGAGCAACAGAGCATAACCATATTTGTGGAACCAAGGAAACTTCATATGAATTTGTAACGGTGATGAAAATGTAGACTGAATTAACTGTAGCAAAAATATGAGGCAAATTGGATGCAATTTTATGGAGAAAATTGTGAAACTAATTATATGAAAAGAAATTCTGAGTTACTCTGAGAAAGTAAAAATGGAATTTTAATGCAAAGAGGAATATTAATTCTCTCTAATCTTAATATCTGTGATCAGATCTATGAATCACTTGCCTGAAACAAATCATGGCATACTTTTAAGGCGATGGACATCATTGCTCAGCCGATAAAGAAAGAGAGATGACTCCTGTGACTTTGCTTGCGTTGTTCTCTTCAGCTGGATAGTGGAGCTGAGATTTCTTGGATGATAGAAGATGATATCTGCCAGCAGATATGTTTCCCAAAGTCCAAAGTCTCAAGCTGAGATTTCACTGTAGTGATGAGGCGTCTTCACTCCGCCAGTGGGGACCTCTTTTCCGGGCAGCTTGGTGGCTAGCTGCTTCCTCTTCTCTGTTGACTGCTGATGCTGTATGCCAAGCAGGCACACAAGAGGGCTTTCGTGGTTTGGCGGCTTCCCTCCAGGGTCCAGATAACTGGGAATATTTCAAAATCTGATCCGGATCACAGGATTAGAGAGATAAGATTAGATAACAAAATTCAAGCCACAAAATCCAGGTTCTTCTGACGTTGTAGGTTTGGCGAAAATTGCTTGCAGTGAGAGAGAGATGTCCCTTTTAAAAGACACAGTGAGTTTAAAGAAAGTTTACAGAACAAAAATAGGAAAACGCCTGTCACCACGAAGTTTGACTTTGTATAAGAGAAAAGGTTTGAGATCAAAAGAAAGTATTATTTACCTTTTTCTTCCGACGAAGGCTGCAGTGCACAGTCGAAACATGTAAAGAAGGTAAAAACATCTCCCTTCTAATTTTGTCTTTAATAAGAACAAAAGGTAAGTAATTACAAGAAGACAAAATGAACCTACTTGAGCTATTACGTGGAAGTTATGGACAAAATTGTATCAAAGACTTCCGCCGGCTGGAGAAATTGGAAAAAAGTAAGTATTTCCCAGACATTTTAAAGGAAGAGGCAGGACACACACACAAACTTTTCACAAGACAATACAATAATGACCAAACTAGGGCATCTTCCCTGCTTAAAGACTGAGCAGGTTTTGCGGGGTTGCTCTGACTGACATGACCAGGAATCAATAGTCACGTTGTGGGCGGGTTGAATGAACTTTGGGCCAATCAGAAGACCGTCCTTTGTCTGTAACCAACCAATAAAAATGAAAGGGGTTGTTTCCCAACAGAGACTGTCTGGTGATTGGTTGAGCCAGTCCAATGACTTAAGTAAAATTTTCAACAGAAAATATACACTTTTTAACCCTTAAACTGCCTTGGTTCAGGCACAAGTAGTGCTGTGGAGTGTCTGTGTCACAGTTCTGCGACTGTCGTGTGACGTTGCCTTAAACCATAATAAATCCCCAGTTGTACTAAGTATTGCACCTCACAAGGTGGCAGACACGTGTAACTTACTGCTCTTGCCTTGGAGGACCGATGGCCACCATATAACCCCCCCCCCCCCCCCACTTCTGGACACCAGAGAAAGAGTTTGTAAACAAATGTTGATCGATCGCAAGACGGAGGAGGCATTTGCTCCCATATTTGCCAACTATGATTCTAAAAAGAGATTATTTAGCTTATGAAGGTAAATATCTACATCTTGTTATAACAGAGGGTGGGCGAAGCTGGTTGATTTGCACCTGCCATCGACCCCCAGCACCATGTGACTGGACAGAACAATCACGCCGGTTCCCAGTCGTCATATGAGATACAGTAAATTGCGGCAGAATAAAAGCGAAATTGCGGTGGAATAATCATAGGAGTTTCTGGATGTGGGAGAGAAAGCGAAATGACCGAGAGAAGACAAAATAACGACCAGGATGGACGAAAATGAATGAAGTGCACCGCCTGGCCAGTGGTAAGTGACAAATTTCTTTGTTTGTTTACATTGTAACTGATTTTCTGGTTCATATACTTTAAAGATGAGATAACAAAATGCCACAAAAAACAAACGGTGACAAAAAACAAAAACATCCTTTGTGTAAATATGTCCAAAGTCAGCTTTTGACTGAAAGTTATGTAATTTGATATGGCTGCCATGGCATTATGCAAATTAGACGCGTAAATTTACTCCAGTCTCAAACTTTGGATCATATTCTAAATCTTTCTAATTGACAGTAAGCCATTATCTCTTACCACTTTCAAGTTATAGCTTTGGAAATCTCTGACATCTGAACTGAATAGTTTCGTGAAAAAAATCTTGACCACTAGGGTCTGACAACGCAACGGAGTGCCTCAGGCAGTCAAACAGTTAACTGTGAAATTCATTACATAATTAATATAAAATCTAGCTAACTTTAGTGATTCATGACTATCTTCAGTGAGCATGCATTTAAAACTTGTACCTATATGATTAAGATGCATTTGAAAAAAAAAAAACTAATTCAAGCAATTTTGTAAAACATGCACACATTTAATTTCAGTGATCAATGAGATATTTCAAACCAGAATGATATATCAGAATCCCACTTGATTTTCCAGGGTGTCCTGAAAAAGAAAATAAACTGAGAATTGAGAGTTCTGTAACAAAGGAAGTCATTTCATTCATTAATTTCAGTTCAACCTGTAGAGTCAAAAGTGAACATATTCCAGAGTCGTCCACCAGGGGGTAGTGTTGAGCTGTGGATAAATTCTTAGTGACCGTAACATGCAGTTCAGAGTTTTATGGGTGTCTGCAATATGTCAAAGAGTTGTTAAGGCATAAACTGTCGGATGGGAGGAAGCTTCAGTTTCTTTATGAGGCAAACTAATCCGTTCCTTGCACAAGAAGGGTATCCTTATCTCTCGTACCTTTTACCCTGGAATGTGTTTCACCAGTGGTCCTGAGATGAAAGAGCAATTTTTGACTGGCCTTTTTGGGTGGAACAATGTCTTAGAGCTGAAGAGTGGTTTTATAGATTATCGCCAAGGGAGTTGATGCTACACCAGATAATGGACAATTTTATTAACAATTCTTGATTTGTACCAATTATGAATCAGTCTAAAAAAAAAAAAACCTTGTGAGTTCTTGTCTGCTGATAATCAAGAAGATGGACATGAAATCAAACAATAACTCCCATATGTCTTTCAATAGTTTAAAAAAAATGTCAAAATAGGTTAACACATTTGGATAACTTTAAAACAGAGATTTCAACATGTGTCATGGGCATCATAGACTGAGTTACAGAGGTATCACATGTAAATCAAACATTTGTGGAACCAAAGAAACCGTAGTTTAATTTGTCAGTATGCTGGAAATGGGAAAACCATAAATAGCATTGGTTAAGAAAAGTGGATCAAATTTTATGAAGAAAATGATGAGTAAACTATCTAGAAAAATGGAAATTTTGTGTTACTCTGAAAAAGAACGTAAATTAATGAAAGGACAAAATACATTTTGAAATTCTGATGGGGGTTTGCATGAAATTAAGTTAAAAGAACTTATACCAGGAATATTCTGAAAAATTAAGTTTAAATTAAACAACAGACCGTCAGCCACAGAGTCAGATCATGTCCCTTGGTGGCAGCAGGGCCCCCATGTGCCAACCTTGATTCAGCTGGATGTCCGTGGACTCTGTTGATGGAGAGGCTGACAGACAGATTCTCCCACAAGGCCGGGCTCCTGAGATCGCAGTCGGGCTGTTCTTCAGCAAGATGGGCAAGGTCTTCTCTTACGCACTGAAGAAGGAATTAGTTTATTGTACAAAGTCCCATCAGAAATTGAAACTGAGGCAAAAACACATCACAAATCCGTTTCTTCCGATATTGATGGTTTAACCACTTGCACCCGTTGTTCCGCGGGCGGGCAAGTCTCTGCGTCCTAGGGCGCACGAGAGCGCACTCGTGCGCCCTCGTGCGCATGACGCATGATAAGGATATTGATGGTGATGGTGTAGGTGGTGTGGCCTCCAAGCGCCACTGAAAAAAAAATCTGCAAACACAGCCGCGAACAGATTAGTTCATCTGATTGACCTCTCATTCGACTAATAAGAGCCTTGAATTGGGTTTCTGAAACCTTGAAGAACCAATGAATGAAAACCTAGGAAGGAGGACCCGCCTCCCAACGCTTTGAATGCAGTGAGCCAATTGAAGCAGAGAAGTTCGTGAGCTGTTTTTTTTAAGGCTGGGTGAAGACTGGCTGCTGCAGCGGATCAAAAAAGGACACAGGAAGAGCTCCACAGACCCAGCAGCATGGAGACCATCCACAAATGCAACCTGTGTGACAGGGAGTGCCATTCGTGGATCGGCATGTTCGGCCACAGGCGGTGCTTATTTTGTATTGGTTCCAGCAGAGTAGACGTTATGATTTTCTTCCATGGTCATTATAGACCGACGGAGGCTGACGACGAAGGCTGAGTGACACACACGCCTTCGCCATTCTTTTTTTAATTACTACTGTTATTTGTTTTGAAAAATCGTTCGCCAAAAACCGCAATCATGGAAGCACAAAACCGCAATAATGGAATTATGTTTTGATCGAGTCGCGAGACCAGAACCAGAGCGGACCAGCGTCGCGTTCGTCTGACAATGAGGAAGACGAGTTCGCCAAGACTCCGCTGTGAAGAGGTAAGGTGTTATAAGCTAAATTATTCTCCATCCCTGAAAATTGTAATCCAAAATGACTTTTGACCGATCAGTAAATTACAGCTGTGCGGTTCACGAAGTCTGAAGTTTGTGCGCCGCGGTACAAGGGGTTGCTTGCAGTGAACGCCCCCCCACCCCCGCTATTCTTCTGCAGCGAGGGGGGGGGCGCGGTGACTGCACTGCTGTCCTACATCACCACATAAGGCTAATCCGTTGTGTAGCGATGGCTGAAGTCCATCCTCTGTAGCGAGCGGGGGGGGGGGGGACAAACCCCCCCCCCACACACACACAGTAGCGAGGGGGGGGGAAGCCGCTGTGACAGCGTTGCTGTGGAAACATGCAACGAGTGTAATCTGTCATGTAGCGAGGGCCGAACTCTGTCCTTGGTAGCGGGGGGGGGCGACCCCCCCCCCACACACACACACAGACACAGCCCTGAGTGTGACCTTTCCTTTGAGCCTAAAATGAAGCTTCTACATTGAATTATTCAAAAGTTACAGACGTTTTTCCAAACTGTGCCATTTGACACAATTTGGCACAGTTCCAAAACACCTGGGAACAGCCTGAGAACAAAGCTGTGTAAAATATTCATTTTTTGTGGTATTGTTACCAAATTTGGATCTCAGCTGGATAACACTTGGTTCTACATTTCTGTTGCATTTTCCAGCCGGATTGGACAGCTGTGTGTTATTTACAAGCATTTGTATCCAAAAAAACAGTGTGTCCAAATTTTTTTTCTTCAAGTTCAGTATGTTTAGATGACTGTAACTCAGTGGCCAGAGCACGTAGAGAGATTGTTTTTTTTTTGCCAAAAAATTCAAAGTGTTTTCTTTTAAATGAGACCAACCCCATGAAGATGCTGCAAAGGGTTGAAGAACAGCTTTCGATTTACTTTGGGCACGTTATTTTTTGGCATTTTTAGGAAAATTGCTCGGAGTGCAAGTGGTTAAATGAGTTGGTTTAAGCTTAGAAAAAGTCAAAAATCTTCTTGCACGGTGATTTAAAGTAAAGGATTAAAATAAGTAAAAACGTGAACTTTACAGAAGAGCAAAAGAATTTTCACAGAGCATGGCAGGCTCTGGGCCTTACTTGGAAGATGGAAAAAAAAATGGAGAGCAGAGAAGGCTCCTTACAGCTTGACCACCGCCCCAAAACTGAAACAAAGGAAAGGTTTTTTTTCCTAGGTGTGGCAGAATCTCACTGAATTTCATGGAACTGAGCTGAACCAATTGCATTTGAGCTTCATTCAACAGAAGTCATAAACTCGACCAAAAAAGGACCTGCAGTGAAGCCTGGAGTTCTATTGGTCAGTTAAAATCCAGCTTATGGTCTCCTAAAGAGCAGCGAGAGGAGGGGGAGACACATTTCATATGAGAAGTGAGACCACCCCTTAAGACACATGTTGCTGAATAAAGCAAAAATTCCTTAAACTCCAGTGACTAAGATAATCTACTCAATAATAAGGGAACATACAGTGGGGTAAAAAAGTATTTAGTCAGCCACCAATTGTGCAAGTCCTCCCACTTAAAAGATGAGAGAGGTCTCCAATTTCCATCATAGGTATACCTCAACTATGAGAGACAAAATGAGAAAAAAAAATCCAGAAAATCACATTGAAGGATTTTTAAATGATGAAAATTGGAGACCTCTCATCTTTTAAGTGGGAGAACTTGCACAATTGGTGGCTGACTAAAAACTTTTTTACCCCACTGTACAATGTCTCTACATTGTAACTGTGATCAATTTGTGATACGTAGTAAGCGTGCAAAAATTAATTTTGTCCTGAAAATAAAGCAACATATATCAAATATCAATAAAAGCTTTTGAAACCACATTGTCCATCCCAAGAGTTCAACCATGTCTTCAGTAGCAGATACTGTCTTGAGAGAAAGAATACAAATTAGTTTTTGTCCATATTGCACAAATTCCACTGCAAAGAGAAAAATGTAAAATATTCCTGATTCATCCACTAGATGGCACCATGAAACTGTCTGGTTGTTTACTGGAAAATCTTGACTCCCACATCTGGATTATATCACCCATACAGTGGGGCAAAAAAGTATTTAGTCAGCCACCAATTTTGCAAGTTCTCCCACTTAAAAAAATGAGAGAGGTCTCCAATTTTCATCATAGATATACCTCAACTATGAGAGACAAAATGAGAAAAAAAAAAATCCAGAAAATCACATTGAAGGATTTTTAATGAATTAATTGGTAAATTCCTCGGTAAAATAAGTATTTGGTCAATAACAAAAGTTAATCTCAATAGTTTGTTATATACCCTTTGTTGGCAATGACAGAGCTCTCCTCTAGAGCAGTGATGTTTTGGGGCTGTCACTGGGCACCACGGACTTTCAACTCCCTCCAAAGATTTTCTATGGGGTTGAGATCTGGAGACTGGCTAGGCCACTCGGGGACCTTGAAATGCTTCTTACGAAGCCACTCCTTCGTTGCCCGGGCTTTGTGTTTGGGATCATTGTCATGCTGAAAGACTCAGCCATGTTTCATTTGACATTCTCCCAATCCTCTTCTGGATCATCCAAATGCTCTATAGCAAACTTCAGATGGGCCTGGACATGTACTGGCTTAAGCAGGGGGACACGTCTGGCACTTTGCGTCCCTGGCGGTGTAGTGTCTTATTGATGGTAGCCTTTGTTACTTTGGTCCCAGCTCTCGGCAGGTCATTCACTAGGTCTCCCCGTGTGGTTCTGGGATTTTTGCTCACCGTTCTCGTGATCATTTTGACCCCACGGGGTGAGATCTTGCGTGGAGCCCCAGATCGAGGGAGATTATCAGTGGTCTTGTATATCTTCCATTTTCTAATAATTGCTCCCACAGTTGATTTCTTCACACCAAGCTGCTTACCTATTGCAGATTCAGTCTTCCCAGCCTGGTGCAGGTCTACAATTTTGTTTCTGGTGTCCTTTGACAGCTCTTTGGTCTTGGCCATAGTGGAGTTTGGAGTCTGACTGTTTGAGGTTGTGGACAGGTGTCTTTTATACTGATAACGAGTTCAAACAGGTGCCATTAATACAGGTAACGAGTGGAGGACAGAGGAGCCTCTTAAAGAAGAAGTTACATGTCTGAGAGAGCCGGAAATCTTGCTTGTTTGTAGGTGACCAAATACTTATTTTACCGAAGAATTTACCAATTAATTCATTAAAAATCCTTCAATGTGATTTTCTGGATTTTTTTTTTCTCATTTTGTCTCTCATAGTTGAGGTATACCTATAATGAAAATTGGAGACCTCTCTCATCTTTTAAGTGGGAGAACTGGCACAATTGGTGGCTGACTAAATACTTTTTTGCCCCACTGTAAATCTGTTGATTTGAAACATTCCTTTGCCAAAGAGCAGAAAGGGGAGAATGACTAAGTTTTGGAGAAGGGATTAGCTTCCACTTTATGGCCGATGGATTGTGTTACAGCTCTAGTCCTTGGACGATAGAAGCAGTTCATGACCAGACTTTTGAGTTGAAACAGTTTTTCTTCAGCAAAGAATGATTTTATAGATTGGAACTCAAGGTCAACACTAAATTAAATTAAATCACCCTTTATTGTCATTCAACCATACAGCCAATCATGTACAGTAGAACGAGATTGTGCTTTACCTATCTACAGTGTCAATCACACACACCCCAGTGCAGAATCAGAGGGCCGCTGCCATGCAAGGCGCTGCCACAGATTTCCCTCCTCCATTCCATTATTGCTGAGCACCAAGCTGGACAGCAGGAAGTTCCACTTTTATATGGTCTTCGGCATGACCCGGCCAGGATTTGAACCCCTGCCTCCCGGGTGTGGGACGGATGCCAACTGAGCCACCACTCCGGTACACACAAACATCCACCAGCCAAACACAAATCAGTGGGCCTCATGTGTCACAATAGACGCAGTTTCCCTTTTAATAGAAAAATTGTAAGTATAAACAACTGTCTTGCCCATGACGTTACCAACCGTGCAGCAAAAACAGGGTGTGGGAGTGAATGAACATTACGAACACAACTTGAGAATTTTAGACTGCTACTCACCTACCGACAGTTGGACCCAAAGCTATGAAGATGAAATGGGTGGAGTGCCTGTCCTCAGCTGCTGGCAGCTGCTACATCCATAGCACGTAGCTGTTTACTGCTAGCTGACTAGTTGGCTTCCAAAGAGAAACACCTGACCTCCAGGTGAAGTTTTGGAGGAGCTGTGACAATTATCCAGTTAAGAGTTCCGACAGATAATCTTGTAAACTTAAACATGGCAGCATTTTAGGGATTTCCATGGCAGTGATCCAGCTTGTTTGACTTCACAATTTCTGCATGGCGCACACAGTGTCTGTCACTACCCAGAGTGGCTTCCGTAGTTGCGTACAGAGTGCAGTTCAGGCCAAAAAAGTACTGTTCGCACTTTCTGTCGTTAACCGCAATCACAAAATTCGTTGCCGTTAACGGGGGCAAAGCGTTAACGGGCTATTAACGCAATAACGCCAACACCACTAGTATATACCTAATATTTTCATCTACCAGGCCAAACGTTTGACACATACGCACAACCGTCATTTGTAGTTTCACCCCAGCCCTATGGGTAGCGCAAATGCGCCAACATGCCAGTTTATTCACCAGCTATATAAAAGTGAAGAAATGTGAGAGCGACACATTTTTTTTTGTAGCAACAACAATGGTGTCAGTGCGAGGAAGACGTGGAATTACCATTTTTCAACACTTCACTCAAGCTGTTGCTGCTGCGAAATGATTCATGTATGTTTATTCTCTACTTCGTCTTTGTCTTCTTCGTCTACTTTGACTTTGTATGCTGTCGGTAGCACCACCTCTTGAATGCGAGGTTATAGGGATGAAATTTGACGAGTTGGATAGAAACCAGATGTGTAACTAAAACAAGAAACTGAGAAGATGTTTTTATAGGGGCCCAAAGAATTTGGGACAATGATGAATGGCGTCAACGAGTCTGGGTTTAGGTAAAGAAGGGGGCTAATGTTCTCCCTCCCTCCGGTCATCCTTGAGTATATAGGTATTAGGATGAAATGTACCGTATTTTTGGGACTGTAAGGCGCACCGGATTATAAGGCGCACTATCAGTGAACCGTCTATTTGATGGTCTAATTTCATACATAAGGCGCACCGGATTATAAGGCACATTAAAGCGAGGTAGCCGGAGCCGGGAAAAAAATTTTTTTTGCATGCATGGAAAGAAAATCCAATCTATAGTCATTATAGACACATATAGTGCGATTGTCTGCGAGTGTGAATGACCTGTTCCATGAGCAGGCAGAACGTTTTTAGTCCGTGGCTGTTTACATCGCCATATTGTCCAGAATACTCGTTCGGTACTCGTTCGGTAATCGATACGGCTCGCTCTCCGGCGCCGTAAATACGTATTTACAGCTGTATTTACTGCTCCCGTTCACAGCTAAACGGGAGCAGTTTCGATGCCGAAATTTCACATACAAATCCTAATATACGTGTTCTATACATCATCGGCTTTTGGGTATCGACTACCTCGCGAGGTAGTCGGATCTGGGAATTTTATTTATTTTATTTTTTTTTGCGTGCGTGGAAAGAAAATCCTATCTATAGTCATTATAGACACATATAGCACGATTGTCTGCGAGTGTGAATGACCTGTTCCATGAGCAAATGTACGTTTTTGGTCCGTGGCTGTTTACATCGCCAGGATACTCGCTTAGTACTCGATACGGCTTGCTCTCTGGCGGCAGCCCCGAGAAGTAAACAATGCAAACAAATACCGGGACGCTTGAATTCTTTCGTCCCGAAAATATCATTTTTGAATATTAATTACAGCTAAACAGGAGCAGTTTCGATCCACGATCCATTGGCAGATAGTGGCGTAACTCGCTAGCAATTTAACTTTGAACGACCTGTTGACACCAATATAGCGGTTGGAGTTCTTTGGTTAATCCACCCGGAATGATGGCAAGCTCCGAATTAGTTTGCTTCACTTGGGTTTTGACAGTATCGGTGAGATGGGCGCGCATGGAGTGGCAGATCAATAGGGATGGAGATTTGTGGAAAAAGCCATCCGGCCATTATGTTGAAGCACATATTACTCCGCGAGGCTCCTGACTACCGTAATGCTCCGACAATCTATCAAGCGGTTCGGCTTCGTAACTTACCAAAGTCGTACTAAAACATTTTTGACAGATTTTTGAGCGCCGTGTACCATATAAAATCGGTTCAAGGTCAGTAAGCACAACCAGAATTAATACATAAGGTGCACCGGATTATAAAGCGCACTGTCGATTTTTGAGAAAATTAAAGGATTTTAAGTGCGCCTTATAGTCCAAAAAATACGGTAAGGATTTTGAGATGTGTTCTGATCTCCCAGCGCTGCAATAAAGACTGCCTCAGTTGAAGATCGTGTTGTTCATCGTATCATCAGAAGTCTCCCTAACAGAGGTTCAGTCTTGCACATGCGCAGTTACTTCACCCAGGCTATGTGGTCACAAAATTTGGGCTGCCCACGGACAGCTGCAGAGGGGGTTAGTGTAGCCTAGCGGACTGGAGACAATGTAATTTTCATCACACAAGCCTCACAGTCGAGCGGACTTGGACAGCAGAGGTGCAGTATAAATCCAGCTTTAGAAATCCCAGGGCCAACTTGACTTGTGTTCAACTCGGGATACATCAGAGCTCATCCCCTGCTGATATGAGCTAAAGGCTAGGCGCTGGCCAGCTAATGGCTAAGTGACGTAAGAGGGAGGACGGAGTTGGTTGGGTAGCAAAATGTAAATGTTTTTAGAAAGGTTGGTTAAATAAAAAACTAATTTGCTGCAATAAATAAAGAAAATTTGAACAAAATATGTCACAAACATTTAATCAAGACGTGTGAGCTGTTAAAATGTGGAAAAAGTGCAGTCAATGACTCCTCTAAAGAAGTACCATGGTTTTTTTTTTTTTAAAGGTCTTGATTTAGAAGAGCAAGAACCATCGACCACAGATATTATAACTGACATTTAAAATGGTTTTGAGCAGTCAATTGAAGTAGGGTTAAAGGTAAGGAAAATGAAAAATAGTTTTACCAATGAGTGACATAACAGTAAAATAAATAGTACAGATGTTCAGTTTACAGCATATAGTTTGTTCTGAAAAATCAAGTTGACAGATGATCATGGTGGCTGAGGAGGAACACGAGTGAAGCTCCAGGTTTATATTTCAAAGGGGAGTGTTTATCACTGGACCTTTGTGTGCACTGCTGTAATATTGGGTACATTTGAGTGACCGTGACTACGCATATATTGGTTGTGTGTGTGTGTGTGTGTGTGTGTAACAGATTGCGACTATTTGCACTTGAGCACAAGGGACTTGTTCTCCTTTTTTTTTTTTTTTTTAAATCGATTGTGGGCACCTCCATGCAGCTGTATACACATAGCTACTGCACTGCTCCTCTGAACCTGCTATCACCTTTGTACTCATCAGATTCAGAGGACAAAGTGCAGATGGTGTGTGGATGAACTGTCGACAGCTAAGTACAGGAACAGCCCAGCTCAGCGCTAGAATTGGGATCTGAAGGTTCCACCCTGCCGTGTGCCAAATGTCGGTGACTTATGGCAGTCAGTACTAACCAGGACAGTCGACATATAGGACTGAGACTTGGTTTTGGTGTTTATCTTGTGCTTGACTGTATTATTTGTGGATCCACATAAATGAGCTTGTTTGGTTGTCCAAGAAAGGAGGAGGGAGGAAGAAGGAAACAAAACTGAAATTGGTAGTTGCACATAATTTTATTTTTATTATTTTGTATACTTTATTAATCCCCAGATGGGAATTCAGGGCATCCACCTGGATGGATGAGGCAACCACGGTCCGGCACCAATCCCTTCGCCATTCACACACACATTCACACCTAGGGCCACTTTAGAGTCTCCAATTAACCTAACTTACATGTTTTTTTTGGCCTGTGGGAGGAAACGGGAGTACCCGGGGTAAACTCACGCAGACACAGGGAGAACATGTAAACTCCACGCAGAAGGGTCACCGATGGGGTGGGATCGAACCCACGATGGTCATGGCTGACCTTCTTACAGTGTTAACCACTGAACCACCGAGCTGCCCTCATCATTACCAAGTTGTTGTAAGCATGGGCAGATATTTCATTGGGGGGGGGGGGGGGTAAGCAGAACATTTTCTCCAGTGTAAAGATTGAGGGGGACACTCCCTATGCAAGAAGCCCCAATATTTGCACTGAAGAAGAGTTAAAACAAAAAGATTAAAAAATGAACCATTGTCTACACGAACAAAGAAAATTTAATCAGTTACACAGGATAAAAATTAAACCAGCATCCACATGAATGTTGTACATTTACAAGAAAAAAGGTCACAGGTTTATGGCGACAAAGTAGTGAATTTATGAAGAAAAAATAGCAAATTCTTGAAGGGAAAAAAGTTGCAGATTAATAAGAGTTGCAAAATTAAAAGAAAAGTTTCAAATTTATGAACGATTTTAAATGAGAACATTTACAAATTTGAGAAAAAAGTTGCAAATTTTTGAAGGGAAAAAGTTGCAAATTTGACAAAAGTTGCAAATTTATGAAGGGAAAAAGTTGCAAATTTTTGAAATTTAAACGAGAAATGTTGCAGATTTAAAAGAATCAGCACATCTATGAGAGTCTGAAATTTATGAGGAAAAAGTTGCAAATTTACAAGAAAAATGCAAATTTATAAAAAATTAAATGAGAAAAGTGGCAGATTTACTAGGCAAAAAATATGGAAATTTGCAAGTTTTAAATTTGAGCAAAAAAAAATTGAGAAAAAAAGTTTAAAATTTAGGAGAAAAAGTGTCATGATTGGTAATAATTGACAGCTCACGTGCAGGGAGTGACACCAGAGAAAACACACGATGACACAGAAGTAAATTGATTTGGATTTTTATTAATTCAAAAGGGAAAGCTTCGTTAATGAAAGACGCCACTCACCAGAGGAAGACCCAGCCTGGAAGGAGAGACGAGAGCAGGTTAGATAAGGAGGGAGACTGAAAAGGGAAAATAAGACTGCACTTATGGGAGAAACAGAGAACCTGGCAGTGAAACCCAGCACAAACGGCGAACCAGGAGTTGAAGCTAGAACGCAGGAGTAGAGCTGGGTGAGGTGTCTGACCGGGTGGATATGGCTGCTGAAGTGATGGTCATGATGATGAGGCAGGTGAGCGCACAGCAACCCCAGAGACACACCATGAAGGAGGTAGCAACCTGAAGAGAAGACAAAAAAGATTAATAATTTTCCTCAGAGAGGGAGAATCTAACTTACTTGCTGTGGAAGATAGCATACCCAATGAGCCAGCGCTGAAGCATTGACAAGAAGGTCCTTTTAAGCGCTGGTGAGGCAGAGGCAGCAGGTGCGTCTCATCATGCAGGTGAGATGATTGTTTCCAGAGTCAGTGAAAGTTGAACAGGAAGGGAGGAGGAGAGTGTGCTCACCAGAACATCACAAAAACTTGCAAATTTGAGGGGAAAAAAGTTGTAAATTTAAAAAGAATCTGCACATTTATGAGAAAGTTTGAAATTTATGTGAAAAAGCTTGCAGAAATAAAAAGAAAAAAGTTGCAAATTTATGAGAAGTTTTAAATTTAAGCAAAAAAATTAAAATTTATGAGAAAAAAGTTTAAAATTTATGAGGAAAAAGTTGCAAATTTGAGAGAAAAAAGTTGAGAAATTTATGAGGGGAAAATGTTGCAAATTTATGAGGGGAAAAAAGTTGCAAATTTAAAAAGCATCTGCATATGTATGAGAAAGTTTGAAATTTATGAGGAAAAGTTGCAAATTTACAAGAAAAGTTGCAAAATTAAAACAAAAAAGTTGCAAATTTATGAGGAAAAAATTGCAGATTTACAAGAAAAAAAAGTTGTAGATTTAAAATTTATAAAGTTGCAAATTTGCAAGTAGAAAGTTGTAGATTTAAAGTTGGTGCTTCAAAGATATTTTATTCTATTAGGTAATATGATCTGAAAAAGGTTTATAATGAATTTTGTGCGTGTGTGTGTGTTTGGAAGGGATGTGACGATTCTGTTTATTCAGATTATGGGGGGGCAAACCTTTCGCTGGATGTGGACAGCACTATGGAAACAGGAGGTGGAAGTTAGCCTAGCTTCATTCCATGTGTACTTATTTCAGTGAACCCCACAAACAAGTTGTGTCTTAGGTTCCATAGTTGATCTGTGGTGCTGAAATTGGATGAGGAGGAATCATTTAGCCTGGTTGTTCTGATTAATAGATCGATATAAAAATATTGCTCCAGTTGTGAAATACAGTAAGTACAGTGGGGCAAAAAAGTATTTAGTCAGCCACCAATTGTGCCAGTTCTCCCACTTAAAAGATGAGAGAGGTCTCCAATTTTCATCATAGGTATACCTCAACTATGAGAGACAAAATGAGAAAAAAAAATCCAGAAAATCACATTGAAGGATTTTTAATGAATTAATTGGTAAATTCTTCTGTAAAATAAGTATTTGGTCACCTACAAACAAGCAAGATTTCTGGCTCTCACAAACCTGTAACAACTTCTTTAAGAGGCTCCTCTGCCCTCCACTCGTTACCTGTATTAATGGCACCTGTTTGAACTCTTTATCAGTATAAAAGACACCTGTCCACAACTTCAAACAGTCAGACTCCAAACTCCACTATGACCAAGACCAAAGAGCTGTCAAAGGACACCAGAAACAAAATTGTAGACCTGCACCAGGCTGGGAAGACTGAATCTGCAATAGGTAAGCAGCTTGGTGTGAAGAAATCAACTTTGGGAGCAATTATTAGAAAATGGAAGACATACAAGACCACTGATAATCTCCCTCGATCTGGGGCTCCACGCAAGATCTCACCCCGTGGGGTCAAAATTATCACGAGAACGGTGAGCAAAAATCCCAGAACCACACGGGGGGACCTAGTGAATGACCTGCAGAGAGCTGGGACCAAAGTAACAAAGGCTACCATCAGTAAGACACTACGCCGCCAGGGACTCAAATCCTGCAGTGCCAGATGTGTACCCCCTGCTTAAGCCAGTACATGTCCAGGCCCGTCTGAAGTTTGCTATAGAGCATTTGGATGATCCAGAAGAGGATTGGGAGAATGTCAAATGGTCAGATGAAACCAAAATAGAACTTTATTGTAAAAATTCAACTTGTCGTGTTTGGAGGAGAAAGAACACCATACCTACTGTGAAGCATGGGGGTGGAAACATCATGCTTTGGGGCTGTTTTTCTGCAAAGGGACCAGGACGACTGATCCGTGTAAAGGAAAGAATGAATGGGGCCATGTATCGTGAGATTTTGAGTGAAAACCTCCTTCCATCAGCAAGGGCATTGAAGATGAAACGTGGCTGGGTCTTTCAGCATGACAGTGATCCCTAACACACTGCCCAGGCAACGAAGGAGTGGCTTCGTAAGAAGCATTTCAAGGTCCTGGAGTGGCCTAGTCAGTCTCCAGATCTCAACCCCATAGAAAATCTTTGGAGGGAGTTGAAAGTCCGTGTTGCCCAGCGACAGCCCCAAAACATCACTGCTCTAGAGGAGATCTGCATGGAGGAATGGGCCAAAATACCAGCAACAGTGTGTGAAAACTTTGTGAAGACTTACAGAAAACGTTTGACCTCTGTCATTGCCAACAAAGGGTATATAACAACGTATTGAGATGAACTTTTGTTATTGACCAAATACTTATTTTACCGAGGAATTTTACCAATTAATTCATTAAAAATCCTTCAATGTGATTTTCTGGATTTTTTTTTTTCTCATTTTGTCTCTCATAGTTGAGGTATACCTATGATGAAAATTGGAGACCTCTCTCATCTTTTAAGTGGGAGAACTTGCACAGTTGGTGGCTGACTAAATACTTTTTTGCCCCACTGTATATTCAGCTGGAAAATTTAGCACTTGGGCAGCCCAATTTGTTTCTTATTGCATCCTTTATTTGTTTAGTCATTTTTGTCAGTATTCTGGTACCTCTCCCTCTCCCACTGAGCTGCAGGAACATCTGCCTCTCTGTGTTCCGGGACTTCCAACCTTATAAATTAAGCACTGGGGATGCCTTATCGCAGGGGTGCCCAACCTGGGGCCCCTGGAATGTTCAGGTTTCTGTGGGAAATTTTCTCATTTCACTTCTTAATTGGTCCAAAGATTTGCAAATAATTTGCTGTTGTTGTGCACGGGTGCAAGGGTGCCACAGAACACATGCACAACAATGACAAATTATTTGCAAATCTTTGGACCAATTAAGAAGTAAAATGAGAAAATTTCTCACAGAAACCTGAACATTCCAGGAGCCCCAGGTTGGGCACCCCTGGCTTATCGGGTAGAAAAACTGCTTCAGTCCTGCCATCTAGGCTAACTACCTTAATGACCATGATTTTCAGTGCCAGACCAACCGAAAATATCAAAATAGGGCAGAATGACCCAGTATATAATTGACTGTGAGTTAAGCTATGGTCACAAAGATTCTTGTGAACGATGGGTTCACAAGAATCTCCCAGTCCCTACGAATTCTGGAGTTCGCAGAAATTCGTGGAGGGGGAACATGGTTTCTTATGGCTGTTCAATTCACCAGAGGAACTTGAGGCATTCTTGAGAAATGAGGTGTTTTTCTGTTGTACGATGGCCCGAGAGTTCTTATGTTCTTCGTAAGGGTGTCTTGGAATCTTCCTACAGCATACTTACTGCCATCTTAGGAAAATTTTTGTGCAACTCACGACACTCTCAAGTCATTGGTAGGAAGATCTTGTGGCTTAGAGCACATTTTGTCAACACAAATGTCGCACGAGTGATGCACTTCTACCTTATGAGCTCCTCACTACACCTTATGCACGCTATGCGAATCTGTACGGAATCTGTACGGATAACAATTCATATGTTTCCTACGACCACTGTAAGGAGCCCTCAAGAACAACGTAAGGTGTTCTTGAGGCATACTTATGGCCAGCATCTTGCATAGTTCTTACATTGTTCCTATCGCATTTGTACGGCCACCCTACAGTAGTTTTCTTGGGGCACTCGTAGAAGTCTTGAACAAGACCATCGACCTGGCCATGAACTTACGAATGGTCTACGAACACTGAATTCTCCTACAGCCGCCTTAAGAAGGCTATACGAAATGGTCCAAAAATGGTTTGTATGGTGTTCACAGCCGTTCAGAAGGGTATTTGTGACTGTAACGTTAATGAACCAACAGGGAACACTGATGTCTAGTAGGGTGACTAGATTTTACACAGAAGAGCCATAATAGCTCTACTCAGCACAGGGTTTCCTCTGGTAACATTTCTTGGTGGTGGCCCACCTCGTCAGAAATTTTACCGCCACGCCAAGGAGATATGAATTTATTAAGAAAAATATATGAAGCAGTTACTTTCCGCAAGCATGCACACGAACAATGTGCGTGGCCATCATCCGTGTGGAGTTTAGAAGCGCCCCGCCCGCACGAGTTTTCCAGTCAGTCAGCAGGCAGTGTCTCGCTAAGCGCAACTGTCCGACAGAAACATGAGTTTGTTAAAGTACTTTAAACACGGAAAAAAAAATCAGAAGAGATATGTAAGCACTGGCGTTTACCATGGTTTTAATCCGCTGGAAACGGGAGCAATAATGGAAGAGTCGCTTAGCTAAGAGATGTGGTTAGAATTCATATGCAGCCGGCTTCATATAAAGGGAAAGGCAAGGGGGACTGATGAATTGTTGAGGATATATTTCACCAGCCACTACAATATTAAGTTATGTTCTGTAGGAATTGCAGGAATGAAGAGACTGGCAATTTCTCTCTTTTCTTGCATGAGCAGGTGTGCCATTTTTATTCTCCAGCGGCAGTGACAAAAAGAAACGGCTAAAAACGCTAGCTTTCTTTTCACTCTAAACTGAGGTCCTTCAGCGGCTGCCTAGAGAGGTGCCTGATGAGAAAGCCTGAGAGCACAACTATAATTGCCTAAACAAATCATTCTGTACATGAACACATATTGTGGTGAATTATGTCTTTAGAGTCCGCTACAGTTCCCTATTATGTACCTGGCAAGTTAAGATGACCGAAATTCACGAAGTCAATGACTTTAATCCATCAGCAGCCTTCAGGCAAACTAAATGTGCCAACATTTGATTTCAAAATAAGGGAGGTTTTTCCTGCTGTCTGGGTCATGAGGAATTTCTAGGAAAAAAAACAAAAAACAAACTCTAAATATAAAGAAATATTGTAACAGAAATAACGGCATCCTTGGTCATTTAAGTTAATTCATTTCATTAAATACAATTGTGTTAATATTATAATCAGAATTAAATTATTGTTCTGTTCTGACTGCAAAATTATGGTCAAAAACGTAAATTGTTATAAGGAAAAAGTAAAAAAAAAATAAAATAAAATAACCACAGTCTGTTTCAAATTCCTCTAAAAAACCAGTAATTTTATTAAAAAAAAACAGACAAAAGTTAGTCATAAAATAATCCACAAATTTATAATAAAGTTTCAAATGTACAAGAAAAGTCAATTTTACAAGAGGAAATTACTAATTTGAGGAACATGGTTTCAACTTTAGATAGATTTACAGAGAAAAGTAGAAAACTATAAGAAAATTGTTAAAAAATTTTGAGAAAACCTCAAACCTTCAAGACTGAAGTCATTACTCAAGTTTTTAAGTGGGTGCTTTTTGTACCCTTAACTCAGCTAGAAATTTTTGGTTGTCTGCTTTTGATTATTAATTTCAAAGCACTGCTTTTACATGAGTAGAATTTCTGGTTACTATACCCACCTGATCATATAATTTAAGTATGCATGAGTATATTACTATTATAAATGTTTCTTTCCCTTCCCTACTCTCTCAATGGGAAAAAAGAAACACTAGAATAAAAATACAAAAAAATATACATATTTTTGTCACTTATGTAAACCATGACAAAAAAATCCTGCAGGACAAAACATGACACTTGATATTTTCTAACCTGTTTGTATACCACCATAGACAGAGAGAGAATCTGAATGAGACAGAGCTCAGAGAGGGCAAGACGAGACAGAAGAGAGGAGCCAAGGAGAGGAAAGTGTTCAGGCAGAAGAAGGAGAGAAGGAAAACACCACTAAAAAGTCTAAACACAGGATATCTGGGTGGGATCCCAACTGGCCCAATATTCAAACCTCGGTTGTACAATACTTCAGATGGTAAGTCCCATATGCAACTTTTCTGTGTGAAATTTTAAGAAGAAATAAATAGTATAAAAGTAACATATTCCGGTATGTTTACTGCCCCCCCCCCCGGAAAAATATGTTGCCACCGCACCAAGGTCTTTAAGCCAGAGGAAACACTGCACCAGCTAAGCTAACTCAGAGTACTGCTACCAGTAGGAGGGTTTAGATGTCATACTTGCAAATATCAAATCATGTAAAAAAAAAAAAATAAAATTTAGAGCCTCATGCTCTACAGCCTGTATGTAACTATTGCCTAAAAAATCCTCACTGAAACCCTGTTGAGATTGTGTTTTCTTCAGCTAACAGAACTTAGTAAGGGTAAGTGATGGTCAGCTGTAGCCTCCATATTCTCCCCCACACCAACCTGTTACCTCTGCTGTGTTGTTACAGCGTTCATGGAAAAGTGTGTAATGACCAGATCAGATTAAACCTAGAGAGAGACGGACAGCTATTTCTAATCACTTCAGAGAACATTACATTGACTTCATTTCCTGGAGCTCTCCCCATAAGCACTATTTTCACTAAAACTGGTTTTCTAATTAATGATTTACCTTATTGGGATAATTTTGGGTGGTTTATACCCCCCCCCCCCCCGTTGCACTGTGATGCTGTGTAAACTGATGTATTCCATTAAACATGGGTAATGCATACTGTATGTACACATGTAAGGGGGCTGTTGAAACTGTATTTTTGTGTCTGTAGTAAGAAGAAGAAGCCATCTCTATTGTCATTCAGTCCATATAGCCAGTCATGTACAGTAGAACGAAATTAAGTTTCTCCTATCTACAATATTAACCACATGTAGAATCAGAGGCTTTGCTGCCATGCAAGGTGCTGGCACAAACAACTATGAGCATACATAAATGTAAATGAGCGTACATAATATAATAAAGAATAGGCTTCCCGTCATTTCATGGACATGTAACCAAATTAAATATTATCCACTGCATAAGTCAGTGTACATACCTCTTGAGGTTTTGTGGGTCATGTGACTCATGCCAATGGCTAGTTACGTAGTTGCGTTGCAGGAGTCCTTTTTGCAGCCATGATTATATTATTGTCACGCAGGGATTATGAGTCTGTGATTGAGGTGGTCCGTCCAATATTTTTGTTGTCCAGTCCCAATGTTAAATGGTCGAACTGATCCAAATAGTGGTTAGCAGCTAACAGGGATTTAGATTCGGCACATTTCCGTGTTAGTTTCTACACACTTCGCTCACTTTTTCTTGCCATCTTCAGATGAAATAAAAAGTCAATCATCACATGCTATGTGGACGGACACCACATTTCTTTTTAGTACAAACTGCTTTATTTTTTTTAACAAGCATACACTAGGACACAGTGAGGCCAGAGCACAGGTGGAAGTCCTGGCTCCAGGAAGTAAAAGTCCTACCCCATATTTGTTCCAGCCATTCACTGACTCAGTTGATTCTGTACAGCTCTATAGCCAGGAAAATGAGCTCGTTATTTCCACCTTTGAAGGCAGTGTTTATCAGTATCAGCTTAGTTGGTGAATGACTGGAACAAATACGGGCTAGGACTGCTGCAGAAAATCAGCACGATGCCCCAGTAGAGGTGCTTCTAACCCCCAACCCTGGTCATTTAATTCCAGTATACCATCCGTGGAATGTTTTAGGGTTAGGGTTACTGGCTGAAATGGTAAGGGATTTAAATCTCGGGCTGGAAATCAGGTATGTGTCTGTTAGTATATTACCAATTTTCTCCAGAGTTTTAGGAAAAAATTGTTGCTACACAATTATTGGAGTATATAGGGTCTAATAATTACTTACATCCTCCCTATGGCTTCTGACCAAATTATTCAGCTGAGAGAGCTAACTCCTACTTGATTGAACAAATTAAAAACAAAAAAAGTCAATAGATCAAGGTCAGGTTGTGGGAGCTGTTTTACTGAACCTAAAAAAAAAAATCTTTTGATGCAGTGAATCACTACATTGTAGTTGCAAAAAAATATTTAGATAAACTTTTCTAATCCGGCCATGCTGTGTTTTCATCTTATCTGTGTGACAGACAACAATGCATAATGGTGAATAATGAAAGATCTTCTTTCTTAGCCTCTTAAAATTCTAGTTTTCCTCCCACAGAACATTTTACATTGGCTGGAAATTGACAGGAATGCTAAGGGGTTACCCCTTAGACCAGATGACAGTGCATGTAGATGAATGCCTTGGTTAATGGCAGAAAAGCTGAAATGCTAGTAATGCTGCTGTCCCAGCACTGCAAACAACTGCTAAATGTACGGCATTTTGCAAAGAATACTGTAGCTAAAAGTTTGAATGAATGAATCTTTATTTCGGATAGATAAAAGTACAGATTAAAAGAAACAGAATAATATAACAAAGGGGGAAGAAAATCCAACAAGGTCAAATTAGACAATAACTCCTCTGATTATACAGTTCAACATAAGTTATCCGAAATGGGTGATGGCTGAAGCAGCAGCTTATATTGCCCTCCCATATTCCATCCAAGAATTCAAAAGAAAAACAAAACAAGAGCGATTACAATTCAGAACAAAGCTAAGACAAAATGTGACAAAAAAACTAAGCTACAACACAACGCAGGCTGGATATGACAATCCTTATGTGATTTTACATGTCGTCTTGTATACTGTATATGTTTGGAGTATTTTTTCCTTTAGTTTTTGTTTAAATTGTCCAAGCGTTGTATATGATTTTAATTCAGGTCCAAAATCGTTCCATAATCTGACTTCTTGCACTGAAACAGTGTTGCTTGGTGGTAGTTCTCACTGAAGGTTTTTGAAATATACATGTTCCTCTGAAATGATATTGTTTCTCCCTTATTTGGAACAACTTTTGGATATTTGCGGGCAGTGATAGATTCTTCACTTTAAACATTATTACTGCAGTTTTAAAGTCAACCAGATCTTTCAACTTGAGAGCTTTTAATTTAAGAAAAAGTGGGTTTGTTGGTTCCCTGTAAGCTGCTTTGTTTATTATTCTAATAGCTCTCTTCTGAAGCATAAAGACTGGATATATGTTTGTTTTATATGTATTTCCCCATACCTCAGTACAATATGTCATGTATGGGAGTATTAATGAATGATACAAGGTATATAGTGTGGGTTGATTCAGCAAATATTTCACTCTGTGTAGTATTGCAATTGATTTGGATATTTTACCTTTAATATAATTAATATGTGACTTCTAACACAGTTTATTATCAATTATTACTCCAAGAAATTTAGTTTCGGATACCATTTCAATCTCTACACCATTTACACTGAGTTTAGATACTAAGTTGTTGTGATGGTTGTTAAAACTATAAATTTTGTCTTACTTAAATTGAGCGTTAATTTGTTTGAATCAAACCACAGTTTGAGCTTTCCTAATTCCTTTCTGAGTGTATCCAAAAGTTGTTCCAAATTGCTTCCACTGCATAATAAATTAGTGTCGTCGGCAAACAATATTAAATCCATTTTTTCTGAAACTTTACGTATATCATTTATATACATGTTGAATAACAATGGCCCCAAAACTGAACCCTGTGGGACTCCACAAGTAACCTTCAGTAACTGAGTTTTTGTGACCAACACATACATACTGATATCTATTCTTTTAAGTAACTACATAACCAGGACAGTGCTACCCCCCTAATACCACAATTTTGTAGTTTCTTTAATAATAAATTATGATCCACTGTATCAAATGTTTTTTAAGATCCAGGAATACCCCAACTGAATACTCTTTATTTTCAACGGCAGTTGATATTTTTTCTATAAATTTCATTAGAGCAAATGCAGTTGTCCTCTTGTGTCTGAACCCATATTGCTGCTCACACAATAAATTATTCTTCAGTATGAAGTTGTCAACTCTCTCATAGAATATTTTTTCAAGTATCTTGCAGGGATGGCAATTTTCCGCCGATCCACGGATTTCCGCCGATTTATTTTCAAATTGATCATTTCTGTGAATCGTCTAAATCCGTTGAGAAAATTTTAGGGGGGGTAAGGCACCTTATTGTTACTGATTTTAGCGAAAATCAACACGATTACATAAGCGCTCGGCGCTTCCCCGGGTCAAGTCTCGCGATAACCCGGATGTACTCAAGCTACTGCTGTATGGTAAACAGCCCTGCGATTGGATAGTTGCAAACAATTGGCCCAATCAAATGGCTCGTTGTATGCTTTGTCAAAAATTTATGGCGGATTGTTCTCAGGGATGTGATTTTTCCGGTAATTCACCGAATTCCGCTTTATTTTATCTTTCAGGAAGATTAAGTACATTAGCGGCTTATGGTCCACGAACGCAGTGAAGATGCACCCTTTCAGGCAGAACTGAAAGTGGCGTATGGCCAGGTGGAGAGCCATTAACTCTCTGTCGAACACGCTGTATTTACGCTCACTGTCGTGCAAAGACCTGCTAAAAAAAAAAAAAAGGTGAGCGGCTGCCAAGAACCGGCAACGCATTGCTCCATGACGGTCGCTATGCCCATGTCCGAGGCGTCGGTAGTGAGTGCTGTTTTAACCTCATAACGCCTGCTCCCGTTCAGGAGTCCAGTCGACTCTGTCCGCCGGTTTCCGTTTATTGAGTGCGGCGTACAACGGCTGTATGAGCTGGGCTGCGCGGGGGAGGAAAATGAACTGCTCAAGACTCAATGGAGATTGAAACTGGTGATCTGAAATGAATGCTGAAATTATAAAAAGTAATGGTATGTTGGAATTTTATTTCTATTATGGAATAGATAAAATTAACTGATTTTGATTTGATCAAGTGTTAAAGCATGTGATGGATAATGCTTGTTGGAATATTTTATTACCTCCGCCAAGGAGGTTATGTTTTCATCGGCATTGGTTTGTCTGTCTGTCTGTTTGTTAGCAACATAACTCAAAAAGTTATGGACGGATTTTCATGAAATTTTCACAGATTGTCAGAAATGGGGTATCCTACAGATGATTAGAGTTTGGTGGTGATCCGGATCACCGTCCAGAAGAAAACCGCCATGACGGAAAATGCGATTTTCGTCAATAACTACTCAACCACTAATCCTATCATTGTGAATCCAATTGCTAGTCATATGTTTTCATGGTCAAGGAATCTGAAAACGTACACAAACACTGTATGGGGGGAACTGTGGTGCTTGGTGGAGGTCTGCACTCTCCGAGTGCTTTTCTAGTTTAGGAATGCTATCTTCTTGGAACATAAGTCAATATTATACAGTAATAAGTGGCATTCAGCTGTTTGTTTTATGTCATTTAAGCACAGTTCTGGTACTTAAAAATCATAAAAACCCAGGAGCTTCGGGGGGCGAAGTGACAGTAAAGGTGAAAATTGGCTCAAAGTTCGACGAGGTAACAGAAACACTCACAGTTTCTGAAGAAACCAGAAAAGGAGATGAAGTTCAAAGTTCAGAGACTGACACAGCTTGCTGCCAAAAGGAAGAAAGTTTCACATTAGAAGTGACTTGGTGACCAGTGTAAATAGTGTAATAAACTCTTATAGAACTGTTAAATATGTTGGACTAAAGACAGTGAGACAACATTGAAGAAAAAGTAAGTTAACTTTTCATTAAATTTAATGATTTATCTAAGTCTAGTATTTCATTTTTTTTAATCATTTTTTTCAGTCTAAATTACTTCTGTTTTACTGAAAACCTCCCAGCTTCAAGGGGGCTGCGCCCCCCCGGCCCCCCCATAAGTCAATCGACCAATTAGATTTCAGCTGAAATCAGAATTTCCTGTTGCCATCCCTGATCTTGGAAAATTGCAGCAATAGTGAAATTGGTCTATAGTTGACTGTTATAAGATAAGATAAGATAAGATAAGCCTTTATTAGTCCCACAACGGGGAAATTCCAGGATTGCAACAGCACAGGGATAGCAACACTCAGAGCAACAATCAGAAGGCAAGGAAAAAAAAAAAAAAACAAGCAAGCAAGAGCAGCTAATATACATATGTACATATTACTATAAAATATATATATACACACACACACACACAGACACACAGTGCAGAGCATTGTAGCTGGATGGAATAAATATATGAATATATGAACACACAGTGCAGAGCATTGTAGCTAGATGGAATAAATATGTAAATATATAAACACCCACAGTACGGAGCATTGCAGCTAGGTGGAATAAATATGCAAGTATATAAACACACACAGTGCGGAGCAATGTAGCTAGATGGAATAATATGTAGATATATAAAAACACAGTGCGGAGCATTGTAGCTAGATGGAATAAATATATAGATATATAAATATAAACACACCCAGTGCTGAGCATTGTAGCTAGATGGAATAAATATGTAAATATATAAACACACACAGTGCAGAGCATTGTTGCTAGGTGGGATGAAACAGCATAACCGTCTATTTAGTTATCCTACATGGTATGATTATGTGCCCATACATATTCTCACCCTCCATAGCGACCGGTATGTTCCTAGTTGTATGCCGGAGCGGACCATTGTGTAAGTCTATTGCATCTTTTGCATTCAAAAAAAACTATTAGTTTGTTACGTCTTTTTGCTATCTCTGCGAGCAGCCCTGCTTAGGTTGTACAGTCTGACAGCCGTTGGTAGGAAGGACCTACGAAACCTCTCGGTTGTGCACCTGGGATGATGTAGTCTGCTGCTAAATGAGCTCCTCAGTGCATCCAGTATGTCCTGCATAGGGTGGAACTCGGACTCCAGCAGAGATGACAGTTTAGCCACCGTCCTTCTCTCTCCTATCTCCTCCATCGGATCAAGGCGTTGCCCCAGGACAGAGCTAGCTTTCTTAATCAGTTTGTTCAGTCTCTTCCTATCGGCTGCAGTAATGCCACTGCCCCAGCAGACCACTCCAAAAGTGATGGCTGATGCCACCACCGTGTCATAGAATGTCTTCAGCAGCGCCCCTTGTACACCAAAAGACCTGAGTCTCCTCAGCAGGAACAGCCTGCGCTGTCCCTTCTTGTAGAGTGCGTCAGTATTGTGTGACCAGTCTAGTTTATTGTTCAGATGAATACCCAGGTACTTATAGGATGTCACCATCTCGATGTCTGTTCCCTGTATATTTACTGGTGCTGTGAGGGGCTGCCCATGCCTGCGGCAGTCCACCACCAGCTCCTTAGTTTTCCTCGCGTTGATCTGGAGGCAGTTCCGATGGCACCAGTCCACAAAGTCCTGGATAAGCCCTCTGTACTCAGCTTCATCTCCGCTGGAGATGAGACCAACGATCGCAGAGTCATCAGAGAACTTCTGTAGATGGCAATGTGTTGTGTTGTGTGAGAAGTCCGCAGTATAAAGAGTGAACAGGAAGGGAGCCAGCACCGTTCCCTGGGGGGCCCCCGTGCTACCGATGATCGTGTCGGAAACACAGTCCCGGGTTCTCACAAACTGAGGCCGGTTCGTGAGGTAGTCTAGGATCCATGATGACAGGTGCTGGTCCACCCCTGCGCGCAGCAGCTTGTCCTTCAGGATCATCGGTTGGATGGTGTTGAAAGCACTGGAGAAGTCAAAGAACATGATCCTCA
This sequence comes from Pholidichthys leucotaenia, assembly GCA_020510985.1. Classification (NCBI taxonomy): domain Eukaryota; kingdom Metazoa; phylum Chordata; class Actinopteri; order Cichliformes; family Pholidichthyidae; genus Pholidichthys; species Pholidichthys leucotaenia. The sequence continues at coordinate 261,335,792 of CM035841.1, read as the reverse complement.
CCATATTCCCGGGCTTCTCCAGGTGGGACAGTGAACGGTGAAGGAGGAAGATCACCGCATCCTCCACCCCAATGCCATGCTGGTAGGCGAACTGGAGTGGATCCATCGCTGGTTCCACCAGGGGGCGGAGATGAGCAAGGAGCAGTCTCTCCAGGGTCTTCATCAAGTGGGACGTCAAGGCCACCGGTCTGAAGCTGTTCAGGTCTTTGGGGTGGGAAGTTTTTGGTACAGGTACCACACAAGATGTTTTCCACAGCTGTGGTACCCTCCCCAGTTTCAGGCTCATGTTGAAGATATACGTCACAATCCCACACAGCTGGTCTGCACAGGACTTGAGGAGCTGTGCGCTGATGCCGTCCGGACCCGACGCCTTCCTCGCCTTGATCTTCCTCAGCTCCGTCCTCACCTGGGTCTTGGTCAGGGTCAGGATGGGGGGCTGTGTGTTGGGAGTGGGGGGGGTGTCGGTGGAGTGGGGAGTGGGCAGCAGGACTTGATTTCTTAGAGGCAGCAGTGGTTGTTGTGCAGACAGGGGGGAGGGCGGTTGGTCAAATCTATTGAAAAACAGATTCAGGTTGTTCGCCCACTCCCTGCCCCCCGTGGCCTGGGGGGAGGTATTCTGGAGCCCCGAGATGGTTTTGAGGTTTCTCCAGACCCCGCTGATGTCGCTCTGTTGCAGCTTGTCCTCCATCTTCTTCCTGAAGCTGTCCTTGCCTTCTCTGATCTTTCTCCTCAGCTCCCTCTGTATGGACTTCAGCATCTCCCTGTTCCCCGACCTGAAGATCCTCTTCTTCTCTCTCAGAAGTGTTTTTATCTCAGGGTTGATCCAGGGTTTGTTGTTTGAGTGACGCCGTATGGTCTTGGTGGGAACGGATTTGTCCACACAGAAGCTGAGGTAGCCCGTGAAGGTGTGAATGAGGCCATCGATGTCCTCACCATGTGGATCGCAGAGCTGCTTCCAGGCAGTGGCTTCAAAACAGTCCTTTAGAGTGTCCATTGTCTCCTCAGACCATAACTCCACAGTGTGCATGGCCGGAGGTTGTCTGTGCACTAGGGGTTTGTACACCGGTCGGAGATGAACCAAGTTGTGATCCGATCTCCCAAGTGGGGGGAGTTGTGATGAGGTGTACGCCTCCTTAGTGTTTGCGTAGAACAAATCCAGTGTTTTATTGTCTCTAGTGTGGCATGTGACATACTGGGTGAAAGTGGGCAGAATGGGAGACAGTGAAACGTGGTTGAAATCGCCTGAGATGAGGAGAAGAGCATCTGGGTGTTCTGTCTGCAGCCTGCTGGTTACTGAATGGATGACGTCACGCGCTGTCCCAGCGTTCGCCGTCGGATTTGCATAAACAACAATGCAGATCACGTGTGAGTGTTCTCTCGGGAGATATGTAGGCCTCATGCTAACAGCTAGCAACTCAATGTCTTTGCTGCAGTGTCGTTGTTTAACAGTGATATGTCCCGGTCTGCACCAGTTGTTGTTAACATACATTATCACTCCACCGCCCCTAGTTTTGCCACTCTCTGGTGTTCGGTCAGCTCGTATCATGTGAAAACCCTCCAGCTCAATGTTAGCATCTGCTGCTAGTTCAGTTAGCCACGTCTCAGTAAACAAAAGGAGAGAGCACTCCCGGTAAGTGCTATCATAACGGGAGATAGCCGCTAGCTCATCTAACTTTCCCAGTATCGACCGTACATTTCCCATGACAACAGATGGAAGGGAAGGTCTGTACCTTATATTTTTTGTCCTCCGCCTTACTCCAGCCCGGCAGCCGCGGCGTTTTCGCCTCAGTTCTCTCGGTATGTCGAGTTTTTCCAGTGGGACCGGGTGGCGGTTAAATGCTAGCAGCTCTTCCCTGTTGTATCGTATCCTGTAATAAACAGTGGCTCCGTCCACCGGCTCAGGAGACATTTGGGACGATCTGTGTGTCCGTGATATAAGTGGGGTGAAAAAAAAAGTGATCAAAAGAGAGAGGAAGGGAAAAAAAAAACTCGGAATCGAGCCGCTGTTGCAAAAGGCAGCCGACTCGTGTGGCGCCGAGAGGAAGGAACCTAAGTTATCTTAGGTTGTTGGTTTTTTTTACACCTAATTACATGGTACATTGAGTGGTAGCCCTCCTTGAAATTTTGCATAATGTACAGTACTTGATAGAATCTGTCATCATTTGGTACGATTTTAATCAAACATTCGAAAAATGAAAAATTTGAATCAAACCACTTTGGATTGTCTCCTTTTCTGCTCACATCTGGTTTCAAAAACAGCAAGCTGGTGACAATAGAAGTGCCCAGCTGAAAGTTTCTTTTCAGGATTTCATAAATCCTTATAACCCCTTTAAACATGGGTAGAGATCGCTGAGTGATGGAAAAAAATGGCCAGATCTCTCAACAGTCTTTGAATGATATTTCAGTGATCTTCCTGTAATCGCTACAGTGTCCTCAAAGTTTTGGCTTAGTCCAAAACACACAAGGATCTCCCAAACATTCACAAAGAAACTGAGTTTTCAAGGCTTTACTAAATCATTGAGAGATCGGGGCAATTTTTGATCTCTCAGTGGTCACACAACAGTCTCCGTGCTGTGTAAAGGCCTGTCTGTGCCTGACGTGCTGGTTCTCATGAACAGAAAATGACATCACAACTGGTGCCACGCAGTGAACTTTGGTGTCTTTTTGGCTGGCCATACACCTCCCAATTTTTGTAACTTGCCATGTTATAGAAAACTACTGTAAAACATGAATTTCTTTATATACAGTGCTTTCGGAAAGTATTCACAACGCTTCACTTTTTCCACATTTTGTTAGCCTTATTCCAGAATGGATTAAATTCAATTTTCCCTCAAAATTCTACACACAATACCCCATAATGACAACTTTAAAAAAGTTTTTTTGAGATTTTTGCCAATTTATTAAAAATAAGAAACTAAGAAATCACAGGTACATAAGTATTCACAGCCTTTGCTCAATACTTTGTTGATGCACCTTTGACAGCAATTATAGCCTCAAATCTTTTTGAATATGATGCCACAAGCTTGGCACACCTATCTGTGGGCAGTTTGGCCCATTCTTCTTTGCAGTACCTCTGAAGCTCCATCAGGTTGGATGGGAAGCGTTGGTGCACAGCCATTTTCAGATCTCTCCAGGGATGTTCAATTGGATTCAAGCCTTGGCTCTGGCTGGGCCACTCAAAGACATTCACAGAGTTGTCCTGAAGCCACTCCTTTGATAACTTGGCTGTGTGCTTAGGGTTGTTGTCCTGCTGAAAGATGAACCGTCGCCCCCGTCTGAAATCAAGAGCGCTCTGGAACAGGTTTTCATCCAGGATGTCTCTGTACATTGCTGCATTCATCTTTCCCTCTATCCTGACTAGGCTTCCAGCTCCTGCCACTGAAAAACATTCCCACAGCATGATGCTGCCACCACCATGCTTCACTGTAGGGATGGTATTGGCATTGTGATGAGCTGTGCCTGGTTTCCTCCAAACATGACACCTGGCATTTACACCAAAGAGTTCAGTCTTTGTCTCATCAGACCAGAGAATTTTGTTTCTCATGGTCTGAGAGTCCTTCAGGTGCCTTTTGACAAACTCCAGGTGGGCTGCCATGTGCCTTTTAATAAGGAGTGGCTTCCGTCTAGCCACTCTACCATACAGGCCTGATTGGTGGATTGCTGTAGGGATGGTTGTTCTTCTAAAAGGTTCTCCTCTCTCCACAGAGGAACGCTGGAGCTCTGACAGAGTGACCATCGAGTTCTTGGTAACCTCCCCGACTAAGGCCCTTCTCCCCCGATTGCTCAGTTTAGACAACCAGCCAGCTCTGGGAAGAGTCCTGGTAGTTCCGAAGTTCTTCCATTTATGGATGATGGAGGCTACGGTGCTCATTGGGACCTTCAAAGCAGCAGAAATTTTTCTGTACCCTTCCCCAGATTTGTGCCTCGAGACAATCCTGTCTCAGAGGTCTACAGACAGTTCCTTTTGACTTCATGCTTAGGTTTGTGCTCTGACATGCACTGTCAACTGTGGGACCTTATATAGACAGGTGTGTACCTTTCCAAACCATGTCCAATCAACTGAATTTACCACAGGTGGACTCCAATTAAGTTGTAGAAACATCTCAAGGATGATCAGTGGAAACAGGATGGACCTGAACTCAATTTTGAGCTTCATAGCAAAGGTTGTGAATACTTACGTGCATGTGATTTTTTTAGTAGTTTTTATTTTTAATAAATTTGTAAAAATCAAAGAAAAAAAACTTTTTTTCACGCTGTCATTATGGGGTATTGTGTGTAGAATTTTGAGGGGAAAAAAAGAATTTAATCCATTTTGGAATAACGCTGTAACATAACAAAATGTAGAAAAAGGGAAACACTGTGAATACTTTCCGGATGCACTGTATTTTTGTTGGGGAAAAATTAATCACCCTTAAATAACTGAGAAGAGAATCGATCAAATGAATTAAATGAGTTTATTACTTGCAGCAAGGGAGCAATGCGCACAACAGAAGGTTGGGAATAATGCTCAATTAGGCAGTCCAGTTGAGACTTTTTATACAGTACAGCAGTATCTGTCTACATAGATAATGGAAGTTTGTCGCAGGAGTGGGAACAGAAACAGCTATGTGACTGGCCTTGGAGACATCTGGATGTTTTGATCAACTGCTGACTTGACATTCCTTTCCTCTTACTCAATGGCTCAGTCAGTGCTTTTTCACTCAGATGACACAGCGCTGATGTAAATAGACAGCAATTGTATCATTTGAGTAGAACACACAGTACCTTCCACTCAGACACCACATCACTTGCTATGTTTACATGGACACAAGTAACCGGATTAAAAGCCTGATCGGAATAAAAATGCTTCATGTAAACATGCCAATCTGAATATTCTAACCCGATCACGCTCATTCGAATCAAAATTTCATTCCGATTGAGAGGGGTGGGTTATGCCGATTGTTAATCGGAATGGTGTGCATGAAAACACTTATTCCGAACGTAGGGCAGAAAATATGTTTACTGTGCATGTCTGTACACTAGCCGCACGTCGACGTGACGTATTTTCGCCTTAGCAGCAGCTAGCAGAAAACATAGCGGGAGTAAAACAAAACTGGTCTGCATCATCCTGCTGTCTCCCTCTTTTCGTCATATGCAGAAGTATGTACTTGTAGCTTCATTACGGAGACCAGCAGAAGCAAAAGTACAGTCTGAATAACACAATACAGGTCAATTTCGACACGAAGCGGGGCTTGCTAACACTGGAAGTTGCTTCTTCTTCTACTATTTTCGGAATGTCGAAATGTCGATGTGCGCATGTCAAAATGATTTATTCCGTTCAAACGTGTGACACATGGAAACACACCTCCTAATCAGATCAGCTTTTTCAGGATCCATGTAAACAGTAAAATTCTGATCTGAATTGAAATCAGATTGAAGAAATTTTGCCCATGTAACTGTGGCCACTGATGAAAATAAAACAATTGTTTTGGCTGAGCAGAACACATTTCAAACTGAAACAAAACAATAAAATAATACATGATCAAAAATAAATATTGTCCTTCAATTTTTCATGATGTATTACTTTCTATTGCACATTGCTTAGATGTGAGTTCATTTGTTTGTCGACCTTGAGCTCTGGCTTCAAACAGTTTCAGCTAGTCTCTCTCAGCCAGTATGTGTATAAAAGATCTATGTTGTTTTGTCACAGTCAGAGCTCTCGCTGAACAAAGAATGGCTCAATCACCTTTTTAAGCTACAGTCACAAATACCTAGACAAATAGCTGCGAACACCGTACGAATGATTTTTGGACCATTTCGTACGGCCCACCAAGGTGCTGTGTCTTGGTGTCTGTGGCCTGGTAAGATAAGATAAGATAAGATAAGCCTTTATTAGTCCCACAACGGGGAAATTCCAGGATTGCAACAGCACAGGGATAGCAACACTCAGAGCAACAATCAGAAGGCAAGAAAAAAAACAAGCAAGCAAGAGCAGCTAATAAACATATGTACGTATTACTATAAATATATATATATACACACACACACAGACACACAGTGCAGAGCATTGTAGCTGGATGGAATAAATATATGAATATATGAACACACAGTGCAGAGCATTGTAGCTAGATGGAATAAATATGTAAATATATAAACACCCACAGTACGGAGCATTGCAGCTAGGTGGAATAAATATGCAAGTATATAAACACACACAGTGCGGAGCAATGTAGCTAGATGGAATAATATGTAGATATATAAATATATAAACACACACAGTGCAGAGCATTGTTGCTAGATGGAATGAAACAGCATAACCGTCTACTTAGTTATCCTACATGGTATGATTATGTGCCCATACATATTCTCACCCTCCATAGCGACCGGTATGTTCCTAGTTGTATGCCGGAGGGGACCATTGTGTAAGTCTATTGCATCTTTTGCATTCAAAAAACTATTAGTTTGTTACGTCTTTTTGCTATCTCTGCGAGCAGCCCTGCTTAGGTTGTACAGTCTGACAGCCGTTGGTAGGAAGGACCTACGAAACCTCTCGGTTGTGCACCTGGGATGATGTAGTCTGCTGCTAAATGAGCTCCTCAGTGCATTCAGTATGTCCTGCATAGGGTGGAACTCGGACTCCAGCAGAGATGACAGTTTAGCCACCGTCCTTCTCTCTCCTATCTCCTCCATCGGATCAAGGCGCTGCCCCAGGACAGAGCTAGCTTTCTTAATCAGTTTGTTCAGTCTCTTCCTATCGGCTGCAGTAATGCCACTGCCCCAGCAGACCACTCCAAAAGTGATGGCTGATGCCACCACCGTGTCATAGAATGACTTCAGCAGCGCCCCTTGTACACCAAAAGACCTGAGTCTCCTCAGCAGGAACAGCCTGCGCTGTCCCTTCTTGTAGAGTGCATCAGTATTGTGTGACCAGTCTAGTTTATTGTTCAGATGAATACCCAGGTACTTATAGGATGTCACCATCTCGATGTCTGTTCCCTGTATATTTACTGGTACTGTGAGGGGCTGCCCATGCCTGCGGCAGTCCACCACCAGCTCCTTAGTTTTCCTCGCGTTGATCTGGAGGCAGTTCCGATGGCACCAGTCCACGAAGTCCTGGATAAGCCCTCTGTACTCAGCTTCATCTCCATTGGAGATGAGGCCAACGATCGCAGAGTCATCAGAGAACTTCTGTAGATGGCAGTGTGTTGTGTTGTGTGAGAAGTCCGCAGTATAAAGAGTGAACAGGAAGGGAGCCAGCACCGTTCCCTGGGGGGCCCCCGTGCTACTGATGATCGTGTCGGACACACAGTCCCGGGTTCTCACAGACTGAGGCCGGTTCGTGAGGTAGTCCAGGATCCATGATGACAGGTGCTGGTCCACCCCTGCGCGCAGCAGCTTGTCCTTCAGGATCATCGCTGGAGAAGTCAAAGAACATGATCCTCACCATATTCCCGGGCTTCTCCAGGTGGGACAGAGAACGGTGAAGGAGGAAGATCACCGCATCCTCCACCCCAATGCCATGCTGGTAGGCGAACTGGAGTGGATCCATCGCTGGTTCCACCAGGGGGCGGAGGTGAGCAAGGAGCAGTCTCTCCAGGGTCTTCATCAAGTGGGACGTCAAGGCCACCGGTCTGTAGCTGTTCAGGTCTTTGGGGTGGGAAGTTTTTGGTACAGGTACCACACAAGATGTTTTCCACAGCTGTGGTACCCTCCCCAGTTTCAGGCTCATGTTGAAGATATACATCACAATCCCACACAGCTGGTCTGCACAGGACTTGAGGAGCTTTGCGCTGATGCCGTCCGGTCCCGGCGCCTTCCTCGCCTTGATCTTCCTCAGCTCCGTCCTCACCTGGGTCCTGGTCAGGGTCAGGATGGGGGGCTGTGTGTTGGGAGTGGGGGGGTGTTGGTGGAGTGGGGAGTGGGCAGCAGGACTTGATTTCTTTAGAGGCAGCAGTGGTTGTTGTGCAGTCAGGGGGGAGGGCGGTTGGTCAAATCTATTGAAAAACAGATTCAGGTTGTTCGCCCACTCCCTGCCCCCTGTGGCCTGGGGGGAGGTATTCTGGAGCCCCGAGATGGTTTTGAGGTTTCTCCAGACCCCGCTGATGTCGCTCTGTTGCAGCTTGTCCTCCATCTTCTTCCTGAAGCTGTCCTTGCCTTCTCTGATCTTTCTCCTCAGCTCCCTCTGTACGGACTTCAGCATCTCCCTGTTCCCTGACCTGAAGATCCTCTTCTTCTCTCTCAGAAGTGTTTTTATCTCAGGGTTGATCCAGGGTTTGTTGTTTGAGTGACGCCGTATGGTCTTGGTGGGAACGGATTTGTCCACACAGAAGCTGAGGTTGCCCGTGAAGGTGTGAATGAGGCCATCGATGTCCTCACCATGTGGATCGCAGAGCTGCTTCCAGGCGGTGGCTTCAAAACAGCCCTTTAGGGTGTCCATTGTCTCCTCAGACCATAACTCCACAGTGTGCATGGCCGGAGGTTGTCTGTGCACTAGGGGTTTGTACACCGGCCGGAGATGAACCAAGTTGTGATCCGATCTCCCGAGTGGGGGGAGTTGTGATGAGGTGTACGCCTCCTTAGTGTTTGCGTAGAATAAATCCAGTGTTTTATTGTCTCTAGTGTGGCATGTGACATACTGGGTGAACGTGGGTAGAATGGGAGACAGTGAAACATGGTTGAAATCGCTTGAGATGAGGAGAAGAGCATCTGGGTGTTCTGTCTGCAGCCTGCTGGTTACTGAATGGATGACGTCACGTGCTGTCCCAGCGTTCGCCGTCGGATTTGCATAAACAACAATGCAGATCACGTGTGAGTGTTCTCTCGGGAGATATGTAGGCCTCATGCTAACAGCTAGCAACTCAATGTCTTTGCTGCAGTGTCGTTGTTTAACAGTGATATGTCCCGGTCTGCACCAGTTGTTGTTAACATACATTATCACTCCACCGCCCCTAGCCTTGCCACTGTCTGGTGTTCGGTCAGCTCGTATCATGTGAAAACCCTCCAGCTCAATGTTAGCATCTGCTGCTAGTTCAGTTAGCCACGTCTCAGTAAACAAAAGGAGAGAGCACTCCCGGTATGTGCTATCATAACGGGAGATAGCCGCTAGCTCATCTAACTTTCCCAGTATCGACCGTACATTTCCCATGACAACAGATGGAAGGGAGGGTCTGTACCTTATATTTTTTGTCCTCCGCCTTACTCCAGCCCGGCAGCCGCGGCGTTTTCGCCTCAGTTCTCTCGGTATGTCGAGTTTTTCCAATGGGACCGGGTGGCGGTTGAATGCTAGCAGCTGTTCTCTGCTGTATCGTATCCTGCTATAGACAGTGGCTCCGTCCACCGGCTCAGGAGACATTTAGGACGATCTGTGTGTCCGTGATATAAGTGGGGTGAAAAAAAAAAGACGGATCAAAAGAGAGAGGAAGGGAAAAAGACTCGGAATCGAGCCGCTGTTGCAAAAGGCAGCCGACTCGTGTGGCGCCGAGAGGAAAAAAAAAAAAAAAAAAAAAAAAAAAGGTAGCATGAGCGGCTGTAAAAAAAAAAAATAAATTAAAAAAAATGACACTCTGACCTCTACTGGTTTGAAATAGTTATTACAATACCTTTTTTCGCTGTGGCATTGACAGAAATGGTGAGTTAAATTTGTGTTTATTTCAAAAACAAAGTGTTATTTTGAAATTCTGGCAAATTGAAAGTTGAGAAAATATGGTAATACAATGATACAAGCCTTTAGTTCCACTTAACCCAGTGACTGTGGATGGCGCTCTATTGCGCCGTCAGACCCTAGTGGTGAAGGTTTTTTCAAGAAAATATTCAGTTCAGATGTCAGAGATTTCCAAAGCTATAACTTGAAAGTGGTAAGAGATAATGGCTTACTATCAATTAGAAAGATGTAGAATATGATCCAAAGTTTGAAATAGGCATAAATTTACACATCTAATTTGCATAATGCCACGGCAGCCATATCAAATTACATAACTTTCAGTCAAAAGTGGACTTTGGACATATTTACACAAAGAATGGTTCTGCTTTTTTTTGTCACCGTTTGTTGTTTTGGGCATTTTGTTTTCTTCAAAGTATATGAACCAGAAAATCAGTACAATGTAAACAAAAAAATAAACAAACACAGACATTTGTCACTTACCACAGCAATCGGTAACGTCCATATGTGTTTGTCTAAAATTTTCTTCCTCTCTGGTGTAAATAAGGATGCTTCTATGTCCGCCATAATTCCTCCAAGGTAAGAGCAGTAAGTTATGTGTCTGCCACCTTGTGAGGTGGAATTCTTAGTTCAACTGGGGAGTGTTTGGCACGTCAGAGTCACAGGTGCAGTGCCTGTCACAGTGGTGGCGCTAGCCGTTCATGCAGTCAACAATGTGAAAGGGTTAATTTTGACCGGGCGAGCTGAAACCGTGATGGACAGATACACACAGCCACAAACCGATGCACTAAGCGATTACTGTATGCCTCCGTTTCACCAAGGCATAATAAACATACTCTATATTGAAGACATGAGTGTCTTGGTGGTTTATTAAGTAGTTGTGATCAGGACTGAGTTTTTGTGAACAGACGATAAACTTTAACCCCCCACCCACCCCCACCTCCACCTGTCCACGCCACCTCGTGTAGATCATCTGCTTATTCATGACCAGCAATAACTCGATCACTGCCTCAGACAGCACGGGGAAATTACAGTCATTTGTCTCCATCTCCTCTAGTCATGCCGGCCCCCCTTTGCCTTTTGTTCAATCCAGGACACCTGTACCTCCGTCCTTTCTCTCCTCCTCGGCCATCCCATTCCGCTCTTTTCTCTTTCACTGAAAAATGTGGATGATCTGGATGATATCCTCAACCAATCACTGCTAAAATGACACAAGCTTCAGCACAGTTTAGCATCAGCTTTTCAGACAGCCAGAAAGCATAAAGGGCAGGTCACCTCCACATCACAACAGGTGCATTGCTGTGAAGGCAACTTGGCGAGCCACCCATGGTCTGTTATTAAGGCAGCTGGGGGTGGATGCTTAATTGCAGCCCCCTCCCCTCCTCACAAAATTGCTACTTTCTGTTTGAGTCTGTCATCATTGTGCTGAAGCCTGATGTCAGTTTTGCTCTTAAAGCGTTTGTCACCTCATTGTCACTCCTGTTTTTGTGCTTAACAGATAATCAGCCCCCATTTTTAGGTTGAAGAAATGTGGTGTAGGTTGTGTTTCAGAGATGATCTGGCAACTTTGGTGACACTAGACAAACAAAACTTATTATGGATTGTTGTAAGACATTTTAATAAAGTGCTTGAAGGCTTTGAAATTACATGTTTTCCAGAAGAAATAACAGAACACAACAAGGCTAGGAGATGGCGTTCGAACGCAGGAGAAAATGTTGGCAGGTACAGGAGTGTTTGTAATTCCTATAAACTATAAACTAAATTTGCAACTTTATTCTCAAAAATTTACAACTTTTTTCCTATAAATTTTCAGCTTTTTTCTCAAAGATTTGCAACTTTTTCTTGTAAATTTGCACCTTTATTCTTGTAGATTTGCATCTTTTTTCCTAAAAATTTGTAACTTTTTTTCTTTCAGATTTGAAACTTTTTTATTGTAAATTTACTATATACTGAAATAAATTATAATAACATCACATATAATTCTCACAGGTGTTAATGAAATATCTTGTGGCATGCTTTGGTGAAATATCTCAGGAATAAAAGCACCAAGGTGCTGATGCTTCGGTGCCTATGGCAGGGAGGCATGGGGTGGGGGCTGTAAAAAACGCACACTGCCACCTGTACTGGCCCAGCATAGTTATTACTATACCATTTTTCCACAGCTCCAGTAACCATAAAGGAGAGGTAAATTTTTGTTTATTTTGATAACAAAACCGTATGTGGAAATTGTGCCAAATAAAAATTTGATAAAATATGGCGATACAATGATACCAGCCTTCAGTTCCACTTGATTTTGACCAGGCAAGCTGGAAAGCTGGTCACAGACAGCTACACACAAAGATGCATGTAATGATTATAGTATGCCTATATTGCTTTGCACTGAAGCATAATGAATGTAACCAAGCAGCCCCCAGTACAGAGGAAAAATAGGATATTGAAAGAAAAATAACTTGACATAACATAAGCTTTAAGAATCAAATGTACTAGTTGTAGGAGTAATTACTCAGGGATGAGAATCATCCGCGGATCCGCGGAATTCCACGGATTTGATCATATCTAGGGTCATTCTCGTGAATCGTCTAAATTCGAGGAGAAAATTTTAGGGTGGGGGGGTGGTATGTTATGACCGGCGAGTCGTATTTTCGATTGGCTACTAAAATCCACCATGCAGAACGCGCTACCCAGCAAGATCAGTAATGTAATGTAACAAGGCCACTGATTGGCTGATACTTATTGAAGCAACCAATCAGCGATTTTGTTAGATTTCCTTTGTCATATCCAACACGTGGAGCGAAATGCAAATGGCGGGCAGTTCAATCAGTTCAATCAACCAAGTTTTCCCGATTTCTTGAAAATGGTGAACCTAAAACTCACAAAAGACAACAAAGCAAGAATTTTAGAAATCGACAAAGGGATAAGGAACAAGTTTCCTTGGGAATGGCTCGAAAAAACTGTGTCAATGACTGTAAAGATCGGTAAAAATACCGAAGTTGTGGTTGAAAAAATGGCCGACTTCATAGCGAAATGCGAAGTACCAGGGAAAGCCCAGTGTGTTTATTGCAACAATTTCTTGAGTTACAGATCTCGTGGTTGTGTTGCCTTAGTTGAACACTGTTCAAAACAGAAACATCTCAAAATTGTGGCTACAAGGAGATCGAACTACTCGCTCGGTGCTGCATTCAAAACGATTGATGGACACGGTCAAATTCAGATGCCAGTCAATCAAAGTTCATCACTATCGGCCCCGATTACAGCAATTAGTGATCGGAAAACACATTCCAAGGTAAGATTTTTTTTCTCGTTATAAGTAATGTACTTGAGAATTTCCGCGTAATGAATTTGTTATGAAATAGCATGTGTAAGTTGTGATGTCATGCCTGTTTTGAAACACTAATTGCATTTGAATGCTGATAATCCATTGTTAATAGATAAATGTTATTACATATTTTCTCACAATTTGAAATGCAATCTTAAGAATTTTGAATATAATTTATCATTTTTTGTTTCACTAGGAGGAGTTACATAATGCATGTGTAAGTTTTTTTTGTCATGGGTGGTGATGGGTTGCCTTTCCTAAGATATCTTTGCTTTTATTAGTAAACATAATTTCTTTATGGTCATTGCATAAAAATATTAAACATCTTTTAGATTTTACTTACTTTCTGAGATTATCTTTCAAATATTAAAATATACTAATATGCAACTTTTTTATATTCCAAGAAACACTAACAAATGCACACATTAAATCAAAATGTTTGCAGAATGTCAGTATATTTTAATAAATGGGTGATGGACTTGGTGATGGAATTTTGTTAATATTTATAATTTATTTTACTTGGTTAAATTATTTTGTCTGTTCTAGAACTATGTCAATGTAATTCTGTGTCAGTTCTAAATATATTAACCCCTTGCACTCTGGTCAATTTCCCTAAAAACGCCTAAAAATAACGTACCCAAAGTAAATCAAAAGCTGTTCTTCAACCCTTTGCAGCATCTTCATGGGGTTGGTCTCATTTAAAAGAAAACACTTTGAATTTTTTGGCAAAACAGTCATAATCTCTCTAAGTGCGCCTGCCACTGAGTAACAGTCATCTAAACATACTGAACTTGAAGAAAATAAATTTTGCCTGGGTGTTTTTTTGGATACAAATGCTTGCAAATAACACACAGCTGTCAGATCTGGGCTGGAAAATGCAACAGAAATGTAGAACCAAGTGTTATCCAGCTGAGGTCAAAATTTTGTAACAATACCACAAAAAATGAATATATTACACAGCTTTTTTCTCAGGTTGTTCCCAGGCGTTTTTGAACTATGCCAAATTGTGCCAAATGGCACAGTTTGGAAAAACATCTGTAACTTTTGAATGATTCAATATAGAAGCTTGATGTTGGGCTCTAATGAAAGGTGACACTCAGGGCTGCGTGTGTGTGTGTGGGGGTTGTTTATTCATTCATGAATGAATGAACAAACAAGCCCCCACACACAAAGAAGCATGCCACGTAAAAAATGTGTGGCTTTTTTTTTACAAGAAAAAATAACCTACAGTCCACTAAAAATTATACTAAAATATCTAATGTAGAAGATAACAACCCCCCCCGCTACAGAGGACAGACATCGCTCATCGCTACATGACGGACCGCGGGGACGGTGCGCTGCGGTCTACTACGCACAGTTGTACTAAAATATCTGCAGTAATATCTGCAATCCGCTACAGAAGAGTAGCGGGGGGGGGGGGGGGCCCTTCACGGTCCGGACGCGGCGCACGGACCGGTCCGTCATGTTGCGATGACGCACAGTTGTAATTTACCGATCGGTCAAAAGTCATTTTGATTACAATTTTCAGGGATAAAAAATAATTTAGCTTATAACACTTACCTGTCCACAACAGCAGTGTCGCTGGCGAACTTCTCTTCCTCATTGTCAGACAAACATGACGCTGGTCCGCTTGTTACGGACTCGTGGTTCTGGTCACGCAACCCAGTCAAACCATAATTCCATTATTGCGGTTTTGCGCTTCCATGATTGCGGTTTTGGCAAACGATTTTTCAAAACAAATAAGAACAGTAGTAAGAAAAAAAGACTGGCGAACGCGTGTGTGTCACCCAGCGGCTTACACAAAACAGATTTTACGCACGGGACGCACGCTTTCAATCGTGGAACTTCTCTGCTTCAATTGGCTCCCTGCATTTGCAGCTGTTGGTAGGCGGGTCCTTCTTGCTAGGTTTTCAGTCATTGGTTCTTCAAGGTTTCAGAAACCCAATTCAAGGCTCTTATTAGTCGAATGAGAGGTCAATCAAATCTAAACCAATCAAAGCACTCCTTTGGCTTTCTGTTCGCGGCTGTGCGTCCTAGGGCGCCCTCGTGCACCCTAGGACGCAGAGACGTGACTGCCCACGGTATCCCAGAGTGCAAGAGGTTAAATAGTAGTAAAATATAATTTAGTATTATTACATCAACATACCACTCAGATATCATAAATTTACACATGTGATGCAGCAGCAGATTAAAAAGGTAAACTATAAATGCATTTGTACTTACTTCTAACTTTAAATATAAGACCACATTTGAGCATTCTAAAACACCAGATTTCATTAGCTGCGTGCCCCAAGACCCCTGGCTTATAGTTTCCTCTTTTTTTCCCAAACCCCATTCTCATCCCTGATTACTGTAGTGTTTTAATATTGAAATTGCTGCATAATTGAAGCACAGAACTTACTTGGAAAGGGTTTTTTTCCTTCACTCAGCTATCCGCTATGATCTGCCATGTTTTAGAGGCGAGGAATGTCGGACTTGTAATTTTTACCGATGAGAAAAATAATGTGACATGACATAAACTTTAAAAATGAAATGTTGCAGTGGTAGGACTTATTAGTGTTTTAATATTGAAATTGTGACATAATTTAAGCACAAAACTTACATGGAAAGGGTTTTTTCTGTCGTTCAGCTGTTTGCTGTGGTCCGACTTGTGTAGGAAGTTGTCCGTGTGCTGTAAAAAAGTCAAACTGCCGCCTCTAGTGGGCCGGCAGAGTTATTACAATACCTTTTTTTTCAGGGCTTCATTACACAGCAATGGTGAGTTAAATTTGCGTTTATTTTGAAAACGAGGTCTTATGTCGAAGTTATTGGTGGTTTAATATTGAAATTGCTGCATAATTGACGCATAAAACTTACTTGAAAAGAGTGTTTCCCTTCACTCAGCTATCCGTTGTGATCTGCCATGTTTTAGAAGCGAGGAGTATCGGACTTGTAGTTTTTACCGATGGAAAAACATAATGTGACGTGACATAAGCTTTAAAAATGAAATCTTGCAGGGGTAGAACTTTAGTGTTTTAATATTGAAATCGCTACATAGTTTAAGCACAAAACTTATTTTGAAAGGGGTTTTTTTCCGTCCCTCAGCTGTTTGCTGTGGTCCGACATGTTTAGGAAGTCGTCCATGTGCTGTAAAAAAGTCACACTGCTGCCTTTAGTGGGCCGGCATAGTTATTACAATACCTCTTTTTTTCGCGTCTTCATTACACGGCGATGGTGAGTTAAATTTGTGTTTATTTTTAAAACAAAGCCTTATGTCGAAGTTATTAGTGTTTTAATGTTGAAATCACTGCATAATTGAAGCACAAAACTTACTGTGAAAGGTTTTTTTTTCCCCTTGGCTCAGCTGTCCACTGTGGTCCGAAATGCAGCGCCATATAACATGAGAGTTGCAACACACTTGGATCTCAGTGCTGCCCAGTCACGTGGTTCATGGAGTGCCAAATAGTTCCAAACAACCGTGATATTAACAGCATTTTTTAGCCATATTAGGTAAATATTCAGAATACCTATTGGTTGGTACATTGTTTAAACTTATAATGACCAAATTTAAATGGATTATGATATAAAAAGGAGCTTTAAAAAGACAGTATGTTTTGGAGGGGAGAACTGCTGATTCACACTGATGAAAGCTGCACTGTAAATATCACTGCCTAGCTGTGTAGCCTTACCTTATATTATGATTTCAGTGGACTGATTACTGAACTATGAACTCCTGAGTATAGTGGGTTATTTTGCAAGATTAGGCAGCAATATCTGAATTGAATGGTTTAAAAAAAAAAAAACAAAAAAAAACCCCACTGCTGTCAGTGAGTTTAGATTTAGATTTTAGATTTAGTATACTTTATTGATCCCCAGAGGGGAAATTGAGGGTCATCCACCACCTGGATGGATGAAGCAGCCACGATACGGCGCCATCCCTTAACCATTCACACACACATTCACACCTAGGGCCACTTCAGAGTTTCCAGTTAACCTAACCTGCATGTTTTTTTGGCATGTGGGAGGAAACCGGAGAAATCCCGCGGTAAACCCACGCATACACGGGGAGAACATGCAAACTCCACACAGATCACTGTTGGTCGGGGGCTGGGATTGAACCCACGATCCCCCGGCCAAGGGTAAACTGTGCTGCCGCAGTGCTAACCACTGCGCCACCGTGCAACCCGTGGCGCAGTGGTTTAATAGGATTTAGCTAAGTCAGGGGTGCACTTTACTCTGTACAGTTAACCTTTTAAGTTAGGAAAGATTTTCTGTGTGAATGTAACTAAAACACATTAGTGCCTCTCAAAAAATTTGAATCATGGGGAAAAGTATATTTTTTTAATCATTCAAAAAAAATAAACTTTCATATCTTCAGTATTCTTTAGAGGCACAAGGAAATATGTCTAGCCTTTTGTATTCAATTTTGATTATAGTTTATGAAATTAAAATGCAAATCATGATATTCTTTTTACTGAGATGCACTAGTATATGTGTATATAAATTACACATTACTCTGAAAACTAGTGACTAGGCAGGGTGGAAAATACTAAATAAAAGAAGAGGCCTTTGTAGCACAATGTAGTCAAGGTGCAACAGTATGTTATATGAAAATATTCAGTATAGCACAAATGCCATTAAATTGTATTTTTTTAAGATAAAAATTAATAAAAATGCAAAGACATGTTCTCGTTTTCTCATTATTCAGTTTCTGAACTTCCACCTGATAAATTACTGTCAGCCAATAACAGTGAGCAGCATGTTGGCACCATTGCCTCCTCTTCCAGGTGGTGACTGGGGTTACATAATTGAATTTATCAAATAGATAACAGCATTCATCCATATTGGAACATCAAATAATTGTGGAAAATGAATATCTTCCTTCAATGTCAGAGAAGGGTTTGATTTCATAAATTGTATTATTTTTTAATTCAGCGCCGTAAGGAGAGGCGGCCGTATCAGCAGCAGCTCTCTTGTGTCTTTGTGTTTTTATTTGCTTATTCTTGTACTGTATATAGTGTGTCTCTTTTCATCAGGGCTCAGTAGAAAGACTCGGATTGACGACTGGATCAAGTTTTTTTTCTGTTTTGGCCCTGGTCTTTCTCTTATTTTTTTCTTCCTTGGGGCAATGGAGAACAATAGAGGTGGGGGCGAATGCATTATTTACACACGCGACCAGCTGATCGCGCTGAGGAGGCCAGCGCTACTGCCCATAGCAAAGCCCCTCATCCCACATGAGCTCAGGAGGAAACGCCGCAGGCGAAGGGCTGGAGCCAAAGTGAGGAGGAGGAGGAGGAGGAAGCATAAACCAGCTGTACCGATGTTCATCATAGGTAACGTGAGGTCGCTGGAAAACAAGGCAGATGAGCTCACAGCGCTGGCTAGGACACAAAGCAAATATCGTGAGTGTAGTATATGTGTTTTACAGAGACGTGGTTACATTGACAGATCCCAGATATCAGCGTAGCGATACCTGCCTTTAAGACTATCCGGTGGGACAGGGACGTTACAAGTAGCGGGAAAAGGAGGGGAGGAGGATTGGCGCTTCTTATGAAAGAAAGTGGTGTAATCCTGAACACATTTATGTGAAGGAACGGCGCTGCAGCCCGGACATTGAACTGCTGGCTGTGAGTATGTGACCCTATTATATGTAGCGAGAGTTCACGTGTGCCATGGTAATTACCGTTTATGTCCCTCCGTCAACTGATGCAGTGGTGGCCAGTGACGTCATCGGCTCCACTACTGCTGCATTACTGGAGAAGCACCCTGACACATTTATGGCCATCACAGGCGATTACCAAACTTCCACCAGTTTGTTGACTGTCCCACTAGAGAAAATAAAACACTGGATCTACTGTATGTCAATGTAAGAGATGCATACAGTGCATTCGGAAAGTATTCACAGTGCTTCACTCTTTCAGCCTTATTCCAAAAGGGATTAAATTCATTTTTGTCAGATTTCTACAAACAATACCCCATAATGACAGCGTGAAAAAAGTTTTTTTGAATCTTTTGCAAATTAAAAAAAAAGAAATCACATGTACACAAGTACATGTGATACTGTGGTATTCATAGCCTTTGCCATGAAGCTCAAAATTGAGCTCAGGTGCATCCTGTTTCCACTGATCATCCTTGAGATGTTTCTACAGCTTAATTGGAGTCCACCTGTGGTAAATTCAGTTGATTGGACATGATTTGGAAAGGCACACACCTGTCTATATAAGGTCCCACAGTTGACAGTGCATGTCAGAGCACAAACCAAGCATGAAGTCAAAGAAATTGTCTGCAGACCTCTGAGACAGGATTGTCTCGAGGCACAAATGTGGGGAAGGGTACAGAAAAATTTCTGCTGGTTTGAAGGTTCTAAAGACCACAATGGCCTCCATCATCCGTAAATGGAAGAAGTTCAGAACCACTAGGACTCTTCCTAGAGCTGGCTGGCCATCTAAACTGAGTGATCGAGGAGAGGGGTCTTAATCAGGGAGCTGAGCAAGAACCCAATGGTCACTCTGTCAGAGCTCCAGCATTCCTCTGTGGAGAGAGGAGAACCTTCCAGAAAGACAACCATCTCTGCAGCAATCCACCAATCAGGCCTGTATGGTAGAGTGGCCAGACAGACGCCACTCCTTATTAAAGGGCATGTGGCAGCACTCTCAGACCATGAGAAACGTAATTCTCTGGTCTGATGAGAGAAAGATTGAACACTTTGGCATGAATGCCAGGCATCATGTTTGGAGGAAACCAGGCACCACTCATAACTACGCCAATGGTGGTGGCAGCATCATGCTGTGGGGATGTTTTTCAGTGTCAGGAACTGGGAGACTAGTCAGGATAGAAAGGAAGATGAATGCAGCAATGTACAGAGATATCCTGGATGAAAACCTGCTCCAGAGCGCTCTTGACCTCAGACTGGGGCGACGGTTCATCTTTCAGCAGGACAACGACCCTAAGCACACAGCCAAGTTATCAAAGGCGTGGCTTCAGGACAACTCTGTGAATGTCCTTAAGTGGCCCAGCCAGAGCCCAGACTTGAATCCAACTGAACATCCCTGGAGAGATCTGAAAATGGCTGTGCACTGACGCTTCCCATCCAACCTGATGGAGCTTGAGAGGGGCTTCAAAGAGGAATGGGCAAAGCTACCCACAGATAGGTGTGCCAAGCTTGTGGCATCATAGTCAAAAAGACTTGAGGCTATAATTGTTGTCAAAGATGCAGCAACAAAGTATTGAGCAAAGGCTGTGAATACTTATGTACAAGTGATTTCATAGTTTTTTAAATTTTTAATAAATTTGCAAAAATCTCAAACTTTTTTTCACGTTGTCATTACGGGGTATTGTGTGTAGAATTTTGAGGAAAAAATTAATTTAATCCCTTTTGGAATAAGGCTGTAACATAAAAAAAAATATTTAAGAAGTGAAGCACTGTGAATACTTTCCAGATGCACTGTATAGTGCCACAGCTCTACCCCCCATTGGCAAATCAGATCAGAGCATGGTCCTGTTATCACCCAAGTATGTTCCCCTTGTGAAAAGGCAGCCTGCTTCTACACGGACTGTGAGGAGGTAGACAGAGGAGGCTGCTGATGTTATTGTTCAGATGAACACCCAGGTACTTGTACTTGTAGGATGTCACCATCTCAATGTCTGTTCCCTGTATGTTTACTGGTGCTGTGAGGGGTTGTCCTTGCCTGCGGCAGTCCATCACCAGCTCCTTAGTTTTCCTCGCGTCTATATGACCTTCTTCCAGTGCAACCATCTTCTGGTCACGCTACCTAAACAAAACACAAATTTGTTTAACGGTGCTGTGTCAGAGCGGCATAAAAAAATGATAAAAGTATCTCAAGTCCGGAAACATTTCAAGCTGATATTGAAGAAAAACATTGTTCAGTGTGTACATGGTAAAACCAAGCAGCAAGCTAGCATGCTACAACATTGGATGCTACAGTGTCTCGGCAGAAAGCATCCCACATCATGCACAGCCAGCGCACCGGAGACGAGGGATGCGATTGAGATTTTAAATTAAGATGAATAGAATTTAGTCAGCTATGCTAATTATGCTTATATGGTCAAAAAACATATAGCCACTGTCGTTAGCATCCGGATGCCAAGGGATGCTAATGGTGTCTGCTAGCGGATGCTAATGGCTAGCGAAAGGAACTTTGTGGTGTAACGTGCTGTTTAAAGTTACTTTTTATGTAATAAAGATTGCAATAAGCATTGCAATAAATGTGTACCTGTGTTATTGAGTGTTTGATACAATTACTATTGCTCTTTAAGAAAGTTCCGCAAATGTTGGTCAATGGAGGTTTCTTTAAAAAAAAAAAGTATTAGAAGTGAGCAATTACCCAAGCTGTAAAATAGTCGTTAGCTGCAGCCCTACTGTAAAAATGATCCAGTGTTCTTTCCCCTCTTGTGGGACGCTTAACATGTTGGTGGAATTTAGGAAGTTGTCCATGGACTGTAAAAAAGTCGCACTGCCACCTCTAGTAACCCGGCATAGTTTTACAATACCTTTTTTCGCAGCTACATTACACAGCAATAGTGCATTAAATTTGTGTGTATTTTGAAAACAAAGCCTTATCTCAAAATTCTGGCAAATTAAAAGCCAAGAAAATATAGCGATACAATGATACAAGCCTTTAGTTCCTCTTAATTTTGGCCGGGCGAGCTGAAAAGCTGGTAACAGACAGACAGATACAACCAACCACACACACACAGACGCATTGAGTGATTACGGTATGCCTCTCCATTTCACCGAGGCATAATTAAATATTGCAGCACCATTTTCCACCCAGCTGAAGGAGCCTTCCTCACAATGACCTGTTTTTGTGTATGTCGTTTTGAATGCTAATAAGCCCCACCCCATCCTCCCTTTTCTGTTACTGCTGAAATCTGTGTGTGGTTGACAGTAGGGTTGGGCAATTAATTGGAATAAAACTGAAACCCACGTTCGAGGTGTAGAACTAATGTAATATTACTCCAGTTGGGTTTTTCTGTTTTTTCCCCTCTCCTCGTTTTGTGTGTGTGTGTGTGTGTGTGTGTGTGTGTGTGTGTGTGTGTGTGTGTGTGTGTGTGTGTGTGTGTGTGTGTGTAGAGGTTTTCATGTACAGCCCCTTTAAGATGTGCAAATTAATTTATAACCTTTATTTTATGTTTTTTTTCCTGAATTTTTTTCTTGATCTTCTGTCTCTGTTAAAATAAACCTACCATAAAAATTATGGACTTTTTATTTCTTTGTAAGGGGGGTAAACTTACAAATTCAGCAGGGGATCAAATAATTATTTTACCCACTGTCTACTGAGTCTTGTTACCGAAATAAACTAAAAATGAAATTGCCCAGCCCTAGTTGACAGTGATGCCATAATTGTTCCTCTTGACAGATTAACGTAAAATTGCCTGAATGTGACAATTTAAATGCCCAGATAAAGGGTTATTGGAACATGCACTACAGAAAGAGCAGAGATAAACAAACCTACCATCTGGTCAGTCACTGCAACAGATACTGGAGTCAGTTTGTCTTGGTGTGTTCTTGCCACTGATAATACCTCTATCTGCCAAGAATGTGCTGTTAGTCCAGCAAAAGCTAACAGTACTCCAATACTTTGCAAGCAGTTTCATGAAATGGTCAGTCAGAAAGCAACTCATACCAGCTCGGACATCGCCCGGGTTAACAAAGTCAGGAGTTCTTGGCAGCGGAAGGCAAAGGACAGAGCTGCATGGAGGAATGTGATCAGACCTAAATGAAACAGTCATTATCACCCCCGAAAGACTATGATGATGATGGGGACAGGGTGTGTGGGCAATGGTGGCCTAATGATTAGAGATGTGGACTGGTGAGCGGAGGGTCGTGGGTTCGATCTCTGGACCGGGAGGATTAGATCTGGGTGGGACAGATAACATAACAGTGTTTGCCCCAACCTCCTAAACCCCACTGTGGTGCCCTTGAGCAAGGCCCTTAACCCCAACTGCTCCAGTGGAGCTGCTCAGTGGCTACATGTCAGTCTGTGGTTGTACTGGGCAGCATCCTGGTCTGAATGTGTGAATAGGGCGTCTTTGAAAAAGAGAGGTTGCCTTTCAGTGGAACTACCCTATATAAATAAAGGTTAAATAAAAAAACGGGATGTGTGGTTTGAAGGTCAATATAAGCTGCAGCTTCAGCCATCACCCATTTCGGATAACTTACAGTATGTTGAACTGTACACTCACCGGCCACTTTATTAGGTACACCATGCTAGTAACGGGTTGGACCCCCTTTTGCCTTCAGAACTGCCTCAGTTCTTCGTGGCATAGATTCAACAAGGTGCTGGAAGCATTCCTCAGACAGTTTGGTCCATATTGACATGATGGCATCACACAGTTGGCGCAGATTTGTCGGCTGCACATCCATGATGCGAATCTCCCGTTCCACCACATCCCAAAGATGCTCTATTGGATTGAGATCTGGTGACTGTGGAGGCCATTTCAGTACAGTGAACTCATTGTCATGTTCAAGAAACCAGTCTGAGATGATTCCAGCTTTATGACATGGCGCATTATCCTGCTGAAAGTAGCCATCAGAAGTTGGGTACATTGTGGTCATAAAGGGATGGACATGGTCAGCAACAATACTCAGGTAGGCTGTAGCGTTGCAACGATGCTCAATTGGTACCAAGGGGCCCAAAGAGTGCCAAGAAAATATTCCCCACACCATTACACCACCACCACCAGCCTGAACCATTGATACAAGGCAGGATGGATCCATGCTTTCATGTTGTTGACGCCAAATTCTGACCCTACCATCCGAATGTCGCAGCAGAAATCGAGACTCATCAGACCAGGCAACGTTTTTCCAATCTTCTATTGTCCAATTTCGATGAGCTTGTGCAAATTGTAGCCTCAGTTTCCTGTTCTTAGCTGAAAGGAGTGGCACCCGGCGTGGTCTTCTGCTGCTGTAGCCCATCTGCCTCAAAGTTCGACGTACTGTGCGTTCAGAGATGCTCTTCTGCCTACCTTGGTTGTAACGGGTGGTTATTTGAGTCACTGTTGCCTTTCTATCAGCTCGAACCAGTCTGGCCATTCTCCTCTGACCTCTGGCGTCAACAAGGCATTTCCGCCCACAGAACTGCCGCTCACTGGATATTTTTTCTTTTTCGGACCATTCTCTGTAAACCCTAGAGATGGTTGTGCGTGAAAATCCCAGTAGATCAGCAGTTTCTGAAATACTCAGACCAGCCCTTCTGGCACCAACAACCATGCCACGTTCAAAGTCACTCAAATCACCTTTCTTCCCCATACTGATGCTCGGTTTGAACTGCAGGAGATTGTCTTGACCATGTCTACATGCCTAAATGCACTGAGTTGCCGCCATGTGATTGGCTGATTAGAAATTAAGTGTTAACGAGCAGTTGGACAGGTGTACCTAATAAAGTGGCCGGTGAGTGTATAATCAGAGGAGTTATTGTCTAATTTGACCTTGTTGGATTTTCTTTCCTCCTTTGTTATATTATTCTGTTTCTTTTTTAATCTATCCGAAATAAAGATTCAAAGATTCAAGGTTACTAGGATATAATTGATCCCTGGGGTGTAGTAAACACAACCAACCCTTAATGGCCAGCTCTGCTAATGGCAGCTGACTGCCACTGGTCCCAGCCAGAGTGTATTAAAGTATAGTAAAATAAGCTAAAATAACATCAAGGAATGAGACACATGGTCAAGTGGTGGTAGATGATCTAGCTGGGATCATGGATGTCTAGCCAATCATGCTAACAGCATAATTTCCCAGGCCAGAATGATACAAGAACCAGTGTGGAACTACTTTTTTTTTTTACAGAGAAGATCATGAAAATTCTGGTCAAGCTGCTAAGATAACACTATATTAGCACTGTTGGTATTGAAATATAGGTGCCCATGGGGATACAGCCATTGTTTCCTGGAAGTGCACTTCCTGGAAAATATGACCAATCAAATAAATTGGTCACTATGACATCATAGTGTGCAAGTCTTTAAAAAAATGTCCATGAGGTTTAGGCAAAATTAAAAGCTATTCCAGATACAGTTCAGACTTCAGACTTTATTTATAAAGCACTTTTCATACAGTGTAGCACCTCACCCACCCACGCACATACTCACAACACACCAGCTGATCAACCTACCATATAAAACCATGTTTTTTTTTTAAAAAAAAAACAAAAAAACATTAAAACTGAACTGAGGAAGCGCTACTATCAGTGAGGAAAAACCAGAGGTAATTGAATTGAATAAGAGGTAGTTGAATTATGTAACACAAAGTGTCCATACAGTGGAAAACTTTGGGTTTATCCACATAAGGTTGAACTTTGTCCTATAGTGTGACTATTTATTGATTGATTGACTCAACTTCTTACCCCTATCTCCAAGACAAAATTCCGCACCCTGGGTGATCCATTGCCGCACCAACCCTCTGGAATTCCTTGCCTCTTCACATCCGGTCTGCCAGTACACTTGCTTCTTTTAAAAGTCAACTCAAAACCCATCTTTTCAAATCTGCCTATAAAAACTGACTGCCTCTTCTACCTATGTGTACCTACCTTGTCTATTTACCCGTTCTCTGTATGTTTGTCCCTATGCTGCTTTGTAAAGCGTCTTTGAGTATTTAGAAAAGCGCTATATAAGACTGATGTATTATTATTATTATTATTATTATTGATTGATTTGAACATCAAAAAAAAAAATAAAAACAAGGAATCAAAACAAAAAAAAAATAACAAAAATGTCCTTGTTCAAAAGGAGTGGGAAGAAGCCAGCGCTTATATAGTCCCACCGCTTCTCCATACCCAATAAATTATATCATTCTAGTCATGATCCATCCCAAAATTACATTCATTATACAATACCATAATATATAATGCATCTTATAATTAAATTATGCAATAGAAATAATACAACAATGATAGTTTATAATGGCAATAATACCAACATCTGATAATAATTGTAATAATAATAAGTAAATACTTGTGGTATGTTTAATATAATTATAGACAATATAGACAATATTATCATCATCATAACATATATACTGTGGTTAAAGCGGATGATGGAAAAAAGGCAGCGTTGGATTTTTAAATAGCTTTATTATCACCCGCCTTCATCAGAACTCGGCTGCAGCCCATGGCTTGAGCAGGCTGCAGCTTCATTCCTCCAGCTCTCCAAGAGGAGACACGTGTGTGTCTTCACAGTACAGAAATCAAGATGCAGTAGTCAGAGTGAGAGAGGTTTGCGTTACAGAGTTGCAGCATATATACCCAACTACAACAATACATCAAAGAGCAGATTCACAGCAGTTGGTACGATCAAAGGGACTGCAGAACAGGCATGAGATATTTGCATTTGAAAGACCTACATAACAATAGGCATATTTGCTAGCCTCTGCTCCAGGTGTAGGACAAAGAGGTTACAAGGCACATCTACATATTGATCTCAGCCTCTAGGTCACAGTAAGGACAGGACGCATGAACACTATACATGAATAGGACATTACATCACAATACATGAATGGCACATTGCGTCACGATACATGAATGGCACATTACATCACAATACATGCATGGCACATTACATCTCAGTAGTGCAGCGGGAAAAACCAAGAGAAGAGAGCTGACTGTCCTGTGTGTTGTGGGGGGGTTGAATCAACCCGCCACAGTGGTGACCCAGCACGCTGCGGACGGACATTATCTCACACCCATCAGGGCTGGAGGAAGGGGAGGACAATTGACATACAGACAGAGAGCCCCGGGTGGCAATCAGACTGGACTGTTATGTATGCGCCCCCCGAGGACGGAGAGGACATCCGGGCGCCAGCTGATGTCATACTAATGATATGTATTGACCGATGTGTATTAGATAACAATCACTATGTTAATGTGCCATGCATTCTCTCTGTCTGTATAGCATGTATAAAAGAGCTTGTTACACATGCCTCAGCAGTGCAGTAGCTCACACGAGCTACGAAGCGTGTTTCAGTATGTTGGAGGAATAAAACTTTGTACCTTTCCAGCTCGTTGCCTCTTGCCTGTTCTATTCCCTCCACAATACCACCATATACCCCCACATGGCTTACAGTACCTAGGAGCAATAAATAACCATATAATAATAACAACCATAATTATAGCCATATAGTACATTAACAACAGCAGTAATAATAATAATAATACCACCTGGCCTATATAATACTTTAAATAGGACAACAATCATAATACTATAATACCATTGTTCTAGTAATAATATTGATGATAAAAGTACTCAGCATATATATTCAACAATAATGACCTTTGTTCATTAAAGACACATTGTAATATTACTGTCCTTTATTTTTATATTGTTCAAAAATCATTTCTTTATATGTTGATTTAAATATATGGATGTTTGAACATTGCTTGTTTCTCCCCAACCCATTCCACAATTTTACCCCACACACAGACATACAAAAACTTTTCCTAGTAGATCTTACTAGGTGCATTTTAAATTTTGTATTTCCCTTCTCTCTGACTAAAAAGATTTTGTATATTGTGTGGCAAAAAGTTTTTACTGACTATGCTCAAGATACCCGACTTTGTGTATAACATGGACTGCAATATAATATGCTGTAATATTAACAATAAATTAAGTGTACTTTTATAATTGTTACCCCAGACCTCTACACAATAGGTCAAGTATGGAAGTACTAATGAGCAATGCAAGATATGAAGTGATTTGTAATCTAGGAATTGCTTAATTTTATTTATAACTGCAGTATTTTTTGCGACTTTGTTTTGTGTGTATCTGATGTGTGGTTTCCAGCTAATTTTATCATTTAGTATTACACCCCAAAATTTGATCTTCTTAACATTTTCATTAATTACATTATCTGTGTGAATATGTATATCTTCTTTATTTTTATGATTACCAAAATCATTACCTTAGTGTTATCTATATTTACTGATAATTTATTACTATCCATCCATTTTTTAGCTTATTTAATTCATTATTTAGAGTATGGATTAGTTCCTTATAAGTATTTCCAGAATAAAATATATTAGTATCATCAGCAAATAATATTATTTTTAATAATTTAGAAACTTGGAATATATCATTTATATATATGTTAAATAATTTGGGGCCCAATACTGACCCCTGAGGACTCCACAGGCAATTCCCACACGTCCAGACAGATATTCGCTCATCTTCACAAACTGTTGTCTCTCAGATAAATAACTTGTAACCCAATTCAGAGCCACTCCCCTAATACCATACAATTGCAGTTTAAGAAGTATTGAATGATTTATTGTATCAAATGCTTTTCTAAAATCTATAAATACACCAATTGCATATTTTCCTTGAGCTAATGCATTATTATTTCATCTGTTGCTTCTATTATTGCTAATGATTTATTTTTTTTTTTTTGATGTTGTACTCTTTGCTCTAAATCCATATTGATTCTGATTAAGCACATCGTGTTTATTTAAAAAGTTTTCTAATCTGTTGTTGAAAAGTTTTTCCAGAATCTTTGAAAATTGTGGGAGGAGCGATACCAGTCTGTAGTTTGTGTAGTGGTGTTTATTTCCTTGCTTGAATAATGGTATCACTTTTGCTATTTTCATTTTCTGCGGGAATGAGCCAGTTTGAAATGATGGATTACAAATACAGTGGGGCAAAAAAGTATTTAGTCAGCCACCAATTGTGCAAGTTCTCCCACTTAAAAGATGAGAGAGGTCTCCAATTTTCATCATAGGTATACCTCAACTATGAGAGACAAAATGAGAAAAAAAAATCCAGAAAATCACAATGAAGGATTTTTAATGAATTAATTGGTAAATTCCTCGGTAAAATAAGTATTTGGTCAATAACAAAAGTTCATCTCAGTACTTTGTTATATACCCTTTGTTGGCAATGATAGAGGTCAAATATTTTCTGTAAGTCTTCACAAGGTTTTCACACACTGTTGCTGGTATTTTGGCCCTTTCCTCCATGCAGATCTCCTCTAGAGCAGTGATGTTTTGGGGCTGTCGCTGGGCAACACGGACTTTCAACTCCCTCCAAAGATTTTCTATGGTGTTGAGATCTGGAGACTGGCTAGGCCACTCCAAGACCTTGAAATGCTTCTTACGAAGCCACTTCTTCATTGCCCGGGCGGTGTGTTTGGGATCATTGTCATGCTGAAAGACCCAGCCACGTTTCATCTTCAATGCCCTTGCTGATGGAAGGAGGTTTTCACTCAAAATCTCACGATACATGGCCCCATTCATTCTTTCCTTTACACGGATCAGTCGTCCTGGTCCCTTTGCAGAAAAACAGCCCCAAAGCATGATGTTTGCACCCCCATGCTTCACAGTAGGTATGGTGTTCTTTCTCCTCCAAACACAAGTTGTTTTTACCAAAAAGTTCTATTTTGGTTTCATCTGACTATATGACATTCTCCCAATCCTCTTCTGGATCATCCAAATGCTCTCTAGCAAACTTCAGACGGGCCTGGACGTGTACTGGCTTAAGCAGGGGGACACGTCTGGCACTGCAGGATTTGAGTCCCTGGCGGCGTAGTGTGTTACTGATGGTAGCCTTTGTTACTTTGGTCCCAGCTCTCTGCAGGTCATTCACTAGATCCCCCCGTGGGGTTCTGGGATTTTTGCTCACCGTTCTTGTGATCATTTTGACCCTACAGGGTGAGATCTTGCGTGGCGCCCCAGATCAAGGGAGATTATCAGTGGTCTTGTATGTCTTCCATTTTCTAATAATTGCTCCCACAGTTGATTTCTTCACACCAAGCTGCTTACCTATTGCAGATTCAGTCTTCCCAGCCTGGTGCAGATCTACAATTTTGTTTCTGGTGTCCTTTGACAGCTCTTTGGTCTTGGTCATAGTGGAGTTTGGAGTCTGACTGTTTGAGGTTTTGGACAGGTGTCTTTTATACTGATAATGAGTTCAAACAGGTGCCATTAATACAGGTAACGAGTGGAGGACAGAGGAGCCTCTTAAAGAAGAAGTTACATGTCTGTGAGAGCCAGAAATCTTGCTTGTTTGTAGGTGACCAAATACTTATTTTACCAAGGAATTTACCAATTAATTCATTAAAAATTCTTCAATGTGATTTTCTGGATTTTTTTTTCTCATTTTGTCTCTCATAGTTGAGGTATACCTATGATGAAAATTGGAGACCTCTCTCATCTTTTAAGTGGTAGAACTTGCACAATTGGTGGCTGACTAAATACTTTTTTGCCCCACTGTATATGTAAATGGTTTTAATATGCCATCAACAGTTCTTTTTGCTAGTGCCGTATCAATACCATCACAATCAGTAAATACTTTATTTTTACACTTTTCAACAACAGATTTTACCTCTAATTCATCCACCGCTGAGAAAAAGATTGACCGAGGGTTATTTCCAATCAATGTCTCACCCACGGTGTCTCTTTCTTGGTTTGTAATTTTTGCTGCAAACTCTGGTCCAACATTTACAAAAAAATTATTCATTTTATTTACTACCATGTTCTTATCATAATTATCACCACAATTATCAATAAAATACTCTGGATATATCGTTTTCTTAGTTCCATTTTTCCTTAGTTTATTTACTATATCCCAGACTCCTTTTATATTATTTTTAGTTTCATTTAACATTTTCCTATAGTATAATTTTTTACTAGTTCGTATTATTTCAGTTAATTTATTTTTATGTTTTGTATCTTTTTTCAGATTCTTTAGTTCTTAATTTAATAAAATTTTTATAGAGATAATTTTTCTTTTTACAATCATTTTGTAGCCCCCTGATTAACCACGGGCAATTTTTGTATTTATATTTTTTATTAATTTCTTTAAGTTGACAGTTTTTATCATATGATTTGAATATATAAATAAATTTATCATATGCCATGTCCACTTCTTTTTCTATAGACCACATCCCAATTCTGTAACATTAAATCATCTTTTAAAGCACTGATTGTATCTTCTGTTCGTATTCTTTTATAAATAACCTTTTTATATGGTTTATATGGTTTATTATTATTCTTACTCTCATTAACCCCATAATTAACATCTAAAGAAACAAATACAGACAAGTGAGCACTAATGTTATTTATTAGTATACCACTCACCATATTATATTCAATAACATTGGTAAAAATGTTGTCTATCAAAGTAGCACAGTGTGTCGTTATTTTCGTAGGTTTTGTAATCTTTGGAAATAAGGTACTATGGCTGAAGTCAGCAGCAGACCCTGATGTCAAAGCAGAATGTGATACATCTGTGGAATTTTTTTTTATGTTGGCCATGAGAGAGCTTTGGAGAATAACAGCTGGAGGCACCAACAAGTCTATATCTGGTCCAGAGAAGGGGGTTTTCCAGTGTATATATTATAACACAGCAGTGGATGTGGTGGAGAGCACCAAGTTCCTGGGGGTGTATGTTACAAACCGACTGTCCTGGTCAGATAACACTGCGTCCCTCGTGAAGAGAGCACAGCAGTGTCTCCATTTCCTCCGCAGGATGAAGAGAAACCATCTCCCCCCTCCCATTCTCACCACCTTTTATAGGAGCACAATCAAAAGCATCATGACCAGCTGCATCTCGTTTTGGTGTGGCAGTTGTACAGCTGCAGACTGGAAGGACATACAAAGAGTGGCGAGGACAGTGGAGAAGATTATAGGGATGACTCTTACCTGCATGTGGGATATTGGACTCAGACATTGTCTCACAAGAGTTAACATCATCACCCGGGATAACACACATCCTCGGCATGGTCTGTTCACTCTGCTGACCTCTGGCAGGAGGCACTGCAGTCTGAAGACTAGGACAACTAGGTTTTGGAACAGTTTCATCCCACATGCAATAAGATTACTGAACTCTGGTCAAATTTAATTTCCAAAAATATTCTTTTCCCAGCAACAAGTGCAGAGGCACGGTTTTAGATTGTATAGATGTGTCTTTTAGCTATATAGATTTTTATATGTATATGTTGATAGTGATCGGGCAGGCCTGCCCGATCTGAACCCGAGTGGTGTTCAGTTATTGGACTTCTGTGCTAACCACAGTCTGTCCATAACGAACACCATGTTCAAGCATAAGGGTGTCCATATGTGCACCTGGCACCAGGACACCCTAGGTTGCAGGTCGATGATCGATTTTGTTATCGTATCATCGGACCTGCGACCGTATGTCTTGGACACCCGAGTAAAGAGAGGTGCAGAGCTGTCAACTGATCACCACCTGGTGGTGAGTTGGATCTGATGGCAGGGGAGGAAGCCATTCAGACCTGGTAGACCCAAACGTATAGTGAGGGTGTGCTGGGAGCGTCTGGCTGAGGCCCCTGTCCGGGAGGTCTTCAACTCCCACCTCCAGAAGAACTTCAACCACATTCCGAGGGAGTCTGGAGACATGGAGTCTGAATGGGCCATGTTCTCCACCTCTGTTGTTGAAGCGGCGGCCCAGAGCTGCGGCCGCAAGGTGGTCGGTGCATCTCGTGGTGGCAACCCCCGAACCAAGTGGTGGATACCAGTGGTGAGGGGGGCCATTAAGCTGAAGAAGGAGTCCTATCAAGCTTGGTTGGCTTGCGGGACTCCCGAAGCAGCTGAGGTGTACCGGCAGGCCAAGCGGAGTGCAGCTCGGGTGGTTGCTGAAGCAAAAACCCGGGTATGGGAGGAGATCGGTGAGGCCATGGAACAAGACTTTCGGTCGGCTTCAAAGAGATTCTGGCAAACTGTTCGGCGGCTCAGGAGGGGAAAGCAGCTCCCCATCCACACTGTGTATGGTGCGGATGGGACACTGTTGACTTCAACTGGGGATATCGTCGGGCGGTGGAAGGAATACTTCGAGGATCTCCTCAATCCCACTGATACGCCTTCCACAGAGGAAGCAGGGTTTGGGGACGAGGGGGATGACTCGCCTATCACAGGGGCTGAGGTCGCCAAGGTGGTTAAAAATCTCCTTGGTGGCTGGGCCCCGGGGGTGGACAAGATTCGCCCCGAGTACCTCAAGGCCCTGGATGTTGTTGGGTTGTCATGGTTGACACGCCTCTGCAACATTGCGTGGAGGTCGGGGGCAGTGCCTTTGGCATGGCAAACCGGGGTGGTGGTTCCTCTCTTCAAAAAAGGGGACCGGAGGGTGTGCTCCAACTTTAGAGGGATCACACTCCTCAGCCTCCCTGGGAAGGTCTATGCCAAGGTACTGGAGAGGAGAGTCCGGCCGTTGGTCGAACCTCGGATTCGGGAGGAGCAATGTGGTTTTCGTCCTGGCCGTGGCACATCGGACCAGCTCTTTACCCTCTCAAGAATTCTTGAGGGTTCGTGGGAGTTTGCCCAACCAGTTTACATGTGTTTTGTGGACTTGGAGAAGGCATTTGACCGCGTCCCTCGTGGATTTTTGTGGGGGGTGCTTCGGGAGTATGGGGTATCGGGCTTGTTGTTACGAGCTATTCGGTCTCTGTACGACCGTTGTGAGAGTTTAGTTCGTATTGCCAACACTCGGTCGGAGCCATTCCCAGTGAGAGTTGGACTCCGCCAGGGCTGCCCTTTGTCACTGATCCTGTTCATAATTTTTATGGACAGGATTTCTAGGCGCAGCCAGGGAATGGAGGGTGTCATGCTTGGTGACCACAGGATCTCATCTCTGGTGTTTGCAGATGATGTTGTCCTGTTGGCTTCATCCAGCAATGACCTACAGCTCTTGCTGGGACGGTTTGCCGCTGAGGGTGAAGCGGCTGGGATGAGAATCAGCACCTCCAAGTCCGAGTCCATGGTCCTCAGCCGGAAAAAGGTGGATTGTCCTCTCCGGGTTGGGGACAGGCTCCTGCCCCAAGTGGAGGAGTTTAAGTATCTTGGGGTCTTGTTCACGAGTGAGGGGAAAATGGAGCGAGAGATCGACAGACGGATTGGAGCAGCATCTGCAGTGATGCGGACGTTGTACCGGTCTGTTGTGGTGAAGAGGGAGCTTAGTTCTAAGGCAAAGCTGTCGATTTACCAGTCAATCTACGTTCCTACTCTCACCTATGGTCACGAGCTTTGGGTAATGACCGAAAGAACGAGATCGCGGATACAAGCGGCTGAAATGAGCTTTCTCCGTAGGATTGCTGGACTCACCCTCAGAGATAGGGTGAGGAGCTCAGTCATCCGGGAGAGGCTCAGAGTAGAACCGCTGCTCCTCCACATTGAAAGGAGTCAGTTGAGGTGGTATGGGCATCTGATAAGGATGCCTCCTGGACGCCTCCCACTTGAGGTGTTTCAGGCACGTCCCACTGGGAGGAGACCCTGGGGTAGACCCAGGACTCGGTGGAGAGACTATGTCTCCCAGCTGGTCTGGGAACGCCTTGGTATCCCCTCTGAAGAGCTGGAGCAGGTGGCTGGGGAGAGGGAAGTCTGGGCTTCTCTGCTTGAACTGCTGCCTCCGCGACCCGGACCTCCGGAAAAACGGTAGAAGATGGATGGATGAATGTTGGTAGTGTAGCGCCCATAATTGTAACCTTATGTAGCTCACATATTTGACTGCATAGGCTCAAACACAGAAAGACTTTAAGCTTGCAGTGTGTATTGACATCACGCCTCAGATGGACAATGGGTCTGGACCACCTGCGGACTTGGAAGGAAGACAGAGGATTGGGGGCGAGATCCTGAAAGGGTTGTCTGACCCCCTGGGGTCAGACGGAAGAGCAAAGAGGACTCTGAAGTGATTAATTGTAAATAGAAGGATTTGGCTTGAGTGTGTGATTCTGTCTTTGATGTGCTCGTATAAATGTGTGGGGGTTTACCGCAGCTCTCCCTCTTTTTTCCTGACTGAGAGAGAGAGCTGGGGACGTGAAATGCAATAAACCAATACTGAGAAATAATCCAGTCTCATCATTTCGTGATCCCCACAGTAGTAAAATTTTAAAACTTTGTAATTGCACTTTAGCCCAGATAAGCTGCAAATTCTTTTCTAATTTATCCTGTTTTTATGTATATATTTCTGAATATTGCTGTGGAGAGCAAAGCAATGAAATTTCATTCTATGTGCACTGTAGTGTATGTCTGTATGACAATAAAGTTTGGAATATAGTATACTGTATATGTCAGAGCAAAATGTAAGAATACTGAGATTTTCCTGTATCTCCTAGCGCTGAATAAATAACCTCAATCGACGATCAGCTTGTTGCCATATTTGTTCGATATCTGCAGAAGTCTTGATGTGGGAATTTATTTTCTTTGTGTATTGTGTTTTTTAATGCCTCTGAGTATACAGAATATGAAAAATGTTGAATTATATTTTCCTCTTGTTGCATGCATTCACTAGACTGAGATCATCAAGGGGCCGTGTGGCAGTTTCGGGATGACATTCAGGCAGATCTCGGCCAGTGAGGGTGATGCGGTGCATGTCATCATTGAGACGATCATGCCCGGCTCCCCCGCAGCTCTGGCAGACTTACAGAAGGGAGATCGCCTCATTGAGATTGGAGGTCTGTGCACACAACAACACTAAGATTGTTTTTCCGTTTAGCTCATTGCAGCTCTGACTGAAAGTTATTTTCTTGTTTGTGGCGGCAGGTGTCAGAGTGACGTCCTCAGTTCAGATCCCCAAACTACTGAAGCAGGCTGGAGAAAGGGTTGCAATTCAGTACGAGAGACCGATTCGTCACCAAACTTCCTCCTCAGTGTGCCTGGGAACTCTGCAGGAAGGGCTCGGGCAGCTCGAGGAAACGGGTTTTATTCAACCGTCAGCAGGTTACGAGGAGGATCCGGCCCCCATCACCACCCTTTCTGACATATCTGACAGCAAAGACGTGGACTCTGAGTTTGAGGAGCTCATTGTGGAATCCAAGCCTAGCCAAGCTGGTGCTCTTAACAGCAGTGCTGCGAGTACAAGTGACAACAAAGAAGAATTCTTACTTAATGTAAACCAAAGCCCCAAAAGGACTGTGGCCAATTTGGCTTCCAAGCCCCTTGGTTCCATATCACCAATCCTCAACCGCAAGTTAAACTTGGTGGGTCTCCAGTCACCACTAAAGCCCCAGTCCAAAGACTCGCCAAAGCCCTCACCACACAAGACCAGTAGTGATCCAGGGGAGGGCCTGCAACGTCCTGCTGTACCTCCTCCTCCCGCTCCCTCTCGCCCTCCAGTGCCACCTAGACCTCAAATAAAGTTGACTTCACCATCCTCAGAAACTAACCTTTTAGAAGGGGTTGATTCTGTTGTAACTACCAATACTACTGCTCTACCTACAACCAATACCACCGTCAGCCCTATAGAGAAATCTCCAGAAAAAGTTTTGCGCACTGGACCTGGTGAGGATAAGTCCAATTCTGAGAAGGTGTGCGTCAGACAGGCTGAGGCAAAGCAAACCACCAAGCCAGCAGAACCAAGTGAGGAGATTGTACTTCCATCCACTGTGACTAGCAGCAGTAAGGCCGATCAAATGAAGGAGAAAACTTCTGAGGGTTCCTACAGCACAAGGGACAGTCTAGAGGAGCATTACCTGTGGGAATCCACAGAAGTCATGTTCCGTAACCAGACAGCACGCTGGCCCCAAGCCCCCGTGGTCTTTGAGGTAGAGAGCAGTCACAAATACCTGAATGTGGCCCTATGGTGCAAAGATCCCTTTAAACTGGGCAGCTTGTTGTGCCTCGGGCACGTCAGCCTCAAGCTGGAGCAGGTAGCCCTGGAATGTATGGCAACATCTTCAGCAGAGTACCAGAGCACCTTTAGGTTGGGGCCTCCTGAGCCAAGAGCTAACGTCAGCCGCACCGCACTGCGCAATCTCAGCACCCACAAGGGCTTCAATGATAAACTGTGTTACGGGGACGTTACTCTGAACTTCTGTTACTTGGCTGAGGGTGAGATGGAGTATCCACCAGGGCTGGTTGAACGGGAGCAAGAGGGCAGCCTGCAGGAGGAGGACCAACGGGAGCGGGAGCCTGTACCCCCAGCACCCCGTGAAGACCTGGCCTGCAGCACCGAGGTTAGGCACAACTTCCAGGACACCCAGTTCCAGAACCCCACATGGTGCGAATACTGCAAGAAGAAAGTCTGGACTAAGGCAGCTTCTCAGTGTATGACCTGTGCCTATGTTTGCCACAAGAAATGCCAGGACAAGTGCCTCGCGGAGAGTCCTTTCTGTGTGGCAGCTGCTGAACGTCGCGGAGCTGACCCTGAAGCCAAATCTTCCATAAACCGGGCCACCACTGGTCTCACGCGCCACCTCATCAATACCAGCTCCCGTCTGCTGAATCTCCGCCAGGTGCCCAAGACTCGGCTTGTTGAGCAGGTGACAGATGCTGTGCCAGGAGCGGTGGAACCCTCGCCCAAGGAGACCCCCAACACATCCGACAATGAGAGCAGTGACACTGAGACCTACACCAGTGGTGCCAGCCCATCCAAGCAGCCTTCTACCAGTGGCGGCAGTAAGCTCGTACGCAGGGAGGGAGGACTGGACGACAGTGTGTTCATCGCCGTCAAGGAGATAGGCCGAGACCTGTACCGGGGTCTGCCCACGGACGAGCGCTCTCAGAAACTGGAGTTGATGCTCGACAAGCTGCAGCAGGAAATCGACCAAGAGTTGGAGCACAACAACGCCCTCTTGTTGGAGGAGAGGGAGGCCACCGATGCGCGTCGCAAGGCCCTAATCGGTGCCGCCCTTTCCAAGTCTGGGGAGAGACTCCAGGCCCTCACCCTGCTTATGATCCACTACAGGGCTGGCATCGAGGACCTGGAGTCAGTGGAGAGCACTTCTCCTTCAGAGCAGCATGGCTTTAAAGCCAAAGTAGAAGGCCTGGAGGAGGAGGCCCTGATGGGGGCTGAGGTGTATGACAGTGACATATGCAGCCCTGTGGAGGTCCCACTACTGGACGACATCACTGAGGAGCAGATCTGTGTGGAGACCCTGCACTGAATCACACTTGAAAAGACCGAAAGGTGGAGCATCTGTCCCCTTGCTAAATCATGTTCAGTTTGTGCTTTTGAGATTTCTGCAGTTTATTTTTGGGGTACACTGGGGTTCTGTGTTTGTGTTCTATTGTTTTATCACCGGAAAATGGAGTGGTGTTTAAAGGATTTCCTTCACCAGTGACTTCTAATGAATCATTATTGATGTTTTGATGTGCCCAGTGCAATGTTGTCTCCATGCTCTCTAGGTTATAAAGGGAAGCTTTTAAGCTGCACTGTTACCTGCCCTCAGTAGTGCTGCACGATTATTACCACAGTTCTGTTTTCTTGACAGCTTTGCAGTGCCACAATCATTTAATTCAGTTCGCTTTCACACTGATAATTGCTTTGCTGCTTCTCCAACCCAGAAAGTAGTCATACATATCTTCTGTCTTAAAGCACTTTCTTCTCCTGATATATTTGTTTTTGGTGCAACTTCCCCTGCTTGCAAAGCTCTTTCATTTGTCTTTAGTTGGATAACTGTACAAAGCTATATGCATTTTCTGTCATACCAAGTCATGCTTTGTTGAGGTTTGTAGATAACTTCCCTGTGTCACATGGTTTACTGCAAACGATCATGAACGCCGCTGACTCAGATATCTGAATGAATGTTGTGAAGGAGCCTGTGTGGCGTTAAAACCATCCGTTTTTGTTGAAATCCAGTTTGTTATGCTCGTTTGTAAATGAGAATTCCCTCCACGCTTGAAGGGATCTTCTGATTTGGTGCAGATGGTTTGGCTTTTAACTCTCATTTTCACACCCAAATGAATGTATGATCCAGTTATGTTTTTTGTGTAAAATTATTCACTGTTTCCCTGCCTCAGTCCAGGCATTCACCTTACTGCAGTATCATGTTAAAGGTCCTATTCACGAAAATGGTGAACATTCTGAAAAGAGTCTATTGGTCATGTGATTATCAAAAATACATAAAAAACACTCGTCTTGCTACAGAATGTTGTAAACATGGTAAACCCAACCTTGGTACTCGCCGGCTGCTCTGCTATTGGCCAGTCTAGCTGTTCGCAAACATAGATGAGCGGGGAGCCCAGCCAATGCGTTAGCTGCAGAGCTAATGGTGCTACTAGGGAATTAGCTTACCAAACATGGTTTAAAATGTTATTTTCTATTTTCCACCTGGTTCACTAATCCATGGTCAATAATATATCTCGAGTCATTCTGGCTCATTTTGTTATCTTTTCACCGTGATGCTACATCGAACCATTAGCATTAGCTTAGGTAGGCGGTTGGAGCTTGCCTCAGCGATGAGGCTGCCTGGCGTTAGCTTAACTGTCAATCCGGCCAATTTTGATCACTGTTTTCTGTAAATTCTATTCACCTCCCACTGGAATCATTGTTCATCTACCAACACTGGACTATACATGCCGCTTTTAGATATTTTTATCAGCTAGCTGATGCTAGCAGGTCAGCATTCACAAATTTTTCTGCTCTTATTATACTCCAGTTGCTGGTCATATCCTATGGACCACTGCAAACACCAGTGATGCTTTATTTTATTCATTCTTTAAGACAAATTTACATTAGTTAGCTCAGGTTCGCTACCTGAGCTAGGAGCTAACCAGCTGGGATTAGCAGTAGTGGCATAAGAGGGAGGGTGGAATTAACTGCAGCTCTTAGACATTTATGATGCTGCAGTAATTAAATAATTAAAAATTTGACCAAAATATGTCAGAAACATTTGGAGGTGTCAACATGTGGGACAAGTGCTGTGAATGGGACCTTTAAAGTTACTGTTACGAGTTGATCATGGACAAATCAAAACTTGCTGTAGGCTCCGTTACATGTTGATCATTCACAGCATTATAGCTTCAAAATGAAGAGGTGAGTCTGTAGGAAAGAGAAGTTGCTTTTAATACTGTCAAACATGTTTATTTTAAACTCAAAAGGATTTATGGAGCAGCAGCACTGCGTTTTCCCCATTTGCTTTGTGACATGTTCAGTGTAACCATTTTGGATGTTTAGATGTAATGGTGTTCAGAGAGCTGAGTGGATTCTTGATGGAATATTTTTTCCTCATGTATCAAGAGGAAATATCTATCTTAAAGGGATAGTTCGTTCTTTTGAAGAGGAGTAATGTCAAATACTCATGTAATTTTCCTTATTAGTCATTGGTGTGGTTTCTCTCCTTTAAGAGACTGAAGGAGGACAGCTGAGCAAAGAGTCAGGGCTGCAGTGCAGAGTAGAATGGACTTGTGTTTAGAGCTGTTTTCACCGTTGAAAAATGGTGAATCATCAGAAAATTCACAGCAGTTCCAGAAAGCATTAATAACTAGTATTATAAGTAGTAACTGCATGGAAGTAAGTCACATAACCCCACTTCAGAAGATCTGATCTGTCCCTTTAAATCAATCTTTCTGGTGATGCCTGGTTATTTTACTGTTCAGGGTCAGGACAGGCACAGAAACCATGATGTCTCCTGTTACCATTTTGATATTTGGATTTATGATGCATCTAGTTTGAATGTTATGCTTTCACTAAGGCTCGGGACCATGAACTCATCAGAGAAGTGTATTAAGGACTGAGGATATGAGGGCTTCATTGGTTAGTTTGTCACCCAACAGCCCCCCCACATCCAGCCTGGATTCAGAGAGCCCTTGCTGTTCAGTTAACATGTAAGGTCTAAGCATGGAGCAAGATGTTTCATGAAGTTCTTTTAGATGTAAAATTGTGTAAAAGTTTGGACGCACTTTATAATACCACCAATAACTTACAGTGCAGTTATGATGTAAGTAGAGTCTGCTTTGTAGATTTGAGGTGTTTGGTAAATGGAGTGCATGAGTGTAAGGAGAATCCAAGTTCTCTGTGAGTATGTTTTATTTTGATCAGCTGTAACTGCACCATTTTTACAGGGCACTTGTGCACACTCTGTGTACCACATACATACAGTTTACATAAACTAGTGGCTTTCAACCGGGGTACCACGAGAGATCGTCTGGGGTTCTGTCGGAAATTCTTTCACTTAATTGGTCCAGTTGTTGTGCGTCGTGCCTGTAGTGGCTCTTCCATGTCAGTGGGTGGCAGTACAAATGCAACCCTCCTCCTCCTCCTTGTGAGGCCACCCCCACAACTTCCACAGCCACTCTGCACCTGCTACAGAAATCCCGAAATAAATGCCGCCATGCCCTGAGCCCACAACACCATCTAAGAAAATGCCCCATCCCCTCCAGAAACTACATCCCGACATCAGCGGACCGCAGCACCAAACAAGTGGTGAACACAAAACGCCACAGAGCTCTGCCAGTGTTGTAGCAAGAACTGCGATGGGGATGCTTTTCACCAGTAAAGCGGAGGTTTCATTTTTTAAAACTAATTTATTCTCCTGGTAACTTTTGGCCTGAGTTGAACAAAATCCAAGATGCGCAGACGTAAATTTGCATGTATTCGCATCAGCTGGAGCAAATGTTCGCGTTTGCGTCTTTCCACTGACTTTCTATGTAATTGCACTGCATTTCTTACAGAGTATAAACAAATTACAAGACTAAATTGTCATTAGATATGCCGTAATAGGCTACAATTTGTCATCTTATAACATTTTTGGTTGGTGGAATTTTATTTTCAATATAAACGGTGCTGCCTCACACAAAAGGTTGTAAAACACAGGCTTAAACCACGCTGTAAATTATGTGCTGTATTATAAAGTGCTATCAAGAATTTAAGATATAAATGCAGCAAAAAGCTAATCTTTAAATGTCTGTTCAGATCAAACGTGAAGCTAACTTTTCACACTGCAATCACATGTAAAGTCAGGGTAAACATGTGAAGTCATGAATTCACTGCGATTGCTAATCAGCCTTGATATCCCATCCTCACCAGAGTAAAAGTCAACACTACAGTAAACTAGTTCGCACTCACTTGCAGACAGATGGACCAGAGCTCTGCAGAACCCCTACTAATGATATGCTAACAAGGGCTAGCACCGTTAACCATCATCCAGGTGCAGTTTCAGGAGGAGGCAGCGACATTTTCCCAGCTGCAGAAAGCAGCTGCAGAAGTTATGAAGGCAACTCCGCCCCTCTGCAAGTCACTCAGACTCAAATTCATGTCTCTTTGTGTGTTTGCATTAACTTCACATGTACTCTGACTGTGCGTTTTATAACCTTTTGACAGGAACTTGCATTAACTTCAGTCTGCTGCAAATTGTGAATTCTGATCCGTCCAATTCCAGATGAGTTGACTTACTGTGCACAGCCCTCGTCAGTGGCTTTTGACACGCCGACTGCAATAGATTTAAAGATCTCAAGTGGTGAAAACCATAGATCACATGTATGTTGTTACAGCATCAAGATGCTCACTTCAGACATGTGTGTGACCTTTATTTAGCTCAAGTATGAAGGAAATGAGCGGATGTCACCTGCCAACAAGCCCTGACTTCAGATCTGTAAGATGGAACGATTGTGTCTTCACTGCTTTTGTTACTTGTGATTGGCTCATTCAGAAAACTTTACCCAGTCAGAGTAGAGGTTCATTAATATTAATGAGAACGCTGAAAACTGTTACAGATGGAGCTTCACAGACAGCTTTTTCAGTGAAATAACAGTTTTATTTGTTTTCTTTTTTCTTTAAAATGGCATCTACATCTCCTTGAGTGTATCAGAACATGAAGTTAATCCTTGGAGAATGCACAGTAATGGGACCTTTAATGTCAGTCAGAACAGTTTTGGAGCGCTCAGTAGTCTACATCAGGAGGTTTTAGGGCAGCGGGTCTGTCATCCATTTTAATCCTCTGTGTTTTGTTCTCGTCTTTGCTCATTTTGACACTTTTTTGGTAATTTGTTTTCTCCTTTAAAATGTGTCGTCTGTTCATGTGTGTCATCATGTGAGCTGGGGCTGTTGGGGTCCACTGCAAACCTCAGAGGCGTCACCCTGACGAGCTCTGCTGCTGCTGCTGCCCTTCCTCCACAGTCCCTGTCCCTCCCCAGCAGTAACCGTTGGAAACACACGAACTGCCCACCGCCACTCTCAGCACGACAAAATATTTTTTTTCTTTTTGTGTTTGTGTGCTTGTGTTCGTATGTATATGAGGGATGTTTTACAACATTTTTTTTTTGGGGGGGGGGGGGGGCTAATGAAGCTTTATTGTACATAACTTAAATAAACAAGGTCATATGATTTACAGGCTCCCTCCACTGTTGTTAAATCAGCAAACAGAACAACACCAGAGGTAACAGTCTGATGTTCAAAGGACAACTATGGCAGGGGTCGGCAACCTGTGGCTCCGGAGCGCATGCGGCTCTTTCATCCTTCTGCTGCGGCTCCCTGTGGCTTTGGAAAATAAATGAGTAATTAAAATGTATTTTATTTTAGTTTGTTAGTTTTTAAAATGTAATTCTAACTCTGAAGGTTATGGTGATTTTGAAAAATCTAAATAAAACGTGTTCAAGTTTTTTGTCGCTACACTTCATAGTAGACATGACAGCGCACCTGAACACGCCGAACACAGCTCTTCAGGGGAAAGGACGCACAGCCCTGCACATGTTGGAGGAGGTTTTGGCATTCAAGCGCAAGTTGACAGTGCTTGCCAGAGATTTACGGGAAGGTACACTGTCTCACTTCCCCAATTTGAGAGTTCAAACAAGCTCACAACATGATAAATTCAGAGTATTCTGCAATCATTGCAATGCAAACATCATTTGGGAAACGATTCTGTGAGTTCAGAAAGGAAAAAACCACATTATCCTTCCCTGTCACTCCCCGAAGTGTCAATCCATCCCTACTGAATATGACTGCATTGGCAGGTGTGAGTCAGCCTGATCTTGAGATGGAACTGGCCGACATAGCCGACAAAGACATATGGGTGTCCAAGTTTAAACGCTTGACAGCAGACCTTGAAGATGTTGCCCTTCAGAAGGCCGTTCTTGTTCAGAATCACAAATGGAGTGATATTGAAAACCTCCCAAACCGGACAAACTCGTGTTCGAATCATGGAATGCTATCCCCGACATTTATGTGAACATGAAAAAGTATGCGCTTGGAGTCATGTCGATCTTTGGATCCACATATGTATGTGAGCAGGTGTTCTCCAACATGAACTTTATTAAAAACAAACATTCCG
Source organism: Pholidichthys leucotaenia (assembly GCA_020510985.1). NCBI lineage: Eukaryota > Metazoa > Chordata > Actinopteri > Cichliformes > Pholidichthyidae > Pholidichthys > Pholidichthys leucotaenia. The sequence goes on along the minus strand of CM035841.1, from coordinate 261,291,920 downwards.
CACGCCTCACAGATGACAGCTTACAATCCTGTGTAAAGATGAAGGTGACGTCACACAGCCCTGACGTGCAGACGCTGTGCACTGAGGTTCAGGAGCAGAAGTCACATTAACCAAGTATAAATATTTTAATTCCTTATTATTTTGCATATATTCATATTTCATTGTTCAGTGAAATAGTCCTTTTATTATTCAGGTTGACAGCTGACTGCACGCGCCAGTAAAAGGATGGCGGCACACAGAAGAGAGTGGCATTTTTGGTTTGCTGCCGGTGGATAATTTAAGTTCGGCGTTTTTTTCATAAATTCAAGAAGGACTCAAATAGACATTCAGTATTTTACTTGAAAGTAACCTTCAACCCAACGTCTTTTTTTTTTTTTTTTTGAGTTCAAAATGTTTTTGTTGCATGCAGAAATGTAATTTCGTTTTCTCTGCAGGAGTTCATTGATTTCATAAATGCAACACATTTATAGTTTGTTTATACATAGCATAAAGGCAAAAAAAAAAAACGTTAATATGCAGTGTTATTTCATTTTAAATATCAAAAGCGTTTTGTGGCTCCCAGTGTTTCCTTTTCTGTGGGAAACAGGTCCAAATGGCTCTTTGAGTGGTAAAGGCTGCCGCCCCCTGAATTAAGGGGTGGCGCACACATTTTCATTGGAATGATTGGCGTGCACATGCCAACGTCAGAAACGACGACGGATGCACCAAAGGTGTGAAAACTGCTGTAACTATGTCAGGCCAGTAGGTGGCAGTGCAACTTTTAACAGCACCACTACAGTGCACCACACACCTACGTATAAATGACTTCCTGTCAACCACGTGATGAAAATGGCGAAAGAAGGTTGTCTTCACTCATCAAAGAACTGATGAAAAAACTAGCATTTACTGGAAGGGTATTTATTAGGCTGAGTGTCCACTGAGCACGTAAAAGCTCTGCACATATTTTTATGGGTGTTTTTTTTGCAAAGTCTCTGCAGCTTAAACTGTCACTCACAGCTACACTACCGTTCAAAAGTTTGGGGTCACCCAGACAATTATTTTGTGTTTTCCATGAAAAGACACTTATTTACCACCATGAGTTGTAAAATGAATAGAAAATATAGTCAAAACATTGACAAGGTTAGAAATAATGATTTGTATTTGAAATAATTTTTTCCTTCAAACTTTGCTTTCGTCAAAGAATCCTCCATTTGCAGCAATTACAGCATTGCAGACCTAACATGATTGCACAAGGGTTTTCTAATCATCCATTAGCCTTCTGACGCAATGAGCAAACACATTGTACCATTAGAACACTGGAGTGATAGTTGCTGGAAATGGGCCTCTATACACCTATGTAGATATTGCACCAAAAACCAGACATTTGCAGCTAGAATAGTCATTTACCACATTAGCAATGTATAGAGTGTATTTTTGATTAGTTTAAAGTTATCTTCATTGAAAAAAAGTGCTTTTCTTTCAAAAATAAGGAAATTTCTAAGTGACCCCAAACTTTTGAACGGTAGTGTATATCAAGTGTTTCACACATTTTGCCCTGAAGCTCTCTACTAACTGCACTAAACCACATCAAACTGTTAAGAAAACATGCATCCCTTCAAGGTTCTGCTGTTCAATATTGATCATGGTGTCCTTTTGGCCTGATTCTGATTGGCTGGTTAGAGAGGTTTGCTGGTCATGAGTGCTGCAGTGCTCCAAAAGTTGAACATTTTCCCACTTCAAGCCCCCTGAGCACACCAACATAAACCACTGTCAAGAGCATTTCTGCCCCCAGGGCGCTGAGCGCATTAAATGCTGAACTACACAGAAAATGAACAAAAAACAAGACGCTTTTTGGTCTTGTGCAGTAGATTGACAAGCAGAACAGATGCCTGTTTGCCTTATTATGCCGAACACAAAAGGAGCTCTGCTCATATTTGATATATGCTGTTGTGGTGGACACAATACACATGGCACTCCACCCAGGACAACGGGGTTGGTGGGGGAGAAGATAGTTAGGGATGCTAATGGAGAAAGGTGAACAAACAAAGTTGTGCCTCCCCCACCGTGCCAGGTTCACACCTGAGGATGCAAGGATGCAAATGTATGGTAGCAAGACCTGCTCTGTGGTGTGTGGGTCAATGTCATGTTAATGTGTGTACAGGTCTTTCATGTCTGTATGCTAATGTGTTTACCCTGTGTGCCGGAGGCGGGAATAGAAGTGTATAAAGGAGTTCACTCAGGCACTCAGGAGAGAATTTCCGTGTTTTATGTTGGAAGAGGAATAAGGTTTGTGTGTCATCTAGCTCGCTGCCTCGTCTGCTTTCATCTTCCACATTAGTGACCCTAAGACGTGCAATGGAGAACGAGTCGAGCACCGCCACAGAGACAACCCAGAGGGAGAACAGCAGCACGGCATGCGCTGTCACAGTCAAGCTCCCACACTTCTGGCTTCACAGTCCAACCGCTTGGTTTCTACATGTGGAAGCCCAGTTCACGCTCTGCGGGATCACAACGGATGACACCAAATATTATGTGGTCGCTGCGCTGGATGTGCGCGCCACGAAGCAAGTGATGAGCCTGCTCCAGGAACCGTCGGCCCAGGAGAAATACAACGCTCTCAAGCAGATGCTAATTCAGTGGTATACCCTGTCGGACAGTGAGAGAGCAGAAAGACTCCTAACGCGCTCAGAGATATGTGACAGATTAGCTGTGGAGCTGATGGAGAGCACGGTCGCATTAATGGAGAAGAACAATGAATCCTTCTTGTTCGCCCACCTCTTCCTCAGGAATCTACCTGCTACAGTGAGGGGGATTCTGGCCAACTCGCTGGTAACCAAGAGCTACCGCGCTCTGGCGCAGGAAGCGGACCGTATCATCCTAGCGACCAGAACTCTCAGCATGCACGCACTGGCATCCGGGAAGGACTCCAGCAAGGTCGAGGAGCCGTTGGTGGTGGCTGAGATGGATGCCAAGAGACGCAGGAACGGGACGCTCTGTTGCTACCATCACCACTTCGGCTCAAATGTCCAACGTTGTCTTCCGCCGTGCCAATTCAAGAAGCCAGGGAAACAGCACTGCCAACAGTCAGTAGCAGCTGCAACCGCTGGCAACAGGAACAAGCTGCTTTTCATCACAGACACACGTTCGGGGAGACATTTCTTAGTGGACTCTGGCTCCCAGAAGAGCCTCATTCTGCCGGTTAGCGCAGACAGATCGGCAGGAGGCAGTGGTCCTGAACTCACGGCTGCCAACAGATCCAACATCAGGATGTTTGTCGAATGGACATTGACGGTTTGCTTACACGGGCGCGATTACCAGTGGGACTTTGTGGTGGCGGCATGTTCTGTCCCCATTTTAGGTGCAGATTTTTTATGTGCTTATGGGTTGTTAGTCAATGTTGCCAACAGATGTTTAGTGGATGCTCTCTCTTTTTCCTCCTTGCCCTGCACAGCTCGGGGAGTTGGGCCAACAACACAGGCTAACGTTATAGCTCCAGGGGGTAAGTACCAGCATTTACTTTAACAGTTCCCAGCACTCATGGTTCCAACATTTTCTGCTACAGTAACCAAACATGGGGTTGAACATTTCATAACCACAAAAGGCCCGCTGGTGTTCACGCAACCTCGGCACCTGGACATGGTTAAACTAGCCAGTGCACGTGAGGAGTTTACCAACTTAGAGCAGCTGGGCATCGTTAGGAGCTCCAACAGCCCATGGGCATCCCCACTACACAAGGTGCCCAAGGCCGATAGGTCGTGGCGACCGTGCAGCGATTTCCAGCGCTTGAACAACGCCACAGAACACGATTGTTATCCCATCCCGCACAACCAGGATTTTTCCCTGCACCTGGCTGGGACACGTGTTTTTTTCGAAAGTGGATCTGGTCCGTGGTTACCACCAGGTCTCGGTGCGAGCAGAAGATGTTCCCAAAACAGCGGCAATAACTCCTTTTGGCCTTTTCGAGTTTTTATGCATGCCGTTCGGGTTAAAGGGCACGGCGCAAACCTTCCAAAGAATGATGGACATGGTGCTCCGTGACCTGCCTTTCATTTTTGTCTACTTAGATGACATTCTGGTAGCTAGCGCGTCCAAGGAGGAGCACCTCGCCCATCTCAAACTAGTTTTCCAGAGGTTGGAAGCGCATGGGCTTATCGTTAACCCAGTGAAGTGCCAGTGATTGATTTTGTCGGTCACCGCATTTCTCTGGAGGGCACGATTCCGCTGCCTGATGAGATGCGTGCCATGTCGGATTTTCCGCGTCTGCAGACCGTAAAGGCCCTGCAGGAATTTTTGAGCATGGTCAACTTTTACAACAGTTTCCTCCCCCGAGCAGCCCAGCTGCTGCAGCTGTTGTATGCTGCACTCAAAATAAAGGAGCCCGCGGGAAATGACTGGACCCCCAAGCGAGTCCAGGCTTTCGCAAACGCCAAAACAGTGCTTGCTAACGCCACTTTGCTAGCCCACCCTGCCCCGTCAGCGTGGCTAGTACTGAACACTGACGCGTCTGACGTTGCCATAGGGTCAGCGGTGGAGCAGTACATTACCGGTGCATGGCAGCCGCTTGCATTTTTCAGCCATACTTTGCGCGACAATGCACGCAAATACAGTACATTTGACGGAGAGTTGTTGGCTCTCCACCTTGCGATGTGCCACTTCCAGTTTTGGATGGAAGGGCACGAGTTCACTGTGTTCATTGATCATAAGCTGCTAACGTATGCGATGTCCAAAGTCTCAGAACCATGGTCGGCCCAGCAGCAACGACATTTGGCCGCGATCTTGGAATTTACAACTGACATCCAGCACGTAGCCGGTAAGCTTAATGTTATAGCCGACTGCCTGTCACATGCGTTAATCTCCCCTGTCTACATGGGAATAGATTTCCCTGCCATGGCTGCAGAGCAAACAGGATACACGGACATTTGCGTGCTCCAGTCCGCGCCTACTGGGTTAAAGCTGGAGAGCAGGGTGGTGCAAGAAGGGTGCCCCCCTCCCCACCACTTTGCGATGTCTCCACCGGTCGCCCACGTCAGGTGGTTCCGAGCTCTTGGCACTGCCGCATTTCTGAGTCAGTCCACTCCCTTTCACATCCTGGCGTGCGCGCTTCAGTTAAACTGGTGGGGGTGAAATTTGTCTGGTCGTACTTATGCAGGGGTGTGACAGAGTGGGCTGCAGCGTGCATCACGTGCCAGTGGGCCAAAGTGCACAAACACACCAAAGCCGGTCCTAATTCCGGCCAGGAGGTTTGTCCACATGGATTTGGTGGGCCCCCTCCCACCATCACAAGGTTTCACGTACCCTTTGACAATTGTGGACCGCACCATGCATTGGCCTGAAGTGGTCCCGCTGGCTTCCACCACGTCCACGGAAGTGGCTCATACTTTTTTGTCGGCTTGGGTTGTATGGTTCGGATCCCCGTCGGACATCACTTCCGACAGGGGTTCGCAATTCGTTTCGGAACTCTGGTCCATTATGGCCCAGAGCCTGGGGGTCAAAATCCACCTCACCACCACGTACAACCCCCAGGCTAACAGGTTATGCAAACGTTTTCGTAGGTCGCTTAAATCAGCACTCAGAGCTTCACTCATGGATGCAAATTGGGTCAACCACCTGGCCTGGGTCCTGTTAGGGTTGCGCTCCGCGCCTAAGGAGAATCTGGCAGCCTCCCCGGCAGAACTTGTTTTTTCTCAGCCGCTGCAGATCCCCAGGGAATTTTTACCGGAAAATCCCGCACCCGGGTCCGACCTGCCCGCGCAATTTTTTCACGGTACAGGGCCGGCCAATGTGCCAGGCCCGGTGCACCATTGTTCTCCCCACACCTTCGTCCCAAAAAGCTTACAGAGCACCAAGTTCGTTTTTGTTAGGCACGACACACACAGAACCTCGCTGCGCCCACCATATGATGGACTGTTCAGAGTGCTGGAAACCGGGGAAAACATTTTGTATTAGACTTTGGGGGGGCGTAAGGAAACTGTCTGCATTGACAGGCTTAAGCCCGTTTATGTGTTGGCAGACGGACAAGTGGTGTTGGCTGAAGCTCCCCAGCATGGACGCTCACCTACAGTGGTTCCGCAAGTTGGTGTTCCCCCTGCAGAGAACTGTTGGCAGCAGACTAGGTTCTTCCCACACACACACACACACACACCCTTTCCCCCTCCTCAGGACTGCGCGCCGGAGGCAGAGTTTGCTTCCTGCCCACCTCAACAGCAAGACGCTTCAGCCGGTCCGGCAACTCCAAGTTACAGACGTTACGGGCACTGGCTCAAGCCAAGGGTTAGAGCCCCTTCTGGGTGTTGGGAGGGTGGGGGCTGTGTATTTGATAAATGCTGTTGTGGTGGACACAATACACATTGCACTTCACCCAGGACAACGGGTTGGTGGGGGAGAAGATAGTTAGGGATGATAATGGAGAAAGGTGAACAAACAAAGATGTGCCTTTCACCTCCCACCGTGCCAGGTTCACACCTGAGGATGCAGGGGTGCGAATGTATGGTAGCAAGACCTGCTCTGTGGTGTGTGGGTCAATGTCATGTTAATGTGTGTACAGGTCTTTCATGTCTGTATGCTAATGTGTTTACCCTGTGTGCCGGAGGCGGGAATAGAAGTGTATAAAGGAGTTCACTCAGGAGAGAATTTCCGTGTTTTATGTTGGAAGAGGAATAAGGTTTGTGTGTCATCTAGCTCGCTGCCTCGTCTGCTTTCATCTTCCACATTAGTGACCCTAAGACGTGCAATGGAGAACGAGTCGAGCACCGCCACAGAGACAACCCAGAGGGAGAACAGCAGCACGGCATGCGCTGTCACAGTCAAGCTCCCACACTTCTGGCTTCACAGTCCAACTGCTTGGTTTCTACATGTGGAAGCCCAGTTCACGCTCTGCGGGATCACAACGGATGACACCAAATATTATGTGGTCGCTGCGCTGGATGTTCGCTCCACGAAGCAAGTGATGAGCCTGCTCCAGGAACCGTCAGCCCAGGAGAAATACAACGCTCTCAAGCAGATGCTAATTCAGTGGTATACCCTGTCGGACAGTGAGAGAGCAGAAAGACTCCTAACGCGCTCAGAGATATGTGACAGATTAGCTGTGGAGCTGATGGAGAGCACGGTCGCATTAATGGGGAAGAACAATGAATCCTTCTTGTTCGCCCACCTCTTCCTCAGGAATCTACCTGCTACAGCGAGGGGGATTCTGGCCAACTCGCTGGTAACCAAGAGCTACCGCGCTCTGGCGCAGGAAACGGACCGTATCATCCTAGCGACCAGAACTCTCAGCATGCACGCACCGGCATCCGGGAAGGCCTCCAGCAAGGTCGAGGAGCCGTTGGTGGTGGCTGAGATGGACGCCAAGAGACGCAGGAACGGGATGCTCTGTTGCTACCATCACCACTTCGGCTCAAATGTCCAATGTTGTCTTCCGCCGTGCCAATTCAAGAAGCCAGGGAAACAGCACTGCCAACAGTCAGTAGCAGCTGCAACCGCTGGCAACAGGAACAAGCTGCTTTTCATCACAGACACACGTTCGGGGAGACATTTCTTAGTGGACTCTGGCTCCCAGAAGAGCCTCATTCTGCCGGTTAGCGCAGACAGATCGGCAGGAGGCAGTGGTCCTGAACTCACGGCTGCCAACAGATCCAACATCAGGATGTTTGTCGAACGGACATTGACGGTTTGCTTACACGGGCGCAATTACCAGTGGGACTTTGTGGTGGCGGCATGTTCTGTCCCCATTTTAGGTGCAGATTTTTTATGTGCTTATGGGTTGTTAGTCAATGTTGCCAACAGATGTTTAGTGGATGCTCTCTCTTTTTCCTCCTTGCCCTGCACAGCTCGGGGAGTTGGGCCAACAACAAAGGCTAACGTTATAGCTCCAGGGGGTAAGTACCAGCATTTACTTTAACAGTTCCCAGCACTCATGGTTCCAACATTTTCTGCTACAGTAACCAAACATGGGGTTGAACATTTCATAACCACAAAAGGCCCGCTGGTGTTCACGCGACCTCGGCACCTGCACCTGGACATGGTTAAACTAGCCAGCGCACGTGAAGAGTTTACCAACTTAGAGCAGCTGGGCATCGTTAGGAGCTCCAACAGCCCATGGGCATCCCCACTACACAAGGTGCCCAAGGCCGATAGGTCGTGGCGACAGTGCAGTGATTTCCAGCGCTTGAACAACGCCACGGAACACGATCGTTATCCCATCTCGCACATCCAGGATTTTTCCCTGCACCTGGCTGGGACACGTGTTTTTTTCGAAAGTGGATCTGGTCCGTGGTTACCACCAGGTCTCGGTGCGAGCAGAAGATGTTCCCAAAACAGCGGCAATAACTCCTTTTGGCCTTTTCGAGTTTTTATGCATGCCGTTCGGGTTAAAGGGCACGGCGCAAACCTTCCAAAGAATGATGGACATGGTGCTCCGTGACCTGCCTTTCATTTTTGTCTACTTAGATGACATTCTGGTAGCTAGCGCGTCCAAGGAGGAGCACCTCGCCCATCTCAAACTAGTTTTCCAGAGGTTGGAAGCGCATGGGCTTATCCTTAACCCAGTGAAGTGCCAGTGATTGATTTTGTCGGTCTCCGCATTTCTCTGGAGGGCACGATTCCGCTGCCTGATGAGATGCGTGCCATGTCGGATTTTCCGCGTCTGCAGACCGTGAAGGCCCTGCAGGAATTTTTGAGCATGGTCAACTTTTACAACAGTTTCCTCCCCCGAGCAGCCCAGCTGCTGCAGCTGTTGTATGCTGCACTCAAAATAAAGGAGCCCGCGGGAAACGACTGGACCCCCAAGCGAGTCCAGGCTTTCGCAAACGCCAAAACAGTGCTTGCTAACGCCACTTTGCTAGCCCACTCTGCCCCGTCAGCGTGGCTAGTACTGAACACTGACGCGTCTGATGTTGCCATAGGGGCAGTGGTGGAGCAGTACATTTCCGGTGCATGGCAGCCGCTTGCATTTTTCAGCCATACTTTGCGCGACAACGCACGCAAATACAGTACATTTGACGGAGAGTTGTTGGCTCTCCACCTTGTGACGTGCCACTTCCAGTTTTGGATGGAAGGGCACGAGTTCACTGCGTTCGTTGATCATAAGCTGCTAACGTATGCAATGTCCAAAGTCTCAGAACCATGGTCGGCCCAGCAGCAACGACATTTGGCCGCGATCTTGGAATTTACAACTGACATCCAGCACGTAGCCGGTAAGCTTAATGTTATAGCCGACTGCCTGTCACATGCGTTAATCTCCCCTGTCTACATGGGAATAGATTTCCCTGCCATGGCTGCAGAGCAAACAGGATACGCGGACATTTGCGTGCTCCAGTCCGCGCCTACTGGGTTAAAGCTGGAGAGCAGGGTGGTGCAAGAAGGGTGCCCGCCCCCCACCACCACCACTTTGCGATGTCTCCACCGGTCGCCCACGTCAGGTGGTTCCGAGCTCTTGGCACTGCCGCATTTCTGAGTCAGTCCACTCCCTTTCACATCCTGGCGTGCGCGCTTCAGTTAAACTGGTGGGGGTGAAATTTGTCTGGTCGTACTTACGCAGGGGTGTGATAGAGTGGGCTGCAGCGTGTGTCACGTGCCAGTGGGCCAAAGTGCACAAGCACACCAAAGCCGGTCCTAATTCCGGCCAGGAGGTTTGTCCACATGGATTTGGTGGGCCCCCTCCCACCATCACAAGGTTTCACGTACCTTTTGACAATTGTGGACCGCACCATGCATTGGCCTGAAGTGGTCCCGCTGGCTTCCACCACGTCCACGGAAGTGGCTCATATGTTTTTGTCGGCTTGGGTTGTATGGTTCGGATCCCCGTCGGACATCACTTCCGACAGGGGTCCGCAATTCGTTTCGGAACTCTGGTCCATTATGGCCCAGAGCCTGGGGGTCAAAATCCACCTCACCACCACGTACAACCCCCAGGCTAACAGGTTATGCAAACGTTTTCATAGGTCGCTTAAATCAGCACTCAGAGCTTCACTCATGGATGCAAATTGGGTCAACCACCTGGCCTGGGTCCTGTTAGGGTTGCGCTCCGCGCCTAAGGAGAATCTGGCAGCCTCCCCGGCAGAACTTGTTTTTTCTCAGCCGCTGCAGATCCCCAGGGAATTTTTACCGGAAAACCCCGCACCCGGGTCTGACCTGCCCGTGCAATTTTTTCACGGTACAGGGCCGGCCAATGTGCCAGGCCCGGTGCACCATTGTTCTCCCCACACCTTCGTCCCAAAAAGCTTACAGAGCACCAAGTTCGTTTTTGTTAGGCACGACACACACAGAACCTCGCTGTGCCCACCATATGATGGACTGTTCAGAGTGCTGGAAACCGGGGAAAACATTTTGTGTTAGACTTTGGGGGGGCGTAAGGAAACTGTCTGCATTGACAGGCTTAAGCCCGTTTATGTGTTGGCAGACGGACAAGTGGTGTTGGCTGAAGCTCCCCAGCATGGACGCTCACCTACAGTGGTTCCGCAAGTTGGTGTTCCCCCTGCAGAGAACTGTTGGCAGCAGACTAGATTCTCCCCCCCCCCCCACACACCCTTTCCCCCTCCTCAGGACTGCGCAGCGGAGGCAGAGTTTGCTTCCTGCCCACCTCAACAGCAAGACGCTTCAGCCGGTCCGGCAACTCCAAGTTACAGACGTTACGGGCACTGGCTCAAGCCAAGGGTTAGAGCCCCTTCTGGGTGTTGGGGGGGGGTGGTGGCTGTGTATTTGATAAATGCTGTTGTGGTGGACACAATACACATTGCACTTCACCCAGGACAACGGGTTGGTGGGGGAGAAGATAGTTAGGGATGATAATGGAGAAAGGTGAACAAACAAAGATGTGCCTTTCACCTCCCACCGTGCCAGGTTCACACCTGAGGATGCAGGGGTGCGAATGTATGGTAGCAAGACCTGCTCTGTGACGTGTGGGTCAATGTCATGTTAATGTGTGTACAGGTCTTTCATGTCTGTATGCTAATGTGTTTACCCTGTGTGCCAGAGGCAGGAATAAAGGTATATAAAAGAGTTCACTCAGGCACTCAGGAGAGAGTTTCTGTGTTTTATGTTGGAAGAGGAATAAAGTTTGTGTGTCATCCAGCTCGCTGCCTATAACCATTGCTCTGCTGTTTGATGCTGATGTCATCATTGCTGTTTGACTGCATACACACAGAGGTGGGACAGATGTGTCAGTACAACCATTCCACTCTGGAGACTGGTTTCAAACCTTTACACTTTCATACCTCCAAAATCTCAGCATCATGTAGTTACAGTTTATTGGTTTATTTGTCAGGGACAATGTGCAGAATAAACATTAAACACAGGGTAAAGATGCTCGGTACCAGATTATAGTGTTCTCACTAATTTCCATCTGTAGTTGCTGAGGCAGGCAGGAAGATATACACACAGCTGAACTGTAAAAGAAATTTGCCAGTTTGGGATAAAAACGTTGTGTGAATGGCCCCTAAAGGCTCATGGCACCAGCAGAAAGGTAAAACACCCATATATTTCTTTATACGGGGCAGAGTTGGCAACTTCTCGGAAAAGCTTGGAGTCCGAATTAGAGGCAGTTGTGCACAGAAGAAACTGGAGGGAAGGGGTGGAGTGAGCAGGCATAACCACAACAGTTATTTTTTCCACACACACACTTCTTTACCTCAGTAAGTTTTAGAGCTTGTTCAGTCTTTATTTGTGCAGAGCTTACCTAATGTTACTGTAAGTGATCAATCAAAACATTATTTATATAGCACTTTTCATATGAAAATTTGTAGCACAAAGTGCTTCACACATTGAAATATAAAACACAATTACCCCCCTCACACACACACACACTCTCACACAAAGAAAATTTCGGCTGTGCGACACTTATGGCTGAGCACCAATTATCCAGGTGTGAAAGCACCATCACTAAGGAGCCATCACCAGCAGGGAAAGGGCCGAGTCCACGGCTACAGTGACACCACTCCTGAGACTGCCCAAGTCCAATCCGAGGGGTCGACACCGCAGGCATGGCGCCGCAGTGTATGACCTCCTCAGCCGAGTAGACCAGGGCAATCACAGGCCAGCGCCCTGCAGCAAGAAAGCAGGCACAATTCCCAGTGGGAGGGCTCCCCATGAGGGAACACTGGAGCTTGGACAGGGTGATTAAAAAATAAAACAATAATAAGATCATTTGTTGGTAAAAAAAAGACTCGATAATTAAGATAATTAAAAGAATTAAACAGCACTTGATACGTCTGAATTTGTCTGATTGTATTTAACAGTTAGTAGTAAAATAAATAATTGTGACTAGAACAACACAGAGTAGGTTTAAAATCATAAATTGAGACAAAATAGGAAACTAATCAAAAGCAAGGTTAAAATAGTAGGGCTTGAGCCTGCTTTTAACAATATGAACATTCTCGGCAGCCCTGATGTTCTCTGGCAGGCTGTTCCACAAGCATGGGCCGTAGTAACTAAAAGCAGCCTCACCGTGGGTGCGTGTTCTGATGGTAGGGATAATTAAAAGGCCAGTGCCAGAGGACCTCAGGGACCGTGGGGGCTCATATGTTAAAAGCACTTCCGATAAATAAGAAGGTCCAAGACTGTGCAGACATTTATGAAGTGATGATAAATGAAGTAGACCTCTGGTACCTATCCGTCATCATGAAATCTAATACAGTGGCGCAGTACTGTCACTGCTGTTGCATTCCATTAGTTCCCATTGTAGTCAATGCTTTACTCTCCACCAGATACAGTGCATTGTGTCACAGATGCGGCTCACTAAATGACAAAACTGAAAAATCCCATTTGAAATGTAGCTCAGGTGCCTTGTATTTTTCTTGATCTTTGCTGGGATGTTTCTACCCGGTCTTTGGAGTCCACCTGCGGTAAACTAAATTAATTGGACACACACCAATGTATAGAAGGCCTCATAGCTGCCCAGCCAGCGTGTCCATATGGGCCCCACCAAAGGTTAAATCTGGGCTGTCTTATGGGTCCCATGTGGGTTTATCTGTGGGTTCCATGTTGGCCCCATCTGTGTTTGCCCACATGGACTTTGCTGTTTTCTTGTAAATTTGTGACTTTTTTCCCATAAATTTGATAAATTTTTCTTTAAAAATGTAAAGTTTCTCATAAATTTGCAATTTTTTTTTACTGTAAACTTCCAACTTTTTCCTCATAAATCTGACTTTTTTTTTGTAAATTTGCAACTTTTTCCTCATGAATTTAGTTGTAAAATTGTGACTTTTCTTGTAAATTTGCTAACCTTTTCTTGTAATTTTGAACTTTCTCATAAATGTCACTTTGTTAGTTATCCTGCACTTCTCATAAATTTACTTTTTCCTCGTAAATTTGTTACTTTCCCCATAAATTTATGACATTTTTCTTGTAAATTTTGAACTTTCTAAAAATTTTCAACTTTTTTTTACTGTAATTTTGCATTTTGTTTTCTCATAAATTTGTGACTTTTCTCAGATTTGTAACTTTTCTTGTAAATTTTCAATTTATTTACTCATATTTGCTACTTTTTAAAATTTGTAAGTTTCTAATTTTTTCCTCATAAATTTCTAACTTTTTTTCTTGTAAATTTGCTGAATTTATTTTGTTTGAAACATTTTTCGAGCAATTTTACTGTTTTTTTTTTTTTTTTGTAAATTAAAGACTTTTTTCTCCTAAATTTTCACCTTTTTTCCTCATAAATCTGACCTTTTTTTCCCCAGTACATTTGCCATGTTTTTTTTTTCCACAATATCTTTATTGAACCTTTTTTTTTTTTTAACAAACATGATACAAACAATCAAACACTAACACTAAAGTACTACAAAAAAAAAAAAAAATACCCTAAAAACACCAACAACCACCAACAAAATCAAGTCTTCAACAATGCTCCTCTGTTTAGTCTAGACAATCCAATACATTAGTATACATATTATGTTCACCAGTTTGGAATTTACAAGGTCCACACACATCATTCACCTTCTTCTTCAAGAGTTATGTTTAAATTTTTTACATAATCAATAAAAGGTCTCCATATATTCTCAAACACAATTTCCTTTGATTTCAGTATATATGTTATTCTTTCTAATGGAAGGTTTGTTAACATCTGTCTTAACCACTGAGTCACATCTGGTCTATGAGTCTTTTTCCATAATAGTGCAATACATTTTTTGGCATTAAGCAAACTGAGGTCTATGAATGTTCTTTCACTTTTATTGAAATTATGCTTTTCTGGGTACAGACCCAACAAAAACAGTTTAGGATTCAATATGATTTGTTTTGAGATTATTTTTTCAATTGTTACCCTCACCTCCTCCCAAAACATTCTTATTAATCTACATTCCCATAAACAATGAAATAGGGTTCCTTTACTTTCCATGCATTTTGTGCATGTATCTGGTATATTTTTGTTATATCTATTTAACTCCTCCGGTGTAACATACATCCGCATTAACCATTTGAAATGTATCAATTTAAGGCGTGCATTTATTGATTTGGTTTGAGCTTCTGTACAAGCCAATTCCCATTGTTCCTCTGAAATTTCAATTTGCAGATCTTCTTTCCAGTAGTTTAATCTTTTCAGTGAATTTTCACTTGAAGATAGTGTCAATGAGTTATAAAACTCTGAAATAATACCCTTTCTTTTACTATCTTTCATCATCATTTTTTCCAAGGATGAATAAATAGGTCGAGTGAGAGCTTTATTTTGATTTGATCGAATAAAGTTTCTAAGTTGAAGATATTTAAAAAAATGTGTTCTATTGAGATTAAATTTGATCCTCAGCTCTTCAAAAGACATTATGTTGTCTGCACATGGCAAATATAAATCCTGAATCTTTTGTATCCCTTTTAAATTCCATACTTTAAATACAGCGTCCGCTCTCCCTGGTTTAAAATATTGATTACCCCATATTGGACTAAATTGTGACAATAACTGTGGTTCTTTTAAATAGTTTTTAGCTTCACACCATATTTTGATCATATGCTTTACAAATGGATTTTTAACTTGTTTTTGTAATTTTTTTGCCGAATCTGAGTATATGAATATGGGAAGAGGTAAAGGTAAATTGTATGATTCCATTTCAGTCCAGTGAGGGAGATCATTTGATGAAAAATAATATGTCATAGACCTCAGTTGTGCCGACCAATAATACAACATAAAATTTGGACATTTCAGACCTCCACGATCAAATGGTAAATATAATAAAGACAAACGTAATCTAGCCCTCCTGTTGTTCCATATAAATTCCACTAACTTTTTTTTATTCTTGAGAATAGATCTAAAGGTGGTGATAAGGGAATGTATTGAAATAAATAAAGTATTTTAGGTAAAATATTACTTTTAAGTATATTGATTCTCCCGATCATCGACATTGGTAGTGACATCCATCTCTGAGTTAACTCATTGATATCTGACATTAAGGCTTCATAGTTGACACTGGCGACTGATTCTAGCTTAGGCATAATTTGGATTCCTAAATATTTAAACTGATTTACAACATTGAATTGATTTACCTCAGGGGCTGGGTAATTTCTCTGGGTCTCATTTAGCATTAATATTGAAGATTTAGTTTTATTTATTTTATATCCTGATATTTCCCCAAAATTCTTTATTAAATTCAACAAGGTTGGAATTGATTTTTTTAGATTCGACATAAACAAAATTATATCATCGGCGTACAGGGAGATTTTATGTTCTGTTGGTCCAACTTTAATTCCATATATTTGTGAATGTAAACGTATCGCTATCGCTAAAGGTTCAATTGCCATAGTAAACAGTAAAGGTGAAAGTGGACAGCCTTGTCGACATCCTCTATTGATTTTTATTGGTTTTGAAATATTGTTATTTGTTAGGATTTCTGCTGTAGCATTATTGTATATTATTTGAACCCATTTTATGAAATTATTTCCAAGTCCAAACCTTTGTAGGACTTCAAAAAGAAAGGGCCATTCAACTCTATCAAAGGCCTTTTCGGCGTCCAATGATAGGAGAGCTGTATCCGGTGCTTCTTTATTAAAATAAATAATATTAAATAGTCTTCTTACATTATGGAAGCCTTGTCTACCCTTTATAAAGCCATTCTGATCTCGATTAATAATATTTGGTAAAATTTCTTGTATTCGTCTTGCTAAAATTTTACAGATTATCTTAAGGTCGGCATTTAATAGGCTTATTGGTCTCATATTTTCACATTTATTAGAGGGCTTACCTGGTTTTGGCAGCAGTATAATTAAGGCATTATTTATGTATGATGGTAAATTATTATTTTGAAATGCTTCTAAAACCATTTCCAAAAAAGGTTTTATTAATTTATTAAATTTTTTATAAAGGTCAACTGGAAGACCATCTGGTCCTGCACTTTTTCCTGATTTCATATTATCAATGGCTAGCCCAACTTCTTCTTGACTAATTTTAGACTCCAATATCTCCCTGTTTTCATTGGAATACACGGTATAGATAGTTCGTTCAAAAACCCATTTAGTTTTGTTAAATCAGGTTCATTTTTGGTATCATATAATTTTTCATAGTAATCTCTAAAGGCTCTATTAATTTCTAAAGGATCTATAACTACCTGTCCGTTACTTATAATACTGGTAATTGGTGTTTTAATTTCCAATTGTTTAATCTGCCATGCTAATAATTTTCCTGATTTTTCACCTTGTTCATAAAAAGATTGTTTCAATCTTAGAAGACTCGAGGCAGCTCTATTCGCTGATTTTTTGTCGTATTCAGCTCTCAAAATCAGTAATTCATTCTCCAACCTTGGGTCACTTCCTGCATACACTTTTTCCTGAAGACTTTTTATTTTATGTTCCAATTTAGCTCTCTCCTCTCGAGTCTTCTTAGATTTTGATCCTGTATAACTAATAATATGTCCCCTAATAAAAGCTTTGAAAGCCTCCCACTTTACACATGCTGATGTTTGTGTAGTATTGATGTCAAAGAACTCGTCTATCTGTTTTTCTATATACTTGACAAATTCCTCATCCTGAAGCCATTTATGCTGAAATTGCCATCTGCCTGATTCCTTTGTCAATTTTTTATCTACATATATTAGACAACAGGGTGCATGATCAGAAATCACGATGTTATCATAAAAGCAGTTTTGAATCTTGGACCTTAATTCTGTGGAAATCAAAAAATAATCAATACGTGAGAATGTCTTGTAGGTACTGGAATAACAAGAATAGGCTTTAACTTGTGGTTTCATTTCTCTCCATATATCTAACAATCTCAATTCTTTCATAAAATGATTAATAGTCATCCTACATCCAATGTGCGTACAATCCAGTCCTGTTGATCTATCCACACCTGGATTCAATGTACAATTAAAATCCCCTGTTATTATATGTTGCCCTGTAAGTGATGATAAGATGAGAAATAAATTAGCAAAGAACTTCTGATCATCTATATTGGGACCATATAAGTTCACAAGATTTATATTTTCTAATAGCAAAGAACCTTGAATGATTACATATCTTCCAAATTTGTCTCCAATTACATTTTTCACCTGAAAAGGAACTGATTTATGTATGAGAGTCATAACTCCCCTGGCTCGGGATGAAAATGAAGAGGTGAATACACTTCCTGCCATCTACTCCTAATTCTTTAACATCCTCCTCTATCAGATGAGTTTCTTGTAAAAACACAATTCTTGAACCCATGTCCTTTATTTTATTCATAACTTGTTTTAAGTTTTTTTAAATTTTGTAGACCTCTGCAATTCCATGAAGTTAAATTAAGATTAACACTTTGGTCCATGATCAATAGAGAGTTTAGGATTACCTTGCAGTGTAAACATGCTCATACAGAGAAGCAAAAACATGAGTGGTTGAACATTCATCCTACAAACTACACACAAACAAATTTCCCCTTCCCACACTTGTGGCAAACCCCCCAAAATCAAAAGAAAAATTCTGTCTCCCGATATAGCCATCGACCGTTCCACACCCACGGGGAACAGCCTAAGCCACTCCTTCTTCATCCTCCCAATCACCCCAACTCTACTGCTTTTAATGACGTAACATTAACTCTCCTCTGTAGTTTTCCAACTTAACTCCAAAATTTTTAACAACTTTGTACATCATAGTTTTTTGTTTGTTTGTTTTGTTTTTGTTTTGTTTTTTTTAATATATAATACAATCTATATTTTGTAAACTTACTATTTACTTCAAGTCAGTCAGATGCCTGTGCAAATGCTTAATTATTCTACCTTATATTTTGTTCATGCTTAGCTCCCACCAGTCTCTTCTTCTTCTTTGATCTTCTTGATGAACTCCTGCGCCTCCTCTGGGGTCTTGAAAATGTGGGTTCTGCCCTCATACGTGGTCAGCAGTCTCGCAGGATAGATTACACCATGACGAATCCCAAGGTTGCGCAGCTCCTTACGTATGGGATCAAACTGCTTCCTCAATTGCTGGATTCCTGTGGCCAAATCTAGGTAGAACCGCACCTGCTGGTCCTGGTGTTTAATCTCTCCTTTAGCACGTGCAGCGTTGAAGATCTTTATCCTGTCTCTGTTGCTAAGAAACTTCATAATTAAGGTCCTCGGCGGACCCTTATCTCTCCGTGGGCCAATACGATGTGCTTTTTCCAGAACCACTGCTGATTGCAACTCCTCGCTGCCCAGCACCTCCGGAATCCACTTTCCAGAAAGGAACATACGTCCCGACCTTCTGATTCCTCTGGAAGACCCACCAGCCTCAAATTATTCTGTCTCGACCGAGATTCCAAATCCAAAATATTATCTTCCAGAGATTTATTTATTTTTTCCCAAAGTGCGCACCTTTAATTGAAGACGGGTGACGTCATCTTCAGCACTAGCGAGACGGAGCTCCATCTGCGCCGTTCGTTCTACACAGTCACCCAATTCCTTTCTTATTCCTTCCAACGCTGTCATAATCCCATCAAATCTAGAGGAAAAGTCCGCTCTCATTGAACTCATGGCAGCCATCAGCGCATCTGCGCCATTCCCCCGCAAACATCGCACCGCCGCCAGCCTCCTCCGCCATATATGGAGTTTTTGTTTGCTGCGTCACAGACCTGAAGTCGTTAATTTGGACTGTTTCGGCGGCTCGCTTTTTCCTTTTCCTGGTTTTCCAGCCTTAGGCTTCGCCGACATATCCTCGCCCAAATGCTGGGATACGTTCTGTCCCAAATGAGAGAGTTATTTGCCGATTTTTTTTCTCCAGGAGCAGAGCAGAGCGAGACACGTCCGTCCTACGTGGCAGCCATAACCGGAAGTCTGCCATGTTTTTTAATAAATTTATGACCTTTTTTTTTTTTTGTCATGAATTTTTTCTCGGAAATTTGTGACCTTTTTTTTCTCATAAGTTTGTGACTTTTTTCATAATTTTGCCTATGGCGCCAGTGCTACTGAAATCTGCTTACTCATATTAAACCCATGTGGGGCCCAGATGAGTTTAATGCAGGTAAGCAGATTACCCGCTCACCTGCACCACATGTAAAGGTGCGTTCACACCAAACGCAAACGGGTGAATTTTTCAGGCAGCGCTATTACGTTATAACCCAATGTAAATGCACGAATAAACATGAATTCAGCATCTGAGTGAGATGCAGACAGGCAAAGTTGCCTTTATAACTTCTTCATGGGACCCATAAGGCAGCCCAGATTTAACCTACAGTGGATATAAAAAAGTCTATACACCCCTGTTTAAATACCAGGTTTTTGTGATGTAAAAAAATTAGACCAAGACAAATCATTTCAAAACTTTTTCCACCATTAATGTGACCTATAACCTGTATAAACCCAACTGAAAAACAAACTGAAATCTTTTAAGGGGAAAAATAAAAACTTACAATAACCTGGTTGCATAAATATGCACACCCTTAAACTAATACTTTGTTGCAGCACCCTTTGGCTTTCATTACAGCACTCATTCTTTTTGGTTAGAAGTCTATCAGTGTGGCACATCTTGATGTGGCAATATTTGCCCACTCTTCTTCGCAAAAATGCTCCAAATCTGTCAGATTGTGAGAACATCTCTGGTGCACTGCCCTCTTCAGAACACCCCACAGATCGGATTCAGGTCTAGACTGTGGCTGGGCCATTCCAAAACCTTAATCTTCTTCTGGTGAAGCCATTCTTTTGTTGATTTGGATGTGTGCTTTGGGTCATTGTCATGATTAAGATGAAGTTCCTCTCCATCTTCAGCTTTCTAACAGAAGCCCGAAGGTTTTGTGCCAACATTGACTGGTATTTTGGAACTATTCATTATTCCCTCCACCTTGACTAAGGCCCCAGTTCCAGCTGAAGAAAAACAGCCCCAAAGCATGATGCTGCCACAACTGTGCTTCGCTGTAGGTATGGTGTTCTTTTGGGGATGAGCAGTGTTGTTTGTGCCAAATATATACCTTTTGGAATTATGGCCAAAAAGTTCAACCTTGTGTGATCCAAGATGGTGCCCACAGTGGCCGCCATGGTGCTTCGCTGCCCTTTAATTTGTTTGTTTCTGTTCATCAGTTGTGTGTCTGCCTGCTCTTATACCCGAGAAGAGCTTCTAAATATCAGGTCTTTCACTCCCACGGACCTTCTCCCGGTTTTTTTGGCTCCTGCCGCCGATCTGGTCCACGTTCTAGCCCAAAAAGTGAGACGGTGGAAGAGAGGAAAACGTGCGGGAGCTCTCGAACGGCTTCGGAAGAGGGGCACGCGCACAGCCTTGCCTGGAATATTTCTGACCAATACCAACTCTCTCTCTAACAAGGTAGACGAACTGAGACTGCTGATGCGATTTAAGGACCCTCGCTAATTCGTCGCCCTCTGTTTACTGAGGACTTGGCTTAATGATTCTACTCCGGACAGCGCGATCAGCCTTGAGGGATTTCAGCTGTTTCGTGCTGATCGCGTCACAGAGCTCTCCGTAAGTCTAAAGGAGGAGGAGTATGCTTTTACATTAACAGCAGCTGGTGCTCTGATGTAACCGTGATTTCCCGGCACTGTTCTCCCGACCTAGAATTTCTCTCCATTAACTGCAAGCCATTTTATTCCCCGCGGGAGTTTGCTTCATTCGTATTGATCGCTGTGTACGCCCCTCCCGACGCGGACGCGCGCGTGGCTCAGCGCACGCTCGCAGATCACATCCAACATGCGGAGCGGACTTTCCCGGACTCCCTGGTTATTGTGGTTGGCGACTTTAACCAGAGCAATCTGAGTCACGATCTCCCCCGCTACAAACAGTTTATTAAATGCCCCACCAGAGGAATAAACATGCTGGATCACTGTTACACCACAGTGAAGGACGCATATCGCGCTGTTCCCCGCGCTGCGCTCGGACTATCTGATCACGTGATGGTCCACCTCATTCCCACATACAGACAGAGACTGAAACTCACTAAACCTGTTGTGACCACCAGGAAGAAATGGACCAGTGAAGCTGGAGAGAAACTGAACACATGCATGGAAATAACTGACTGGGACATGTTTAAAGGAGCCACACATAATCTTAATGAGTACACAGACACTGTGAACTCATACATCAACTTTTGTGAGGAGAACATTCTTCCATCGCGCACCAGGGTGAGATACTCTAATGATAAGCCCTGGTTCACTGCCGAGCTCAGACAGATCAGGAAGGAGAAGGAAGCAGCGTTGAAAAGTGGAGACAGGGACTGCTACAGGGAGGTTAAATATTGGTTTAACAGAGAGCTGAAGAGAGCTAAATCTGTGTATTCTGAGAGACTCCAGCAGCAGTTCACTGCTAATGACTCGGCTTCTGTGTGGAGAGGACTGAGGCAAATCACCAACTATCAGCCTCAGGCTTCTAAAGGTCAGGATGACAAAGCCCTTTGTCAAAAACTGTCCCAACATTATGCCCGTTTTGACACCTCGTCAGCTGTGTCCAACTCCCCCACTCCACCCAGCTCCACTGCCTCCTCGGCCGCTAATTCATCAAAAGCGGTCCCCCCCCTCCTCCTCCCCCCCCTGCCCTTGTCATCAGTGTGCAGGACGTGCACAGACAGTTCTCCATACTTGACCCACGCAAGGCCCCCCGGTCCGGACGGCGTGTCTCCCTCCACCCTGAGACACTGTGCGAAAGAGCTGGCTCCTGTCTTCACAGACATTTTTAACACCTCCCTTAAGCAATGCCACGTGCCGACCTGCCTCAAATCCTCCACCATCATCCCTGTCCCCAAGAAGCCACGGATTACTGGAGCTTTATACGACTACAGACCTGTAGCGCTCACCTCTGTAGTCATGAAGTCCTTTGAGCGCCTGGTCCTGTCCCACCTCAAGTCCATCACCACTCCCCTCCTGGACCCGCTGCAGTTTGGCCTACCGTGCCAACAGGTCTTGGACGACGCAGTCAACCTGGCCCTCCACTCCATATCCCCCCTGCAGCACCTGGACTCCCCGGGGAACCCTTCGCCAGGGATCCTGTATTGTGGACTTCAGCTCCTGCATTCAACACCCATCCGCCCCGCTCTGCTCCAGGACAAGCTGTCCCAAGCTCGGCGTTGCTGGACTCCCTCTGCAGGTGGATCACCGACTTCCTGACGGACCGGAGGCAGCATGTGCGGCTTGGGGAAGTCCTGGTCTCAGACTCTGTTAGGCATCAGCATTGGATCACCCCAGGGCAGTGTACTGTCCCCCCCTACTCTTCTCCCTTTATCCAACTCCTTGGCACCATCCACCCACCAGTATCAGTTAAGCTGATCATGTTTGCGGGATGACACCACCCTCATCGGGCTCATCTCCAACGGCGATGAGTCCGTCTACAGGAGAGAGGTGGCCCAGCTGGTGTCCTGGTGCAGCCACAACACACTGCAGCTGAACGCTCTGAAGACAGCGGAGATGATTGTGGACTTCAGGAAAGTCACAACCCCCCCCTGCCCCCCCCTCACCAACACAGGCTCTCCCATCACCATTGCAGATTCCTTCGCTTCTTGGGCACCACCATCACCCGGGGACCCTCAAGTGGGAGCCAACCATCAGCTCCCTCATTCAAAAAGGTCCAGCAGAGGATGTTCTTTACTCGCGCAGCTGAGGAAGCTCAAGCTACCCACCAAGATGTTTAGTGCAGTTCTACACGGCCATCATTGAGGCCATCCTCACCTCCTCCATAACCGTGTGGTACGCAGGAGCCTACTCTGCCAGGGACAAACTAAGGGCTGCAGCGCGTCGTGCGTACGGCTGAGAAGGTGATCGGCTGCAAGCTCCCCCATCTCTCCAGGATTCTGTTACAATCTCCCAGGACCCGGAGGCGTGCAGGCCGATCATGGCCGATCCTTCACACCCTGGTCACGTACTGTTTGCCACCCTCCCTCAGGTAGAAGACTTCGGTCCATTCAGACTAAAACCTCCCGGCACATGAACAGCTTCTTCCCCTCTGCCATCAGACTGCTGAACATTAAGTGACTTATTGACTCTCGTGCACTACGTACAGCAGCTTAACCAGATTCATGTCAATTATCACTGTTTTTCTGTTGCATTATCGACTGCACATCATCTGCTACTTGCTAATTTATTTAAAACTGCTGTGACTAGTATTACTCATTATTATTATTATTATTATTATTACTTATTATTCTACACTTATTGCATGGTCTTAGTCTTTAAGTTTTTTTTTTTTTTAGTTTATCTCTTTATCTTATCATGTTTTAATGTTGCAGCATTGCACCGAGACAAATTCCTAGTTTGTGTACTACATGAACAATGGCAATAAATCTGATTCTGATTCTGATTCTGATTCTGACCTTGGTCTCATCAGACCATATCACATTTTCCCATATGCACTTGGGAGATTTAAAACGTGTTTTTGCAAAATGTAGCCAGGCTTGGATGTTTTTCTTTGTAAGATAAAGCTTCCATCTTGCCACCCGACTCCATAGCCTAGACACATGAAGAAGACGAGAGATTGTTGTCACATGTACTAAACAGCCAGTACTTGCCAGAAATTCCTGCAGCTTCTTCAGGTTGCTGGTCGACCTCTTGGTAGCCTCCCTGACCAGTTTTTCTTCTCGTCTTTTCATCAATTTTGGAGGGACATCCAGGTTCTTGGTAATGTCACTGTTGTACCATATTTTCTCCACTTGAAGATGACTGTCTTCACTGTGTTCCATGGTATACTTAATGCTTTGGAAATTCTTTTGTACCCTTCTCCTGGACTGATACCTTTGAACAATGAGATCCCTCTGATGCTTTGGAAAGCTCTCTGCGGATCATGGCTTGGTGTCTGAAGATTGACTACAAAAATGTCAAGTAAAGCCTACTAGAACATCGGAACGTTGTTTGGGGTTAATCAGAGGCACTTTAAATGGTGGCAGGTGTGTGCTGACTCCCATTAGATAGATAGATAGATAGATAGATGTACTTTATTGATCCCAAACTGGGAAAAAACTTGAGTTTGAATGTGATTGGTTAATTCTGAGCACAGCCACTCCCCAGTTATAACAGGGTATGCATATTATGCAACCAAGTTATTGTAAGTTTTTTATATTTCCCCTTAAAAGATTTTAGTTGGTTTTTCAATTGGTTGTACAGGCTATAGGTCACATTAATGGTGGATAAAGTTTTGAAATGATTTATCTTGGTCTCATTTTTTACATCACAAAAATCTGGCATTTTAAACAGGGGTGTGGAGACTTTTTGTATCCACTGTACAGTGGGGCCCACATGGACATGCTGGCTGGGCGATGATGCATATGAGAGCAAAAACCAAGCCATGAGGTCAGAGGAACTGCCTACAGAGCTCAGAGACAGGATTGTTGCAGAAGAGCCTTACTACCAGAGCACTAGTTTTATAATGGTTTCATCTCAAAGAGCAGCACAAAACGACATAAAAAAGCACATTTTCATTCACGTATATGCTGAAAGGATGCGGTTGTTGGTGTAGAGGAGCAAAAGTTATTGTGTGAGCATCTGCAAAGTAATTGAAGGCCAGTGTGGAGACAGACAGGCTGATTATATTGTGTCCGCTCCCACATTTCCCCATCAAGTCCACTCATTTTGCTGTCTTCCCATTAGGACACATAAAGCTGCACAGAGAAGCGTGTACAGTACATGCTAACTGTGAGCTGTCAAGACAATGAACACTGCCTGCAGAATAACTGATGCTTTAAAATATTCAGCATTTTAACATGCACCCAGAGGTAATGGTGCTGAAAACAGCCGGTTCCTGAGGGGAGAATAAAGAAACTTTTTTTTTTTTCCAGAGTATGCAACATTTTAATAGTGGATATGATGTTCTCACAAGAAAGAGTCACACAACCAGTCAATGGCATCAATGTAAAGCTACAGTCACAAATACCCTTATGAACGGCTGCAAACACTGTACAAACGAATTTAGACCATTTTGTACGGCGCTTCTTTAGGCGGCCGTAGAAGAATCCCGCATTTGTAGTCTGTAAGTTCATGGCCAGGTCACTGGGTCTTGTCCAAGACCTGCGTACAAATGCCCCACAAAAGCCCCTCATTGTAGGGCGGCTATACGTATGCCATAGGAACAGTGTAAGAACTATTCAAGATGCCTGGCCATGAAGTATGCCTCAAGAACACCTTAAGTTGTTCTTGAGGGCCCCTTACAGCATGTCGTAGGAAACGCCGTACGAATTCCTGTTTGTATTGCCTTTATCGTAAGGTGATAGTGAGGCGCTCATAAGGTGGAAGCACGTCACTTATGCAACATTTGTGTCAACAAAATGTGCCAAAAGCTGTAAGATCTTCTTACCAATGACTTGAGAGTGCCGTGGGTTTGCACAAAAATTTTCATAAGATGGCTGTAAGTATGCCGTAGGAAGATCCCAAGGCACCCTTATGAAGAACATAAGAACTTAGGGCCTTCGTACAACACAAAAGCACCTCATTTCTCAAGAATGCCTGAAGTTGCTTTTGCGAATTGAATGGCAGCCATCAGGAACTATGCCCCCTCCACGAAATGTATGCGAACTCCAGAATCCATAAGAACTGGGAGATTCTTATGAACCCACTGTTTGTAAGAATCTTTGTGACCATAGCTTTACAGTCACAGAAACATGCTGAGTAGATATTTGATGAAAATGCATACAATAACTATTGCCAACACTGCAGAGCGAAGCTAAAAGGACAAACCACCACACAGTTTTATTTAAGCATAAAAATAGTTTGTAAAGACCATCACAAAGTTGGAAAGAGGGGGAAAATTTTGTATTTTGAAGGTACCCTACAGAATTATTGGAAGAAGTTTTAAAAATCATTTGGATTGCAATTAGTGGTGGCCATATTAAATGAGTTAATCATAATTAACTCAACAACCCGTTGATCACAATGAAATTTTTAAAATCTTGATTAAATGTAGAACCAAAAAAAAGCAGAACTTTTGAAATACAGGTACTGTTTCCATCAGACAATCTGTGGTGTGACTCAAAAACAGATGTGTGAAGCCCAATACAGAGCTTAAGTCACGCTCCTCTACTCCGCATATGGGGACCTTAAATCCAAAAATTTCTCCATTGCAATGAATGGCAAGAGCGAAAATATCTTTTGATCCCGATAAAAATTTTTGCCACGAGTTACACATATGATGTTTGTCAATTTAAAAGATAAATTTCCACGTAATTAAAGTTGTTTGACTGTTGTATGACAGAGTAATATTTAGTTTTTGTTTTAACGACTAGCAAACAATAACCTCCATCATCCCACATCACTAAAACACGATTACAGTTTAGTGATGTGGGATGATGGTGATAGCAACACACACAATCCTGATTTGAGCACTGGAGAGAAGAGGCCAATGGAGAGGTGGAGGTGCAGCTGCTGAGGAGGGCTAACAGCAGGGGCAGTTTCTAAGATCAGAGGGGTGCTGAGCACCCAATGAGTGCCACCACACACCCAACTTTTTCTCTCTCTCTCTCTCTCTCTCTCTCTCTCTCTCTCTCTCTCTCTCTCTTCTCACACACACACACACACGTTGAGTACTGCCACATATTTTATGCATCGGCCCCTTTTATGGAGAGAATGGCGACCACATAAAGGGAGAGCCTTGATGTCATAAATAATATGATGCAATATTTAAAAATGCTCCATTTCATTGTTGTGTGCCTCTTTAATAGCCATGTTCCACTACCTAAATGCATGTACAGTGGGCAAAAAAGTATTTAGTCAGCCACCAATTGTGCAAGTTCTCCCCACTTAAAAGATGAGAGAGGTCTCCATTTTTCTTCATAGGTTATACCTCAACTATGAGAGACAAAATGAGAAAAAAAAATCCAGAAAATCACATTGAAGGATTTTTAATGAAGTAATTGGTAAATTCCTCAGTAAAATAAGTATTTGGTCACCTACAAACAAGCAAGATTTCTGGCTCTCACAGACCTGTACTTCTTCTTTAAGAGGCTCCTCTGTCCTCACTTGTTAGCTGTATTAATGCACCTGTTTGAACTTGTTATCAGTATAAAAGACACCTGTCCACAACCTCAACAGTCAGACTCCCAAACTCCACTAAGGCCAAGACCAAAGAGCTGTCAAAGGACACAGAAAACAAAATTGTAGACCTGCACCAGGCTGGGAAGACTGAATCTGCAATAGGTTAAGCAGCTTGGTGTGAAGAAATCAACTGTGGGAGCAATTATTAGAAAATAGAAGACATACAAGACCACTGATAATCTCCCTCGATCTGGGGCTCCACGCAAGATCACACCCCGTGGGGTCAAAATTATCAACTAGAATGGTGAGCAAAAATCCCAGAACCACATGGGGGGACCTAGTGAATGACTCTGCAGAGAGCTGGGACCAAAGTAACAAAGGGCTACATCAGAAAACACACTACGCCGCCAGGGACTCAAATCCTGCAGTGCCAGACGTGTCCCCCTGCTTAAGCCAGTACATGTCCAGGCCCGTCTGAAGTTTGCTAGAGAGCATTTGGATGATCCAGAAGAGGACTGGGAGAATGTCATATGGTCAGATGAAACCAAAATAGAACTTTTTGGTAAAAACTCAACTTGTCGTGTTTGGAGGAGAAAGAACACCATACCTACTGTGAAACATGGGAGTGGAAACATCATACTTTGGGCTGTTTTTCTGCAAAGGGACCAGGTGACTGATCTGTGTAAAGGAAAGAATGAATGGGGGCCATGTATCGTGAGATTTTGAGTGAAAACCTCCTTCCACCAGCAAGGGCACTGAAGATGAAACGTGGCTGGGTCTTTCAGCATGACGATGATCCCAAACACACCGCCCGGGCAACGAAGGAGTGGCTTCGTAAGAAGCATTTCAAGGTCCTGGAGTGGCCTAGCCAGTCTCTAGATCTCAACCCCATAGAAAATCTTTGGAGGGAGTTGAAAGTCGTGTTGCCCAGCGACTGCCCAAAAACATCACTGCTCTAGAGGAGATCTGCATGGAGGAATGGGCCAAAATACCAGCAACAGTGTGTTGAAAACCTTGTGAAAACTTACAGAAAACGTTTGACCTCTGTCATTGCCAACAAAGGGTATATAACAAAGTATTGAGATGAACTTTTGTTATTGACCAAATACTTATTTTACCGAGGAATTTACCAGTTAATTCATTAAAAATCCTTCAATGTGATTTTCTGGATTTTTTTTTCTTATTTTGTCTCTCATAGTTG
The DNA here is from genome assembly GCA_020510985.1 of Pholidichthys leucotaenia. Lineage (NCBI taxonomy): Eukaryota > Metazoa > Chordata > Actinopteri > Cichliformes > Pholidichthyidae > Pholidichthys > Pholidichthys leucotaenia. Next base: position 261,263,432 of record CM035841.1, on the reverse strand, counting down.
AGATATACCTAGATGAAAATTGCACAATTGGTGGATGACTAAATACTTTTTACCCCACTGTACGTATGTGAAAACATGACACAACATAACAAAAATAATTTTTTTGTAAGTTGTCTGTGTTTTTTCGGACTGATTTAAGACAATTTTGCACCGCTGAATCCAAAAATGACATCCATTTCTCTCGATCGGGTCAGGTTTTTATGTTAAGTTATAAACAGTTGTACAGCAGTTGTACAGTTGTACTGTAAATTGAATAGTAGACATTCATAAAGGTACTGTAAGTACATGTAAATTGAATGTTACGTCATCATTGTTCAGAATTCAGAGATCCATCCATCCATCCATCTATCTTCTACCGCTTTTCCGGAGGTCCGGGTTGCAGAGGCAGCAGTTCAAGCAGAGAAGCCCAGACTACCCTCTCCCCAGCCACCTGCTCCAGCTCTTCAGAGAGGATACCAAGGTGTTCCCAGACCAGCTGGGAGACATAGTCTCTCCACCGAGTCCTGGGTCTGCCCCGAGGTCTCCTCCCAGTGGGACGTGCCTGAAACACCTCAAGTGGGAGGCATCCAGGAGGCATCCTAATCAGATGCCCATACCACCTCAACTGACTCCTTTCAATGTGGAGGAGCAGCGGTTCTACTCTGAGCCTCGCCCGGATGACTGAGCACCTCACCCTATCTCTGAGGGTGAGTCCAGCAATCCTACGGAGAAAGCTCATTTCAGCCGCTTGTATCCGTGATCTTGTTCTTTCGGTCATTACCCAAAGCTCGTGACCATAGGTGAGAGTAGGAACATAGATTGACTGGTAAATCGACAGCTTTGCCTTAGAACTCAGCTCCCTCTTCACCACAACAGACCGGTACAACGGCCGCATCACTGCAGATGCTGCTCCAATCTGTCTGTCAATCTCTCACTCCATTTTCCGCTCACTCGTGAAAAGACCCCAAGATACTTAAACTCCTCCACTTGGGGCAGGAGCCTGTCCCCAACCCAGAGAGGACAATCCACCTTTTTCCGGCTGAGGACCATGGACTTGGACTTGGAGGTGCTGATTCTCATCCCAGCCACTTCACACTCAGCGGCAAACCATCCCAGCAAGAGCTGTAGGTCATTGCTGGATGAAGCCAACAGGACAACATCATCTGCAAACAACACAGATGAGGTCCTGTGGTCACCAAGCATGACACCCTCCATTCCCTGGCTGCGCCTAGAAATCCTGTCCATAAAAATTATGAACAGGATCGGTGACAAAGGGCAGCCCTGGCTGAGTCCAACTCTCACTGGGAATGAGTCCGACCGAGTGTTGGCAATACGAACCAAACTCTCACAACGGTCGAACAGAGACTGAAGAGCTCGTAACAACAAGCCCGATACCCCATACTCCCGAAGCACCCCCCACCAAAAACCATGAGGGATGCGGTCGAATGCTTTCTCCAAGTCCACAAAACACATGCAAACTGGTTGGGCAAACTCTCATGAACCCTCGAGAATTCTCGAGAGGATAAAGAGCTGGTCCGATGTGCCATGGCCAGGATGAAAACCACATTGCTTCTCCTGAATCTGAGGTTTGACCAACAGCCGGACTCTCCTCTCCAGTACCTTGGCATAGACCTTCCCAGGGAGGCTGAGGAGTGTGATCCCTCTAAAGTTGGAGCACACCCTCTGGTCCCCTTTTTTGAAGAGAGGAACCACCACCCCAGTTTGCCATGCCAAAGGCACTGCCCCCGATCTCCACGCAATGTTGCAGAGGCGTGTCAACCATGACAGCCCAACGACATCCAGGGCCTTGAGGTAGTCAGGACGAATCTCATCCACCCCCAGGGCCCAGCCACCAAGGAGATTTTTAACCACCTTGGCAACCCTCAGCCCCTGTGATAGGCGAGTCATCCCCCCTCGTCCCCAACTCCCTGCTTCCTCTGTGGAAGGCGTATCAGTGGGATTGAGGAGATCCTCGAAGTATTCCTTCCACCGCCTGATGATATCCCCAGTCGAAGTCAACAGTGCCCCATCCGCACTATACACAGTGTGGACAGGGAGCTGTTTTCCCCTCCTGAGCCGCTGGACAGTTTGCCAGAATCTTTTCAAGGCCGACCGAAAGTCTTGTTCCATGGCCTCACCAAACTCCTCCCATACCCGGGTTTTTGCTTCAGCAACCACCTCAGCTGCACTCCGCTTGGCCTGCCGGTACACCTCAGCTGCTTTGAGAGTCCCACAAGCCAACCAAGCTTGATACTTTATATGATGCAAAATTCTTCTAAACTGGCTTTTGAAGAATTTTGTATCATATAAAGCGAAAATACCCGTACATGTAACAAAAACGTAAGAAATCGTGGCTATAGTTTCAAAAGTTGACCTGATTGAGCAAAACCAATGTGATTTTTGGGTTCAGCACATCAAAATTGTCCTAAATCAGCTAAAAAAACCTTTGACAATAAATTGGTGTTGACCAGTGTAATCGACCTGTCGCAACGTCAGCTGGTCATGGGAGGGGTTATCAGCTGATTTCCAGCAGCTGGTAGCGACATTAAAAGGAAGGTGGAGGTTGCCGTGACACACACACTGACAGATACACACTCAGACACAGAGAGCCGTCGACTCACTGAGGAGCAGAGGAAAAGGCCTTTCTGAGACTACAGGAGCGACCCAAAGGAGTGTTGAACCACAGGGAGGCTATGTGGGACCTGTGGGTGATGCCACGTCCACTGCCGTTGAAACGGGAAAGTTGGTTGGCCCAGGAAGGAGGACACCAGGCCGTGAGGAATCCACCTGCGCACCTGGTGCGAGGGACAGCAGGACCTTAGGGGCCGGTTAGAGCGTTCCCTTCTTGTCTCTCTCATTTTTATCTCCTCATCTGCACTTTGACTGAGCTCAGACTTTGTTTTTGATCAAATATACAGTGACGTCCTGTTTACTTTGGGGTGACTTTATTAGAACACTTCATTTTTTCTTTTCTCTTTTTGTTGTGCCGCAAACATTTGGGACTTGGTTATGGACTATTGAAAGATAGGTATTTGGGGTTATAAAGAAAGGACTTTGGGTGTTCTATAAATTGTATAATACATTGCGGTGTGGAGAATAAGTATATGGAAGGAATTGTTGTATAATTATTATTTTGTTCATTTGATCTTCAATAATAATCCACAAAACCATAAGAGCTTGTTCAGAGTGGAATCATTTCACCCCTTGTTTTTTGGTAATATTCTCTGTTTAATAGAAGTATTTTGTTTGAATTATCATCTTTCATACATCTCCTCCCTGGCTTCTAGTTAGTGAACATGGTACGTGATGAAACAAAAAAAACAGTGACAGCTTGGATTTAATATTTTGTTTATACCAAAACAACAACAGTGTTACGTATGGCTCTTGCGAGCTATAAATAAGAGCCAAGGGCTGACCGGTGAGTTTGCGTTGTTTATTAACAGTGAGGAAAGGAACAAAGGAAAATAGCCTCGTGGGGCAAAACACAAACAATAATACAAAGGTACACTTACAAATGATGATGATGATGATGAGAGGGGGACTGGAGCCGGACGTAGGGGTTCCAGCCTTACCCACACCAGAGAAGAGCATGGATAATATGCGCAAGGTCACAGCACTGAATAATCAGGACTGCTCCCTTTTATAGTGGTTGACAGCGCCTCAGCTGATGAGAGGTAATTGGCCTCCAGCCGTCCCATGGAGCTTGACAGCTGGAGGCCCGCTGAGACGCTGTCAAAGTAAGAGCCCGGGGTGGAGGAATATGGTCTAAGCGTGGATGGCATCGGCGCACAGACCATGTGACAGAAACCCCCCCTCAAGGCCGGGCTCCGAATGGCTAGTAACACCCAAGCCCCCCCCCCCCCACCTAGGGTGGGCGGATGGGGCGTAAGCCAGGAGGGCGTGAATTGGGAAAAGGAGAGAAAAAAACCCAACATTAGCAGGGAACAAATGAAGCAGTTACAGAGTATGGGGAAAAAAAACACAATACTCCATAAAATGCTAAACAATATGTAGACAGACCCAAAGAAAAACAACCCCAGGAGACCTAAAAGGAGAGCTGAGGCTCCTAAGGTGAAATCCATCAGATACAGGGCACCCCTCAAACAGGAGGGGGAGAAAAAAAAAAAGGCACGCTAACCGTGATACGACTATAAGAAATCATATGCCTGCACACTCACAAAATAACAAAGGACTAGGCACAGGAATAACAGCAGAAAAAATACAGTTCGGGGGGTCTCCCCGCACCCAGCGTCCAAACCGCCAACAGGGGTGACGGGAAACGTTCAGGCGGCCTACCCGAATCCCAGGCCAGGAAAAACAGTACTTTGGGCGGCCGGACCAGACCGCCGAACAGAGAGTCCAATGGGCCGGGTGGCCGAACCAAAGAACCGAATGGGTACGGCAGTCCCTCTGGCGGCCGACCCGCATCGCTCAGCCACCAGGGCCCGCAGGGGAGGAGAGAGAGGCAACGGCTTCCCTGTGGAGAGGAACAGTGAGGGCGAGCCGGGCCGACAGTGAGAGGTCCATATGGGCCCTGGTGGAGAAAGCTTGGGGGGATAATGAGGGTGACGATGAAGATGAACCGGTCCAGTGTCCGATGGCAGGGGATCTGCAGCTCCCTCACCGAACCTGGATGCCACTGGTGCTGCACCCTCGTCGGACCCCGATTGGGTCGCGGCTGCTCCTGCGACAGACCCCGATTGGGTCTCGGTCGCACCCGCATCGGACCCCAATTGGGTCGGCGCCGCACCAGAACCGACCTCCAACCCCGAAACCTGGAACTCTGGCACAGCGGGCGAAAGAAGCTCCTCGCGGTGACCCTGGGGAGAATGGTCAGGAGAGAGCAGAAGAACTGGGATCAGGATCACCCAGCAGCGCCAGAACCCGGCGAGATAAGCTTGGACGCAGCAGGTGGCTGCACCCGGCTCATCTCCCCAAGAGACAGGCTAAAATGCTCTAAGATATAAAGGAAAAAGACAAAACAGAGCACTTGCCTGATCTTGGGTTCTGACGCAGTCCAGGGACTGCGAAGGCCTGCAGGGAGGTCGTCATCAGGCTCCCACTCAGCTGCCGTCAGGCTCCGCGAGTGGCATGATTGTTGTGCGCAGCTTGAGAGTCCGTCCGCCACCGATGCCACACGGGTGGTGGCAGGAGAAACCTCAACCAGCTGGACCGGACCACTCCTCCGTGGAGACCCGGGGATGCTTCCTCGTCGGCGCAGGTTCCACGCTGCAGTCCGCTCTCCTCCTCCGCCCACGGCGTGGCTGCGGAACCGGAACCAGGCTCTCCAGAACCGCAGGCCCCCTCCTCATCCAACGACGTTGGCCTGGCGTTGAGGACCGCTCAGCGGAGGGAGACACAGAGGATGCGGGATTAATAATTAAAGCCACAGCAGGTGGTGGGAGCTCGGGGAGCTGCGAACCCCGAACTCCACCTCCAGGAGTCTGACAGAGCAAATCACAATAATGAGAGTGTGAATGAACTTGGACTTGCCTGTCTCCTGGAGGCTGAGTGGTGCCTGCTGTGGCGGACATTGCTCCTCCACTTTTCCCGCTGGACGGTGACAGAGGGCCCCCTGGAGGACGACGGGGAGCGCTCGCAGATGGTTCCGCGACGGAGCTCGCCGGGCCAGGACTCTGAGCACACACAGCGGCCGGGGAATGCGTCGAGGAGGACGGGGCGACAGCTGAGATGAGCCGGGCACGGAGCGCTGACGTAACAGCAGGAGAAGATGGCTCGGGAGACGAAGCTGCGGGGTTTCCCCTCTGACGAGGCACAGGAGTGACAGCTGTGTGGCGAATTGAGCCCTTGCGGCGACCCGGAACTGGATCCGGACGGGATTCATGCTGAGGTTGACAGCCGGTGTGATGACGGTTTCTTGCAGGTGGCAAGGCGAAGGTGAGATCCGGGAATCGCCGTTCCTGGGCAGAAACAGAGGCGAGCAGGTTGGCAAACTCAGGGAACTCACGCAACTCTGAATTCCTCTCCACCAGTCTAACTGCCGCCGTCACATGCTTAATGATGACAGATGGATGAACCACGGAGCGAGCAGCAGCCACTCGGTCTCGGATCTTGATAGCTGTCAGCTGCAGCTCCTCCGGGGGATTCCCGAGTGACGTCATGCCCGATGGGGAAAGACCTCTGGATGGTGCGAACTCCTGGGCCGGAACGGAGGCAGGAGCGGGATCCCGAAGCGAGGGGTGACGACTCCTCCTCTTCAGCTTCCTGCCGGGATTTCCCTCCAGCCCCACGGAGTATCTCACGTTGTGAGGCGATGTCATTTCTCCTCGCGCAGACTTCAGGGTGGTCGGTGTAGCGAGGAAGATTGTCCAGGAGAACCTCAGCGTAGTCTAGGTGCCAACGTATGTCATTGGGATTGTCATAGAAGGTAGCGGTGAGGAGCGTCCCATCGACATACTCCAGGGCGGTCGCTAGCTCATTACCCAGGCGCCGAACGCAGCTCCTGGGAGACGGCATGCTCCCAGAGTTGACACCCAGACAGGGAAGAACAAAGTCCAATTAGCAAACTCACGGCAGCCGGCAACTCACTGGCTGTGACCTACTGTTACGTATGGCTCTTGCGAGCCATAAATAAGAGCCAAGGGCTGACCGGTGAGTTTGCGTTGTTTATTAACAATAAGGAAAGGAACAAAGGAAAATAGCCTTGTGGGGCAAAACACAAGCAATAATACAAAGGTACACAAACAATAATAAAAAGGTACACTTACAAATGATGATGGTGATGATGAGAGGGGGACTGGAGCCGGATGTAGGGGTTCCAGCCTTACCCACACCGGAGAAGAGCGTGGATAATATGCGCGAGGTCACAGCGCTGAATAATCAGGACTGCTCCCTTTTATAGTGGTTGACAGCGCCTCAGCTGATGAGAGGTAATTGGCTTCCAGCCGTCCCATAGAGCTTGACAGCTGGAGGCCCGCTGAGACACTGTCAAAGTAAGAGCCGGGCTGAGGAGGAATATGATCTGAGCGTGGATGGCATCGGCGCACAGACCATGTGACAAACAGCTTCTTTCTCTCAAATTCAAACAGTGCACAGTGGTTGATTGACGATGTAACCATTAAAGAAAAACATCTGCTACTAGCTGTCTTAGCCAGGGCTGGACTGGGACAAAAAAATCGTTCCTGGCATTTTTGGTCCAATTTCAAGTAGCAATATTCAACCATCACATTTAATGGTCTAACAGAGGTCAGAATTATCCCACTTTTGCCCTTAACAAGTGAATCCCTGTGGTTCTAAAGAAAGAAAGTTACTTTATTATCTATTTTGCAAAAATATTTTGTCAGAATTTTAAAATCTCAAAATTTTCAAAAGGTGCAAAACTTTGTGAAAGATACACAAATCATCATCATCATCATCACCATCATCATCATCATCATCATCATCATCATCATAGCGGTCTGTCGAGGACTACAATGACTGTTTCATTTAGGCCTGATCAGATTCCTCCATGCAGCTCTGTCCTTCGCCGTCCGCCTGCCAGGAACTCCTGACCTTGGTTAACCCCAGGCAATGTCCGAGCCGGTATGAGTTGCTTTCTGACTGACCCATTTTCATGAAACTGCTTGCCAAGTATTTGAGTACTACTGCTAGTTTTTGCTGGGACTAGTGGCACATTCTTGGCAGATAGAGGTATTATCAGTGGCAAGGACAGGCCAAGACAAACTGACTCCAGTATCTGTTGCAGTGACTGACCAGATGATAGGTCTGTTTATCTCTGCTCTTTGTGTAGTGCATGTCACGATGCACTGACTGGCAACAGTCCACCACAGACCTTGCGACAAATGTGCTTATCTGCCAGGATGCCCCATAATATATTACACATATACAATAAAAGCGTCAAAATTTACTAGAGTAATGTAACAAATTTATAAGGATAAATGTCCATTTATTTAAAATCCATCCATCCATCTTCCTACCGCTTTTCCGGAGGTCCGGGTCGCTCAAGTTCAAGCAGAGAAGCCCAGACTTCCCTCTCCCCAGCCATCTGCTCCAGCTCTTCAAGAGAGGATACCAAGGTGTTCCCAGACCAGCTGGGAGGCATAGTCTCTCCAGCGAGTTCTGGGTCTGCCCCAGGGTCTCCTCCCAGTGAGACGTGCCTGAAACACCTCAAGTGGGAGGTGTCCAGAAGGCATCCTGATCAGATGCCCATACCACCTCAATTGACTCCTTTCAATGTGGAGGAGCAGCAGTTCTACTCTGAGCCTCTAGTGGATGACTGAGCTCCTCACCCTATCTCTGAGGGTGAATCCAGCAATCCTACGGAGAAAGCTCATTTCAGCCGCTTGTATCCACAATCTCGTTCTTTTGGTCATTACCCAAAGCTTGTGACCATAGGTGAGGGTAGGAATGTAGATTGACTGGTAAATCGACAGCTTTGCCTTAGAACTCAGCTCCCTCTTCACCACAACAGACCGGTACAACGTCCGCATCACTGCAGATGCTGCTCTGATCTGTCTGTCAATCTCTTGCTGCATTCTCCCCTTACTCGTGAATAAGACCCCAAGATACTTAAACTCCTCCACTTGGGGCAGGAGCCTGTCCCCAACCTGGAGAGGACAATCTACCTTTTTCCGGCTGAGGACCATGGACTCGGACTTGGAGGTGCTGATTCTCATTCCAGCCACTTTACACTCAGCAGCAAACTGTCCCAGTAAGAACTGTAGGTCATTGCTGGATGAAGCCAACAGGACAACATCATCTGCAAACAACACAGATGAGATCCTGTGGTCACCCAAGCATGACACCCTCTGTTCCCTGGCTTCCGCCTAGAAATCCTGTCAATCAAAATTATGAATAGGATTGGTGACAAAGGGCAGCCCCTGGCTGAGTCCAACTCTCACGGGGAATGAGTCCGATTCGAGTGTTGGCAATACGAACCAAACTCTCACAACGGTTGTACAGAGACCGAATAGCTCATAACAACAAGCCCGATACCCCCATACTCCCGAAGCACCCCACACAAAAAACCATGAGGCGATGCATTATACGACTGCTTCCTCCAAGTCCACAAAACACATGCAAACTGGTTGGGCAAACTCCTACGAACCCCTCGAGAATTCTCGAAGAGGGTAACAGAGCTGGTCTGATGTGTCACGCCCAGGACAAAAACCACATTGCTCCTCCTGAATCAAGGTTTCGACCAACGGCCCGACTCTCCTCTCCAGTACCTTGGCATAGACCTTCCCTAGGGAGGCTGAGGGAGTGTGATCCCTCTAAAAGTTGAAGGGAGTACATATTTATTTAAAGTATGTACTAAATTCATGAGAGAAAAAAATACAAAATTACAGAAAACAACCTTGATTTAAAAGATAAACGTTACAAATTTATGGCAAAAGTTGCAGCTTTATGAGAAAAAAAATTACACCCTGTACAATTACAGTCATTGAGAATGTAAACACAGGAGGTTTTTTTAAAAGATTTAATAAATTCATTAAGAACAAGAAAATTAATAAATTGTTGAGACAAAGGTCAGAAAATCACAAGGTAAATGTAGCACATTTGCAATAATTAAAAAAAATTAAGGAAAAAAAATCAATGAAAGATGATGGAAAATGCGGCAAAAAGGTAGAGACGGAAGAAAAAATATGCAGTTTATGATGCAAAAATCCCAAATTCAAGAAAAAAATGTCAATCCATGGGCAAAAATTTTTCACTAAGTTTCAAATTTCATGAAGGTTTCTTCAAAAGTCTAAACAAAAAAGAATAAAAATAATCATAAGAAAAAGTCACTTCCGCCTCCCAAAGAGAGCAGACGCTTTTTCCTTCTCTCCAGCTCTGACTTTTCACTCCTTTCCTCCTCTAACTAACTGGATCCCAGCTTGCTATCGTCTGTCTGCGTGTCTCTACTGCTGATTATCGAACGAATATGGATTTAATAAGCTGGGCTTTGAACGCAATTGACACTATTTTTCAACGAGGAAAAGTGCCCCGGGGGGAGGTTCGTTTGCCCCGCAGAACGGCCTGCTGCGGGCTATTTGAGGGACACAAGTAATTGGAAACTCTTGTGCCTGTCTGATCTTTCCATCGAAGATGTCGAAGATTTGTACGTCTTCGTAGTAATGATCATCGGGATCGTTCTGATTGGATCTGGATTGTCCTGGTGTACCGATAATTGATGAAGATGGACATAGCCTATCAAAATGCTGGCCAGGCGAGGCTTAACCATCAAATTGAAAAAATGGAGAGGACTCTGCAGCGGCAAATGGAGAAACTGTCTAGGAAAATGGATTACATCATGATCACGCTGAGAGCCGTCCATGAAGGATTCAACGTCCAGACTGAAGGATTAAGTACTGAATCTGTAAGAGGATATAAAGTTTCCTTTCTCTGGGATCAGTACTATTCGACTAATCTGACCCCCTCACACAACATCCTCAGATTATCTGCAGTTTTTTGTTTTCAAAACATTTGAGCTGGCATTGACTCCACGGCCAAGTCAGCTGCATGGATCCAGGACAAATGCCAGCAGCCTAAGACAAAACATCTCCTGCCAAAGAGACTTTGTTGTTCTTAACTGATACAAACACCTACGCTCAACACTACACCCACACTGACTCAAAAACTGATGAAAAAGATCACTCACTCACTGCTCTCTTTGTGTCCTTGTGTACATTCTTGTCTGCTAACTGTGCATTGAGGGCTTTTTTTCTTGTAATCATAATATTGATCATATATGACCGGTATTCTGACAATCAATGGTTTTTTGCTCTTTCCTATTGTGTTTCCTTTTCCTCCCTATGCATCCCTGCACCATCTGATGACAGGTAGCGTTTTTCAGATGCTGCCGCCGTCACCGGAAATGCAGGTCGTTTTCTGTGTCAGTCAAATCCCTCGTATGTTATCAGTTGTTTACTGTTAATGTACTTGGCAATAAATCTTTCTGAGTTCTGAGTTTTTTTAAGGTGCTGTAAGGAGAGGCAGCCGTATCAGCAGCAGCTCTCTTGTGTCTTTGTGTTTTTATTTGCTTATTCTTGTATATAGTGCGTCTCTCTTCATTGGGGCTCAGTAGGAAGACTGGACCAAGTTTTTTTCTATTTCAGTCCTGGTCTTTCTTTTATTTTTCTTTCTCGGGGCAATGGAGAACAATAGAGGTGGGGGCGAACGCATTGTTTGCACACACGACCAGCCTGATTGAACTGAGGAGGCCAGTGCTGCTGCCCGGAGCAAAGCCCCTCATCCCAGATGAGCTCAAGAGGAGACGCCGTGGGTGAAGGGCTGGAGCCAAAGTGAGGATGAGGAGGAGGAAGCATAAACCAGCTTTACCAATGTTCATCACAGGTAACTTGAGGTCGCTGGGAAACGAGGCCAGATAAGCTCACAACGTTGGTCAGGACGTAAAGGGAATATTGTGAGTGTAGTATCATGCAAAGCAGGATCCCCGTCCACACTGTGTATGGTGCGGATGGGACACTGTTGACTTCAACTGGGGATATCGTCGGGCCGGTGGAAGGAATACTTCGAGGATCTCCTCAATCCCACTGATACGCCCTTCCACAGAGGAAGCAGGGTTTGGGGACAAGGGGGATGACTCGCCTATCACAGGGGCTGAGGTCGCCAAGGTGGTTAAAAATCTCCTTGCTGGCCGGGCCCCAGGGGTGGACGAGATTCGCCCCGAGTACCTCAAGGCCCTGGATGTTGTTGGGTTGTCATGGTTGACAAGCCTCTGCAACATTGCGTGGACGGTCGGGGGCAGTGCTTTGGCATGGCAAACCGGGGTGGTGGTTCCTCTCTTCAAAAAAGGGGACCGGAGGGTGTGCTCCAACTTTAGAGGGATCACACTCCTCAGCCTCCCTGGGAAGGTCTATGCCAAGGTACTGGAGGAGGAGAGTCCCGGCCGTTGGTCGAACCTCGGATTCAGGAGGAGCAATGTGGTTTTCGTCCTGGCCGTGGCACATCGGACAGCTCTTTACCCTCTCGAGAATTCTTGAGGGTTCGTGGGAGTTTGCCCCAACCAGTTTACATGTGTTTTGTGGACTTGGAGAAGGCATTTGACCGCGTCCCCTCGTGGATTTTTGTGGGGGGTGCTTCGGGAGTATGGGGTATCGGGCTTGTTGTTACGAGCTATTCGGTCTCTGTACGACCATTGTGAGAGTTTAGTTCGTATTGCCAAACACTCGGTCGGAGTCATTCCCAGTGAGAGTTGGACTCCGCCAGGGCTGCCCTTTGTCAACGGTCCTGTTCATAATTTTTATGGACAGGATTTCTAGGCGCAGCCAGGGAATGGGAGGGTTGTCATGCTTGGTGACCACAGGATCTCATCTCTGTTGTTTGCAGATGATGTTGTCCTGTTGGCTTCATCCAGCAATGACCTACAGCTCTTGCTGGGACGGTTTGCCGCTGAGTGTGAAGCGGCTGGGATGAGAATCAGCACCTCCAAGTCCGAGTCCATGGTCCTCAGCCGGAAAAAAGGTGGATTGTCCTCTCCGGGTTGGGGACAGGCTCTGCCCCAAGTGGAGGAGTTTAAGTATCTTGGGGTCTTGTTCACGAGTGAGGGGAAAATGGAGCGAGAGATCGACAGACGGATTGGAGCAGCATCTGCAGTGATGCGGACGTTGTACCGGTCTGTTGTGGTGAAGAGGGAGCTTAGTTCTAAGGCAAAGCTCTCGATTTACCAGTCAATTTACGTTCCTACTCTCACCTATGGTCACGAGCTTTGGGTAATGGACCGAAAGAACGAGATCGCGGATACAAGCGGCTGAAATGGAGCTGTTCTCCGTAGGATTGCTGGACTCACCCTCAGAGATAGGGGTGAGGAGCTCAGTCATCCGGGAGAGGCTCAGAGTAGAACCGCTGCTCCTCCACATTGAAAGGAGTCAGTTGAGGTGGTATGGGCATCTGATTAGGATGCCTCCTGGACGCCTCCACTTGAGGTGTTTCAGGCACGTCCCACTGGGAGAGACCCGGGCAGACCCCAGGACTCGGTGGAGAGACTATGTCTCCCAGCTAGTCTGGGAACGCCTTGGTATCCCCTCTGAAGAGCTGGAGCAGGTGGCTGGGGAGAAGGAAGTCTGGGCTTCTCTGCTTGAACTGCTGCCTCCGCGACCGGACCTCCGGAAAAGCGGTAGAAGATGGATGGATGGATGGATGGATAGTATCATGTATTTTACCGAGACGTGGATACACTCAGATCCCGGATATCAACGTAGCGATACCTGGCTTTTAAGCTATCCGGTGGGACAGGGACGTTATAAGTAGCAGGAAAAGAGGGGAGGATGATTGGCACTTCTTGTGAATGAAAGGTGGTGTAATCCTGGACACATTTATGTGAAGGAACGGCGGTGCAGCCCGAACATTGAACTGCTGGCTATGAGCATGTGATCTTATTATATGCTGCGTGAGTTCACATGTACCATTGTAATTACCATTTATATCCTCCGTCAGCTGATGCAGCAGTGGTCTGCGACCATCCTCAGCCTCACTACTGCCACATTACTGGAGAAGGACCCTGAAGCATTTATGGCCATCATGGGTGATTTTAACCACGTCTTACTGGGCAAAACATTACCAAACTTCCACCAGTTGTTGACTGTTCCACCAGAGAAAATAAAACACTGGATCTATGCAATATAATAACCAATGCAAGAGATGCATATAGTGCCCACAGAAGATCACCAGATCACAACATGGTCCTGTTATCACCCAAGTACATTCCCCTTGTGAAAAGGCAGCCTGCTTATACACAGACTGTGAGGAGGTGGACACAGGAGGCTGCTGATGCACTACAGGACTGCTTCAGGGCGATGGACTGGGGCGTACTCCGTGAACCACATGGGTGGACATAGACAATATGATTGACTGCATCACAGAATACATCAGATTCTTTGAAAACACAGCCATGCCAGCTCAGACCATACACTGTTTAATAAGGATAATAAGGATAAACTCCGGCAAAAACAGCACTAAGGATGTTCTGGACGGGAATGAAACAAATCACTGGGTGTAAGGGGAGAGACAGACAGACAATGGGGAGCCTTGAGAGAGCTGATGAGCTGAATCTGTTTTTAATAGGTTCAACTCATCCTCTGTCACACCCACAGCACACCCCTCCCCCTCCCCCTCCTGTGCAGCACCTCTCTCTATCTTCCCCCTCACCCTCCTCTGGGGGACACCAGCATCCCCCCCCACACACACACACATCATTGTGACTGCAGACCCAGGTTAAGAAACAGCTGGAGAGACTCCGTCAGTGGAAGGCTGCGGGCCCTGATGGCATCCTCCACCAGGATCCTGAGGACCTGTGCCAACCAGCTAGCTCTGGTAGTGAAACACCTGTACAACCTGAGCCTGAGTCTTCAGAGAGTACCAGTGCTTCTTGTCCCCCAAGAAGTCGTCTCCATCTGACCTGAATGACTATCGACCAGTTGCCCTCACATCTCATGTGATGAAGGTCCTGGAGAGACTTGTCTTAGCCCACTTGAGGCCGCAGGTGAAGATGTGGCTGGACCCTCTGCAGTTTGCATATCAGCTCCATTTAGGAGTTGAAGACGCTGTCATCTACCTACTGCAACGAGCCCATTTGCACCTGGGTGGCGGAGGAGACCTGTGAGAATCAATTTTTTGATTTCTCCAGTGCCTTTAACACCATCCAGCCACTGCTGCTGGGTGAGAAACTGCGGGTGATGGGGGTTGACACCTCTGTGATCTCCTGGATTACGGACTACTTGACAGGCAGGCCACAGTTTGTCTGGCTGGGCAGTGTTGTGTCTGACGTGGTGGTTACTGATACGGGAGCGCCACAGGACACTGTGCTTTCTCCTTTTCTCTTCACCTGATACACCACTGACTTTCAGTACAACACCAAGTCATGCCACCTACAGAAATACTTTGACAAGTCCAGCTGTTGTTGGGTGTATAAGAGGGGGAGAGGAGGGGGAGTACAGGGCACTGGTAGCCAGATTTGTGGAGTGGACAGAGCAGAATAACTGAGGTTGAATGTCAGCATGACCAGAGAGATGATGATTGACTTCAGGAAGAAGAGGACACCTTCACAGCCATTGCAGATTAGTGGGGAGGATGTGGAGGTGGTTGAGGACTACAAATACCCAGGGGGTCATGATCAACAATGGGCTGGACTGGAAATCCAACACCGATACTGCGTACAAGAAGGGGATGAGTAGACTACTTCCTGAGGAAGCTGAGATCCTTCAACGTGTACAACAGGATGCTGGAGCTTTTCTACAGGCCGTTGTCGCCAGCGCCATCTTCTTTGCTGCTGTCTGCTGAGATAGCAGTATCAGAGCCAGCAACACCAACAGACTTGACAAGATTATCAAGAAGGCTGGCTCTGTAATTCGTCTTAGGCTGGAGACTTTGAGACTGTGGTGGCGAAGAGGACGCTAAAAAAACTGTGATTCATCATGGACAATCCTGATCATCCCTTCCACCACACACTGGACAGACAGCGGAGCACTATTTCCAGCATGCTGCTCCAACTTCGCTGCCGAATGGTTAGGTACAGGAAATCTTTCCTGCCACATGCCATTTCACTGTACAATAACTGATGTTGAATTTGGTCATAACTATGCTGCCATACTGCACCTTACAGTCTTGGTGCCTCAAATTTCACCCTGCACCTGATTGCCCTGCATTGTACAGCGGGTATGATTCATGCACCATCTATTTATTTTTGATGTACATATATGTATATATGTATGTATATACACTACCGTTCAAAAGTTTGGGGTCACTTAGAAATTTCCTTATTTTTGAAAGAAAAGCACTGTTTTTTTCAATGAAGATAACTTTAAACTAATCAGAAATACACTCTATACATTGCTAATGTGGTAAATGACTATTCTAGCTGCAAATGTCTGGTTTTTGGTGCAATATCTACATAGGTGTATAGAGGCCCATTTCCAGCAACTATCACTCCAGTGTTCTAATGGTACAATGTGTTTGCTCACTGCGTCAGAATTCTCCAGATTACCTCAACAAATTAACAGCTAGAATGCCAAAGGTCTGCAATGCTGTAATTGCTGCAAATTAATGCTGATGACTCAGTTATTGTCAGTCTCCTCCAGGATGGTGAGAGTGGCCACGGCCCAGTAGTTGATGATTTTGCTCACTGGTGTGAGGATTCCTACCTGCAGCTGAATACGACAAAAACTAAAGACATGATTATTGACTTTAGGAGGAAAAATCCCAGGCACAAAGTCACCGTACTAAAAGGCCAGACCACCAAATGTGTACAGTCCTACAAATATCTTGGGACGATTATTGATAGTAATTTAAACTTTGAAGAGAACTGTGAAAGGGTGTGCAAAAAGGGTCAGCAACATTTGCATTGCTTGAGAAAACTTGCACACTTCCAAATTGACTGAACCATAATGACAATGTTTTATCGGGCTTTTAATGAATCTGTTTTATCCTTTTCTTTAGTGTCATGGTTTGGTCAGATAAAACTGAAACAGAGGAAATCCTTGGATCAGGTAGTTAGATGGTCCAGTCGTTTGCTTGGTGAGCCACAGCTGAGCCTGACATCCCTGTACACCAGACAAGTACAGAGGATTGCTACCTCCATTTTAAATGACTCCCACCCTTTGCTCTGCAACTTTCAGCTTCTTCCCTCAAGACGGAGGTTTGCTGTCCCAAAAAGTAGAACCCAGCGCTACAAAAACAGCTTTGTTCCTGCTGCTGTCAAAGAATTGAACAAGCTGTAACAATATATTGCACATAATTTAGGTACCTATTTATTAACTCCATTTTATATTTACTTATTTCTGTAGGATGTTACTTGGGTTCTAAATATTTTATTGGGTTTTAGACCTTTGAGTTTTTAACCTCTTTGACTAGTTTTTAACTTTTAATATGACCCTTCTCTCTTACCTCTGGTTTTTCTCCCATCTCTTTGTCTTTTTATACCCTGATTGATGGAGCCTTGAGTATTTTTATCATGTTTATAGTCAGTTTCATATGGGCCAGTGTTTGTGTCTATGTTGAATGTAATTTGTGGCTTGTAAATATGGATGTCACCAGACTGCAAAACAAATCTACTTATGGGTACAAATAAAGTAACCTGAACCTGAACCTGAAATGGAGGATTCTTTGACGAAAGCAAAGTTTGAAGGAAAAAATTATTATTTCAAATACAAATCATTATTTCTAACCTTGTCAATGTCTTGACTATATTTTCTATTCATTTTACAACTCATGGTGGTAAATAAAAGTATGACTTTTCATGGAAAACACAAAATTGTCTGGGTGACCCCAAACTTTTGAACGGTAGTGTATAAGTTATTTAGCAGTTTTACTTTCCATGGGTAATCCCCTTGTCTATTATGTTGTGTGTGTTTCTGTTGTTTTGGTCATCTACTGTCATACTTTTGTTACACTGTAATTTCCCAGTTTGGGATCAATAAAGTACATCTCTATCTATCTATCTATCTATCTGTCTATCTATCTGTCTGTCTGTCTGTCTGTGTCTAATTTATGAGAACTCTCCAAATTCACATAAAATTTTCCACATTTTCATTTAAAAAAAAATCTCTAATTTATGTGGTAGAGCCTGAAACTGTATACAAGTAAAAGTAGGATATCTTATTACTATTATTATCTTATTATTGGTAGGTTATTACTCAAATATAGATGTGAGCACAGGTGTAACCTGCTAGGGTATTTCTGCCTGCCGCACCTCCACCAGTGCCGATAGGCCAGCCACAGGGTCGTCAGCTGGGAACCACCCTTCCTTGATGTTTCGCCCCTTTAATCCCAGAACGTCTCTGGGTGGTGGGGCAGCAGTGGGGACATCTCCCTACCGCCCCCAGTGGCCAGCTCTAAAATCCTCAGTTACCCCACTTAGGCTCTTTCCTTCTGAGCCACAGCCAGAAGCTCCCTTTTTCTGCCTCTTCAGCCAGTTCCCTGAGTGCCTTTTTCTGCTTGAACTCAGTGACTCCAAGGATTATATATATATATATATAGTTACCCAAAAATAGTTAAGAATTTATTGAGATGTGACTTTAATTTGAACAGTTTGAGGTTTTTCTCCTAAATTTATAGCAGTTTTATTCTAAATTTACTACTTTTTCCTTGCAAATTTGAAAGCTTTTTCCCCACTTAAATTAACTTTTTCTTCATAATTTGTGTTTAGTGCTAATTTAGAGCTTTTCTCTTGTACATTTGAAACTTTACGCTCACATATTTGTAAGATTTTTCCTCATAAACTAAAAATCAAAAATAAAATGTGTAAAGATGCAGTATTTTCCCTTATAGGCAGTTTTGGGCAAGTTATTTAAAAATGGTGACTAGTTACAGTTACTAGTTACTTCTTTTCAAAAGTAGCTGAGTTACTTTTGAGTTACTGCATGATTAAAGTAACTAGTTACTTGGAAAAGTAACTTTCACGTTATTTTTAAATGCATACTTAAATCATCTTGCACACATAGCAAGATAATTTAATTAATGAATTACATTAGGGGCTTATTAATGTCAGGCTGAAAACAGACCATTTCAGACAGAGCTTTTAGAACATGTTCAGTCTGCTTATCCTGCCTTGAGAGCACCGGCTGCACGGTGGCGCAGTGGTTAGCACTGCGGCAGCACAGTTTACCCTTGGCCGGGGGATTGTGGGGATCGTGGGATCGTGGGTTCGATCCCAGCCCCCGACCAACAGTGATCTGTGTGGAGTTTGCATGTTCTCCCCGTGTTGCGTGGGTTTACTCCGGGATTTCTCCGGTTTCCTCCCACATGCCAAAAACATGCATGTTAGGTTAATTGGCTGTTCTAAATTGTCCCTAGATATTTGTTTCCTATAGCCCCTTAGAATAGAGGGTGAGTATTAATGAAAGCGCTTTGAGTGGTCTTTGTGACTAGAAAAGCGCTATATAAGTGCAGGTTAGTTAGTTAGTAGTTAGTTAGTTAATGTGGGAAAAATCTGAAGAAAATCAACACAAAATTGCCAGTCCAGTAATTTCCTCATTTTAGAGTGAGAGATAGAATTTGTGGAGTGAGAGAGAGGGGAAAAGAGTGAGTTGGCAACACTGCATCAAGCTGTCAGTTTCTTATTATGGATTGAATCTGATGTGCAGTGATCCAAAGCAAATGTCCATTATCCACAATCCAAATGTCTGCTGTGACAGAGCCATGATCTAGTCCTTTTAGAGATCAAATCCATTTTTGAATAACCTTTATCCAGGTAGAAAATGTGTTTTAACTTCAGTGGATAACACCGGTCTGATGGAAAATGACTGTTATCAGATCTTCATTCTGTAACAACAATCAGTCGGTTTAATTCTTGCTGGCTCACAAACAGTCCAGATCCATACCTGTTCTTGAAATCCAGCCGCCGTTTAGATAGCATAAATCCACTAACACGGTATTAGCTTAGTATAGCATAGGACTAGCTTCGCAGGATCTTGTTGCTGTTCTTCGGCACTTCTGGAAATTGCAGTCAGTCTCAAACATATTTAGCTTACAACTTACTAATATGCTTTTATCTTTAACCGCAACAAAGAAAAAAATAATCTATTTCCACAAAAACAAAGTAGCTTCATCTTTTCCCAGCAGGAGCAAACTGCATTTGTGGCTGCATCAGTGAAGAGACTCTTTGACTGACGTCTCATTAGCTAGGTAGGGTCAGTTTCTATTTATTTGCGTTAAAAATATCTATCCATATTAATAAAACAAGTAATGCGAGTAACGCATCTGATCAAATTTCAGTAACTAACGCATTACTGAATTTTTAAACAGAAATTTCGTTGCACAGCACGTTACTGCAAAAGTAGTGGTGTTACAGTAACACCCAACACTGCTTATAGGATAACTGTAGCCTATTAATAGCCTATTTTCTAACCCCCACCCAGGTGAAAACCTCACGTATGAAACCTAAATGTTTGCAGGTGTGCATACCCTGACCCTAAATGAACCCAGCCACCCTCAGCTTCTTGCCTCAGAGCTCGCCCGTCTCAATACCTCCATTGCTAGTCTCCAGGAAGTCAGGTGGACGCAGGACAGTGAGACAACAGTGGGCGAATACAAAATCATATGGAGCGGCAACAACACCCACTGCACCCAAGGCATGGCCATTGCCATACACCAATGGTATGTGACTTCCCTCACCACTTGGAAGCCACTGGGTCCCTGCTTGCTGTATGCTCGCCTGCTACACTCTTTTTGCTACCTTTCCATCTTCGTGGCCTACTCCACCATGAACGTTGTCAAGGACCAAGCGAAGGATGCATTGTACACACAGCTGCATGACGGGCTACACTGCATTTCCCGCCACAACATCACCATTGTCCTAGAGGACATGAACGCCGCTGTGGGCCCCGACAGGAGCTGCTTGGAACACATCATCGGATCGTTCCTGTCTGACGTCATCAATGACAATGGCGACCGCATGCTGAAGGTGTGCGCCACGTACAATCTGATGATCGTGGGCACCTGGTTCCAGCATCGTCAAATCCACCGCACCACCTGGTACTGTAACACCGGTGCTACATCCAAGACCATTGACCACATCTTGGTCAGTGGGTGCTGGAGAATTGCCACTGACTGCCATGTCTACCGCAGTGCTGAGCTGGGGTGGCCCAACCATCGACTCCTTGCCACCACTGTCCGCCTGCACCTCCGCCGTAATGCCCCTCCTGTCCCTGCCCGTTGCCGCCCCCCAGACAACAAGAAGCTTTACACCTCTCAGTTTGCCCACTGCTACTCCATCAAAGTCATGAACTGCTTTGCTGCCCTTGACCACCCAGAGAGTCTTGAGGATGCCTGGGAGCAGATTATCGCCACTCTCACTCTGGCTGCCACAGACGTCCTTGGTGATCACCGCCAGAGGATTTAGCCATGGATCTCTGATGCTTCCCTGGAGCTGGTCGATCAATGCCATAAAGCCAGACTCCAGGGGAAGGATGAATACCACAATCTGAACATAGAGAGATGCCGCAGCCTCCAGAACGATGAAGCCGCTTGGCTCCACCATATTGCAGACAAGGCCACCAACAGCTTCTAAGCAGGGAACCTCCAGTCTGCCTACCAGTCTATGAAGGAGCTGTGCCAAGCCAGCAAGAAATGGCAGTCGTCATCCCCCCTGCTAGCCGCTGATGGCATAAGCTTTGTCACAGATCCGACAACCAAACTCCAATGATGGTGAGAGCACTACATGAGTGTCCTCTGCAAGCCCCCTCCTCCCACCTCGGATAAGCTGCAGCAGTATGCCAATGCCAGAGTTGAAGACAACTCAATCAGCCTAGCCCCGCCCTCAATTAGTGAGCTGTCAGATACTGTCAAGAAGCTCCCCTCTGGACGAGCACCTGGCACTGATGGAGTTATGACAGAGATGATGAAAGCCACCCTCACCTCTGTCATCCCTCAGCTGGAACATCTGTGTTGCTTCATCTGAGCAGAAGAACACGCCCCTGGACAGTGCAGGGACAGGGTCATTCTGTCCTTCTACAAGAACAAGGGTGATTGTTGGAGCACAGCCAGCTGTTGTCCCATCACGCTGCTGTCCATCCCAGGTAAGGTAATCACCATTGTCAACCTGCTGCCAGCAGGCCAGCTTCACCCCTCGCCGGTCCACAGCAAACTGTGTCCTTGCCTTGAGTGTCCTGGCGCAGCAACAGCGGGAATATCGCCAGCCCCTTTATGCGACCTACATTGACCTCAAAGCTGCCTTCATCTCGCTAGACAGGAACGTCCTCTGGCAACTCCTCCATGGCATTGGAGTCCTGTTCAAGTAATCAACGATCTCCAGGACCTTGACTCCAACACCACATGTAGGGTATGCGCCGTGGGTGACATGTCAGACCCTTTTGCCACCACTTCTAGAGTCCAGCAGGGATACGTTGCCACACCAAACCTCTTTAATGTTATGGTTGAGTACTGGGTCAAGAACGCGATGAAACGCTGCCCCAATCTCGAAGTTGACTTCCACTCCCACTTCACAGACCTGTGCTACATGGACGATGTAGTGCTTTTCGCCACGCATATAGATATAATTGCTGAGGCACTGAAGCTGGTTGCAGAGGAAGCCTCACTCCTGGGCCTTACCATCAGCTGGGGAAAGACAAAGATCCAGTCACTGTCAGACTTCTTGCCGCCACCATCACAAGTAATCACCATCAATAACGAGCTGGTTGAGATTGTCAATGACTGTCTACCTCGGATCTAAGATCACCAGCTCCTGCTTATCAGACCCAGAGATTACTCGCCGCCTGCAGCTGTCTCGCAGTGCTTTAGGCCGCCTCCAGAGAGTCTGGCGGAGCAGGAAGATCTGCACCACCACAAATTTGTGAATCTGTAACACCTGTGCGATCCCCGTTCTCCTTTATGGGTCCAGAACCTAGACCTTCTCCACCACAACCACCCACCATCCAGATACATTCCATCGGACCTGCCTCCGTAACATCCTTAGCATCCGATGGTTCCACCACACCACAAATGAGGTCTACAGGAGGGCTGACTGCTCTATCCCCATCTCCACCGTCATCAGAAAAGGAATGCTTCGGTTCCCTGGCCACGTGGCCAGGTTGGAAGATGGGACACCAGCCAAGCAGGCCCTCTCTGCCAGTGCTTTTCCAGCCCTCGAGGGCTGGTATTGCCCCAAGGTTGGTCCAGACTGTGCTGGATGACCCAGGTTGCAATGGTAAGACCTCTGGCCAACCTCATGGCCCGAGCCTAAGACCGCCCTGCCTTCAGACGATTGGCTGTAACAATCACTTAAGTGGCCAGGCGAGGATTAAGTAAGTAACTGACAAACTACTGAATATGTTTTGGATGTTATTTCAGCTTGTCAAAGACAAACTAAAATTTTATAATCTCAACTTTTCTCACTCCAATTTTTAAGGGGTGCTGACTTCAAATTTAAGGCTGCTACAACACCGCTAAAACAGGCCTAACACTGCCCATGGCTAACAGCTAAGCTAAAGGCTAACTCCTTTCGAACACCACTTCCATCAGTTCTGTTCACTCACGTCCGCTCCCTAGAAAACAAATTGGACTATCTACTACTGGAACTTACATTGAAAAGGCAGGTGAGAGATACAACTAGTAAAACACCTGGTAGGATAATAACTGGTGTAATAATGCTAAAGTGGTCGCCAGTTGTTTGCACAGGCAGTATTTCTGCAGTACTTATGAGGGGTTTTTGGAGAATATTTTGGATAGTTGTCATTTTCTATGTGTAGAAAACTTTAAATACTAAACCTGCATTTGCAGAAAGTAAACATATTTGCCATGTTAAGAGTTTGAAAAACCTGAAAAATGACAATTTTATAGTATGGTGTGGGACTTCTCCACCCAGAGAAAAAGGCAACTGGGGAAGGGGGGAACAATGGACCGAAAGAGGAGGTGTCACCGGGGGGCCTCAGACGGGACAGTAAGGATTATGTGCTACCCTGGGAGAGGAGTAAATGCCGGAGCCGCTGGAAGGAGAAAGGTGTGAGAGCGGCACCGGCGTTATGTCATGTTAATGTGCCACACAGGCTTTGTTCTAAACACAATGTATGATGGTCGGAAGTTCTGGGTCTCAATGCATGGTATTAAAGATATAAAAGAGGAATGCACAGAGACCTCGGAGCTCTTTTACTGTTCTGTATGTTGGAGATGGAATAAAGTTTCTGTGTCGTCCAGTTCATTGTCTCGCCTGCCTCCATTCTCCACAACATCATATAAAAAATTGCAATCAATATCAACATTAAAAGATTAATCTTGATTAATTAAAAAAAATGTTGCCCATCACTAATTGTAGTACAATATTCCAAGTATGTCTTATACTAAATTTCTGCCTAGGTGTCTGTTAACAGAAGGTCCGAGCGCAGTGTTGCCAGATGGGAAATGAAGAAATATCGTACTGTGGAGAAAGGAGGCAGGCAAGGCAACAAGCTGGACGACACAGAAACTTTATTCCATCTCCAACATATAGTACAGTAAAAGATCCCCCGGGAATCCCTGGGAATGCACGTGTGTGGACTACATTGGCCTGCTACCCTGCACACCCAGTGGAAATGCTTACATCCTTGTCTTTGTGGATTATTTTTCAAAGTGGGTTGAAGTGTGTACTCTAAGGGAAGCCACAGCTTTGGTTGCAGCTAACAGATTCAATACTGACATTTTTGCCCAACATGATGCTCCCTCGTACCTCAGTTCAGACAGGGGTACACCTTCCGTGAGTGATCTTTTTGAGCATGTTGTGCCTGTGCTCGGAACTGAGCATAGGCTCACTACAGCGTATCACCCACAAACTAATGCCACAGAGGACATCAGTCGCACTCTCAAGCCAGCCATACGTGCTTATGTGGGAGACAAACACACTTTAAACACACAAATTTATTCCTCAGATCTGCTTTGCACTGCACAACGCCCCTCACAAGAGCACTGGTCCAAGCCCATCCATGATGTTGTATGGATGAGAGTTAGAGACCCCACTTGACCTTGTCATCCAGCCCACTTATGATGGGATGGATGACCCGGGTGTCCCTTATCCAGAATGCCTGAGAGCCTCACTCCAGGAAGCACATGATCATACCGGAGCGGTGCTTTCTGGAAGTCATGAGCGTCAGAAACATTACTATGACCAAAGATGGCATCAGGTCTCCTACAAGATTGGATATCTTGTCAGAGTGAAATCTCACCCAAGGTCTGACGCCCTAAATAACTACGCTGCAAAATTGGCCCCTCTGTACTCTGGTCCATATCGAATTTCCCAGTGGCTGTCTGATGTAAACTACAGACTTACTAACACTGATACTGGGGAGGATGCTGGGGTTTTCCACGTGGTGAACCTGCAACCTTTCCACACATGGGCCACGGCTTCAGCCAGGAAGCATAAAAGCAAATGACCTCTACCAGTCAGAGCCATAACCTTCCCCTTGATTTGGACTCTACACGGTCAAACGTCCCTGATGGAAATGACACAGTTGTGGCAGACCTCCTTAGAGATGCATACTGACAACGGTGTCCACAACACAGAGTCTGACCTGATTCACTCTGCGGTTGGGATGGGTGACTTGGCTCAAAACAATGGAACTCTGGAGTCATCTCCAACTGATGCTACCACTGACATTGTTGTTCGTTACAGGTTAAGGCTGAGACGTGCCCCTAGAGTCACCTTTGGATGGTCAAACAATAGGTGGACAAATGCCTGTCACACTGGCAGACTTAACTTTGCTTAAATACATCTTGGTTTGTAGTTCTATTTCAGTGTATGAGGTTGTTGCACAACAAATATTCCAATTTTCTGTGCAAGTTATCAGAAAGGTGTGGCAGACTCCTTTCCCCAAAATCTGTTGCTTTTTTCTCATAAATTTGCAATTTGTTTCTTGTAAGTTTGTAACTTTTCTCTTGTAAATTTGTGCTTTTTTCTTGTGAATTAGTAACTTTTTTCTCATAAACTTGCTATTTGTTTCTCATAAATTTGTGCCTTTTCTCTTGTAAATTTGCAATTTTTTACTCATTAATTAGTGATTTTGTTTTGTAAAACTGCAATTTTTTTCTTATAGATTTTGTGACTTTCTTGAAAAATTGTAACTGTTTTCTCATAAATTTCCAACTTTTTACTGTGTAAAATTGTAATGTTCATTTGAATGCGGATGCAGTTTTTATTGTATGTAATTAAATTGTAATTTGCAACTTTTTTTACAGTGATTTGGCAACTTTTATCATATTTATGCACCTTTATTCTTGTAAATCTGTACCTAATTTATATTTATAGGTTTTTACCTTAGCTAATTTTAGGAATACTCCTCATCCCCCTTGTTAAAAACATAACACATCACCTACTGACTACAGCACTAAATATCATCCAACATCAAACTCGCTTCACCTGATAAAAAATAATTTAAAAAAATGTTGACTCAGTGCTCTTTATGCTGTAAAAAATGAAAGCACCAAGGTGCTGATGCCTTGGTACCGGAGCCTTGGCAGAGGTATACATTCTTGGATCATCACCAAAATGTTATGGGTTCCTCTCTAGTTCAAGGACCACCTCTGGTAAAAAAAATTCATCCAAATCCATCCAGTAGTTTTGGAGTACACGCATGCACAGTGAAAATAATCTGCAGTCCACATGCCCGTACTGTCGGCGGCAGCTAAGAGCCACCAAACTGATTTGAACAGCTGCACAAAAGAAGAGCACGGTGGCAGACGTTTTAAATTGGGAAGCGATGGAGGTACGTGAATACAGTGACAATCGTCACTGTATTAAGTCAAACAGTCAAACTACAGAAGTCGAACAGGAAACTTTTGCTGTTTAGTGGCAGAGGAAGAAAACAGACCGACAAAAAGACATTTTGTTCACCCCGTATTGGCAGATTGCGCAGTACTTCCCTCTGGTGGGAGTTTCCGGGCACATGCACAGTTTACTGTGACCATTTGCAGGCAAGGAATGTTGGGACTTGTAGTTTTTAGTGATTAACTGAAAAATCTCACCCTTCCTGTCCAAACTAAATAGCAAAACCAGTGTAAAAACAATTGATGTGATGAATAAATGATGTAGTTGCTGAATACGTGTTTTTTTTTTCAGTAACCAGTATTTTAAAACAGTTCAGCTCCACATGCTGTGAAAAAACATGCTGTGTTGTGCTGTAAAAAAAAACACACTTCCGCACTAGTAGCCCGGCATAATTATTACAATACCCTTTTTCCCTGCGCCATTGAAGGTAAAGGTGAGTTAAATTTGTGTTTATTTAAAACAAAGCCTTATCTCAGAATTCTGGAAAATTAAAAGTCGAGAAAATATGTCGATACAATGATACAAGCCTTTAGTTGCACTTAATTTTGACTGGGTGAGCTGAAACAGAGGCGGAGAGAAACGGACAGACAGACACCCCACACCCACACACAGACACAATGGGTGATTACTGTATGCGTCCATTTTCATGGAGGCACAATAATTGTTTTTCACCTGGCTGACTGGCTGTGCTCACTTGTAGCTAATTAGCGGTGGAGCATCCATGGTTGTCCAACATGGGGCATCATGCATATTCTTTTAAGGATTTACAGAACTCAGCTGTCAGCATGAGTAAGGGAAGAAGAATGCAGTCCCATGGTGCCACGCTGACCCCTTTGGTCAGAACAGACCCCCAAATACATCATGTGCCATCAGCCAGCCATCAACCTGCTCAGTATTAGCTCATCACAGCTTGACAACTAAAGCCTTCAGTTGGTCTGGTTTTCTTTGGGGTAAATCCTACATAGACAGCACTGGTGTTATCCAACTGATTTCATCTGAATCTGAACCCCAGCCATAAGAATGATGTCACTTTTAGTTTTTCTGGGTGCCCAGTCAGACACGTCTGGTGTCACCAGTAAGAAACCATTCATGCATCATGTGACAGCCGAGTTTATGAAGGGGAATAAATGAGCATGGCAGTGGATGTTCTGAAAAGTGATGCCAGTGCTGAAGTGCCTTTAAACCTGCATTCTATAAAGGCTAGAAGATGGCAGCACTTGTCAGGGGTGAAGAACCATGATTCTATTGTATATACATCTATGGGTGTCTCCATCTTTCACCTGCCATGACACTTTCCCGTTGAGCTTAAGGGTTCTTTCACACCTACAGGCTTTAGTTCATTTCAGCTGAACTCGAGTTCATGTTCTCAATTAGTGTAGTTCATTTTCGTAATCTTACTCAGGTGTGCACCAAAACAACCACACCGAGACTACCTAAAAGAGGTGATCTGGAGCTTAATCATCTGGTGAACTCTGGTGCAGTTCTCCAGGTGTGAAAACATACTGGACTAAAACAGGACCAAAAACTAGAAAACGCATGATGTCAGAACTAAACTAAAATGATAAAAATGTAAAGTTTTACAGGAGAATAGGGTTGCATTTAAAAATGATTAATATCTAAAAAACTAAATGTCAGGAAAAAAAAATCCACCTTTATACTACCTACTATATTTGAAATCTAAAAAGCTGTTTTAAACTGTAAGTTTCAAAAGGGGAGGTGGAACTTTTCCTGTTCAGTAGCTCACGGAGCCTTTACCAAGCTTTTATGTGATAGCGGAGGCTACAAAAAGGACTTTCATAACCATCATATGGGCCCAACAGGGTCACCGTTTGCAGGGAAGGACTTCACCCCTGTGCCCCAGCACGGACTACTCTTGGCAGAATCGGAAGTAGAAGCACTATAGTAGACACACTAATTTCACAACAGTGCTTCATTCCGTGGGTAAAGGCCCGCGTAATGAACCGTCTCTGTCGGGGTGGATATCCTGGCCTTGTTTTGTGTGTGTGGTGTGTGTGTGTGTGTGTGTGTGTGTGTGTGTGAATGACGCTTACAGTGAACCATGATTTTTGTGACCCGCTGCATACCCACTGGAGTGGTTGGACCCACAGTCTCTGCAGAGAATGGAGTCTGCGGAGAGCGCCCAAGAGAAACTAGTAAGGACCAGATGATTTTTGGTTATTCCTTCATGTATAAAATAGTAGAACTGAAAAAGGGTGTAAATTGTTTTTCACATGACTGTCCAGTATACAAGTCAGCTATGAATACCAGTAAAACACCACAAACCACTGATTACATGTTAACATTGGACCTTTCTCAGCAGCAGATGTGATTCATCACACCATCAGAAGCCCAGATGTTTATATCAACATTAATGATGGCTCAGGGCAGACCATGTGGGAAGGTCATGGGGGATCGACACCTTCCTGCTCAGCTGTCAGTCCAGCAGCTTTCATTTGTTGCTGCTATTTTGGGTAGGAAACCTGCTAATTGGCTTGAGTGACAGAACAGTTCTGACACAAGACAGTCATCACTGAAGTCAATGAACTTTTCTGGGCTTTGTACATTTTTGGCATTTTCTAAATAGAGCCCCAGGTTTTGGAGAGTAAAATTATAATGTTTTAATAGTATTTATGCAACAGTTAGTCCCAGCTAAGCAATTCAGTTGTACAATAATTATTCTGGGAGTGCTGATGATGCAATAAAACGTCTACTCTGTTTGCATGGTGCCCATATTTATCCTGTTGTCAAGACCAAGACTAAAAACAGATTTGTCCTCACATTTAAATGCTGTCATGTTAGAATCTCTCCTTAGATCTTGTGCCCCTTTTTGATAAAGGGAATGAGAGCAAGCACAGCATTTGATTTATTTCACATTATGCCCCAATCACACCTCTGAATAATTAAGAGCAGTAGGACAACTTTTTTTTGCTTTCCACCCAGCACATAACTCATTTTTGTGCTGCTGCAATAACAACATGGATTTGAAAATGCTCATAAATGCACCTCACGCCTGAGACAATAGACTGTTGCCTGTGTCATTGTAATATAGCCCATTCTGTATATGTTGTCCACTGGAACTGATGAAGACCATCATTGTCATCCAGGCGCAAGGGGTGAGGGGCCTTAATGATGGGGAGAGAATTGGTGAGTATGCAAATGACTGTACAGTCCAATCTATGCATGGAAGGTATGCAGACAGTAGGGGCAGGAGATGAGGGGGACATCATCAGGGAGAATGTCCATCCATGGCTTCCTGGCCTGCCTCTTCTGTTCTGCCATCATAGTTCCTGTTTGGTCTCACACAGCTTAGTACCTTTGTATACGGCCAGAGCACCATCTTAGCCCGGCCTAGTGCAGTTTCCTCCCAGGGCGGGGGTTGTCGATATCAAATCTTTCCTAGGACGGTTTCAAAATGTCTATTATAGCAATTCTTCTGACCTCCTTGGAAACCCTCTTCTCTTGCCTGTAGCCCACCACAGAAGATCCTTTTGGGTAACCAAACAACATGGCCAGCCCAGCATAACTGGCGATTCAATCAAGATGGTGTAAATGGTGTAGAAGGTGGAAAAAAAAAAAAAAAAAAAAAAGAGGTGTAGATGCTTGGAAAGGGGCTGCTCATGCAAGCACCTCAGTATCTGGGATCCTGTCCTGCCACATGATGCCTAGCCGCTTTCTGAGGTAATTCAGCTCTTGGCAAGGTGTTGGTACATATCCACAACTCACAAGCATACAGCAGTGAAGGGAGTACTACTGCCTGTTTAACCTTGGTCTCTACATAATTCCCCCTTCTGTTTTGGACACTGGCATATAGTCTGCCAAAGGTTGCACTGGCTCTTGCAATCCTGACGCACACTTATTATAATGTGAACGTGTACATGCCATGGTGTATCCTGCACCTTGTTTTCCACTATGGGGACCACCATGATGTGGATGTTCCACTTGATACCTTTTAAACAAAAAAAAGAGAGAGAAGGTAGGCTTTATATTTCCAAATGTCAAGTCTGTTCCCAACAAAATGGACAAGCTGAAGGTTTGATTTATTGTCCTGATCATGCAATGGCAATACCTATAAGGCAATACTCTATTTCATCTGAAGATACCAAGAAGTCAGAAAAGACCACAGAATCTGACCCAGAAATGTGCCAAAGCTAAACCACGGTTAGCTGGTAACCCCTAACCGCAAACAACCTGATGACAAAATGGACAAGCTGAAGTTGGACTTAGTATCCCAATCAGCCATTTGTAATACCTTTACGATGTGATAGAGTGTCTTTTTTTTAATCTAAATTGTTGGAAAAAGTGATTTTTCTTCAATTACTTTTTTTTTTTTTGGATAGCTTTAACATAGCTGAAACATTTCAGTCTGGTTTTAAAGCCCACCACAATACAGAAACTGCACTCTTTAGAGTGACTGATGACATTTTATCTATCACTGACTCAGGAGATTCTACTATTTTAGTGCTTTTGGCTCTCAGTGCTACTTTCGACACTGGGTCATAACAGTCTCCATATCAGAATCAAAGGAATTGCGTTGGAATGGGTTAAATCCTATCTGATCAACAGAACCTTCACAGTTAGTGGGTAGCACATCACCTGTCAAAGCACTGCTCACTTGTGGGGTACCGCAGGGGTCTATTCTTGGCCCTGTGTTGTTTTCCATCTACAGCATATGCTATTTTAAAGTTTGACTGAAATCTCATTTTTCTTCTTCTTTGGCCTTTAAACCAGTAGATGGCTGCACATGTGGCTGCAAAAAACCTCTGCTTCAGTATGGGTGTACCCAGATGGTCCATATAGTTGATTATCCAGATATTCAATCATTACACTGGTATTGGTACTGCAAATGACCCTTTTGGTCTGGACTTTTGGATTTTTCAGTTTGATTTAGACCAAAATTTTAGGTGTTAAACCTCCCCCAACCCACAATCTGGACCAAGCAGCTGAAATTGGTTCCAGCAAAAAAAAGGTGGTCTGGATCTGAATCAAACTAAACATTGGTCGGGTTTGTTTAGTGTGTGAAAGCAATTTTCAGAAAGGTTCAAACTTTCAGACCAAACACAGGAAGTTAAGAAAGCTGATAAGAGGGCCAAATGAGTCATGGTAGCACTCGGAGAGAGGAAGCAATCCAGTTTTTAATTGAAATCTGGCCCGTTATTGGCACAAATAATCAATTAAAAAAGTTAAAATACAGAAACTTACCAAGATATTTTCAGAGCAGATACAACAAACAGTATATGAAAGACTGAGCAATGCCACCTGAAGATCATAATGGTGAATGATGGTATGTGTCTACTGGTCCATTTTTTTGCCAGAAGGCATCACATTGGGGATGTGCTGCAGGGATAGGCGGAACCAGGTGGAGTGACAGAAAATAACTGACATTATGAAAACCCAATAGTCAGAGTTCTGTCCAGGAAGAAAGACACTTATTCATCCTGCTGCTGAGAACACACAGGCTGCATCTGACTGGTCAATGGATAATGACTGAAACTGCATCGGTCCTTTAAAGCAGTTTAATGGTAAAACCCATCTTAATTTGGGTCAAGTTTTCAAAACAGCTGTCCAAAAATGCTAACTGGCCCTGGGGGCCAAGTTCACCCTTTAGTTCCGCCCTCTTCTCCCTGAGGTCATAGCCAACACTTACTCCTAATTGGTTCACCTGTTATAGTGACATAACTAAAACAGTTCATCTAAACTCGCCTGTACAGAGGGGGTGGAGCTTAACTGAAATTTCACAGCAGAAAAATGCAGATGTGACACATTTGAGTGATTTTGCTCTTGATGTGTCTAGTAAGTCATAAAAAAAAACTGTTACAGACATGTTAGGAAAAAAAACCACTTGATTTTCACTGGTGTGTAACTTTAAAAACTATTTCATGGGCTGCATGGGCCAGTCCCTCATTAATCTATCCATCAGTCAAGCAGGTAAAAAGGTCTGGAGTTGATTCCAGGTGTGGCATTTGGAAGCTGCTGCTGTGAACCCACAACATGTGGTCAAAGGAGCTCTCAAAAGAAGTGAAACAGACCATCTTTAGGCTAAAAAAAGAAGAAATCCTTCAGAGAGATGGTGGAAATGTTAGGATGGGCCAAATCAACATTCTGAGGAAAAAAAAGAGTGCACTAGTAAACTCAGGAACTGAAAAAAAGGCCTGGATGTCGACGGAAGGGTGATCACAGGATCCTTTCCATGGTGAAGAAAATCCCTTCACAACATCCACCCAAGTGAAGAACACTGTCAGAGTTTCTGCTTTGGGAAGCAGATGTATTTTTTAATTGGACCCAATAGTGCAGGCTGGACTTTGGAGCAATGATTGTTTATTCTTTGTGTTTTGTTAATAAACTAACAGCAGCTCAGGGGCTGAAAACAAAACAAAACTGCAGAGGCAAGAACTTACTTGGAACACAATGGGAGGATTGACACACAATAACCCAACAATCATTGAAAGCAAGGAGGCAACATAAATAGGGAGGAAACTAATCAGGGGAATACGGGACAGCTGGGAGAATAATCAAGGGCTGAACAAAGCACGCATGAGGGAGAGTGGCTATAGGTATGGAAAACATGAGGAGCTGGAACAATAGGTAAACAAAAAACACACACAGACCCAGGACCAAACAGGGGATGACACCGAAGACCAAGACAAGAGACTCAGGGGAACACAGAAGGCAATAAATGCAAATGATAAATCATAAATAATTACAAGACCAATTCAGGGGAGCACAGAGAAGACACAAATGAACATAAAGTGGGGGCAAGGACAGAGGGCCAAAAACCCAGATCATAACAAACACTCTCCAGGAAGTAGGTGTGTCAGTATCCAAGTCTACCATAAAGAGAAGCCTTCATGAGAGCAAATACAGATAGTTCACCACAAGGTGTAAACCATTAATCAGCCTCAAAAATACAAAGGTCAGATTAGAATTTGCCAAAAAAAAAAAAACATCTAAAGAAACCACCCCAGTTGTGGAACAGCATTCTTTGGACAGATGAAACCAAGATCAATATGTACCAGAATGATGGGAAGAAAAAAGTATGGAGAAGTCTTGGTACGGCTCGTGATCCAAAGATCACCCCTTCTTCTGTAAAACATGGTGGAGAAAGTATGATGCATGGGCATGTATGGCTTCCAATGGCACTGGATCACTGGTGTTTATTGATGGGACAGAAGACAGAAGAAGTCAGATGAATTCTGAACTGTATAGGTATACATGGTCTGTTCAGATGCAGCAAAGTTGATTGAATGGTGCTTCACAATACAGATGGACAATAACCCAAAACATAATGAGAAAGAAACCCAGGAGTTGTTTTAAGGCAAAGAAGTGTAGATAGTAAATAGGTAGATAGGTAGAATTTGTAGATAGGTAAAGCACAATCTCGTTCTGCTGTACATGATTGGTTGTACGGTTGAATGACAATAAGGGTGATTTAATTAATTTAATTTAATTTAAAAAGTGGAATATTCTGCAACGGCCGAGTTAATTACCACAGCTCAACCTGATCCAGCAGCATTTGACTTGGTTAAGACAAAACTTAAGGCAGAAAGACCCACAAACAAACAGCTGAAGACAGCTGCAGTAAAGGCCTGGCAAAGCATCATAAAGGAGGAAACCCAGTGTTTGGTGATGTCCATGGGTTCCGGATTTCAGGCAGTCATTGTCTGTGAATGATTCTCAACAAAATATTAAATATGAACATTTTATTTATGGTAATGCTAACCTTTAAGCTGTTTGATTTTTTGTGACCCTAGTGGCAGAGTGTGGCGCTGCACCTGTCAACTCATAATAACGTGCCAAACACTCCCCAGCTGGACTGAGGATTTGTACTGATCATGCCAGTTCACAAGGTAGCAGGCACATGTTGGAGGACTCATGGATGACACGTGATAAACCAAAGAGGAAGAAATCCTTCTTCTTCTTCTTCTCCTTCTTCTTCTTCTTCTTCTTCTTCTTCTTCGTCTTTGAGATTACAACACAAAGTGGACGGCAGTCATTGTTGTGGACATACATGATCACAGACAGAGGAGCAAATTCGGAGGATTTGGTCCCGAATTTGCCAACTATGATTTAAAAAAGAGATTATTTAGCTTATGAAGGTAGATGTTTACATGTTCTTATAACATAGGGAGTGTGAAGCTCATTGATTTGACCTGCCGGCACCCGGAGCGCCATGTGACTGTAGAGCAATCGCTGGTTGTATGTCATCATATACAGTGGGGCAAAAAAGTATTTAGTCAGCCACCAGTTGTGCAAGTTCTCCCACTTAAAAGATGAGAGAGGTCTCCAATTTTCATCATAGGTATACCTCAACTATGAGAGACAAAATAAGAAAAAAAAAATCCAGAAAATCACATTGAAGGATTTTTAATGAATTAATTGGTAAATTCCTCGGTAAAATAAGTATTTGGTCACCTACAAACAAGCAAGATTTCTGGCTCTCACAGACCTGTAACTTCTTCTTTAAGAGGCTCCTCTGTCCTCCACTCGTTACCTGTATTAATGGCACCTGTTTGAACTTGTTATCAGTATAAAAGACACCTGTCCACAACCTCAAACAGTCAGACTCCAAACTCCACTATGGCCAAGACCAAAGAGCTGTCAAAGGACACCAGAAACAAAATTGTAGACCTGCACCAGGCTGGGAAGACTGAATCTGCAATAGGTAAGCAGCTTGGTGTGAAGAAATCAACTGTGGGAGCAATTAATAGAAAATGGAAGACATACAAGACCACTGATAATCTCCCTCGATCTGGAGCTCCACGCAAGAGCTCACCCCGTGGGGTCAAAATTATCACGAGAATGGTGAGCAAAAATCCCAGAACCACACGGGGGGACCTAGTGAATGACCTGCAGAGAGCTGGGATCAAAGTAACAAAGGCTACCATCAGTAACACACTACGCCGCAAGGGACTCAAATCCTGCAGTGCTAGACGTGTCCCCCTGCTTAAGCCAGTACATGTCCAGGCCCGTCTGAAGTTTGCTAGAGAGCATTTGGATGATCCAGAAGAGGCCTGGGAGAATGTCATATGGTCAGATGAAACCAAAATAGAACTTTATTGTAAAAACTCAACTTGTCGTGTTTGGAGGAGAAAGAACACCATACCTATTGTGAAGCATGGGGGTGCAAACATCATACTTTGGGGCTGTTTTTCTGCAAAGGGACCAGAACGACTGATCCGTGTAAAGGAAAGAATGAATGGGGCCATGTATCATGAGATTTTGAGTGAAAACTTCCTTCCATCAGCAAGGGCATTGAAGATGAAACGTGGCTGGGTCTTTCAGCACGACAATGATCCCAAACACACCACCCGGGCAACGAAGGAGTGGCTTCGTAAGAAGCATTTCAAGGTCCTGGAGTGGCCTAGCCAGTCTCCAGATCTCAACCCCATAGAAAATCTTTGGAGGGAGTTGAAAGTCCATGTTGCCCAGCGACAGCCCCAAAACATCACTGCTCTAGAGGAGATCTGCATGGAGGAATGGACCAAAATACCAGCAACAGTGTGTGAAAACCTTGTGAAGACTTACAGAAAACGTTTGACCTCTGTCATTGCCAACAAAGGGTATATAACAAAGTATTGAGATGAACTTTTGTTATTGACCAAATACTTATTTTACCGAGGAATTTACCAATTAATTCATTAAAAATCCTTCAATGTGATTTTCTAGAT
The DNA here is from genome assembly GCA_020510985.1 of Pholidichthys leucotaenia. NCBI lineage: Eukaryota > Metazoa > Chordata > Actinopteri > Cichliformes > Pholidichthyidae > Pholidichthys > Pholidichthys leucotaenia. Next base: position 261,227,600 of record CM035841.1, on the reverse strand, counting down.
TTTTTTTTTCTCATTTAGTCTCTCATAGTTGAGGTATACCTATGATGAAAATTGGAGACCTCTCTCATCTTTTAAGTGGGAGAACTTGCACAATTGGTGGCTGACTAAATACTTTTTTGCCCCACTGTAAGATAAATTTGCCGCGGAATAAAAGCAAACTTAAGGTGGAATAATCAATAACAGTTTCTGGATGTAGGAGAGAAAGCTAAAATGACCGGGAGAGGACAAAATTACAACCAGAATGGTGCAAAAGGACCCCACCTTGCCAGCAGTAAGTGACGAATGTCTTTGTTTGTTTGTATGCAAATAAAATGCGTAAATTTACTCATATCTGAAACTTTGGATCATATTCTACATCTTTCTAATTGACAGTAAGCCATTATCTCTTAACACTTTCAAGTTATAGCCTTGGAAAGTTCTGACGTCTGATCAGAATATTTTCTTGAAAAAATCTTTACCACTGTTGACCACTAGGGGTTATGTCACAGTTTGGCGACATACACAGTTTAAGGGTTTTTGTCCAATTACTTTTGAGCCCCAGAAATGATGAAATCTTGTATAAAAATGGTTGTAATTCCTAAACCATAACTCCAGTTTGGATGTGAAAACCCTCAAAGCTGATAGTCTGAACTTTAAGCCCATATTGATTATATAACTGTGTCTTGAATATGTTTTGGTAATCAGCTAAAATAACTACTGTCACTGTCCAAATACTGTATATATGGACCTAAGTGTATCTTGTGGTTGATTAGCTGCTCGCCTGTAAGTGTGTGAACATCACTGTTATGGTAGCTGTCTATCTTTATGCCTATGGTCTGGATTCAGGAATCTGGTAAACTAGGAAGCAGCAAGATCTTGGGAATGTGTCATCTTCCAGTTTTGTTGTAGTTTTACACAGCATAATGACAACAAAAGCTTTTTATTCTTTTCTGTTGTATTACATGAAAATGGAGTGCTTTTACAAACAAATAAGCTACACTGTCTGAAATATACAACTGATGTACCGTACGCCTAATACTGACTCACAGGAGGACATGTTTCTGTGCTTATTTTGAACACGTATACATATTTTTACAGATAGCAAAGCAGCATCCATGATGTGGTCTGTCAGAGCCCCACTACACCAACAGCTGGTCTTGAAGAAATTCTGCCATCCAATTAAGCTTACACCCCCTTTACACATTGGTGGAGATAGTTGACAGATCTCGCTATGATCTTTCAGTGAGTGCCCAGAAATCACAAAGATCTCTTAATGATCTCTCAATGATAAATGAGGTTTTAATTCAGTCAGAAACAATCTCTCAACGATCACTAGAGGGAAGAGATCTCTCATGGCACTCTCAAGAATCTTATCAATCTCCCAATGATCTATCATTGACCTCTGCCTTCAGGGTGGAATAATTTGGCATTCATAGAAACATCACTGAGAAATTATTGAAAGATTGCTGAGAGATCATTCAGAGATCAATGAGCTCCTTGAGATTACCTTGAAATATTGCTTCCCTTTGGTGATCACTGAGCACTTGTTTTGGACTGACTCAAAACTTTGAGGAGACCTTGACGACTATGGAAATCACTGGAAAATCACAGAGGGATCAGTGACAGGTCTTTGAGAGATATGGCCATTTTGTCATCTTTCAACAATCTCCACCAATGTGTAAAAGGGGTAAAAGAACACTAGAAAGCTTTCAAATATATATACACCTCTTTGGTTGCCCAAGAAACTGTCAATCTCTCAAAAATTTACACAGAAACTACTTTTTTGAGGCTTTATACCCCCCTCCCACACACACGGGGTGATTGTTGAAAGCTAGTTGAAAGATATAGCCAATTTTTGATCTATCAAAGACCTTCATTGATCTCCACAGTCTCCCCAGTCTCCTCAAAGTTTGACTGAGTCCAAAACACACAAGGATCTCCTGAACAATTACAAAGATCAAAAAAAAAAATTGGCCCAATCTCTTAACAATCTACATCTGTGTAAAAGGGCCCTCAGTGGTCAATAGAAAAAAGCCTCAGCTGGTCTGACTTCTGATCAGGAGGAAGCCATCATACTAGCTGTGATGCAGTCCATCACCTGCCTTCTCTGTCCAAAGGCAGAAGGGACACAAAAGAGACGAGGCCTGCAAAAGACAGCCTTCTAAATTAAGAAGAAATCAGTTTTGGAATACATTCCTGATCTACTTTAAAGCAGCCCAAATGTATCAAGTCCCATCACAGTACAGTTTAGTCGGGGAAGCCTTTAATGTATATTGTTGAAAAGAGGGTGACTAATCATCCTCAACAAAACAAAAACAACAAAAAAACAACACTTTTGATTTAGCACACCAAACTCTGCTAATGACACTTAGGGCATTTACCTTTGAAAACATGAGTGTGGAAGATGAAAACACAAAGCACCCTCCCCCACCTGGAAATGCTTTCTGACACATCACTACTAAATAAGGCTGCTGGCTACAGAAAACTCTCTCACACAATGCACTTGGAACCACAGATCAATATCAGCTTTGGTTTGCTCAAGTACAACTGTTAAGAGACACCGAACAGTGAGGACTGAAGGCAGGACATTCACATAGAAATATCTTGGCTGTTTCATAGCTGTGTTTCTTTTTCCTTCTGCTGCTTCTTTTATTGTACAACAAAATAGATCCTCTAAAGGGTTGACCTGCATGGCTGCTGTCCCGTTAATCATAATCATCATATTCCGGATCCATGTCTTCACCCTGATAGTATGTCCCCTGTGTGGAGTAGGACCTCGTCTTCACCGAACAGTTGGAGTCCATCAAAATAGCCTGAAAAAGACAAAATATGTGTCAGAGTTCTCTAACCTGTGCTCCAGTCTTGTGAACATTTTTAAAAATATCGGCAGCTGTGGCCACAGGAAGATGACGCTGCTTGGAGATGGTCCCGTAGCCTTTACCTTTAACATGATTATCTATAGTCTTCTTTCTGAGCTCCTCAGCTCTCTCCTTTACTTTCTCTGGTCCATGTTCAGTGTGGCGCACACAATGATAACAAAGTACACAGTAACAGTTTTTTTTTTTTAAATAGGCTGAATGTCTGATGAAAAGCTTGAAGGCTCCTCTGATATGGATTAAGATCACTTGTTGGCAGTGATTGCTGTAAAAGGTGGAGCCAGAAAATATTCAATTTAAGGGCATCATCTTTCTTGTCCATGCCATTTCAACGTAATAATTATTTAAAATATTCAACTGTCTGATTTGTGGAAGGGTCCAACAAATTTTTCCACATCTATGTATGTTAGGTTAATTGGTGATTCTAAATTGGCCCTACGCATCAGTCTGACATTCCTGTAGAACAGAGGATTCCTGTAGTGTAGTGTATTACTAGTCAAGCACTTTGATCTCTATTATGACAGTCTATTCAACAGTCTGTTGTCTGACGAGCATTTATGGGTGTGTCCAAGTCCATTCTGTTGTCATGGCAGCAGGAAAATGATCTTTGCACCGGGTGAAAAGTGCAGAGGCTGGTCTAATTGGGCAATCAAATCCAAAGTGCTCCTGCCTATCCCTTTATTTATTTATTTATTTATTTTTTGATTTTGTATACTTTATTGATCCCCAGAGGGGAAATTGAGGGCATCCACCTGGATGGATGAAGCAGCCACGTTACGGCGCTATCCCTTTACCATTCACACACACATTCACACCTAGGGCCACTTTAGAGTCTCCAATTAACCTAACCTGCATGTTTTTGGCCTGTGGGAGGAAACCGGAGAACTCCCGGAGTAAACCCACGCAGACACGGGGAGAACATGCAAACTCCACACAGATCACTGTTGGTCAGGGGCTGGGATCGAACCAGGGATCCCATGGCCAAGGGTGAGTTGCTGTGCTGCCGCAGTGCTAACCACTGCACACCGCACCGCCCCTTAATGCACAGAGATGCATAATTGAAGGTGAACTCTGGTCATGATGACTTTTTTAAGATGGGTTTTGTATTAGCCATGTGTGTGAAAATGCATGGGATAGTAACGGTGCTTGGTGTTAAGCAATGCATTCATCACAGTTGATGCCATGCTAGTTATATTATGGAGGATGATAGGGAAGAAGAGATGATTGAACAATTGGGTTGAACAATCGAGTTGAATTTAATAGGTTTAATGTAGCGCACACAGACATGAATGGGTTTGAAACCTGAGGAAAAGAGGACGATCCACTGAATAATTTTGTAGACCCATGCACCATTTTTTTTTCTCTGTGCAGTGAAAACCTGTCTGCTGTATCTTCAAATAGTTTGTATTTATGTGTTGGCTGAAGCGATGGCTGAATGTGTGTTTTTCATTAACCAGGACAGGACACATGCACGCGCGTGAAAGGACGCGAAATATATAATAACAGACATGATTCTAGACAGAACACTTTGTCACAGAAGAGAGGTTTGTAGTTTAAAATCTTCAGACTGACAGCATCCCACCACGCCTCCTCCATGCACCACATTCACATGCTCCCTGTTCATTTATTCATTTTTTATTCCCCTAAAAATATATTAAAATACACTATAAAATACAGTAATCTATAGGTTATATTCAACCTGTAAGTCTGTGATTAAAACAAAAATATGGACAGAATAAAAAGCTATTAAGTGTATCATCATATTAAAATAACGGATGATTAGATTATAACTGTTACAACTCTGTCCATTAAAATAACAGAAAATCCCAGAGCATGCTGTTACCTCATGTGCTCCTGTCAGTAGGAGCTATGTGCTTTCAAAACATGTCACTGAAATAGCATGAACAATGCGCTTCTGACAACAGACCTTCTTTTTCCTGATCAACACCACATTGTCATAAAATGCACCAAAATTACCAATGCACTGAGATTGCACCAGTGCTACACCTCTGTTAAGTGAGTCTCCTCCCTGCAGTGCAAAGCAGTCACACTGTCTACAGATAATCAGAGGGTGTGACACAAAGCATGAAAAACAGACAATACCCTGGCATAAACTGACAAATCCAACAGAGCAAGACGAGAAGCATGCCATAAATGTGTGGTGTTGATCACTGTAATAGGGCCCTTTCAGTGGTCTTTGAGATTGGGGGAAAAAATGCTATATAAATGAAAGTCTTTATCCCTTAAAGAGGTGTGGCTGGTACAAAGTTTGTGCATTATTGGTGCGTTATTATTTTATGGCAGTGACATCAGACTTTTCACCAGCCAAAACCACAAAATCAGTGGCACCTTTACCGTTAGAGCACCTATGGCACATTCTTTGTGAATGTGGCCAAAAAAACTGGGTGCTCTGAAGATGCATTCGACCAAGTGCGAACAGGCAAATTTACAATTTTAACTCAATGAAAACACACAAATAGATGTGAATTCACCGTCTGAGCAAGTTGTAGACTGGCAAAGTTGCCTTTATAACTTCTGCAGCTGTATTCATCCTGCTGTGCAAAACCCCAAAACACCGTCATGCTTAAGTTTACGTTATTTGACAGGTTCTCACCTGAAAAAATTGTCCCTGCCTCCAAAATTTCACCTGGATGATGGTAGTTAGCACATCTGTGGCAGGATTCCGTGGGGTAAATAAAACTCTGACACTCTTATTCAGCTGCAGAGCCCCCCGATCCATCTGTATGCAGGTGAGTGGAAGTCTCATTTTCAAACTAGTTTACTCTCCAACATTGATACTTTTACTCCTAGCTAGTTGCTATCTCATGCGAATGTGCAAATTTGCCTCTTTCCATTGACTTTGTATGTACAGTGCTGTGAAAAAGTGTTTGCCCCCTCCTGATTTCTCATTTCTTTGTATGTTTGTCACACTTAAACGTTTCAGATCATCAAACAAATTTAAATATTAGACAAAGATAAACACAAGTAATACACATAAATGCAGTTTTTTAAATGAAGGTGTTTATTATAAGGGTGAAAAAACATCCAAACCTACATGGCTCTGTGTGAAAAAAGTGATTGCCCCCTAAACCTATAACTGGTTGTGCTACCCTTAGCAGCAACAACTGCAATCAAGCATTTGCAATAACTGGCAATGAGTCTTTTACAGCACTGCAGAGGATTTCTGGCCCACTGATCTTTGCAGAATATTGTAATTCAGCCACACTGGAGGGTTTTCAAACATGAACCCGCCTTTTTAAGGTCATGCCACAGCTTCTCAATCAGATTCAGGACAGGACTTTGACTAGACTACTCCAAAGTCTTCATTTTGTTTTCTTAGCCATTCAGAGGTGGACTTGCTGGTGTGTTTTGGATCATTGTCTTGTTGCAGAACCCAAGTGTGCTTCAGCTTGAGGTCACGAACAGATGGCCAGACATCTCCTTCAGGGATTTTTTGGTAGACAGCAGAATTCATGGTTCCATTTACCACAGCAAGTCTTCCAGGTCGGAAGAAGCAAAACAGCCCCAGACCATCACACTACCACCCACCATATTTTACTGTTGGTATGATGTTCCTTTTCTGAAATGCTGTGTTACTTTTACGCTGGATGTAATGGGACACACACCTTCCAAAAAGTTCAACTTTTGTGTTGTCAGTCCACAGAGTATTTTCCCAAAAGTCTTGGGGATCAACAAGATGTTTTCTGGCAAAACTGAGACAAGCATTTATGTTCTTTTTGCTCAGCAGTGGTTTTTGTCTTGGAACTCTACCATGCAAGCCATTTTTGCCCAGTCGCTTTCTTATGGTGGAGTCGTGAACACTGACCTTAACTGAGGCAAGTGAGGCCTGCAGTTCTTTGGATGTTGTTGTGGGGTCTTTTGTGACCTCTTGGATGAGATGTCGCTGCACTCTCGGGGTAATTTTGGTCGGCCGGCCACTCCTGGGAAGGTTCACCACTGTTCCATGTTTTTGCCATTTGTGGATAATGGCTCTCACTGTGGTTCGCTGGAGTCCCAAAGCTTTAGAAATGGCTTTATAACCTTTTCCAGACTGATAGATCTCAATTACTCTGTTCCTGAATTTCTTTTTTTTTTGTTTTTCCCCCTTGTCCTGTCAGGCAGCTAGGTAAACAGAACAGAGATCTGTCACCCTTATTGTGCCAAAACAGATTTAATTTGCCAAAAAGAGCTTTATACAGTACCCTACCATGTACTGTATATTGTTGTAAACTCCTACTGTAATAACTTTTAATACTTTATTTAAATTAGTTTACCCATGGAGGACCTGACAGGATGGGGAATAGGGAAAGGAAGTGTGTGGAGGGGGAAAGAAAAGGGAGGGGAACAGACAAAAAGACAAACAAACTAACAATTAAAACAAACAGAAGACAAACTGCCTCTTCCACACCTTCTTCCTGTCCACACCTCTTGAAGGAGAGACATTTGTGCATGTGCGTCTGTGTGCGTGTATATGAGAGCGCGTGCAAAATAAGTGTGTGCATGTGAGTGGTTTCTCAGGAAACATACGAAGAGGGGGGCCGGTTGCAGCAGCTCTCCCCCCGGGAACCCCGAGCAGGCAAGGCAGTGCCACCAACCCCCACAGGGCACAAATGCCTGAGGTCAGCAAGCCCCAGGAAAGCCAGGCATCTGCCCCCGAAGGGACAATCGAGGAAGGCGGCAGGCTCACACCCCCAGGTTTGCCCCCCCCCCCCAGTGCAGCCAATGGCAGTCCCTGGGTCCCAGGCGCCAGGAAGCCAGAGAATCCACCCCCCGGGTCAGACACCGGCTCACCCCCCCCCCCCAGGCACCCCCACAGTGGCCCCCCCCCACGGCACCACCCACCCTGGGGACCCGCATGCCCAAAGAAGTCCCCCCCGCCCAGGGGAGCCCACATAGCAGAGAGCAGCAACTCCCCCTCAATCCAGCACCTCCCGACTCGCAGACACACCCCATCCCCACACCTTTCACACCCTCATGCTCCCATACACACCCACATGCACTCCCTCACTCTCATTCACCGGACCCACCCATTCTGATTAATCCACACAGCTAAATCAGCTAATTGTTTGAACTGTTATATTTGTTCTTTAATACCACTATCAGTTTGGACAATTATCTGCTACTGCTAAAATAATGCAGCTACCACAGGCTGTCTGTTTCTTAAGAGAGGCTATATACAGAAATAACACAGCAAACATTACCTTGAATCACACCTGTCACAACACTTATCACTCCACTGATCAGAAACATGATGACACTCCTTACTCTGTGGAGGCAAGGTTAATTTCATCAGGGGACTCCTCTTTTTGTCCAAAGGGAAGCAATGATTTCCCTCTGGGCAGCTTAACACTCTCTAAGTGTGCAACGGCTTACAGTGCGTCTCTCCCCTGTACTGCTACCTGCTTGACCAACGAAACAGGCGCAGGCAGGTGTTATCCTGAAGATCTACATTGTCAATACAGGGGGATGGTGGTCGTGTGGTCATTGGGCATACCTACACCTGGCCAGGAATTGGGCAGGGTTGTGTGCCCCGTTTTGGTGACTGATCATACCCTCCTTATGTCGGCAGGCCAGGTGAGCAGGGTGTAGAGAGATGCTTTCTTACCACAGGATGCTACCCTTTTGCCACATGATGCCATTTGGGGCACAGATGTACCAGAGCAATTTCAGATGAAAAGCACCAGAGTAGGGGTTCCTCATTCACTGTTTCCTTGGGTGGGAGTGGGCAAGAACACCTTTTGGATTGAAACACTTCAATGTAGGCTACAATCATTTGTAAATTTTTCCTTATCTGCTTGGTCGGGTGAAAGGAAGAGATGACAGCTATGAGGCTTATGATGACACAAAATAGAATGGTTCTTGAAAGAATAATTTCATGTTTCTCTTCATTATTCTTTCATATTTTATGTCTGATATGTTTTTGGTGCATTGTACGAGCCATTATTCTCTATATGACTTTCATGTCCCAGAGTCTGGGTGGCTGTGCATGTGAATGGATGTGCATGCATGTGAGGGCAGGTCAGCAGAGATGCAAGGGATGACCTAGGCAACACTGATAATCTCTTTGTTTTATTGACCTGTTTCGCTAAGTTTCTGTGACCGAGGGATGTAATCTCCCAGTTTATGAAGATTAGATTTACAGACACTTAGCCTGTCTCCAAAGATGCCACAAGGATGTCTCCCTCTTTGTTTATCTATCCTTAGAGCTATCCTTAGAGCTATAAAAATACCAGGCTCGGAACGTATGATCAGAAAAGGTGCATGAACGACTCTGTGGACGGTTGAATGTACTTTTTCTCTTGGCCAGAGAAAGTAAATGGGTCATAACTCAGAATCCGTCATTGAATTTTTGACTCAGTCTCATTTAATTCAATTTTATTCTATCATTTAGCGCATCCAAACAGGGGACCCAGATAAGACCATAAGTGTCTTCTGGCGGCTTCAGCCCTGGGACTGTGCATGGTCTGAGGGATTTTTTTTTTGATTTTGATTTTGTATACAGTGATCCCTCGCTACTTCGCGCTTCACCTTTCGCGCCCTCAGTGCATCGCGGATTTTTCAGAAATATTCATCAAAAATTCAAAATTGAGAAAAAATGGGCGGGCGCTAGCAGAAGGGAGGGAGACTACATTAGAACATCAGGTATCAACACGGAGAGCCGCTCAACGCAAAATCCACCTCTCTGACCACCGCTCCACTCCTCTCCGCCCACCTCTTCACTGCTCGGGAATCTCGCAAGCTGATTGGCCGAGACATTTTACCTCGCAAGCTGATTGGCCGAGACGTTTTACCCAGCTTTCTCCCTGCAGAGCGCCCATACCCACCAAAGGAAGACCGCATTCATTGTTCTTTATCGCTAGTCTCACAGCGTGGAACTTTTCGCTGTTCTCTTGTCCCTTTTTGTGTGAAATAGTCTTTCCGTCGAGCCACTACGCCGCCTCCTGCAGCTGCCCTCGACAATCCTGCGCCTCTAGCACCTGACGATGAGGCGTCACCTGAGGAGCAGGAAAGCTCTCATTAACCTGTGCAGTACGTAAATCATCTTCATCTTGAGTTACGTATCTTGTTATAAAAATAAAAGAGTTCTAAAAACATATTTATGTACACTTTATTTACATCTACGTATGTATGTACACTTACACACACACACACACACACACACACGTATCATATGAGAGAGAGTGAGAGAATGAACGTATGTGTTATTTATGGGTGACGTCATTAGGGGTGACGCTACTTCGCGGTTTTTCACTTTTCGCGGTTGGTTCTGGAACCCATTAACCGCGATAAGTGAGGGATCACTGTACTTTACTGATCCCCAGAGGGGAAATTGAGGGCATCCACCTGGATGGATGAAGCAGCCACGGTACGGCACTATCCCTTTACCATTCACACACACATTCACACCTAGGGCCACTTTAGAGTCTCCAATTAACCTAACCTGCATGTTTTTGGCCTGTGGGAGGAAACCGGAGAAATCCCGGAGTAAACCCACGCAGATACTGGGAGAACATGCAAACTCCACACAGATCACTGTTGGTCAGGGGCTGGGATTGAACCAGGGATCCCACGGCCAAGGGTGAGTTGCTGTGCTGGCGCAGTGCTAACCACTGTGCCACCGCACAGCCCTTTTTCTCTAAAGTTTTTTTTTTTTGATGAGACCCGGTTTTGGGGCGGACAAGGACACAATCCCCTTGAGGTCTGAAGACGTTGGGAGCTGCTTTGCTGGTTGACGGGTCATCAAGAACTCAAAAGGTGCCTCAAGTGTGAGTACATTTATTTATTGTTTGACCCTGGGGTGTGAGTCCTGGGGGGGGGGGGGGGTAAAATTTGTGTTTGTTCCCTGGGATGAGAGAGTTCCTGAGGGTAAATGTTGTGCTAAGCGCTTGACACCGCAAAGTCTTGGGTATGCTTCTACTTGCCTTAGCCATAGTTCGGTTCGATCCGGTTTTGGACTGGAGCAGTTCGGGTTTGCGAGGTGAATGCTTAGGTGTGTTGTTGATGCACGGAATGAGTGCAAGAGTCTCCAATGAAATTGCAGTGATTTATGAATCTGTGCAAGATTCTCCAATACAATTGCAGTGAGCACTGATTTGAGTCAACTGGTATAAGGAGGGCTAACCTCTAAGTCAGGGGTGCTCACACTTTTTCAGCATGCGAGCTACTTATAAAACAACCAAGTCAAAATGATCTACCCACTACAAAAATGCAAAACATGTAATTATTTTCAAATGTATTAAGGATTCTTTGTATGTACAATGTATGTTGATGTACCTTGCATAACTGAATAAGCCAATATTGCACAACACACATAATAAATAACTATTAACATTTTTTGTAATTACCTGAGTTTACTTTGATGACTTGCACTGAATTGAATCAGCCAGGGATGCATAGTCCGGACAGTTTAGCAAGGGCTTAAAATCTGAGGTAATTCGCTGACTAGCTTGTAAGTTTTGCTGCGCTTAGCGCCGTTGTTTACGCATGAGCGGTGACCTAAAGGTCAAAATTCAGTTGTCATCTGAATGGTTGCCCTGTATGTCAATCAAGTGACGGGATGTTTGATAGGCTGACAAATATTTTTTTTAATGTCACGCTGCGATCGACCAGTACTACCTCCGCGATCGACCAGTAGATCACGATCGACGTAATGAGCACCCCTGCTCTAAGTAATAGTGCTGGTTAAAAAAAAATTACTGCAGTTTGTTCATTTGTTTTGTTGTTCATCTGTGTTTTTGGATCTGTCCTGGTGAGACAGAAGAATGGAGATTCTATGGAGGTGGAAGGAACAGGTTAACCCCTTGCACTCTGGTCAATTTCCCTAAAAACGCCAAAAAATAACGTGCCCAAAGTAAATCAAAAGCTGTTCTTCAACCCTTTGCAGCATCTTCATGGGGTTGGTCTCATTTAAAAGAAAACACTTTGAATTTTTTGGCAAAACAGTCATAATCTCTCTAAGTGCTCCTGCCACTGAGTAACAGTCATCTAAACATACTGAATTTGAAGAAAATAAATTTCGCCTGGGTGTTTTTTTTGGATGCAAATGCTTGCAAATAACACACAGCTTCAGATACTGGCTGGAAAATGCAACAGAAATGTAGAACCAAGTGTTATCCAGCTGAGGTCAAAATTTTGTAACAATACCACAAAAAATGAATATATTACACAGCCTTTTTCTTAGGTTGTAGGTTAGGTTAGGTTTCGTAGGTGTCAAATTGTGCCAAATGGCACAGTTTGGAAAAACGTCTGTAACTTTTGAATGATTCAATATAGAAGCTTCATCTTGGGCTCTAATGAAAGGTGAAAGGCTGTGTGTGTGTGGGGGGGGGGTTGTTTATTCATTCATGAATGAATGAATGAACAAACAAGCCCCCACAAACAAAGAAGCATGCCACGTAAAAAATGTGTGGCTTTTTTTTACAAGAAAAAATAACCTACAGTGCACTAAAAATTATACTACAATATCTGTAATGTAGAAGATAACAACTCCCCCCCCCCAACAGAGGATGGACATCACCCATTGCTACATGACAGAAAGTGGTGACGGTGCGCTGCGGTCTACTACGCACAGTTGGACTAAAATATCTGCAGTATATCTGCAATCCGCTACAGAAGAGTAGCTGGGGGGGGGGGCCTTCACAACATGACGGGGGGGGCCGTTCACAACATGATGGACCCGGACCGCTCCGGTCCGGGTCCGTCATGTTGCGATAACGCACAGTTGTAATTTACTGATCGGTCAAAAGTCATTTGGATTACAATTTTCAGGGATAAAGAATAATTTAGGTTATAACACTTACCTGTCCACAACAGCAAAGTTGCTGGCGAACTTCTCTTCCTCATTGTCAGACGAACATGACGCTGGTCCGCTTGTTACGGACTTATGGTTCTGGTCATGCGACCCGGTCAAACCATAATTCCATTATTGCGGTTTTGCGCTTCCATGATTGCGGTTTTGGCGAACGATTTTTCAAAACAAATAAGAACAGTAGTAAGAAAAAAAGACTGGCGAACGCATGTGTGTCACCCAGCCTTACACAAAACAGCTTTCGAACTTCTGTGCTTCAATTGGCTGGCTGTATTCGCAGCCGTTGGTAGGCGGGTCCTTCTTGCTAGGTTTTCAGTCATTGGTTCTTCAAGGTTTCAGAAACCCAATTCAAGGCTCTTATTAGTCGAATGAGAGGTCAATCACATCTAAATCAATCAAAGCACTCCTTTGGCTTTCTGTTTGCGGCTGTGTCTGTAGTGGAAGAACGGAAATGCAGCTTTTTTTTTCAGTGCGCTCTAGGACGCAGCGCCCTCGTGCGCCCTCGTGCACCCTCGTGCACTCTAGGACTTAGAGATGTGTCCGCCCGTGGTACACCGGAGTGCAAGAGGTTAAACGGGAGTTTTAAAGTTGTTGCTGTGAATTTTTGGTCATTGTGGAGAATAAAAGGGATGGTTAGATAATTATTGTTCTCTGGGAAAATTATGAAAATTGTGGGAGTTTGCAAATAATCCTTTTGGGTAAAAGAGTTGTGTTTTCACAGCGGTGAAGAGAAAAAACAATAGGGATTTCATGTTACAGTGTGCGGCTGCCAGATGCGCGCTTTCTCCGCTGGAGTTGCCATTTCTAAGCTTACTTTAAGTAATTTTCATGCTATTTTTGTGTGTGTGTGTGTTAATCTGAAGCTTGTGATTGTGTGTGCGTATGTGTGTGCGCGGCTGTCTAGCTGCGACCTTGAGTGGATAAGGCAGACTGAGAGAAAGCATTTGTGTGTGACTGTGTGGGCCCTATGTGTGTGTGTCTGTGTGCGTATTTGCTTGAAAATACCGTCTAGCGGTTAATCTGTGTGAGTGGGAAACACAGAGAAGAGAGAAAAAAAATGGGTTGCTGCTGTAGCAAGCAGACAAGCACAGGAGAAGCTCAAACTATTCAGGCAGGTAGAAAAAACAACTTGTTTTGCTGTAATGGTTGCAGAACACAGCAAGATGAAAATGAAATCTATGTGTTGTCTGGTGATGGAAAATATATGAACAGAAGGGACAGGAATAGCACGAGATTCTTGGCAAAATGGAGATGTAAATTTAAATTCACTGGCAAACAGGGTTACTAACTGTGAGAGCTTAGTCTCTGCTATTAGATTAACAGCTGATGGGAGCAGACAAAAACAGTTAAAATATGGACCCATTGAAGCAGAGCATTGGCTTCAAGTTGCAAGGAAGCGTCAGGCTGATTTAGAGCAGGTGACAGTGAACAGAAAAAAACAGAACTCCACGGACTCTTGGAGTTCTGGTTTAGTTCATTTACAAGAAAAAAGATTTGACTGATGTGCATCTCCCACTTTCCGAGGTGAAGAAGATTATGGGGCCCAGGGATGGTGCCTCGCCCCTCCTCCTCTCTACCCCAGCCTTGGGACGGGGGCGGCCCCCCATGGCTACTAATGTGGATTTCCCTCCTCCTCCTCCCCCTCCCTCTCCTGCTGCTGCTCCTCCTCCTCATAACTTAGACTGTGACGTCAAACTGAAAGTTAAGAAGGACTGGGGTTCCAGAGAGCAGCCACCAAGGGTCGCCAAAGAGCTAAGTACCTATGCACCCTCTCGCTATGCAATTCCAAACACACACTCACCTTCATCTACAGTCAAATCCATAAAAACTGAACAGTATGACGGGTATAACATCACAGACCAGTACCCCATGATTGAGCTTTTTAATCCAGTTTATACAGGTCCACCTACAGAGGGTAGTCAGGCAGAAGCCATTCAACACCAACCCACAATTCTGGTCTATCGACCTTGGACTGATGCAGATTTTTCTGAAGCGGTTAAAGAAATTCCACACCCCAAAGACAAACCTACCCAGTTTTTTGAAGGGATGGCAAACCTCCTTGAGAGTTTTAAATTAAATGGACAAGAGACAAAAAGGGCCTATAGAAGGGTCCTAAAAAGTGATTGGTGTGCAGTTTTGGGCGATTGGAACCCAAAAGATGACAAAGGTCATATTATGTCACCAATAGATGCAGAATTACATCGACATGTGACTCAATTAAATGAACGGATTGGAAACAAGTGGAGATTAAAACATGATTGGAGTGCTATACAGAACACAACACAGGACAAGACAGAAGGCATTGAAGCCTATAGGAGCAGATTACCAGATATTTTCGACAATCATTCCGGTTTGAGTAAACCTGATGGAGATACAGGGTCAGAACCCTACTGGCAACATTTGAAAAGTGTGTTTCTGCAGAACATGCACCCACATTTGGTGCAGTACATACGCAAACACCTGGTGACATACTGCACATGTGCATTTACAGATGTGCAGACTTATGCCAAACATGCAGAAAGGTTGGAGGATGACAGGCAGCAGAGAGGGGAAGGGAAAGCTAAGCTGAAACCAACTCTAGTTTATGTAATAGCTGACCAGTTGGGGGAGGCCTCAGCTTCCCCCACCTCTGTATTTTTTCAGGGTTCATCACGTGGAGGAGGGAGGAGGGGCTGCAGAGCTGGGGCTGCCCACCCGAGACAGCGGGACCGTGACGTCTGTTGGCGTTGTGGACAGCGGGGCCACTGGAAAAAAGGACTGTCTTGTGTGCCTGCTGAAATGGGAGGAGGGGGGTGAGTGCGTGCCACCCAGCCACCACGACAAGAACCAAGACATCCCAACATGTGACTAGCTGAACCAAAGCTAAGTACAACAGATGACAGTGACAATGCTACAGTTGACATTTTTCATTTGCCTGACTTTGACCTAATGATGACAATAGAGTGTTTACCAGAGATTACGTTGGAAGTTCAGGGGGCTCCATTGAGGTTTCTTTGTGACACAGGCACTTGCAGATCAGTCATTTCAGGGCTGGAAGTTGAGGGGTTCCAAAAATCAGAACACACAGTAATTGTTTAACCACTTGCGCTCCGTTGTTCCGCGGGCGGGCAAGTCTCTGCGTCCTATGACGCACGAGGGCGCGCGAGAGCGCGCTCGTGCGCCCTCGTGCGCATAACGCATGATGGTGGTGATGGTGATGTAGTAGCGTACAAGCGCCACTCAAAAAAAAACTGCAGAGACAGCCGCGAACAGATTAGTTCATCTGATTGACCTCTCATTCGACTAATAAGAGCCTTGAATTGGGTTTCTGAAACCTTGAAGAACCAATGAATGAAAATCTAGGAAGGAGGACCCGCCTACTGTGAACGCAGGAGCCAACTGAAGCACAGAAATTCTGGCTGGGTGAAGCGATATTTACTGCTGCAGAAGGACTCTGTACGAATCTCCTACAGACCCAGGCTCACCCAGCAGCATGGAGAACACCCACAAGTGGGACCTGCACTCATTCCAGCAGAATAGACGGAGGCCGACGACAAAAGTCGTAAATCATTCACCAAAACGGCAATAATGGAATTATATTGATCGGGATCCACGAGCGGAGCAGCGTCGCGTTCGTCTGACGCGTGGGAAGAGCTGTTCGCCACGATGCTGCTGCTTTGAAGAGGTAAGGTGTTATAAGCTAAATTATTATTTATCCCTGAAAACTGTTCAGGTTCAGGTTCAGGTTCAGGTTCAGGTTACTTTATTTGTACCCGTAGGTAGATTTGTTTTGCAGTTGGTGACATCCATATTTACAAGCCACAATTACATTCAACATAGACACAAACACAGGCACACATCTTACAAAATAGGTAAATATAAAATATGTACAATATAATTTTTATAGCTTGTTCAACTCTTTGACAGCAGCAGGGACAAAGCTGTTTTTGTAGCGCTGGGTTCTACTTTTTGGGACAGCAAACCTCCGTCTGGAGGGAAGAAGCTGAAAGTTGCAGTGCAAAGGGTGGGAGTCATCATTTAAAATCAAGTCGGCCATCCTCTGTACTTGTCTGGTGTACAGGGATGTCAGGCTCAGCTGTGACTCACCAAGCAAACGACTGGACCATCTGACTACCTGATCCAAGGATTTCCTCTGTTTCAGTTTTATCTGACCAAACCATGACATTAAAGAAAAGGATAAAACAGATTCAATAAAAGCCCGATAGAACATAGTCATTATGGTTCGGTCAATTTGGAAGCGTGCAAGTTTCCTCAAACAATGCAAATTTTGCTGACCCTTTTTGCACACCCTTTCACAGTTCACCTCAAAGTTCAATCCACTATCAATAATCGTCCCAAGATATTTGTACGATTGTACACATTCGGTGGTCTGGCCTTTTAGTATGGTGACTTTGTGCCTGGGAGTTTTCCTCCTAAAGTCAATAATCATATCTTTTGTTTTTGTTGTATTCAGCTGCAGGTAGGAATCCTCACACCAGTGAACAAAGTCATCAACTACTGGGCCGTGGCCACTCTCACCATCCTGGAGGAGACTGACAATGACTGAGTCATCAGCATACTTTATAATGTGTCTGTTGTCATGTCTGCTCCGACACATGTTTGTGTACAGGATGAAGAGTAGTGGTGACAACACACACCCCTGAGGAGAGCCAGTAGAAGAGCACTTTAGGTCAGACAATGTGCCATTGACCCTTACTCTCTGCGTCCTGTTGGTTAAGAAATCCAGAATCCAACCCACCAGATTATTGCTTAAATCAAATTGTTGCAGGAGCCTTTCAACTAAAATATGAGGTTGGATTGTATTAAAGGCAGAAGAAAAGTCCACAAATAAAAGCCTGGCGTGTGTCCCATTAAAATCCAGATGTTTAAAAAGCATGTTAAACAGAGTGACAGTGGCATCCTCCACTCCTCTGTGAGGCCTATAGGCAAACTGCAGAGGATCCAATGCATGTTCAGTCTGCTTTAGGACCTCACATCTGACCAGTTTTTAAAAAATTTTCATTAAAATTGAAGTCAAAGCAACTGGTCTAAAGTCATTTACCGTTTTAGGACAGCTGGATTTTGGAACGGGAACAACCACGGCATCTTTCCAGATCTTAGGCACATGTTGTGTCTGTAAGGACTTATTGAAAATGTAGTGAAATATAGGACTCAGTTCATGTGCACAGGACTTTACCAGGCGTCCACATATATTATCAGTGCCCTGACTTTTGTTCACTTTTACAGCGCGGAACTCCCTTTCAACATCCTGCATCTCAATATTAAAGTGCTGATTGTCTTTGAGTTTCTGTTTCAAATCTTGGATTTCTGTGCTAAAATCAAAGGAGTCAAAACGACCATAAAAACAGTTAAGAGCATTAGCCAGCTCTGTGTCTGAACTAAAACCATCTAAAAACACACGATTACTGCGCTCTGTGCTCTGAAGGCCTGCAATTTTTTTCATACTGGCCCAGGCCGAACCAAGTTTATTTGCTGCCATCTTGCTTTCCAATTCTGATTTATAATTCTGTTTTGCTCTTAAAATTTCGGCCTTTAGCTCCTTAGTGGCAACCTGTAGCGCAGAAACAGACCCTTGTTTAAAGGCAAGACCTTTCCTCTGTAAGCAGGATTTAACTGATTTAGTAACCCATGGTTTGTTGTTGGGATATATTTTGACACGTTTACGTGGAACAAACTTATTTTGACAGTAAGCCATGTATGAGCATGTGAGCTCAGCCAGAGAGTCCAAATCATCCCCGCAGGCCATTATGAACATCTTCCAGTCTGTACAGTCAAAGCATTCCTGGAGGCTGTGCTCTGAATCTTCTGTCCACACATCAATGTCTCTCATCTCCACCTTGCCTCTTCTGAGAGCAGTTTTATATGTGGGCAGCAAATGAACACAGTTGTGATCTGATGATCCTAAAGGAGGAAGGGGGAGTGATTTATAGGCCCTCTCTATGGATCCATAGCACAGGTCCAATGTCTTTTTTCGCCTGGTTGGGCAGGAGACATACTGATGAAAGTTTTTAAGTGTCTTCTTTAAAGAAACATGGTTAAAATCCCCAAGAATGAAGTTTGGCGCCTCTGGAGAAATTGACTGCAGCCGCTGGATCACATCAGAGATGGTGCTGGAGGCGGAGTCAGCGTCTGCCCTCGGATGAATGTACACAGTTGTGATGAAAAGTTGGGGAAACTCTCGAGGCAAATAAAAGGGGCGAAGCGACACAGACAGCAGCTCCACATGGGGTGTACAGATGCGCTCTCTGACCGTGACAGATGTGCAGTACTGCTTATTAATGTATAAACATACTCCGCCCCCCTGACGTTTCCCCGTTACCTCTTCCTGCCGATCCGAGCGCAGCGGAGCTCCAAAGCCGTCAATCCACAGGTCTGCGTCTCGATCATGCGCAGTAAGCCAAGATTCAGTGAAAGCCATGACGCAGCAGTTCTTAAAATCCTTCTGGTAACGTACGTTGCCTTGAATTTCCTCCACCTTGTTTCTCACAGACTGTGCATTCCCAAAAATGATCGAAGGAAGAGGAATGTTACCAAACTGACGTCTCCTAAGGCGCAATTTCACACCTCCACGTCTTCCACGCTTCCTCCTGCCGCTTTTTTTTTCACCGCTGTGTCCGTCTCTTAAAATAAAGTCCAGCAGCTGAAATCTGGGCGCAATCAGAGACTCTGCACCAGCTGTGTTAAAGCGCAGCAACACGTCCCTGGAATATTGTATTCTGCCCGCTATTCTGCTCGCCATGGAGCCGAACGCGTTTACCTCAGAGACAAAGAGCCACAGCACAGAAAGCAGTAGTGCAAGATATGACAAGAAATCCATGTTGCAGATACCAGGGAGCTGTTCGCCATATATTTCACCAACGCTCCAGGGCAGAAACGACACAGAGGATTTTCTAAAAACGTAAAAAAGTACAAAAAACACACACACGCACACACGCACTATATCACCAAGCTGCTGGTCGCTGCGTGCGCATGCGCCCAATGTAATCCAAAAATGACTTTTGACCGATCGGTAAATTACAACTGTACTGCGCACGAAATACGAAGTGCGTGCGCCGCGATAAACGGTTCATTTGTCGTGTTCGGACCGTGAACGCCCCCCCCCCCCGCTGCAGAAGAGCGGGGGGGGGGCACGGTCCGAACGCTCCCCGGTCTGCGGGGGGGGAAGCATATCAGTCTATTCCATCATGTAGCGATGGCCCTCTTCTGTAGTGAGGGGGGGGGGCGTTCACGGTCCGTTCACGGTCCCCCCCCCCCACACACACACACAGTAGCGAGGGGGGGGGGAGCCGCTGTGAAAACATGCAAGGAAAAAAAAAAAAAGAGTGTATTCCGTCATGTAGCGAGGGCCGAATTTGGTCCTTGGTAGCGGGGGGGGGGAACGACCCCCCGCCCACACACACACACACAGACACAGCCCTGAGTGTGACCTTTCATTAGAGCCTAAAATGAAGATTCTACATTGAATTATTCAAAAGTTACAGACGTTTTTCCAAACTGTGCCATTTGGCACAATTTGGCACAGTTCCAAAACGCCTGGGAACAGCCTGAGAACAAAGCTGTGTAAAATATTCATTTTTTGTGGTATTGTTACCAAATTTGGATCTCAGCTGGATAACACTTGGTTCTACATTTCTGTTGCATTTTCCAGCCGGATCGGACAGCTGTGTGTTATTTACAAGCATTTGTATCCAAAAATACACTGTCCAATTTTTTTTTCTTCAAGTTCAGTATGTTTAGATGACTGTAACTCAGTGGCCGGAGCACGTAGAGAGATTATGTTTTTTTTTGCCAAAAAATTCAAAGTGTTTTCTTTTAAATGAGACCAACCCCATGAAGATGCTGCAAAGGGTTGAATAACAGCTTTCGATTTACTTTGGGCACGTTATTTTTGGGCATTTTTAGGAAAATTGCCCGGAGTGCAAGTGGTTAATCAGCAAACGGTAAACTGAAAACAGAATATCTCTCCAAAATTGTAAAAGTACGAGATCCTGTCACGGGGGACATTGCAGAAGGTTCATTCATTTTATCACAAGCATGTTCCTTTTACCTACTAGGCAGTGATTTGCTTACAACTCTCAATACTGCCATAATTCCGACAGAGGGCAGTATAAGAGCATCACACTTTCCACATGTGACAGAAGCTAACGTGCTGCGGAGTTTTGCTATGCCAAGGTACTCATACTCACTCTTCTTGGTACTGGATGGACCAATCAGGGTGACAGAGAACTTGGCAGCAGAGACCATGCACCATTTTAAAACACAGTTTCCTACAACAAAGCAGGCCACAAATGAATACCATTGCAACATGTATGACAGACATCTGAGTGGCCCAGATGACAAATTTGAGAAAACATTCTTTGCAAACCCATCCTCCAGGACAGTCATTAAAAATCTATACTGGTCACCAAAGGGTTACACAGGGGCTTCTGTGAGATTGTCTGATGAAGACAGCAGACATTTTAAACACTGGGAGTCACCACACATTGCAATGATTAAGCCCAACCGAATGCACTGGAAGGATGTGGGCCAATTTGTAAACACAGCAGAACAATGTGATCAATCTTGGAAAAACACACCTGACCCAAGAGTTCAATACTGCCCAAAGCTTGAAACCTACCGTCTGCCTTTGAACTGGGTGGCACAAGTCCATAAGGACGTCAACAATGATGTCCCAGAATCACCAACATGACTATTTCCCCTGACAGAAGGAGAGGAAAATGCACTCTCAGAAATTCAAAATTTTTTGTGGTCAACAGGAAAGGCAGATGCAGGCTTAATGGAAAATGCAGAATTGGTAGCAATAAATGCAAAATCTCATTTTAGGCCCTATCAAAGACAGTGTCCTCTATGCCCGGAAGCCCAGGAAGGCATTAAACGAGGCGTGGCAGTGAGGCGAAGCTCTGCCTCACTGCCACGTGAGGGATCGTCACTTCCTTGTGGTAACGTATCGTCACTTCCTGTTTTGCTGTCTGCCTGTGTGGTTTGCTCTCCAGCTCTCTAGCCACTAGCTATGGCTACTAACTCTCTTTCCTCTCCTCTGGTGTGCTCTCTCTGTCAGATGTTTAGCTACACCTCTGCCTCTTTTAGTGATAACGGTAAATGTAATAAATGTTGTCTTTTTGAGGCGCTCGAGGCGAGGTTGTCTGATTTGGAATCCCGGCTCCGCTGCATTGAAACACCGTCTGCGCCAGTTAATCTCGACGGACGCCCATTAGCTGCAGCGGAGCTAGCTAGCTTAGGCCCCCCTATCAGTGGTTCCCCGGCTCTCCTCAGCAGCGAGGAGACTGGGTGGGTGACGGTGAGAAGGAAGCCTAGTCGCAAAGCCCCGTACACCACCAACCTGTTCACGTTTCTAATCGTTTTTCCCCGCTCAGCGACACACCCGCTGAGGAAAAAACTCTGATGACTGGCGACTCTGTAGTCAGAAACGTGAACCTAGAGACTCCAGCGGTCATAGTCCAATGTATTCCTGGGGCCAGAGCAGGCGACATCGAGTCAAATTTGAAAATGCTGGCTAAAAGTAACTGTAAATATTCCACAATTGTTATTCATGCCGGCATTAATGACATCCGTCTCCGGCAGTCGGAAGTCACGAAACTTAATATAGAATCGGTGTGTGAGTTTGCAAAAACGATGTCTGCCACTGTAGTATTCTCTGGGCCCCTCCCCAATCTGACCAGTGATGACATGTTTAGTCGCTCGTCATCCTTGAACCGCTGGCTGTCTGTGTGGTGTCCTAAAAATGACGTGGGCTACATTGACAATTGGAGCTCTTTTTGGGGAAAACCTGGTCTTATGAGACGAGACAGCATTCATTCCACTTTGGATGGTGCTTCTCATTTATCTAACAATCTGGCATCTTTTTTATCCAAATTTCCAAAACCATGACTACTCAGAGTTGGGACCAGGAAGCAGAGTCTCAGTCTTACACGCCTCTCTGCAGCTCCTCTTCATCCGCCACCCCTCAACTTAGCCCCTGTCTTCCCCATCAGAGAATCGTTGTCTGCTCCCTCCAAAGTGAATAAAAATATAATGTATAAGCATCCCAAAGTGATAAAGCAAAATATTGGTAAAACTCAAATTAAACATAAAGCCTCTAAATTGAATGATTTGGCCTCTGTTCCTCATAATTTAAAAATTAAATGTGGTTTGTTAAATATTAGGTCTCTAACTCCCAAGTCTCTGTTAGTCCATGATCTGTTAATTGATCATCAGATTGATTTAATTTCCCTTACAGAGACTTGGTTAGGACAAGAGGATTATGTTGGTTTAAATGAATCAACCCCCTCTGGTTATTTAAACGGTCAAAATCCCAGAAGTTCTGGTCGTGGAGGAGGAGTAGCAACAATTTACCATTCCAAATTACTAGTTAATGTAAAGCAAAAAACATGTTATAATTCCTTTGAGGGCCTGGTCCTCAGTATTGGGCACTTTAGCAATTTCAGGTTAAACCCAATTTTATTTGCCATTGTTTATCGTCCCCCATCAACCTATTCAGAATTTTTATCCGAATTTGCTGATTTCTTAGCTGATTTAGTGTTGAAATCTGATAGAATAATTATAGTAGGGGACTTTAATATACATGTGGATGTAGATAGTGACTGCCTTAATGTGGCTTTTAATTCAATATTAGACTCGATTGGGTTTTCTCAGAAAGTAGGAAATTCTACTCATTACCTCCACCATACATTGGACCTTGTTCTGACATATGGCATAGAAATAGAAAATCTTGTAGTGTCTCCTCATAACCCTGTACTGTCAGACCATTGTCTGTTAACCTTTGATTTTACTATTTCTGACTATTTGGCTCCTAAAGAAAAATATTATCACAGTAGATGCCTCTCAGATGATGCTGTTTCCAAATTTATGCAGATTGTTTCCTCTATGCCATGTGTTAACACAACGGAAATAAGCTATAGACAGCTTGCTCCTTCTGTAATTGATAACATGGTGGATAGTGTTTCAGCTTCTCTGCATCAGGCTCTAGACTTGGTGGCCCCCTTAAAAAAGAAAAAGTCTAATCAGAGATTTTTAACTCCTTGGTTCAACACAGAAACTCGTAGCTTAAAACAGAAGACTCGTCAATTAGAAAGAAAATGGCGCTCTACTAATTTAGATGAAATCTATTTAGCTTGGAGAAATCATCTTTTAATTTATAAAAAATCTCTTAGAAAAGCTAGAACGAGTTATTACTCTGCATTAATAGAAGAGAACAAGAATAATCCCAGGTTTCTTTTCAGTACTGTAGCCAGGTTGACAAAGAGTCAGGACTCTGTCAATCCTAGCATCCCCTTAGAGCTTACTAGTCAGGACTTTATGAACTTTTTCAATAATAAAATTTCATCCATCAGAGATAAAATCAATCAGATTCTTCCCACAGTTAACTTAAATACTGTAACTACTACAACTCCTTCTATTGATGTCTGTCTTGATGAGTTTACTCCAATCGACCTTTGTGAGTTAGACAAAGTAGTTTCCTCATCCAAACCTTCAACTTGTCTTTTAGATCCTATTCCTACCAGGTTATTTAAAGAAGTCTTCCCACTTATTGGTAGCTTTATTCTTCATATAATCAATTCTTCATTAACTTTAGGCCATGTACCGCAGGCTTTTAAAACGGCTGTAATTAAACCCTTACTCAAAAAGCCAACGCTAGATCCAGGAGCTTTAGCTAACTATAGACCAATCTCTAATCTCCCTTTCATTTCAAAAATCTTAGAAAGAGTTGTTGCTACGCAATTATTTGACCACCTGCAGGGAAATGGTTTACTTGAAGAGTTTCAATCTGGGTTTAGAATCCATCATAGTACTGAAACAGCCTTAGCGAAGGTCACTAATGACCTCCTCATTGCATCTGATAATGGACTAGTTTCTGTACTTGTCCTTTTAGATCTTAGTGCAGCTTTTGATACTATTGATCATAATATTCTACTTGATAGATTAGAACACTATGTTGGACTTAATGGAACTTCGTTGCAGTGGTTTAGATCTTATTTATCTGATAGGTTCCAGTTTGTTCATGTAAATGATGAGTTTTCTTTCAGCTCAAAGCTTAGTCATGGAGTTCCACAGGGATCTGTGCTAGGCCCTACTCTTTTTAGTTTATATATGCTTCCGTTAGGCAACATTATTAGAAAGCACTGTATACATTTTCATTGTTATGCAGATGACACACAATTATACCTGTCAATGAAGCCAGATGATACTAATCAATTAGCCAAGTTAGAAGCCTGTCTTAAGGAAATCAAAGCTTGGATGACTTGTAATTTCCTGCTATTAAATTCAGATAAGACTGAAGTCATTCTTGTTGGTCCAAAAAACCTTAGAAATTCCTTTCCAAATCAAACTTTCAGTTTGGACGCAGTTACTCTTTCTCTTAATAGCTCTGTGAGGAACCTTGGAGTTATTTTTGATCAGGATTTGTCCTTCAATTCACATATTAAATTTGTTTCTAAGACTGCCTTCTATCATTTGCGTAATATTGCCAAGATTAGGAGCATCTTGTCTCAGAGTGATGCTGAGAAGCTGATCCACGCTTTTGTTAGCTCGAGATTAGATTATTGTAATTCTTTATTATCAGGCTGTCCTAAAACATCTTTAAAAAGTCTTCAGCTGATCCAAAATGCTGCAGCAAGAGTTTTAACAGGTACTAGAAAGAGAGATCATATCTCTCCGGTTCTGGCCTCCCTTCATTGGCTTCCCATAGAGTTTAGAATTAAGTTTAAAATCCTTCTTCTCACTTACAAAGCTCTAAACAATCAGGCTCCTTTTTATTTAAAAGATCTGATACTACCATATTATCCTAACAGAGCACTACGCTCTCAAAATGCAGGATTACTTGTAATACCTAGAATCTCCAAAAGTACAATGGGAGGCAGAGCCTTTAGTTATCAAGCTCCTCTCCTGTGGAATCAGCTGCCAATCTGGATTCGGGAGTCAGACTCGATCTCTGTTTTTAAGAATAGGGCTAAAACCTACCTTTTTGATCTAGCCTACAATTAGGGAGGGATCATGTGTTTCTGAACCCTCCCTTAGTTATGCTGCTAATAGGTTTAGTCAGCCGGGGGACCTCCAGTAATGCACTGGGCCTCACTCCTTTCCTCACTCTCTATGAAATATTTTTTTTTTTGCTGGTCATTAACATTTGTTTGTTCTCTCCCATAGATTGAGTCCCCATCATGCTGTTTGCTCTCTACATGTCTGTTCTTTTCTTCTTCTCTATCCCCTCACCCCCCAGCCAGTCGCAGCAGATGACTGCCCCTCCCTGAGCCTGGTTCTGCTGGAGGTTTCTTCCTGTTAAAAGGGAGTTTTTCCTCTCCACCGTCGCCAAGTGCTTGCTCACAGGGGATCGCCTGATTGCTGGGGTCTTTCTGCAACTGTGGGGGTCCCCCCTACAGTTGATAGTGCTATGAGATGACTGTTGTTGTGAAATGGCGCTATATAAATAAAGTTGAATTGAATTGAATTGAATTAAACCTGTCATAGATGAACTGATAAAAGCAGGGGTCATTGTACCATGTCCAAAATCACCATGTAACACACCTTTGTTCCCTGTGAAGAAGGCTGCTTTGTTCTCTGGCTGGAGGATGGTCCAAGACCTCCAAGCAGTAAATAAAGCTGATATTCCTATAACTGTTACAGTCCCGGATCCTCACACTTTGTTAAATGATCTACAACCACAAACAAAATTTTTCACAGTGATTGACATCAGCAATGCCCTTTTCAGCATTCCCATTCATCCAGATCATCAGTTTTGGTTTGCATTCACATTTGAAAATAAAAGCTACACATTCACCAGGCTGCCACAAGGGTATTGTGAATCACCAACCATTTTTTCAGAGGCAATGTCAGCAAACTTGGCACAGTTTGTTCCTCCTCATAGGAGTCAGTTGCTCCTATATGTTGACCACATTTTGCTGGCATCTCCTGATAAAAACATGTGCAAAAAGGACACCATTGCCTTACTGAAATTTCTAGCTGAGCAAGGTCACAAGGTAAACAAAGCCAAATTGCAATTGTGGAAAACAGAAATCAAGTATCTAGGCCACATTTTGCCAGCAGAAGGAAAACATGTTGATCCCACTCGCAAAGAGGCTATTTTGGCAGCGCCAAAACCAATCACAAAGAGAAACAAAATGTCATTTTTGGGAACTCTAAATTACTGTCGCTTCTGGATTGCAAATTATTCATTTGAAGTGCAACCACTGTCTGACCTCATTTACAAAAAGCCCATGGCACAGGTGGACAAGATTGAGTGGACACCTGAGGCAGAAGAGGCATTTGTTTGGTCAGCACTGCCGTTTTGGCACTCCCTGACTACAAGAAGCCATTTATTCAAATGGCAGATTGTACGGAGGGACACATGACGTCAGTGCTCCTTCAGCCAAGTGGTACAAAAATGCGTCCAGTGGCCTACTACTCCACGAGGCTTGACCCTGTTGCGAGGGCCCTGTCTCCATGTGTGCAGGCCGTAATAGCTGCATCCATGGTAGTTCAAGCATCAGCAGGGATTGTTCTTTTCCATCCCTTCACTCTAAGGTTACACATGCAGAGTCAGTCATTTTATCCCAGAGGAAAATATCAGTTCTCTCCCCATCCAGATACCTTGCATGCATGACAGTGTTACTGTCACAGCCACATTTAACTATTGAGCATTGCACAGTAACAAATCCAGCAAGTTGCTTACCAATTTCCACAAAGGGTGAACCTCATGACTGTTTGGCAGAAATTTAAAATGAAACCACTACCATGTCCCGATTTACAGGACACACCTTTGGATGATTCAGATCTCACTGTGGCGGTTTGGGAAAACCCCCACAAACAGACTAAGGACAGACAGCTCGCTACTTCTGTTTTTTTCCGCTGCATGCTGTGATTTAATCAGCCATTCATGCATTTCACTGCTGTGAGGTTAATGTGTCACCTTTCATGTATTGTGTTCATGCATCCTGTCTGTGTCTCACAAATGCAAATATCTCATGCCTGTTCTGCAGTCCCTTTGATCAGACAAACTGCTGTGAATCTGCTTTGATGTATTGTTTGAGTTGGGTATAAATACTGCACAGGTCCTGTAACACGTCCTATCTCTCACTCTGATCCTGCAACTGGGAGACACACACGTGTCTGCCTCTCTTCTTCTTCACTGAGAGCCGTGGGCTCGCTCCCGGCGCGCACACACGGCGCCGGGAGAGGAGCTCGTGACGGTGGTATGATATAATAAAACTCTACTTAAAACCTCCAACAACGCCGCCTTATTTCATGCCGCCGCTCCTCCCGCGATTAAGTCCTGCAAGGATTAATAGCGGCCATGAAGAAAAGACGAGGCTGCGTGGCGGCTGTGATGAGAGCAGAGGGACTGGCGTGTTGGCTTTAGGTGTGGGCACAACCTTAAAGCTCTCGGGAACCGCAAACCGCTGAATTCCCCTTGTGTGCCGTGGCTGAGACTATTAACAAATCCTTCGAGCATGCTGCGTGCGTGCCTCAGGTGAGCGAGCAGCCCTGAAGTGCAGCGGCGAAGGAGGAAGGCAGTCTGTGGAGCCGTATGTGTCCCGTGCGTGGTGCGCCGTGCCCGTGACTCCCCGGTGCGTGTGCCGGGGTCCCGTGCGTGGGTGGGCCGCTGGAGAGGAGAACCAGGGTCAGGGAGCTTGCTGGAGATCATCCCTGTTGTCTGTTGCGTCATTCGGCCGTGGTGCGTTGGAGCGGTGCGAGGAAGTAGACGATCTCTGTCCCTCGGGCTCGTGGAGATGCGTTGGAGCGGTGTGAGGCAATAGACGATCTTTGTGCCTCGGGGTCGTGGAGGTGCGTTGGAGCGGTGCGAGGCAGTAGACGATCTTTGTGCCCCGGGCTCGTGCAGCTGCGTTGGAGCGGTGAGAGGGAGGAGATGATCGTTGTCGCTCGTGCGGCCATGGTGTGTTCAGGTCCACGCGCTGCGCTCTCCGTCGGCCATGGGGATCGCCGTCGTGGAGAGGGGACGAGGTGCATGCGCTCACGTGTGGAGGAGGTGTGAGCGCGGCCGGTCCAGCGTGGATGTGCCGATCTAGGCGTGCAGATCTCACCATGAAACGTTGCTCAGCTTTCCCGGTCGTGGGTGTTCTCCGTGGAGTTTCGCCTGGAAACTCCGCGTTGCGGTCTCCCTGGAGCAGAAGGGAGGGCAAATCAGTCAGGCTGCCGCGTTCGCTTGTCGTCGGAGAATCACCGCCGGGTGTTGCGTTCGCTGGCAGCGTGTTCTTTGCAGCGTCGGGTCACCAGTGCGGCGGCATGAAATAAGGCGGCGTTGTTGGAGGTTTTAAGTAGAGTTTTATTATATCACACCACCGTCACGAGCTCCTCTCCCGGCACCGTGCGTGCGCGCCGGGAGCGAGCCCACGGCTCTCAGTGAAGAAGAAGAGAGGCAGACACGTGTGTGTCTCCCAGTTGCAGGATCAGAGTGAGAGAGAGGACGTGTTACAGGACCTGTGCAGTATTTATACCCAACTCAAACAATACATCAAAGCAGATTCACAGCAGTTTGTCTGATCAAAGGGACTGCAGAACAGGCATGAGATATTTGCATTTGTGAGACACAGACAGGATGCATGAACACAATACATGAAAGGTGACACATTAACCTCACAGCAGTGAAATGCATAAATGGCTGATTAAATCACAGCATGCAGCGGAAAAAAACAGAAGTAGCGAGCTGTCTGTCCTTAGTCTGTTTGTGGGGGTTTTCCCAAACCGCCACACTCACACTTTTTGTTGATGGATCATCAAAACGTGACTGTGTTGGATCAAATCGGTCTCGCTATGCAGTTGTCACTCATGACACTGTTTTAAAAGCCCCAAAACTTCCATCACATTACTCAGCACAAGCAGCAGAGCTGATTGCTCTGACTGAAGCATGCAAATTAGGCCAAAATAAAAAAACTCACTGTTTACACTGATAGCCAGCATGCATTTTCAATCATTCATGACTTTGCGCAGCAGTGGAAAAACAGAGGCATGATCACATCAACAGGAAACCCAATTCAGCATAAACATCTTATTTTGGAGCTGCTCGCAAGTGTCAAACTTCCATCACAACTGGCCATATGCAAATGTGCAGCACACACAAATGGCACTGATCCAGTTTCTCAAGGCAATCACTTTGCAGATCAAACAGCAAAAGCTGTTGCACAAGGCTGAAAACCAGCACAAAACAAATCTGTTTCCATTCTGACACTGACAGAGGAGTTATCACATGACATTCTCATTGAGACACAAAAAGCAGCACCATAAGCTGAAATCTACAGGTGGATAAAAAAGGGAGCCACTTTTGATGACACCTCAAAGCTCTACAAATGTAACAAAAACAAGCCCATTCTGCCACATAAACTGTTCCATCAAATCTCTACTTTGCTGCATGGCCTCTCACATGTAGCGGGGGGGGGGGGGGTACATTAAACAAAACCTTTACTGCCTATGGGTTCAGCCAGTTTGCCACTCAATTTTGTAAAAAATGTCTGATTTGTGCAAAGAACAATGCACAAGGAAATTTCAGACCTGAAAGAGGCACTTTTCCAGCCTCCACTTATCCATTTCAGAATATTTGCATGGACTTCATTGAGTTAAATAAGTGTGAAGGCAAGAAATACTGTTTGGTTATTTGCGATCTGTTTTCCAAGTGGACAGAAGCTTTTCCTTGTACCCACCCAAATGCAATCACAGTGGCAAAGAAATTGCTGGCCGAAATTGTACCTAGGTTTGGAATACCTGAGAAAATTTACTCAGATAATGGTACACACTTTGTAAATCAAGTCATATCACACTTAGGCACAGCACTCAACATTAATTTAAAAAAAAAACAACATTCAGCCTATCATCCACAATCTGCAGGATTGGTGGAACGCACAAACAGAACCATTAAAGAAAGGCTTAGAAAAACAATGGAAGAAACAGGGCAAAATTGGATATATTGCCTCCCATTAGTTTTGTTCTACATGAGGATAATTCCCACCAAAGGGGGGTTGTCTCCATTTGAAATCTTGAATGGCAAACCATACTTGCTCCCACCTTTAAGACCCTTCAACTCAAGTGATGAGGAGGTGTGTTTAGCTGATTACATGAGAAGGATGCTGACTAACAGAAATGTTATTGCTGCTGCTCTCCCCAGGAGGGTTCACGAGGAAGCTGCACCAATCTTGGCCAAGCCAGGGGACCTCGTCTTTAACAAGGTCATCAAAAAGAAGAATTGGACTGATTCACCCTGGCAAGAACCACATAGAGTTGTCTTGTCAACGCCAACAGCCGTGAAAGTTGAAGGACGGGACTCTTGGGTGCATTTAACGCATTGCAAACTTTACCGCACTCGGAATTCACAGCCAGAGACTGTTTAATATATACTACAAACTTTATCTCATTAAAGACCTTCAGCAAGTGTACTGTTTAACTGTTTCTCTATACCAGTGTTGGCTGACGGCATTCCCAGTGTCCAGCAACGGCTTGAGACAGCAAAACAAGTGTTTGTTTATCATGGTGTTTATCACGGTGGCGCATTGGTTAGCACTGCGGCAGCACAGTTTACCCTCGGCCAGGGGATCGCGGGGATCATGAGCTCGTGGGTTCGATCCCTGCCCCCAGCCAACAGTGATCTGTGTGGAGTTTGCATGTTCTCCCCGTGTTGCATGGGTTTACTCCGGGATTTCTCCAGTTTCCTCCCGCATGCCAAAAACATGCAGGTTAGGGATACGGGGTGCTTGTGCACGCAGCAACCGGCAGCTGGTGGCTTGTCACCAGACTGCAAAACAAATCTACCTATAGGTACAAAATAAGTACAAAAAAAAAAATGGAGGGACAAGAAGCAGGAGAAAGATGGTCAATAATCAAATGGTGTGGTTGTTGTTGTTGTTTCCTCAACATCATCATCCTTGTGGTAACATTTTTGCTTTGGTTTCTTTTTGCTGCTCCACAACCCATACACCATAGGGCTAGAGAGATTACACACACCCAACATGACTAGCTGGAAATTCAAGGGCATCAGAACCATTTATATACTGCCAATATCTGGTGGACATATGCTAACTACACAGCTAAGTCAGCTAATCGCTCTGTTATGTTTTTTCCTTGGTGCCACTATCAACTGGACAGACTTCTGTTACAGCTAGAGCAATGGAGCCATCACAAGCTGTCTGCTTCTTACAGAAGGCCATGTACAGAGATTACACAAGAAAGATTATTCTGAATCGCACTTGTAAGAACTTTCATCATTCCACAGATCAGGGAAGCTATGACACCCCTTACTCTGTAAGGGTGAGGTTAGTTTCATCAGAGAACTTCTCCTTCTGTTTGAAGGGAAGTGGCAATAACCCTCTGGGCAACTTACCCCTTTCTCGGTGTGCAGCGGTGTACAGTGTATTTCGCCCCTGTACTGCCAACACCCTGACCAACAAAGTGGGCAGGTGGTGCCCACAAATTTGCCATTGTCATTATGGATCTGTCACCCTGCAAGAGCTCTGCAGTGCTGCTATCTGCAGTTTTCACATATGTGACGCACACATGGTGACAGGCGGTTGGTGGCTGTATGGTAATAGGGCATATTCCCATTTGCCTATGGGTTGGGCAGGAGTTTGTGCCTCTGTCCTTGTGACTGATCACACCCTCATTATGTCAGCAGGCCAGGCGGGCAGGGTGAAAAGAGATGCTTACTTACCACAGGATGCTACTTTTGCACCGCATGACTCTATCTGGGGTACAGATGTGCCAGAGCAGTTCAAGATACAGACCACAGGACAAAAGGTTCTTCAGTCATTGTTCCCCTGGGTGGGAGTGGCAAAGAACACTTTGTGGGTTGAAACCCTTAATTACAAACTACAGTCTTTTGTGAATTTTTCCTTGGTTGCTTGGAGAGGTGAAAGGGAAGAGATGACAGCCATGAGACTTATGGCGACACAAAATAGAATGGTACTTGATCAGTTGACTGCCGTCCGTGGGGGCGTGTGCGCTATTGTGGGTCAATATTGTTGTACTTTTATTCCTGTGAATGCAGATGGACATGTTATTGCTTCAGCCATACACAGCCTTACCCCTTTACAAGCTATTGGGGCTAAGGATAACATTACTGATGCACAGCATTGGTTGAACTGGTTGTTTTCCTCCTGGAGGAGTCTCATTATAAACCTGGTAGTGGTTCTTGTGGTGATAGTTTTTTTTTTCATGTGTCATTCTCCGCATCTGCAGTATGATGATGAGACTTGTTCGTGTGAACTTGGTGATGCATCAAGAGGCCACAGCTGGGAATGATGGGGAAACAACACCAACTTAAAATGTCTTTTCATGAGTACAGAGTAAAAGTATGACTGACATGCAGAAAACAGAGAGGAGATGCATGCTCATGATGCAAATTTGAAATGTACTATTTACAAAAGCATATTTGAAGTTCTGAGAGATTGCCTTTCATTATTGTTTGGGTTTTTTTTTCATTTCACTTTGTTTTTATCACAGTATATTTGTAATCATCACATTGTTAATCACTATTTACTCACTATGCAGTTTTATTGTTATGATTGTTGTTTTGTTTCCTGATTGTCTAATTACACTTTTACACATTAAGACACTAACATTCATAGATTTAAGCTGCTAACACAAATATACCCTCATCCCACATACAGTTAGGCCCAGAAATATTTGGACAGTGGCACGATCTTCATGATTTGGGCTCTGCATGCCACCACATTAGATATGAAATGAAACAACTACAACGGAATTGAAGTGCAGACTTTAAGGTTTAATTCAAGGGGCTGAACAAAAATATATGATTAAACATGTAGGAATTCTAGCTATTTTTATACAAACGCTCCTCATTTCAGGGGCTCAAAAGTAATTGGACAAATAAACACAACCCTAAGTAAAATGTTACTTTTCAATATTTTGTTGAGAATCCTTTGCAGGCAATGACTGCCTGAAGTCTGGAACCCATGGACATCACCAAACGCTGGGTTTCCTCCTTTGTGATGCTTTGCCAGGCCTTTACTGCAGCTGTCTTCAGTTGTTACTTGTTTGTGGGTCTTTCTGCCTTAAGTTTTGTCTTGAGCAAGTGAAATGCATGCTCGACTGGGTTGAGATCTGGTGATTGACTCGGCCATTGCAGAATATTCCACTTCGTTGCTTTAAGAAACTCCTGGATTGCTTTTGCAGTATGTTTTGGATCATTGGTGAAGCGCCGTCCAATCAACTTTGCTGCATTTGGCTGAATCTGAGCAGAAAGTATATCCCTATACACTTCAGAATTCATCCGGCTGCTTCTGTCTTTTGTCACATCATCAATAAACACAAGTGGCCCAGTGCCATTGGAAGCCATGCATGCCCATGCCATCACACTGCCTCCACCATGTTTTACAGAAGATGTAGTGCTTTGGATCATGAGCTGTTCCAATTCTTCTCCAAACTTTCTTCTTCCCATCATTCTGGTACAGGTTGATCTTAGTCTCATCTGTCCAAAGAATGCTGTTCTAGAGCTGGGCTGGCTTCTTCAGGTGTTTTTTGGCAGTCAATTCTGGCCTTTCTATTTTTGAGGCTGATTCATGGTTTTCACCTTGTGGTGAGTCCTTTGTATTTACTCTCATGAAGTCTTCTCTTTATGGTAGACTTAGATACTGATACACCTACTTCCTGGAGAGTGTTCTTCACTTGAGTGGATGTTGTGAATGGGTTGTTCTTCACCATGGAAAGGATTCTGTGATCATCCACCACTGTTGTCTTCCGTGGACGTCCAGGCCTTTTTGAGTTCCCAAGCTCACCAGTGCACTCTTTTTTTCTCAGAATGTACCAAACTGTTGATTTGGCCACTCTTAACATTTCTGCTATCTCTCTGATGGATTTCTTCTTTTTTTTTCAGCCTCAGGATGGTCTGTTTCACCTCCATTGAGAGCTCCTTTGACCGCATGCTGTGTGTTCACAGCATCAGCTTCCAAATGCAAATGCCACACCTGGAATCAACTCCAGACCGTTTAACTGCTTAATTAATGACAGGTTAATGAGGGAAGAGCCCATGGAGCCTTGTTTTTTTTTTTTTTTTTTTGCAGCCTTCTGAGTCAATTGTCCAATTACTTTTGGTCCCTTGAAAAAGAGGCAGCTACGTATTAAAGAGCTGTAATTCCTAAACCCTTGCTCCAATTTGGATGTGAATACTCTCAAATTACAGCTGAGAGTCTGCACTTTAAGCCCATATTGATTATATAATTGTATCCTGAATATGTTTTTGTAAACAGCTAAAATAACAAAACTTGTGTCACTGTCCAAATATTTTTGGACCTAACTGTATATACACATATATACTCAAATTCATATTATCTTTTGTTATATAATCCTTTTATTGTTCTTTATTGTGATTTTGCTAGTTTTTACTCTTATCATTATACATCTATACACTAACTTACCTCATTAAATTGCTGCTAATCTGCTAACACACAGAACAACAAATAGATACTTACAAACACACACCACACATATCATTTTGCAACTGATCATCATTACTGACTTTACTTTTCTTTATTATGATTTTGTTTGATTATTGATTTCTTTTACTGAACAAAATGCTTTATTGTTCCATGCTTCCCAGGAAATGAAACATTCAAGCGGTGCTCGGGAGTGGCAGTGGGGTCGATAGCCGACTTTGCTCATTAAAAAGCGAGTTAGGATCTTTTGCAATAAAATGCTTCTTGCAAAAAATGCACCAGAACTTAGTGAGCTTCCCAGTGATGTTTTATAGGCCATAATGTTTCATCTCTGATGCTTTTTTAAAGCATCGGGGGTGGGGGGGATGAAAGAATAATTTCATGTTTCTCTTTATTATTCTTTCATATTTTATGTCTGATATGTTTTTGGTGTGTTGTATGAACCATTATTCTCTATGTGACTTTCATATCCCAGAGTCTGGGTGGCTGTGCGTGTGATTGGATGTGCATACGTGTGAGGGCAGGTCAGCAGAGATGTAAGGGATGACCTAGGCTACACTGATAATCTCTTTGTTTTATTGACCTGTTCTGCTAAGTTTCTGTGGCCGAGGGATGTAATCTCCCAGTTTATGAAGATTAGATTTATAGACACTTAGCCTGTCTCCAAAGATGCCGCAAGGACGTCTCCCTCTTTGTTTATCTATCCCTAGAGCTATAAAAATACCAGGCTCGGAACGTATGGTCAGAAAAGGTGCATGAACGACTCTGTGGACGGTTGAATGTACTTTTTCTCCTAGCCAGAGAAAATAAATGGCTCATAACTCAGAATCTGCCTATTGAATTTTTGACTCAGTCTCCTTTAATTCAATTTTATTCTATCAGTTCTTGATCAATTAACTGCCACCCATAGGGGCATGTGCACTGTTGTAGGTGGTTGTTGTTGTACTTTTATCCCTGAAAATAATGCAGATGGTCATATTATTATTACTTCAGTCATACACAGCCTCATTGCCTTGCAGGCTGCTGTGGCCAGGAAAAATGTCACTGATGCACAGAATTGATTACATTAGTTGATAAGTTTGATTTTTTCCTGTGTCATTCCTTGTGTCCGTAGTATAATGATGAGGATGGTAAAGAGGCAATACTAGCCTAAGGTGTGTGAAGTTTGAAAAACTGTCTTAATCTGTTTTGGGTTTTTCCATGTCATTCTCACATTACTGTTTCTATCACATTACACTTATTATTATATCATTAATTGCTACATTCTTATTTTACACAGTTTAATTGATTTTGATCACATGTTTACACTTATTGCTACACATTTTATCATAATCTTGTTTAAGTTGAAACTACCTCATAAAATTGCTGCTAGTCTGCAAAGACACAACGAAACATATATCCTTACATACTGTATATCTATCTATCCTTTTTATCATTATTCACTATTATTTACTTTTTGGTTGTTTCTTTTGTTGTTTTTCTTTTAATTGTGATGCTTTATTAAGCATCAAGGGGGAAATGACAGAAAAATTTTATAATTCCATGTCTGATATGACTTGTGATTCATGTATAGCCTTGAACATCCCCAGTCTGTCTGTGTAAAAGTGTCTGAGTTAGCAATTATAATCACGTAGTTAAGAATGTCCAGCTGTGAGTGAGTGTGGTGTGAGTGTTCAGATATTTCTTAATGACTGCAGATGTTTTCAATTCATCATGTCCAGTTCCGTGTGACTGAGAGTGTATTTATCTCCCTGTTTCCTGTGAGTAAAGAGGATAAGGACTGTACACACCACGGCCAAGGACATTCTATTTTGCTCCCCCCACCAACCTGAAAACTATAAGACTTTGGACAGTGGATGCCTGAATTCAGAAGTATGGATGGACAGATTTGGGACTGCCTCTGTATTTCTCCCTCATTGGCCATGAGGAATAAATCTACTTACGCTTAAATATTCTGCCTGGTTTTTGACTCAGATTAATTATGCTGAAAAATAACCTAACAATTCATGTATTGTTTGAGAGTATCAGTAGCCTGCCAGTTTTGATAATTCACCTATTGATTGCAGGGTTTAATACCAGATTGAAGTCTCCTCCTATTATGAGTGTAGTGTCCAAGTGCTCAGAGAAGTGAAGAAAGAGTGAAAATAGGATGGGTCATCAACATTTGGGCCATAAACGCTTGCAATACATAGATCCAAATTTTGAACTGAGATTTTTAATATTATAAATCTACCTTCCGGATCTGGTATGGTATTATTCACAACAAAGCATATTATTCTGTTTACCAATATAGCTACCCCCCTTTGTTTAGAATTAAAGCTGGCTGAGTACATGTGGGGGAATTCCGGGGAGGTGAGCACATCTACAGACAACTTAGAAACATGTGTTTCCTGTAATAAGTCAAAGTCTGCCTGTAGATCCTCCAGTCGATTAAAAACTTTTAACCTCTTCTCCTGGTATCAATTCCACGCATGTTCCACGTGACAAACTTAAATGTGGACATGCTTTCACTAACTGGTTTTGTGCTAAAGGCTAACTAAATGTGCCTATGTGATTATATGCCCATAATGTATACATATACGTGTATATGTATGTTGTGTATAAAATATATACCTACGTATGCATGCTTGGGTGTGCGCACTCGATGTCTCTGTTCCATTTGCTTGCAATTGCATGCAAATGGGGTGCATGGACTTGGGTGCATGTACTTAAAGTTATTTTCTATAAACCAGAAGTATGAGAGAAAACAGACATAAAGGTTAGTAAATGGTGAAAAAATGCAGAGAACATACAACAATGACCAACTTCAACAAACAACTTCAACAAAATTAGTTACAACAGACAAACAATCAAACAACCTCAGCAGAAAAGAAAGAAACAATAGACAAATGTTAACAAATTAAACCGAGACCAAATAAGAGACCTGCGCACAATCACACTCTTTTTTTTCCCACCTGTAGCTAAGAAAATGGAAGTTCTAGAATAACCAGGGGGTTATGGATTCATCCATAAACAGCTTGCCATCTATATACAATCTATCCACAGAGACAATAGCTCGTTTACCTTCTTGGATTTTTTTTTCTATGTTTCTATGGCTTCCCATAGAGTTTAGAATTAAGTTTAAAATCATTCTTCTTATTTACAAAGCTCTAAACAATCAGGCCTTTTTATTTAAAAGATCTGATACTACCGTATTATCCTAACAGAGCACTACGCTCCCAAAATGCAGGATTACTTGTAATACCTAGAATCTCCAAAAGTACAATGGGGGGGCAGAGCCTTCAGTTATCAAGCTCCTCTCCTGTGGAACCAGCTGCCAATCTGGATTCGGGAGTCAGACTCGATCTCTGTTTTTAAGAATAGGGTTAAAACCTTCCTTTTTGATATAGCCTACAATTAGGGAGGGATCATGTGTTTCTGAACCCTCCCTTAGTTATGCTGCTAATAGGTTTAGTCAGCCGGGGGACCTCCAATAATGCACTGGGCCTCACTCCTTTCTTCACTCTCAATGAAATATTTTTTTTTTGCTGGTCATTAGCATCTGTTTGTTCTCTCCCATAGATTGAGTTCCCATCGTGCTGTTTGCTCTCTACATGTCTGGTCTTTTCATCTTCTCTGTCCCCTCACCCCCCAGCCAGTCGCAGCAGATGACTGCCCCTCCCTGAGCCTGGTTCTGCTGGAGGTTTCTTCCTGTTAAAAGGGAGTTTTTCCTCTCCACTGTCGCCAAGTGCCTGCTCACAGGGGATCGCCTGATTGCTGGGGTCTTTCTGCAACTGTGGGGGTTCCCCCTACAGTTGAAAGTGCTATGAGATGACTGTTGTTGTGAAATGGCGCTATATAAATAAAGTTGAATTGAACTGAATTGAATTATGGGAAAAAGCTTCCTTCTCCTTTCCAGGATTTCCTGTGGAAATTAATCATTTAGACCATAATTGGTGTTTTTAAGCTGCCTGCCCTGCCTCTGTACCAAAATTTTTTGCTTGAAATGCTCAAATTTGGCAACAACAGGTCTGGGACATTTATTTTGAGAATTTTTTTGCCCAGTTCGGTGGACTCGGTGGAAGGTAATTGATTTTGTGACTTCGGCAGACAATTTCAGTTGCGTGGACATAAATTCCCGGACCAGCTGTTCTGGATTTTCATTATTTTTTTCAGCAATTCCGGAAAAAACAAGGTTATCTCTTATGCTGCGTGACTGCAAACTTAGAACTGTTTCCTTCATCTTCCTGTTCTCTCTTTTGACAACGCCAAGTCACGTGGTTAGCGTGTTTACTGACTTTTTCAAACTATTGTTTTCCTCTAAGAGAGAGACAAGCTGCGCCTGACTGTATTACAGATTCTCACGCACACTCTGGAATTCTTTATGGAGCAGCACTATTAACACTAGTCTGCCATCCATGCTGGTAAGTTCATTTTCAATAGAAAAAGAATGTCACTAACCTCAGAGCCGTCTCGTGATTTCTCGGGCATTATTTTTGGCGAGTCTGCCGGTCTCAGTCTCTTTGACTTGGAAGTAGGGATAGGAGACTGCTCCATGACACAGCAATGGAAATAAAACTTGTCAATATAGTTCTCTAGTTCCTCCAGCTCCATACGAAAAAAGAAAGCTAGAAACAGTTAGTTAATGGATTAAGTACAAAAAGCAGAAAAAAAACCCTACTTGTAGAAAAGTTTGTTGATGCTCGGTCGGTGGGTGCCGCCATTTTGGGTTATTGCGCAACAGTCTTGGAACGTCTCATGATCACAGCATCACCCCCCCCCCCCCCGTTCAAGCAGGTTCTATTTAAGTGATTTCTTGCGCTTGCGCTGTGGGATTCCCAGTAATCAGGCCTGTGTATGGCTAGAGAAATTGAACTCAGCTTTCCAAAAATGTGATAAACCACAGTTAATTTAAGTTTTAACATGATGGGGGGGGTCACTTTTTCACACAGGGCCATGTAGGTTTGGATTTTTTTTTCCTTAATAATAAACACCTTCACTTAAAAAGTGCATTTTGTGTTTACTTGTGTTATCTTTGTCTAATATTTAAATTTGTTTGATGATCTGAAACATTTAAGCGTGACAAACATACAAAAAATGTGAAATCAGGAAGGGGGCATGGTGTTTCCTCTGGCTTAAAGACCTTGGCGCGGGGGCAACATATTTTTCCGGGGGGAAGAGGGGGCAGAAAACACATAACACGATTGTAACTGGAATATGTTAATTTTACACAACTTCTTTTTATTTATTTTTTTAATTTTGCACAGTAATATTGCATAACTGAACTTACCAGAAGTAAGAAGTATTGTGCAACCAAGGCTTGAATGTTGGCATATTGGGCCAGTTGGAGTCCCACCCAGATGTCCTGTGTTTGGACTTTTTACTGGTGTCATCCTTCTCTCCTCACTCTGCTCTCACCTCTCCTGGACCTTCTGCATGAACACTTTCCTCTCCTTGGCTCCTCTCTTCTGTCTCATCTTTCCCTCTCTGAGCCCTGTCTAATTCAGGTTCTCTCTCTGTCTATGGTAGTATACAAACAGGTTAGAAAACACCATGTCTTGTTTTGTCCTGCAGGATTTTTATTTGCATGGTTTACATAAATAACCAAAATGTGTATTTTTTGTATTTTTATTCTAGTGTTTCTTTTTTACCATTGATGAAGAGTAGGAAAGGGAAGGGAAAAAAAATTCATAATAGTAATTTACTCATGCATACTTAAATTATATGATCAGAGGTGGGTATATTAGCCAGAAATTTTACTCTTGTAAAAGGAGTGCCATGAAATTAAGAATTAAAAGTAGACATCCAAAAATTTGCAGTTGAGTTAAGGGTACAAAGAGCACCTACTTAAAAACTTGACTAATGACTTCAGTTTTGAACGTTTGAGGGTTTTTTTTGCCAAACTTTATAACAATTTTCTTATAGTTTTCTACTTTTCCTCTATAAATTTATCTAAATTTGCAACCATTTTCCTCAAATTTGTAATTTTCTCGTGTAAAATAATGACTTTTCTTGTACATTTGAGACAATTATAAATTTGTGGATTATTTTGTGGCTAATGTTTATCTTTTTTAATCCAATTCAACTTTATTTATAAAGCTCTTTAAAAACAATGACAGTCTACACAAAGTGCTGTACATCAACGATAAATAAAATATAAAAACAATAAAATACAGCTAAAGTACAAAACAGCACAAACAAACCAATAGTCATACAATAGAGACAACAAGCACAAATAAAATCAATGTTTCAAACTGGGTCAAAAGCCAGAGAACAAAAATGGGTTTTAAGAGGAGTTTTAAAACTGGACAGTGAAGAGGCCTGTCTGATGGACAAAGGCAGATTATTATAAAATCAGGGTTTTTTTTAGTAAATTTGAAACAGATTGTGGCAATTTTTTCTTTTTTCCTCATACAATTTAAACTTTTGACCATAATTTTGTTGAGCCAAAACAGAACAATAACTTTAACTCTGAATTCAAAGAAATATAATTATTAAAATTATATTTAAAAAAATAAATTAACTTAAATGACCAAATATGCAGTTATTTCTGTTATAATGTTTCTATATATTTATAGTTTTTTAGAAATCTCCTCACCAACCTGACAGCAGGAAAAACCTCCCTTATTCTGAAATCCAGATGTTGGCATATTTAGTTTCTCTGAAGGCTGCTGACGGATTAAAGTCATTGATTTTGTGAATTTTGGTCATCTTAACTTGTCAGGTACATAATAATGAACATAAATTATTAGTTAATATTGTAGTAACTGGTGAAGTGAATCCTCAGCGAGTGATCAGTCACTGTTGCCTTTCCCTGCAATGAAGCCTAACCAGACCTATTAGCTAAGAAACTCCTCATTGTTGTTCCAGTTACCAGTGAGTTAAAACCACTATAAATGCCTCCACTGCTTATCTCTTGTACTTTTTTCCATGTTTAAAGTACTTTAATAAGTCCATGCTTCTCTCAGACAGCAACGCTAGAGAGACACTCTCTGCCTGCAGAAACGGTCACGCGGGCACTGGACAGGGTGGGGTGGGGCGCTTCCGTGCAGATGACAGTCACACACGTTGTTCATGTACGCGCTTGTGGAGCATTTCTTTCATATTTAATTTTTCTTAAATTAATATATCATAGGCGCGGTGGCATACTTCCTTAGGGCAGCGGGCCACCACACATAAATGTTACCAGAGGAAACCCAGGGGCAAACACTTTTTCACACCACTGTATTTGTGCCACATGAAAAATTTGCTTTGCCTTTGGTGTGAACACACCTCTAGGCTTAATGATCACTCTTTAAGTCACAGTCTAAAAATACACTGGTGTCTAACATGGACTTGGACACACCCATAAATGATTTTTGAACGTTTATCATCACATTGGTGAGTAGGCTGTTACAATAGGGCCAAGAATCTTCTTTAAAGTATCTAAAAGCTTTTTGAGTCTTACAATTTTCTCTTCTTGTCCTGGTGGATTCCTCAGGAAGAGGCACAGAGGAGCAAATAAAACATCCACAACCCCGATGATGGTCATGAGCCAAGGGAAGCCTATACTCTCAGCTATGGATCCTCCGATAGATGGACCTGTAGAGGAAAGACCACATCAACTTAAAAAAAAACCCAAAGTGCTAGTTAATACTACAGCTTGGCATCATTTTACATCATTAGTAATATTGGTGGGTAGATGTGTGCTTCTTTTTGACAGCAGGGTGGCACAATAACCCCCATTTCCACTACAGGAACAAGGAACTAATTTTAGGGGACAGGAACTTAATAAGGGCCGGTCGTGTATCTGGCCCCTCTCCCCAGTTGTGTCTCCATTCTGGGGGTAGGAACCATCAGTCTCTGGAGGATCTGTTCTTAGCATAATCCCGTGGGTCCTCTCTCATGCCACAGACAGTCTGAGCCGGTGGTCCTGCACCTTTGTCTCCCCCGCTGTGGTTGTACTACCCTGAGTGCATGGCCACATACAGTATATATCTGGTATCATCAGTATATATCTGGTATCATGGTGGTATTAATTTTAAAATTTTTAGATATTATAGAGCATAGCCACATGAGGACTTCAGGAGAAGCACCAGTGGGGACTGAGTCTCCTGTTGGCCAGACAGTGGTAGTGACCAGTGTGATGCTACCATAAGTGTAATGATTGTTTCCTCCACATATGTTGAATAACCATTCAGACCCTCAGCAATAATGGTAGCATTAAACTATGGTCACAAATACCCTTATGAACAGCTGAGAACACCGTATGAACGATTTTTGGACCATTTCGTACAGCCTTCTTAAGGTGGCCATAGGAGAATCCAGTGTTCGTAGACTGTAAGTTTGTGGCCAGGTCGATGGTCTTGTCAAAGATTTCTACAAACACCCCATGAAAACACCTCATCGTAAGGTGGCCGTACGAATGCCATAGGAACAACGTCAGAACTATGCAAGATGTTGACTGTAAGTATGCCTCGAGAACACTTAAGTTGTTCTTGAGGGCCCCTTACAGTGGTCATAGGAAACGCCGGACAATCCCCATTCGTACAGAGATTCGTGCAGGTTGCATAAGGTGGTAGTGTGGCATTCATAAGGTGGAAGAATGTCATTCGTACGACATTTGTGCCAACAAAATGTGCAGAAAGCTGTAAGACCAACGACTTGAGAGTGCCGTGAGTTGCACAAAAACTTTCGTAAGATAGCAGTAAGTCTGCTGTAGGAAGATCCCAAGGCATCCTTACGAAGAACGTAAGAACTGTAAGGCAAATATATGACAGAAAAGCACCTCATTTCTCAAGAATGCCTCAAGCTGCTCTTGCAAACTGAATGGCAGCCGTAAGAAACTATGACACCCCCCCCCCCCCACGAATGTCTGGGAACTCCAGAATTTGAAGGAACTGAGAGATTCTTACAAACCCATCATTCATAAGAATCTTTTCGACTGTAGCTTTAGATGATACATTTTTAAGTATTATATGTTTGCTACTGTCTTTTTCGGGTCAAATTTGACACTTCTTGTTTCTTTGTGGGTTTGTTGATGAAGTGTTCTAGTCATCATCATCATCTCTATTTTAGCCTGGTCTTTCTCTAGTTTTCTTTTCTTTTCTCTTCCTCGGGCAATGGAGATCAACAGATGTGGGGGTGGACGCATTGTTTATATGCGCAAACAGCTGATTGCGCTGAGAAAGCCGGCCCCTGGAGCTCTGCAGCCGACAGTGAAGCCCCTCATCCCGGTTGAACTGAAGAGGAGACGCCACGGGCGAAGGACTGGAGCGAAGGTGAG
This sequence comes from Pholidichthys leucotaenia, assembly GCA_020510985.1. NCBI lineage: Eukaryota > Metazoa > Chordata > Actinopteri > Cichliformes > Pholidichthyidae > Pholidichthys > Pholidichthys leucotaenia. The sequence continues at coordinate 261,183,284 of CM035841.1, read as the reverse complement.
GAGGAGGAGGAGGAAGCATAAGCTGGCTGTACCGATGGTCATCACTGGGAATGTGCGATCGCTGGGAAATAAAACAGATGAGCTTACAGCGCTGGTCAGGACGCAAAAGGAGTATCGTGAGTGTAGTATCATGTGTTTTACGGAGATGTGGTTACACTCACAGATCCCGGATGTAAACGTAGCGATATCTGGCTTCAAGACTATATGGGGGGACAGAGACGTGATAAGCAGCAGGAAAAAGTGGGGAGGAGGATTGGCACTTCCTGTTAATGAATGGTGGTGTCATCCTGGACATATTTATGTGAATGAAAAGTGCTGCAGCCCGGACATTGAACTGCTGGCTGTGAGTATGAGACCTTATTATATTCCGCGAGAAATGAAGTGTGCCTTAATTATTATCGTCTACGTCCCTCCGTCAGCTGATGCAGCGGTGGCCTGTGACGTCATCAGCTCCACTGCGGCCACATTACTGGAGAAGCACCCAGATGCATTTATGGCCATCATGGGTGATTTTAATCATGTCTCAGTGGGAAAAACACTACCAAACTTTCACCAGTTTGTTGACTGTCCCACCAGAGAAAACAAAACACTGGATTTACTGTATGCCAGTGTCAGAGGTGCATATAGTGCCACAGCTCTACCCCCCATTGGCAAATCAGATCACTGCATGGTCATGTTAACACCCAAGTACGTTCCCCTTGTGCAAAGGCAACCCGCTTATACACGGACTGTGGGGAGGTGGACACAGGAGGCTGCTGATGCACTACAGGACTGCTTCGAGACGACAGACTGGAGTGTACTCTGTGAACCACATGGGGTGGACATAGACAATATGACTGACTGCATCACAGAATACATTAGATTCTGTGATGACACAACCATGCTAGCTCAGACTGTACACTGCTTCTCCAACAACAGACCATGGGTCACGAACGACCTGAAAGCACTTCTGAACAAAAAGAAGAGAGCTTTTAGGGCTGGAGACAAGGAGAAGCTGAGGGGAGTGTACCATGAGCTGAGACAGATGCTGAGGAGGTGCAAAGACAATTATAGGAGGAAGCTGGAAGATAAACTCAGGCAAAACAACGCTAAAGATGTGTAGGAGGGAATGAAACAAATAACTGGGTGCAAGGGGAGAGTCAGGCAGCCATCTGGAAGCCAGGAGAGAGCTGAGGAACTGAATCTGTTTTTTAATAGGTTCAACTCACAGTCTGTCACCCCAGCAACACAACCAGACCCCCGCACACCCCTTCCCACCCACCCTCCTGTGCAGAACCTCTCTCCATCTCCCCCCTCCTCCTCCTTATCGGGCACCGGGACCCTCCCTCACTTCACGGTGACTACAGACCAGGTGGAGAAACAGCTGGAGAGACTCCGTCAGTGGAAGGTAGCGGGCCCTGATGGCATCTCCACCAGGACCCTGAGGACCTACCAACCAACTAGCTCTGGTACTGAAACATCTGTACAACCTGAGCCTGAGTCTGGAGAGAATACCGGTGCTGTGGAAGACATCCTGCCTGATTCCTGTCCCCAAGAAGTCATCTCCATTGGACCTGAACAACTATCGACCAGTTGCCCTTCACATCTCATGTGATGAAGGTCCTGGAGAGACTGGTCTTAGCCCACCTGAGGCCGCAGGTGAAGATGTGGCTGGACCCTCTGCAGTTTGCATATCAGCTCCATTTAGGAGTTGAAGATGCTGTCATCTACAGTACCTGCTGCAACAAGCCCATCTGCACCTGGATGGTGGAGGAGATACTTTGAGAATCATTTTTTTAAAAAATTTCTCCAGTGTCTTTAACACCATCCAGCCACTGCTGCTGGGTGAGAAGCTGTGGGTGATGGGGGTTGACAGCTCTGTGATCTCCTGGATTATTGACTACTTGACAGGCAGACCACAGTTTGTCCGGCTGGGCAATGTCTTGTCTGGAGTGGTGGCTAGTGATACGGGAGCTCCACAGGGGACTGAGCTCTCTCCTTTTCTCTTTACCTTATACATCACTGACTTTCAGTACAACGCAGAGTCATGCCACCTGCAGAAATTCTCTGACGACTCAGCTGTTGTGGGGTGTATAAGATGAGGAGAGGAGGGGGAGTACAGGGCACTAGTAGACAGATTTGTGGAGTGGATGGAGCAGAATCACCTGAGGTTGAATGTCAGCAAGACCAGAGAGATGGTGACTGACTTCAGGAAGAGGAAGACACCTTCTCAGCCACTGCAGATTAGGGGGGAGGATGTGGGAGTCGTTGAGGACTACAAATATCTCTGTCTGTCTGTCTGTCTGTCTGTCTGTCTGTCTGTCTATCTATCTATCTATCTATCTATCTATCTATCTATCTATCTATCTATCTATCATGCTGACTTTTATCCAATCAGCATCGAGTCCATCCTAAACCCCACCTAGCAGTTTTTGGAGCTGCTGTGTTTACGTACATGTATGCCCTACGTACATGTCCACCACTGAATCAGAGTGCTACAACAGCAGAAGACCACACAGAATGCCATTCTGGTTAGCTAAAAAAGGGAAACTGACACTGCAGTTCACACAGGCTCAAGAAAACTCGGAGAACATTGCTTGGTTTGATGAGTCTTGATTTCTGCTGCAACATTACAATGATTGTGTCACAACATTATTATGTGAACAACATAAATGTCTTGCACCAACAGTTCAGGCTGCTCGTGGTAGTGGCTGTGTGAGCAATATTTCAATGTACTTGGTAAGCTCCAGAATCCAAAATTGGAATAACTACAGAATCTCCATTTTTGTCTACCATTAAACCCCTCGTAGAACCAGGAGTGACACTGACAGTTTCTTTATTCATAAATAAAGGGCTAAAGGTGTCAAGCAATTGATTTCTCTTTATTTGTTTAGTGTCTTTGGTTCCATCTTACCTAAAGCAAATCCCAAGCAGAAAGCCACATCTGCAATGGCATATACACTTCCATATACAGACACATGCCGCAGGTCCACCAGGTAGCCCATTATAGGCATCATAGAGGAATCCACCATGCCTGTAACACACACCAAACTCATCCATTAGTTTTTAGGTAACAAAATGTAAATACTGGGCAATAAAGAGGCTTGATTTAGCAGACTTACCGATGGCAAAGCCAACACCAAAGTTGGGGAGAATCAGACCATAGATGTCTCTGGCAAATGGGACCTAGAACAGATCAGTGATGTCAGGTGCAGGCACATTAGTATTAGTGGTCCAGTGGCTATGCATGGTAAGCCAATTTAAATTTAAATAACCAGACTGGATCTACAATATCATGAATCAAATATCATCAATTCATCTTGTCCTGGTGAAACTGAACATCTCAAGTGTCTAGAATGACATTCTTCATATCTATTATGATAGATTAAAATATCTCAAATGTCTCACTATTTTTTTTTTCCACAATATCTTTATTGAACCTTTTTTTTTTTTTTTTTTAACAAACATGATACAAACAATCAAACACTAACACTAAAGTACTACAAAAAAAAAAAAAAAATGCACTAAAAACACCAACAACCACCAACAAAATCAAGTCTTCAACAATGCTCCTCTGTTTAGTCTAGACAATCCAATACATAAGTATACATATTATGTTCACCAGTTTGGAATTTACAAGGTCCACACACATCATTCACCTTCTTCTTCAAGAGTTATGTTTAAATTTTTTACATAATCAATAAAAGGTCTCCATATATTCTCAAACACAATTTCCTTTGATTTTAGTATATATGTTATTCTTTCTAATGGAAGGTTTGTTAACATCTGTCTTAACCACTGAGTCACATCTGGTCTATGAGTCTTTTTCCATAATAGTGCAATACATTTTTTGGCATTAAGCAAACTGAGGTCTATGAATGTTCTTTCACTTTTATTAAAATTATGCTTTTCTGGGTACAGACCCAACAAAAACAGTTTAGGATTCAATATGATTTGTTTTGAGATTATTTTTTCAATTGTTACCCTCACCTCTTCCCAAAACATTCTTATTAATCTACATTCCCATAAACAATGAAATAGGGTTCCTTTACTTTCCATGCATTTTGTGCATGTATCTGGTATATTTTTGTTATATCTATTTAACTCCTCCGGTGTAACATACATCCGCATTAACCATTTGAAATGTATCAATTTAAGGCGTGCATTTATTGATTTGGTTTGAGCTTCTGTACAAGCCAATTCCCATTGTTCCTCTGAAATGTCTCACTATTTAATCTTAAAAAGGATTGCCATTGTCTATGGGGAAGTGAGCGAGTAACAGCTGACAGCCAGACAACAAGATTACAATGCTTTAACAAACTAAAAGGATGTGCCAAATGGCAAGATTAGAAAATGAGGAATGAAGGACATAAAAAAGTCTTTCAAGAAAGATAGTATAACTGTAAAGACTCCTTTCTTATGGTAGCATTCTGACTGTTCCAATTACAAACATCCAATAAAAGGCCAAAGGGATTTACTTCAAAACAAGTTCAACATAGCTGGATTTTCGCTGCATTATCTGGCTCTAACAAACCTCCAACCAGCAGTGTGATTTACAGATCCTATCATAAAGCTAATGTATTCTGCAAGATGCTGAGAAGTTTGACCAACATTCTCCTCTTAGCTACCAGCTCCAGGGTCTCCAGAGCAGTCCTGTTGGTGCCGTGGACCACAGGTTTTAAGCCTGACTACCTGATTTGTTTTTGTGCCCAGTCGATGATTCAGTTGACTCACTTTTTTCACTGGTTAGCTTTAGCTTTGCTTAGTCCCTCCTATCCTTTGCAGGCTGATGGGCAACAACCATTTGTCTCTATTGGCAGCCAGTTCTTCAGCTTCAGTTGGGTCGAAGTGATGTTTAAAGGTTTTTTTTTTTTTCTAAGGTCTTATGCCAAGTTTTCTTTGGTCGACTTCACTTTCTCTTACTGCCTACTGGTGTCCAATGGATGGCATGGAGGGCAGGACATGCTGGTAGTAAATGTAGCATACTGTATGTCCCACAAACTGTAGACACCTTTCCTCTATACAGGTGCATCTCAATAAATTAGAATGTCAAAAAAAAGTTGATTTATTTGGGTAATTCAATTAAAAAAAATTAAACTTCTATATTATATAGAGTCATTACACAGAGAGTGATATATTTCTAGTGTTTATTTATTTTAATTTTGATGATTATGGCTTACAGCCCATGAAAACCCCAAATTCAGTTTCTCAAAAAAATAGAATATTACAAAAAATTAATTTTAAAAAATAGTTTTTTTTAATAGAATTGATGGCTGACTGAAAAGTATGTCCATGTACACACTCAATACTTGGTCGGGGCTCCTTTTGGATTAATTACTGTATCAATGTAGCGTGGCATGGAAGTGATCAGCCTGTGGCACTGCTGAGGTGTTATGAAGGTCCAGGTTGCTTTGATAGTAACCTTCAGCTTGTCTGCATTGTTGGGTCTGGTGTCTCTCATCTTCCTCTTGACAATACTTCATAGATTCTCTGTGGGGTTTAGGTCAGGAGAGTTTGCTGGCCAATCAAACACAGTGATGCCATGGTCATTAAACCAGGTTTTGATACTCAAGCACCTCAAGGTTGGTGACATGGTCAGTCCATGTTAAACCTAGGACCTTCTGAAGGCATTATTGATGGAACTCCATCCACCCACTTTCTACTGCTTTTCCAAGGATCCAGGTCACAGAGGCACCAGTCCAAGCAGGTAGGCCCAGACTTCCCTCTGCCCTGCCACATCCTCCAGATCTTCTGGGAGGATACCAAGGTGGTCCTAGGCCAGCTGGGAGACACAGTCTCTCCAGTGTGTCCTGGGTCTGCCCCGGGGTCTCCTCCCAGTGGGATGTGTCCAAAACACCTCAAGTGGGAAGTACCCAGAAGGAATCCTAATTAGATGGCCAAACCACCTCAACTGGCTCCTTTCGATGTGGAGGTTCTACTCTGAGCCTCTCCTGGATGACTGAGCTCCTCACCCTATCTCTAAGGGTGAGTCCAGCCACCATACAGCGAAAGCTCATTTCAGTCACTTGTATCTGTGATTTGATTTTGATTCATGTGACCTGATACCCAAACTCCATGACCATAGGTGAGGGTAGGAATGTAGATTGAGTGGTAATTCGACAGCTTTTCTTTAGAGACATTTCTCTCTTCACCACAACAGACCGGTACAATTCTCCCCTCTGTTGACCTGCCACCTTCCATCCCCATAAAGACTGCAAGGACAGTCTATACAGGACAACATAGTATATCAGTGATATGTCATTGTACAGAATCCAATGGGAGTTGCAGAAACAGATTCACACAGACACTGATGGCAAGTTTTGTAATTTTATTAAAAGCTTGCTGACTGGATCTGGATCGGGACTGACCTGGAGGGAGGAGAAGGAAACGTGAGTATTAGGAAGTAGCAAATGGGCAATAATCAGTAATGATGAAATCTTGCAGAAGACAAAAAGGGGAGGAGCAGCCACCTCTTCAGTAGTTGTAGCCAGGGTATGATGTCAAGATGATTACAGTTTTTTTTCTCACTTACCGGTAATGGAATGATGACGATGGGGGATGATGAGAATTCTTGCAGGGTGAGTATGGAGATACTGAAATTGATTCCAGCCTTTATCCATAGTGAACGTTCATGGTCCTGGGCCCAGGAACCTACTACAAGATTATTAGCTGAATGAATGATACTATATTGCAAGAATCATTTGTACTTCCTTCCAGGGTTGAATGAGGAGGATGAGGAACTGGCCGCCAAGGGACTCTGTGCACACAGAGAAAGGTATTAATCCAAGATAAGTGGAAGTTGATCAGAAAGCTTACTTGTGATCCTGGGGGGAAGTATGGTCCAACGAAGTTGAGAAAAGAGGCTTGACTAAGATCACAGGAAAGGCAGGAGAACTAGAGCTCACAGTAGTGAAAATGCCGAGGCAAGCTCATGAGTGACTAAGAGAAACTCAGCAGTATTTATAGGGGAAGCAGTAATCAACACAGGTACGTAGTCAGCAGCAGCTGCAGGTAATGAGTCAATCAGTTAGAACAGAGTGTGAACTGTGATCTGACCTTCAGTCCATAACAGACCCCCCCCCCCCCCCCCCGTTCAAGGGAAACCTTCTAGTGTGCCACCATGCTTCTCTGGGAGGTGTCATTGAAATTCCCCCACCATCACAGGAGCCAACTTGAACAACCTGTGAACCCATGGCCTCTCCTCTGGACCGTAACCTTCCCAGTCAACCAGGTACTGGAGGCTCTGATCCTTGCACCGGTTGTCCAGAATTCTCCTAATCATGAAGGCAAGCCTGCCACCGATGATCCGGGGAAGGGAAGGAGGCTTGGAAGGAGGACATAGGGGACCAGTAGAGACTAAGGATGAGCCAATACCACTTTTTCAAGACCGATACTGATACCGATACTGTGACTTTGAGTATCGGCCGATACCAATCCAAAACCGATACCGTCTCTCTTAAGTACAGAACATACTTTGGTAATGACGGGCTGCATTTTGCACACATAAAAACATAAATCTAAAAGTCAAAGAAGAATATATATTACAAATTTGACTCTATTCAGCAATGCTGCTGCTTTTTTATTTTAAACTTTGTAGCATTTCATTTTGTAGTCTGGCAGAACCACCAGACTGATCAACAGCTTCCTTCCACAAGCTGTCAGGATGCTGAACAGTTGACCCGGAATCTCTCATACACACTACTGCACCTACGGACATTTTGTATATTATAGTTAGTTATTCTTTTTCCCCAAGTATGTCTCAGGGATGTGTGAATGGATGGGGGGTGGGGGTGGGGGGTGGAGCTATGTGGGAGTGTGTCTTAAATCATGCTGCTTCTTATATGGATGCCGAGAGAAACGCAATTTCATCTTGCCTGCACTACAGTTGTATGTACAGCAATATGACAATAAAGTTTGATTTGATTTGATTTGATTTGATTTCACTTGTCAGGAACATGTAAACATACAGTATATTCTCAAGTGCAAATTTATGCAAAGCTGAATAAGTAAACAGTCAATTAAATTAAAAGTGCCACTTATGCATGAGGTAAAAAAAAATGCTGCGCATCTGAAAATAAAGAAATTGTAACTCATCATGAATTATATTCAACAACTATTCCAAAAAATGTAAACCCTTACATTATTAAAGCTAAATATGAACATAAATCTACAACAGAATGTAGTGCAAAATAATGTGAAAATTACATATTTCTTGACACACTTTAAGGTCACCATCAGAGAAAACTTTTTTCATTTGTGACTCTGAACTTAGTAAACATCTGCAGTATAGCTTAACAATAATGTTCTTTTTCAGTGCTAAAGGAATAGAACATGAACTACTATTGCTTTAAGTAATCCCTGACCCTGAATACAGTCATGTGTTTTAATAACTCTTTTGTAACTCCAGTCTGTTCACTTTAACATGAGAGGCAGATTCTTCTTTAAGAAGATCAGCATTTCAGCCTTCTCAGCTAATAGTCTGTTTCTCCTTTCATCCATAATGATGGATGCTGCACTGAAGAGTCTTTCACTCTCCACACTTGTGGAGGGTGCACTGAGAAATTTACCTGCAGGGTGAACCAGAGTAGGGAATCTTGGCTGATTGAGTTTCCAGTACAGCAGCGGATTGTCCGAGTGCTCAATAGTTGGCTCACAGAGGTAGGTTTGCACTTCAGTGACCGCACTTGTGGTACTAGAAACGTGCACCATGTGGCTTTCCTTCAGGATTTCATCAAAAATACCTGCCAATCTGCAGTGGCTTGCAGATTCCACCTTTACAGTCTTCTTTGCTGGCTCCAAAGCTGCCATGTCACCTGGTGTCCCCTCTGCTGGCTCTCCTGGCTCTGCAGAATATGATGCTGTCCTCCCCATGGCCACCTCCATCTTCTTCACCTCTGTCATCAAAGAATCTGTTGCTTGTTCTGCAGACTCTACACTTGTGAAGTATCTGAAATAATAAAAATAGCCATTTTATTAAGTGACTGCTATCATCATGTAGGCTAATGATGAACTAATTAATAAAGACTCACTCAACAACATACATACCTGTCTTTGTATCTTGGATCCAACAGCGTTGCAATCGTGTATAGTGGCTCATATTCCGCTACTTGGAAGCATCTGTTAAATGCCTCAAGAAAGGTGCCTTTCATCTTCTTGAGCCCATCATCAGCCTCATATTCTCGAGAAAGAAAGCACTTGAGGACGCTGACTATGGGGATAACATCAGCTGCAGATGATGATGAGGAGCTTGCCTCTCTTGTTAGTTCCTCAAAGGGGGCTAGAGCTGCAACAGTCCTTTCAAGTAACCCCCACTGCTGCCCACTCAGTGTGGCTGGCAGGTCATATTCAGGAGAATATGCACCCAAGGCCCATTTCTGTTCAGTGAGCCTCTCAGCCATGTAATATGTGCTATTCCACCTTGTTCGCACATCTTGGATCAGATGCTTGGGTTGCATATTCATCTCTATTTGAATGGCTTCCAAACATGAATATGCCAGTGGGGAGTGTTTGAAGTGATCCACTACTTTTCTACCGACAGCCACTGCCACTGCATCACTCACATTACATTGTGCAAGCAATCCCTCATTCACCACGAGTTGTAAGGTGTGCGTGAAGCATCCCAAACTTGCAGCTCCGAGCCGGTCCACTCCTTTTTTAACATTGCTGGCATTTTCTCTTAAAACAAAATGGACTCAGGCCTTTGGGATATCCCATGTATTTAACATTTCCGCCATAGCCTCTGCAATAGCTTCTCCTGAGTGCGATCCACAAAATTGCTTTGTATGCAAAATGGCTTTTTGCAAAAGAAAACTTGAGTCTATCCACTGCGCTGTCAGGCTAATTAGTGACACTGGACACATGTCTAAGCTCCAGATATCTGTTGTGAAGCTTAAAGCTGAGATTTCTGATAAATGTCTTGAGATAAATGTGCATACTTCTTTGTACTTAACTTGGACCGCTGTGTCAGAAAACCAGCTCTGGTGTGACAGTGTGTACCGCAGCTCCAAATACTCCATTAAAATGCCAGTGATAGAAAAATTCCATATTATCTATACTATTATTGATATTAATAATGTATTATCATGATTGAGAAGTATCACACCTTTCATATGCCATGTTTAATGTTTATATGTGCATTCCATATAGGATAAGTTTATATATTCATGGCCTGTTTCTGTGAGCAATTTCAGAGAGTTCAGACAGGGTTAGTACATCCGTAAGGAATGATCTAAGCCATTTATTATAATCTCTTTGACATGTCCTGTTTCGGGTCACAGGAATGCACAGGAGCTCCTCATCTTATAGATTAGTGTTTCATGGACATTCTGTTAGTTTTATGGCTATCATGTCTTCATGACCCATGTCTCCAGAGTGTCTGACGTCCACCTGGATAAGCTCAGTTATCAGGACTGTCCTGTTCTGCCCCTTCCCTTATCCTTATCTTCCCTCTCCTTTCTCCTACCTATACATATCAGACTTAGAAGAATGGATCCTTTAGAGATTCTAGGTGTGTCTGAATGTCATGCCTTATAACCTCTCCCCCAGGTGGTCAATGGAGTGATGCCTTATATTTTTGTAATAAATGTACATAAATTCAACTTTCCGCCTAATTATTTGACTTTGAATAATTTAAGCTCAGAATTATTCTAACATTTTGGCGTCCGAACAGCAGATCCACATATCTCCATCTTTCCGGCGCCTCTGCTTGATCTCAGCAAGCGCACAGCTGATAAAAAGACCTTCCCAGTCTGAGTAAAAAAAAAAAGGCTCAGTGAAGGCATTTCAGACAGGGGCGCTGGAACTGACTGGGTGACGGATCTGAGAATTCTATAGGTGGCTTGAATGTAAGTACATTTGTTGTTGTTTATGGATAAAAGATAGTGAGATTCCCCGGACCGATCGTACACTGCAAAATACTGAAAGGAGTGAAACTAGCGGCCTGAGTGCTGAGTTATTTTTACCCACAGTGAGTGATATCGTAATAATCCCTTGGGAGGAACGAGGTCTTCCTTTGCAAACGGTGACTGATATCGCAAGACCCGGGGTGATTCTTAGAAATCCGCCGTTCTCTACGGTCCAAGTAAGTGCAGTGGAGGTCTGGAAGTGCATACAAAGAAAAAAGGGAAAGATTTGTGGTCTTTTAACCACAGACGTTTGACGTCCTGTGGAGGAAAGTAAAATTTCGGAGACAGATTCGTGCCTTTGTGACCACTTCTGCTTATGGTCCAGGGTTTGGATGTTCAGCATTCGTGGGGAGGTTACGTGAACCCCGAAGGGAAAAGGTTTTTTCACGGAAGATTTGTGCACTTACCGGGTCTGCATTATTGCCCATGGGACTTCCCCCGCTACGGTGAGCTATTGCAAGATGCCGGGGGAGGAGGTCTTACTTTGGGCTTTCGGCACACAGCGGAGGGGTTAACGTGACCGTTGAAATATTTTATTTTGTGAGTTTTAGATAAAAGTTACTGCAGTGTGAGTTGTTTTGTCTCTGTGTAATCTGCTCCGGTGTGGGAAAAAAAAAAAGTGAGAGTTCTCTGTGGAGGCGGAAGGAGCAGGTTGTAAAACTGTTGTTTGTGATTTTTTAGCATAAAAGGATTGATTAGTTAATTGTTATCCTTTTGAGAAGTGTTTAAATTTATAGGTATTTGAAAATAGTAGCTTTGAGCAAAAACAGTGGACTGGTGTTGTGTTTTTATGGCAGTGTAAAAAAAAAAGGAGCTTCACGCTGTAGTGACAGTGTATGGGGGTTTCCATATCTGCGATTTTTTTCCACTAAAAGTTGCCAGTTCCAGAGATTAATTGAAGTAATTCTCATGCTGTTTTAGGTTTTGGCTTGAACCTAAAAGCCTTTATTGTATGACCTTGTGGAGATAACGCAAAAGAGAAAATCTCTGTGGGTCCTGTTTGTCTGTGTGTGTACAGTATGTGTGTCCTTGAGAGAAAAAAAAACAGAGAGAGAGAGAGAGAGAGAGAGAGAACTTGGGAAAAGAAATAGAAAAGGCTGTGTAGCTACTGAATTGTGTGTAAAGACTTGGTAAAAGGGAAGAAGAAAAACCAATCTCTATACGTATGGGTATTTTTGCAAAGTTTTGGGGTTTTACTTTTTCTTTCAGTCTAACTTTGTGGGTTTTCACTCTAATGTTGTGCACGTGATTAACTATTTGCATATTTTTAAAGCCAATACTGCCCCCCCCCCAGTTTTTTTTCTTTGGAAAATGAAAAACATTGAGCTATTTTTATTTAATTTTTTGACGTATCACTGACTTTTCTTTTTTCTTTGACTGAAGCATAACAGTGCACTTTACAGGGAAAAAGGACGCAGGACTGACGTTCTCCTTCCCCCTGCCAAAACAAAACCGGCCTCTGAGACCCAGCCTCCTCACTGTCTGTGCTCTCTCCCCATCAACATCAAAGAGGCGGCTGAACATCTAAGTTAAGTACAAATGCTTGCATCTTAATCAATGCTACAAGCATGACAATGATGAGATTAACTGAACATTACAATATCATGCTGTCACTTAATAATGCCTAATCACTGAAGGCTTTATGTATACCCTATATTACATGATTCAAAGCATAGAGGTTCAAAAGAGATTGATAATTAATGTGTTGGTGCATATGATTTGCCAGGGACTACTGATTATCATACAGAGGTCTTGGTAATTGTATGTCATATTGTTGCTTTGTTTAAATAATACTATACTCACTTTTTAATAAATGGCATATGCAATCTTATTTACATTCTAACCTTAGGCCTGTCCATGTAAAAAAAAAAGGGGGGGGGGGAGAACGCAAGAGCAGGATCTGAGACAGTTCATGCTGTGACTTTTCCCCTCCTAAAAGAACACAGCAAGATGAGAATGAAATTTTTTAGTATCGGGAGATGGTAAATTAAAAAAAAAAACCTAAACACACACACACACACACACACACACACACACACACACACACACACAGACAGACCACGGATTGTGGTCCTGTGCCATAAATTTCTGAAAACAGAGAATAGGCCTGCATTTCCAGTTACTAATTCTAACTGCTGCATTGGTTTAAGGCTTCTAACATATGATACTGCCCTAAACTAGTGATTACCCATGTCAATTGGTAAAACATTTACTCATTCACAGAGCATTTAGTGAATACTTGCTGTGAATAGCAAAAACACATTCAAATTGTGGAAGCTTTAGGTGCAATTTAAAGGTTTTTCTGCTATTCTTCATTCTTCGTTTTTCAACAGGAAAGGGAAAGCATTCACAATTTTTTTTTCTTTTTCACTAGGAATTAGATTTGCCAAATTAACAAAGAATCATAACATAACCATTACCTTTCAATTTAATAAATCCTTGGTGACATATGCAATATGTAATAAAATAATTTAAAAAAAACATTAATTCACTTGTGTTTCTTAACATTACATATTATAATAAACAACTGGGATAAACATTTAAAGGACACAAAAAATAATGATGATCACTCGAACATTAGTAAAATCAATTTATGAGGTGATAAAATTTGCACTCCTGTTGATGTAAATACTGAAGGTGCAGACAGGGAAGCCGTCAGGCTTTCCCCAATTTTTTCTTTGCAGGAATGCACCGACATTTGATCTTTGTGGGAGATGGGAGGAGGCCGGACGGTGTGTGTGTGACAGGCTCATTGGCTGGAGGGACCACAGGGGGAAGGACCTCTCAGTTGACAAGCATTTTTTGAAGCTAAGTAGAAGAAATGACATTGCAAATGACATAAAGCATAACAATTTAAATGACTCTGACTTTAAAAATGTAGTGTTCATATGAATTCACACTGCAGGATACATCTGATGCCACTCACCACACAATGGTGAGACAATATCACATTTCAGAAATGTGACAGTAATAAGGAATGTGTTTTCCCGATGCTCAGCCGTGGCCGAGCTGGGCCTCAGGACTACAGTCCACCCCATAATTTACCAAGGAATGTATAAATGAGGCATTCCTTGTACAAAATTAAGCCAAATTCTAATTAGGCAAAATGTCCACCTTTCCATTGACTGAAGGAGTGTGACACAACCTTTCACAAGGATTCATTTACACAAATTCAACCTGTCTGTGTTGAACTGGACAAACTGATCTTAGTTATCAATGCTAAATCATATCAAATCTGCACAGACAGCTATATTGTTTTTCCTAAATGGAATTTGTAAATTAGCTCAAGAGACGTCACAAAAGAAGCCATGATTATTGAAACCTCATTTTGAAGGAACTGTACTACTCACAAATTTTCATCTAAATTAACTGTGTGTAACACGTAAAAGTGGTAACACGCTTCCTTCTAGTAAACAGACACTACTCATCAAGCAAATACCCTGTAACTTTGCTGCATGTGCATCTCCATGCATCAAAAGGGGGGTACCAAAGAAATTAATTAGCAAAAAATAAGTAGCAATCCTCAGAAAAATAGATAATACATAAAAATTATCAATAGATGATCAATAATTAAGAGAAAAATATAAATGAAACCACTTGGTAATGAAATCACTACATTCAATAGGAGAAGTTAAAAGTTACATCAATAAATTTCCAGATATTTAAGGAAATATCTGTAGATTATTGTAAAGGAAATATCATGTTTATAAGGAACAAGGTAAACTGATAAGGAAGAAAACCATGCAAATACTGTATATGACAAAAGTTCCAGATGTCTAAGGAAAGTCCAACTTGTGCTGAATTTATGTTTACTGTGGGACTTGATTTAGAATCTACTACAAAGACAATACAGATTCTTACTCAGTTAAGGGAACAATGCCTTGGGGAGTTCAAAGCAAAAATAATTTGATCTTCCCTGCATAAACTTAGTTTTTTTTTTCAAAACCTTTGCATGGATCTCATTGAACTAAATAAGAGTGAAGGTAAAAAATGTTTAGAAATTATTTACACACTTATTGAATATACAAAGGCTTTACCCTACACTAATTTAAATATTGCTACTTATTGTTTTAACTAAAACAATATCAAGATTTAAAATAGCTGAAATGATTTACTTAGATAATGGAAATGGAATACACTTTGTAAATCAAATCATGTCACATTTAAGTGCCATTCCTAAATTATTAGTACCAAACACTTACTTAGGAGACCACTTAGCTTACCATCAGCAATTTACAAGATTAGTATAATATTCAAATAAGAAAATAGAGAGATTGTGAATGACAAACCCTATTATTGAAGCCATTTAACTTAGGTGATGAGGAAGGGTTTCTGGGTGATTATATGCAAAGAATGACAACTGACAGTGATGTCATCCATACTGCCCTTCCCAGGAGGGACCATGTGACGAAGGAAGCGTAGGAGGTGCACCCATCTCTTGAACAAACCAGGGGATCTGGTCATCAAAGGAAACTGGACCAAAACTCCCTGGCAAGGACAGCACAAAGGTTATCCTGCTGACCTAAACAGCCGCAGAAAGCAAAGGACGTGACACTTGGGTGCATCTAATGTTTTACACTACCTGAAACCCTCAGCAAGAGACTGTTTAATATACGTATATATTGTATACTTATTTGGAAAAAAAAAGGAAAACAACAAATGACTGTCTAACTGTTTCTCTATGCAAGTGTCAGCTGATGACTTGGCGTCCAGTAACGACCTCTGCTATTAGAGAAGCAGGTTGTTTGTTTATCATGACAAGGAAAAAAATACAAGGGAAGGAAAGGTGTGGTTAGTGTTGTTATCTTATCATCCTCATCATCCTCTAGTAATACTTAATATTGGTTATTAAGTTGTTCCAATGCTTATACACTGTAGAGAATTGTTATGTTTGCTCCCTAATAACATTAACAGTTAGGCAAAATATCTTTATTGCTAGAATAATGCAGCTACTACAGGCTGTTTTTTTTTTTAAGAGAGGCTATATACAGAAATAACATAGCAAACTTCATTTTCAATCACACCTGACACAACACATCACTCCACTGATTAGAAACATGATGACACTCCTTACTCTGTGAATGCAAGGTTAATTTTAATAGGGAACTCCTCTTTTTGAAGTGGGGATGTCCCCTTTTCAACAGTTTAACACTCTCTGAGTATGCAACGGCTTACAGTGCGTCTCTCCCCTGTACTGCTACCCTGCTTGACCAACTAAGCAAGCAAGTGTTAAACCAAGGATCTACATTGTCAGTGGTCATTGAGTCATTGAGTTTATTCGCATCTGGCTGGACACTGGGCAGATCTGTGTACCCCATTTTGGCAACTGACCGTACCCTCATCATGTCGGCAGGGCAGGTGGGCAGGGTGAAGAGAGATGCTTTTCTACCACATGATGCCATTCATGAAGGATGAATGCAATATCAGATGAAAAGTACAGGAGTGAGGTCTTTTTTTTTAAAAAATTTTTTATTACTTATTTTGTACCCGCAGGTAGATTTGTTTTGCAGTGTGGTGACAAACCACCAGCTGCCGGTCGCTGCGTGCGCAAGCGCCCCTTAACTCCCTGACCTGCATGTTTTTGGCATGTGGGAGGAAACCGGAGAAATGCCGGAGTAAACCAACGCAAACACGGGGTGAACATGCAAACTCCACACAGATCACTGTTGGCCGGGGGCAGGGATCGAACCCACGATCTCACGGTTCCCGCGATCCCCCGGCCAAGGGTAAAACCGTGCTGCCACAGTGCTAACCACTGCGCCACTGTGCAGCTGTGGTGAGGTCTTGTTCATTGTTTCTTTGAGTGAGAGTAGAAACAAAATACCTTAGGGATGAAAACACTTAATTGTAGAATACAATTATTTACAAAATTATGACAAAGGATAGAATGGTCCTTGATTGACTAATTACCACCCTTAGGGGTGTAGGCCCTATTATAGGAGATTATTGTATTACTTCTATCCATGAAAATGATGTAAATGATCATATTAATACCTCAGATACTCATAGAAGTTAGTGTTTCTCTTAATGGAGAAGTCTCATCATAAACTTGGTAATGATTTTTATAACTTCAGATTTTTTCTTGTGTGAGTCCTTAATTCAATTCAATTCAATTCAACTTTATTTATATAGCGCCATTTCACAACAACAGTCATCTCATAGCACTATCAACTGTAGGGGGGACCCCCACAGTTGCAGAAAGACCCCAGCAATCAGGCGATCCCCTGTGAGCAAGCACTTGGCGACGGTGGAGAGGAAAAACTCCCTTTTAACAGGAAGAAACCTCCAGCAGAACCAGGCTCAGGGAGGGGCAGTCATCTGCTGCGACTGGCTGGGGGGTGAGGGGATAGAGAAGAAGAAAAGAACAGACATGTAGAGAGCAAACAGCATGATGGGGACTCAATCTATGGGAGAGAACAAACAAATGTTAATAACCAGCAAAAAAAAAAAATTTCATAGAGAGTGAGGAAAGGAGTGAGGCCCAGTGCATTACTGGAGGTCCCCCGGCTGACTAAACCTATTAGCAGCATAACTAAGGGAGGGTTCAGAAACACATGATCCCTCCCTAATTGTAGGCTATATCAAAAAGGTAGGTTTTAGCCCTATTCTTAAAAACAGAGATCGAGTCTGACTCCCGAATCCAGGTTGGCAGCTGATTCCACAGGAGAGGAGCTTGATAACTGAAGGCTCTGCCTCCCATTGTACTTTTGGAGATTCTAGGTATTACAAGTAATCCTGCATTTTGGGAGCGTAGTGCTCTGTTAGGATGATACAGTAGTATCAGATCTTTTAAATAAAAAGGAGCCTGATTGTTTAGAGCTTTGTAAGTAAGAAGAATGATTTTAAACTTAATTCTAAACTCTATGGGAAGCCAATGAAGGGAGGCCAGAACCGGAGAGATATGATCTCTCTTTCTAGTACCTGTTAAAACTCTTGCTGCAGCATTTTGGATCAGCTGAAGACTTTTTAAAGATGTTTTAGGACAGCCTGATAATAAAGAATTACAATAATCTAATCTCGAGCTAACAAAAGCGTGGATCAGCTTCTCAGCATCACTCTGAGACAAGATGCTCCTAATCTTGGCAATATTACGCAAATGATAGAAGGCAGTCTTAGAAACAAATTTAATATGTGAATTGAAGGACAAATCCTGATCAAAAATAACTCCAAGGTTCCTCACATAGCTATTAAGAGAAAGAGTAACTGCATCCAAACTGAAAGTTTGATTTGGAAAGGAATTTCTAAGGTTTTTTGGACCAACAAGAATGACTTCAGTCTTATCTGAATTTAATAGCAGGAAATTACAAGTCATCCAAGCTTTGATTTCCTTAAGACGGGCTTCTAACTTGGCTAATTGATTACTAGCATCTGGCTTCATTGACAGGTATAATTGTGTGTCATCTGCATAACAATGAAAATGTATACAGTGCTTTCTAATAATGTTGCCTAACGGAAGCATATATAAACTAAAAAGAGTAGGGCCTAGCACAGATCCCTGTGGAACTCCATGACTAAGCTTTGAGCTGAAAGAAAACTCATCATTTACATGAACAAACTGGAACCTATCAGATAAATGAGATCTAAACCACTGCAACGAAGTTCCATTAAGTCCAACATAGTGTTCTAATCTATCAAGTAGAATATTATGATCAATAGTATCAAAAGCTGCACTAAGATCTAAAAGGACAAGTACAGAAACTAGTCCATTATCAGATGCAATGAGGAGGTCGTTAGTGACCTTCGCTAAGGCTGTTTCAGTACTATGATGGATTCTAAACCCAGATTGAAACTCTTCAAGTAAACCATTTCCCTGCAGGTGGTCAAATAATTGCACAGCAACAACTCTTTCTAAGATTTTTGAAATGAAAGGGAGATTAGAGATTGGTCTATAGTTAGCTAAAGCTCCTGGATCTAGCGTTGGCTTTTTGAGTAAGGGTTTAATTACAGCCGTTTTAAAAGCCTGCGGTACATGGCCTAAAGTTAATGAAGAATTGATTATATGAAGAATAAAGCTACCAATAAGTGGGAAGACTTCTTTAAATAACCTGGTAGGAATAGGGTCTAAAAGACAAGTTGAAGGTTTGGATGAGGAAACTATTTTGTCTAACTCACAAAGGTCGATTGGAGTAAACTCATCAAGACAGACATCAATAGAAGGAGTTGTAGTAGTTACAGTATTTAAGTTAACTGTGGGAAGAATCTGATTGATTTTATCTCTGATGGATGAAATTTTATTATTGAAAAAGTTCATAAAGTCCTGACTAGTAAGCTCTAAGGGGATGCTAGGATTGACAGAGTCCTGACTCTTTGTCAACCTGGCTACAGTACTGAAAAGAAACCTGGGATTATTCTTGTTCTCTTCCATTAATGCAGAGTAATAACTCATTCTAGCTTTTCTAAGAGATTTTTTATAAATTAAAAGATGATTTCTCCAAGCTAAATAGATTTCATCTAAATTAGTAGAGCGCCATTTTCTTTCTAATTGACGAGTCTTCTGTTTTAAGCTACGAGTTTCTGTGTTGAACCAAGGAGTTAAAAATCTCTGATTAGACTTTTTCTTTTTTAAGGGGGCCACCAAGTCTAGAGCCTGATGCAGAGAAGCTGAAACACTATCCACCATGTTATCAATTACAGAAGGAGCAAGCTGTCTATAGCTTATTTCCGTTGTGTTGACACATGGCATAGAGGAAACAATCTGCATAAATTTGGAAACAGCATCATCTGAGAGGCATCTACTGTGATAATATTTTTCTTTAGGAGTCAAATAGTCAGAAATAGTAAAATCAAAGGTTAACAGACAATGGTCTGACAGTACAGGGTTATGAGGAGACACTACAAGATTTTCTATTTCTATGCCATATGTCAGAACAAGGTCCAATGTATGGTGGAGGTAATGAGTAGAATTTCCTACTTTCTGAGAAAACCCAATCGAGTCTAATACTGAATTAAAAGCCACATTAAGGCAGTCACTATCTACATCCACATGTATATTAAAGTCCCCTACTATAATTATTCTATCAGATTTCAGCACTAAATCAGCTAAGAAATCAGCAAATTCGGATAAAAATTCTGAATAGGTTGATGGGGGATGATAAACTATGGCAAATAAAATTGGGTTTAACCTGAAATTGCTAAAGTGCCCAACACTGAGGACCAGGCCCTCAAAGGAATTATAACATGTTTTTTGCTTTACATTAACTAGTAATTTGGAATGGTAAATTGTTGCTACTCCTCCTCCACGACCAGAACTTCTGGGATTTTGACAGTTTAAATAACCAGAGGGAGTTGATTCATTTAAACCAACATAATCCTCTTGCCCTAACCAAGTCTCTGTAAGGGAAATTAAATCAATCTGATGATCAATTAACAGATCATGGACTAACAGAGACTTGGGACTTGGGATGATGAGGATGGTGAGAGGGGCAATACTGGCCTGAGGATGTTTTTGAAGGTCGCAATATAATCTAAGGCTTTTTTTTTAAAGGCTATTTCATATTATTTTCTATGTTCTTATTTGACACTGTCTGAGATTACTTTTGGTCACATCACACATATTCACTTTTGATATATTCTATACACGTTTTTAACTTGCAAAGACATATAACAGCATGTAAATTCTTACACATATTAATTCATTCACTTTATTATTTTTCTTTTAATCCTGACGCTTTATTAAGCATCAAAGGGGAATATGATGTGATATGAAAAATTCCATATTATCTATACTATTATTGATATTAATAATGTATTATTATAATCAAGAAGTATCATACCTTTCATATGCCATGTTTAATGTTTATATGTGCATTCCGTATAGGATAAGTTTATATATTCTTGGACTGTTTCTGTGAGCAATTTCAGAGAGTTCAGACAGGGTTAGCACATGCATAAGGAATGATCTAAGCCATTTATTATAATCTCTTTGACATGTCCTGTTTCGGGTCACAGGAATGCACAGGAGCTCCTCATCTTATAGATTAGTGTTTCATGGACATTCTGTTAGTTTTATGGATCTCATGTCTTCATGACCCATGTCTTCAGAATGTCTGACGTCCGCCTGGATAAGCTCGGTTATCAGGACTGTCCCATTCTATCCCTTCCCTTATCCTCATCCTCCCTCTCCTTTCTCCTACCTATATATATCAGACTTAGAAGAATGGATCCTTTAGAGATTCTAGGTGTGTCTGAATGTCATGCCTTATAACCTCTCCCTCAGGCGGCCAATGGGGATTCCATATATTTTTGTAATAAATGTACATAAATTCAACTTTCCGCCTGATTATTTGACTTTGAATAATTTAAGCTCAAAATCATTCTAACAGCCAGAAACCCTCTTTTTAGTGCAGCGGTTAATTGCATATTTCATAAGAATCCTTCAAATGGTGACACAAGCATGAAATTCTCCACAAATATGCTTTAATGTCCTCTCTTTCAGAAAAGGGTCCTGGCCACGCCAAAAATTCAAGATGGCCGCCATTTTCCAAGATGGCTGCCAGAATGTGACAATTTTTTGTTATTTTTCCTCTTTTCTTAATTTAATTTTCCAAGTGAACCATGTTTATGCTCTTATATACTAATTTTACAGATTTTGTTGTCTCTGATATAAATTTAAGAAGGTTAGCCTTCAATGTGGTGCCCAAAATGGCTGCTACTCCTTGAAAATTATGATTTATCCATCGTAAATTGAGCATATTTAACACACACATGTAATCGTTTCTGGATGTGGATCTTGGTTGGTGTGGTGCAGATCCCATTCAACCGTTTTTATAAACTACAGTTGTGACTGTGATTGCAATTAAAAAAAAAACAAGAGTGATTGTCAGCACACAACCAGGGCACACTGGTGTCAATCACTGCTGTGTAACTCGGCATGGGGTTCAGTGTCAACTGATCTAGCTTTACTAACACTGCAGTATTAGACTAGTTGTAGTAGTATATGCATAGTTTAGTGTCCCAAATGCTTTCTAACAGCCCCATATCATGTAGCTACTAAACTGTAGTTTTTTAGTTATTAGATACTAGTTAGTGAGTCGCACCTGAATTGACAGGATGTGCCAGCGCGGGAGAGCCGAGCCAAGGGTAAGGGGGTTATGCATGTCTCGCCAAATGTTCATGTACTTACCCGGATGGTGTACAGATCACACGGGACTTAAATGGCACTGGATGAATGATTGGGCTAGGTGTAGGGCAACCGAACCTAGTTGAATCCCATACAGTAATGTGTGCACAATTTGATTAGGGTGGTAAAAGGATAGCCCCTCGGCCTTAATCAAGACACATCATGGCAGAAGCGAATGTGATATCTGCCAATCGGAAAACAAATTGGAGCTTGTGTTGCCTTTGCCAGAAGGACAAAATAGGTGAGGGCCTGACATCCACTCCAAGTCATCATTCCCCAGAACATGATGGATACAAAATGCTGGCAAGGAACATTCCCATGTTCAGCGAAATCAATGACATGCCATTGAGAATAGATCCAACGAGGCTGGATGAAGGTGATGGCATAGAAGCCACACTCAGGAAAAATATGGCAAAATACCATGTGAGCTGTCGCTTGTTGTTCAACAACACTAAATTGCAACGGGCACAAAAGCGCCATTCCAGTAGTCAAACCAGTGAAACTGAGACTGGAGCTTGTCAGTCAAAACTGCGGCGAAAAAGTCATGACAGTCAGACATGCATTTTCTGTGAAAAAGTGGCACCTGCATCAGACCTCAGAGAGGCCAGTACAACGGGCCTAGACAAGAGGCTGCGCGACATTGCAGAGATGCTTGGTGATGGTAAGCTTCTTGCAAGATTGACTGGTGGTGATGTCATTGCACAGGAGTTCAAGTACCATAATGTTTGCCTTCGGGCTCTCTACAACAGGGAAAGGGCGCACCTGAGGAACCTTGAGAAACGTGACACTAAGTCACAACCAGATGTGTATCCAATGGTGATCTCAGAATTGGTTGCATACCTTGTTGAAAGCAACCTATGTTCAGAAGGACCAGTTACATTTCGCATGCCAGATATCTGCCACATGTACCAAAAGCGTCTGGAACAGCTGGGGGTGGACTCACCAAATGTGAATTCCACTAGACTGAAAGAAAAGCTATTGGCTGAAATTCCAGGACTTGAGGCTCACAGATCTGGCGCAGATCATAGAGAAGTGATACTTACATTTCAGGAAGATGTAGGCAAAGCGCTTGCTCAATCCACAGATCTTTCAGATGCACTTATCATTGCTAAAGCAGCAAAGATCCTCAGAAGATGTATACTTGACCACAAGTCTAGATTTGAAGGTACATTTTCTCAGGGTTGTGTGCAAAATGCTATACCTCCCCTTCTGCTTCAATTTGTGGGGATGGTTGAGCATGGTGCTGACATAAAATCACAGCTGAGATTCGGGGCATCAAAGTCAGACCAGGCAATTGCTCAGCTCATGCAATTCAACTGCTACACCCGCTACAAGGAAGGAGCAGCAACTCACAGGCATTCTAAAGACAGAGAGACCCCATTTCCCGTGCACATGGGGCTCTCTGTTTATGCCAAAACCAGAAAGAGGAATCTGGTTGAGATGTTGTTCGATCATGGTCTCAGTATCTCTTATGACAGAGTGCTGGAGATCTCTGCTCAACTTGGAGATGCAACAGTCAGCAAGTATGTTGAGGAGGGTGTGGTTTGTCCTCCAGTGCTGCGGAAAGGGTTGTTCACTACTGCAGTGATGGATAACATTGATCACAATCCCATGATTTAAAGTTCCTTTAAATGAAAAAAGCATGTTTATTTCAACAGATATATGGTCTCGGTGTGAGATTGCCAGATACTGATGGCGGCCATCTTGAAAAAAGGTCGCCATCTTGAATTTTCACGTGGCCAGGACCCTAATCTGAAAGAGTATATCCAGGAGGGTATCTGTGCAAAATTTCATGCTTGTGTCACCATTTGAAGGATTTTTTTTAGTTATCTGCTCCACTATTTTCCACAAGAGCAAAGGGCTGGTTGTTGAGCAAAATAAATTTGACAGTTTTATCTGTTATCATCATTGCTTTTTTGCTCTCATGATGTAGCTTGTCACGCTTTGGAAGAGTCCAGCAGTGTCTGTTGCACGGCGGGATTTCTCTTCCTTGTGCTTGACATTTGGCAGAATTTGGCATATTCCTTACAGTGATACTTCCCTAAGTGTTTTATCAAGCTTGTAGTGTTAAAATTGCAAACACTGGTACCACCCCGTGAGATACTTGCATTACATAAGTTACATTCTGCAGTCCTGTTCTTTTCCTCCTTCACTCTGAAATAATTCCAGACTGCAGACAAGTTGACACGTCGTGGCAAGTCCCACCCACCGCAGCACAGCTCCAGTGACGCTGTTTGCTTCCATCTGTGGCAAGCCAGGCGCAACATGGATGAGAACGGTTACCGCACTTTCATTTTAATACCATTATTAATGTATCAGATCGGTAAATGACTTTTATTCCTTACCAATACCGATCCAGGCAAAATGGCTGGATTGAACCTGATACCGATACCTCAGATCGGATCGGTTCATCTCTAGTAGAGACTGGCTTTAGTTGTGAGACATGGAAAGTGGAATGAAGATGAAGGGCAGTGGGAAGTGGCAAAAACCTGCAGATGGATTGATAATTTGAGTGATGGGGAAGGGACCAATGAACTTTGGAGGTAATTTTTTGAATTTGTCTTAAGTGGGATGTTCTGGGGGGATAGCTAAACCTTTTGTCCGATAGCGTATGCAGAGGGCGGGGTCATATGTCAATTGGCAATCTTGTGGTTGTTTGGTGGTCCGTTGTGGCCCTCCAGATCCTCCAACAATGATGAAGATGATGTTACATAGAGGGCCCAACAATCTCCTCCTCGGTGATGGGCAAGAGAGGAAGATTGTACCAAAAGGAGGCCTTGAAGGGGATCATGTCACTGTGTTGTGGGCACACTTTGGGGCAGTGGTGGTCTAATGGTTAGGGATGTGGTCTGGTGCCAAGAGGGTTGCTGGTTCAATCCCTGGACCAGGAGGAACAGATCTGGGTGGGAAAGATAATACAGCAGCGTTTGCCCCACCCTCCTAAAACCTCACTATGGTGCCCTTGAGAAAGGCCGTGAACCCCCAACTGTCATGGTCCATGCGCTGACTCTGTCCGTGCTCGGGTTGTCCCGGGATCCCGTTCTCTTCTCAGGTGTACCATATGGCCGTCAGGGTTTTTATTCTGACAGCGTCACGGCTGGCTTCTGGCTGTCAAAGCTGAGTCACATTGTGACAGCTGTTCAGCATTTCCCCTGATTACATTCCCCATTCATTGGAATGTGATGGGTATTTAAGGAAGCAGCTGAGGCCTACTCCTCGCTGTGACCTTGTCAAACTTCCCTTCTTCAATCATTCGTCACAGTAAGTGTATATCCCGAGACTCTGTATTTCTGTCTGAGTCATAACCTTAGTTGTGTTTTTGCCCCCCCCCCCCCCCGTGGCTCATTATTTTGTTGTTTGTCTTCTGTTAATAAAGTATGCAAACTAATTGGCTGGCTTTCGGCGTCTTATTGATGGCTCGTGAGAGCCATTGTTGACAGTAGGTCGCAGCCAGAAGGAGACGCCGGTCACCGTGAGTTTGTGTTGGGCTTGTTGTTTTTCCCTGTTTTTCCATGTACCAGCGTGTTGGAGATGGCGGCGCCGGGAGAGGGCTACTCTTTAGACTTGGGTTACAGACTGATCGTATTCCTAATTGATCTAGATAGTCTGCTCTCCAACGTTTGCCGCGGCATCACTCCCAATGACACACGCTGGTACTTGGACCTCCCAGAGGCGGCTATTTCCCACAATCCTCACCATGCCAACCACTCCGAGGTAAGGAAGAGGATGGCGGAGATTACGGCTCTCCGGGAGAGGACCCGTGGACTGGAGGGGAACTCCGGCAGGAAACCAAGGGTGAAGCATACCCGTTACTCGCCTCGGGATCCAGTTCCTGTCTCCTATCCAGCCCAGGAGTTCACGTCACCCAAGGGTCGTCCCCAGCGGAGGATGATGTCAACCAGGATTCCCTCAGAGGAGATGCAGTGGTCAGCTGTGATCCTCCAGGACCATGTGGCTGTGGCTCGCTCCACTTCCCTTCCATCGGAGATCATAAGGCATGTGACGGCGGCGGTTAGGCTGGTGGAGCTCACCCCGGAGCTCCATAATCATCCCAAATACACCGAATTGCTGGCTTCTGTCTCCGCGCAGCAGTGGCGGTTCCCTGACCTGACCTTCACCTCGCTCTCTGCTGGTAGATGTTGTCACAATGCCCGGATCAAGCCTTAGCGAGAACCCCGTCCGGATCCAGAACCGGTTCGCCGGAAGGACTCTATCTCCCAGCCAGCTGATGCTCCTGCGTCACGACGGAAGGGAATAACTGCAGCCATAGTCTTCGGGGCGTCTGTTCCTGCTGTCCCGTCAGCTCCTCGTCTCTGGTCTGCCTCGGCTGCTCCTCCCCCCTCCTCGACGGTCTCCCCAGCTGCGGTGAGCTCCACGAGTCCTGCTCCGGCTGTGCCCGTGGTTGATCCTGTGCAGGCGGTTCCTCCTCATCTTCCTGGGTGGGTCCTCCGTCACCATCCTGAGGGGAAAGGGAAGAACAAAGCCCGCTACAGCAGGCTCCATTGGCCCTCTGGAGGAAAGGCAAGTGCTATTTCATTCTTCTCCTCACCATTATGATTTGCCTTGTCTGACTCCTGGGGGTGGAGTTTGGGGTTCGCAGTCTCCCGAGCTTCCTCCACCTGCTGTAGCCTCTAACTATGAACCTGCTGCCTCTGTGTCTCCTTTCCCTGAGTGTCCTCTGCGGTCAGGCCCACACCGCCAGACGAGGAAGGAGCCTGCGGCCCTGGAGAGTTTGGGTCCAGCCCCGCAGCCCCGTCACGGGCAGAGGAGGAGGGCGGATTGCTTCTTGGAGCCTGCGCCGACGGCTAAGCACCCCTGGGTCTCCATGGAGGAGCGGTTTGACCCAGCAGGTCAACTATCTCCTGCCACCATGCCATGCGGGTCTTCGGCGTGGACATCAGCGGTGGGGGGTCCTCAGACTGCGGAAACCATCATGCTAGCTGCGGGGCCTGCCGTAGCCGAGTGGGAGCCAGAGGATGTCCTTCTTCCTTCTGAACCCGTATCGTCGAAGTCCTGGATGGCGACAGAACTCGAGATCAGGCAAGAGCTCTATTTTGTCTTTCTCCTATCAATTCTGGAGCATTTTTGCCTGTCTCTCGGGGAGACGAGCCGGGTGCAGCCGTCCGCTGCATCCGAGCTTGTCTTGCTGGGCTCTGTCACTGCCAGTGATCCTGATCCCGGTTCTCTTTTTTCTCCTGAGCCTTCTCCCAGGGTCACCGGTGTGGAGTCGATTCCGGTTGCCATTCTGGAGGTTCTGGGTTCGGGTTGGGAGGTTGTCTCTGGTGCTGCCCTGGTCCAGTCGGGGTCCGTCGTGGGTGTAGCCGCGATCCAATCTGGGTCCGTCAAGGGTGCAGTTTGGGATCCGACTGGAGGGCAGTGCCGGTTCTAGTGGAGTTCGGAGAGGTGCTGCAGAGCTTTCGCTGATCAATGCCAGTATGGTCCCTCATCCTTTCCCCATTCCTTTTTCCCTTCCATTGGGGGCCGCTGGGATTCTCCGTTATTGGCTCGGCTCTCCCTCGCTATCCCTCTCTACAGGGAGGCCGTCTCCAAGTTCTCCCCTGTGGACCTGGTGGCTGAGTGACGTGGGTCGGCCGCCTGGAAGACTGCTTCGCCCATTTGGCGTTCTGGGTTGGCCACCCGACCAGCTTGACTCTCTGTTCGGTGATCTGGTCCGGCCGCCAGAAGGACTGTTTTTCCTGGCCTGGGACTGGGGTAGGCCGCCTGAACTTTTCGTTTTTTCCCTGCCAGCGATCTGGACGCTGGACGCAGGAAGACCCCCTGAACTATTTGTGTTGTGCTATTGTGCTCTGCCTGCTGTCATCCCTGTTTTGTTTTTTCTCTCTCTCCTTCTGCCTGTTCTTCTATTAGGGATGTGCTGGTGTGTTGTAACTGAACTGTGTTTTTTGCCGCTCTTTAGCGCGTGCTTTTTTTTTCTCCTCTCCTCCGTAGTCTGAGGGTTGTGCCTTGTTGCCTATGCCCGTTATCTGGACTGTTTTGGACTATATTTATCACTGTTTTGTAGCATGAGGTTTTTTTTTCTCCTCCCTGGTATTATGGGGGTATGCTGCATCTTTGTGCATGTATTTGAGTTCCCTGTTTTCTCTGTCGGTTATGAAGATGTTTTTTTTGTTTTTTTTTATGTGACTATTGGACTGATTGTGGTGTTCTGTCTGCAGTCATTTGAGTTTTTCTCAGTCTTCTCCCCATAGGTTTTCCTTGGGTGTAGGGTGTGTGCCTGTATTTTTTGGCCCCTGTTGTCCTTACACTGTTCTGATTGTTGTAGCCTGTTTTTCCTTTTTTTGTCTCCCTCTATGATGAGGTTTGGTTCTGGCCCTCCTGGTCTTTCCCCCTCCTCCCTCCCTGGGGCGGTCCTGTTGACCTTCTATGTGGTGGTGGTGGTGGGGCTCGATGCTACACCGCGTCTGGAATCCGCCTCGTGAACGGGGGCAACTGTCATGGTCCATGCGCTGACTCTGTCCGCGCTCGGGTTGTCCGGGGGTTCCCGTTCTCTTCTCAGGCGTACCATATGGCCGTCAGGGTTTTTATTCTGACAGCGTCACGGTGGGCTTCCGGCTGTCAAAGCCGAGTCACGTTGTGACAGCTGTTCAGCGTTTCCCCTGATTACATTCCCCATTCATTGGAATGTGATGGGTATTTAAGGAAGCAGCTGAGACCTACTTCTCGCTGTGACCTCGTCAAACTTCCCTTCTTCAATCATTCGTCACAGTAAGTGTATATCCCGAGACGCTGTATTTCTGTGTCTGAGTCATAACCTTAGTTGTGTTTTTGCCCCCCGTGGCTCATTATTTTGTCGTTTGTCTTCTGTTAATAAATTATGCAAACTCATTGGCTGGCTTTCGGCATCTCATTGATGGCTCGTGAGAGCCATTGTTGACACCAACTGCTCCAGTGGAGCTGCTCAGTGGCCACATGTCCATCTGTGGTTGAACTGGGCAGCTTCCAGAAGTGAATGTGAACAGGGTGTCCCTGAAAGAGAGAGCTTGCCTCTCAATGGACCTTTCTTGTATTGCAGCAATGCAGCATACAGCTGCCTCCAACTCGGGTTGCTTTGTTCGCACTGACCATTTGCTCTGGGGGTGCTAGCCAGATGTTACAATTACAGTAACTCCAATAGATCAGCAGAATGCTTTCCAAACCTGAGAGGTCAACTGTGATCCCCGGTCAGAGACAATGTCCACAGGGAGACCATGGTGCTTGAAGACCCGGTTTACCAACACCTCTGCCACCTCAGAAGCAGAGTGGAGCTTGGGGAGCACCACAAAGTGCATTGAGGGAAGCCCATTGAAAAGCTTGCCGGAGATGATGGATGGTGCGACCAGTACCGGGTGACAGGTGAAAGGAGCTTAATGTACCCAGTGGATTAGAGCAGAGTGTGAACTGTGATCTCACCTTCAGACCATAACAATCAGTGAAAGGATAGTAGCAAATGTACAAGAAAAATCATGAAAATTCAAGAAAAAAGTTACAGTTTATTTATTTATTGTTACTGTATATAAAATAACAATGCACTGATATTTGGTAATATTGTCCCTTTTCCCCATAGATGCTGTACATCTTTTCAGTTAAAAATTATGTTATTTCTTAAGGGATGCCAAAATTTGTAGATACTATAGAAAGATGGAACAAGACAAGACAGGTTGCCACGTTGTTTGTGTACTAAAACCATTTTTATGAAAACTGTTTTGAATATTTCCTATATGGCTTCTTGCTTAGACTTTTATCCTTTATGATCCCAACTTACTCAAGCTATGGTCACAAACCTTCCAAATGGCGGTGAACACTGTACGAATGATTTTTGGACCATTCTGTACGGCCTTCTTAAGGCGGCCGTAGGAGAATCCAGCATTCGTAGACTATTTGTAATTTTGTGGTCAGGTCAGTGGTCTTGTCCAAGATTTCTACAAATGCCCACGAAAATCCCTCATCATAGGGTGGCCGTACGAATGTCATAGGAACAACATAAGAACTACGCAAGATGTTGGCCGTAACTATTCCTCAAGAACACCTTAAGTTGTTCTTGAGGGCCCCTTACAGCAATCTTGGGAAGTGCCATACAAATTCCCATTTGTACAGATTCATGCAGCGTGCGTAAGGCATAAGTACATCATTTGTGTGACATTTGTGCCAACAAAATGTGCCGAAAGCCATAAGATCTTCCTACCAACAACTGGAGTGCCGTGACTTACACAAAAATGTTCATAAGATGGCACCTTAAGTTGTCCTTGAGAACACCTTAAGTTGTTCTTGAGGGCCCCTTACAGCGGTCGTCGGAAACGCCGTACAATCCCCGTTCGTATGGAGATTGGTACAGCATGCGTAAGGCGGAAGTATGTCATTCATGCAACATTTGCTGTAAGACCAACGACTTCAGAGTGCCAGGAGTTCCGCAAACAATTTTGTAAGATAGCAGTAAGCATGCGGTAGGAAGATCCCAAGGCACCCTTACGAAGAATATAAGAACTCTAGGGCTATCGTACGACAGAAAAGCACCCCATTTCTCAAGAATGCCTCAAGACGCTCTTGCAAATTGAACGGCAGCCATAGGAAACCATGCCCCCCCTCCACGAATGTCTGTGAATTCCAGAACTCATAGGAACTGGGAGATTCTTACGAACCTATTGTTGGTAACAATCTTTGTGACCGTAGCTTTAATACTTTCTTAATCAAAAATATGAAATATTCTTAAAGAGTTCTGTTTTCCTGAGCATTTGTTTGTGACGTCATGATCTGCAATCAAAAGTGAAGTATCCATTCAATTCTGTTATACTGTCTGACCCTGTCACTCTAATTTCAACCCAGTTGCCATATATTTTTGTAATCAAATGATCACAAATGATTTTATTAGCTCACAAGGATTCGATCTGTCTTTATAATAGCTTGAATGATTATATGTGTATTTTAAGCATGTTTAAGCTCTGAAATGACATTCCCATAATATTCTGTTATAATTGTATCATTGCCTACATCTAGGGTTGCCAACTTTCTCACAGCCAAATAATGGACAGAGGGTTTTAACTATTGATTGGTGCCACACCGTTGTGGACATTACTATTATAATACTGGCATTTTTTTTTTTATCTTGATAGTACCTTAAAAATATTGATATTCAATGTCATGTTTAATACTACAAGGGAAAAAATACCACACTCTATACCTAGAAATTTCAGATTTTACAGAATACAGAATCTCATTCTAAAAATTTGTAATAGCTATGTTTTTTAATAATGGATTGCATTTATATAGCACATTTCACTACACCCAAAGACACTTTACAATGAGTCCATTATTCATTCACTCCACAGACAATGATAGTGGTAAGCTACCTCTGTAGCCACAGCTGCCCTGGGGCAGACTGACGGAAACATGGCTGCCAATCCATGCCAACGGCCTCTCCGACCACTACCGAACATTTATTCACATTCATACATCAGTATCATGAACCATGAACACACTGAAGGCAAGGTGGGTAAAGTGTCTTTGTAAGGGTTTGGGCATGACTGTGCTCATGTCCTCGCTTTATGTTCATATTTCTTTTTCTGTTATCTTCAGGACATAAGTTCAGCCATGTCCCCGTTTTTTTGTTATGTTTCTCTGTGTTGTGTTCATCATCTGTATTTTTGGTCCCAGTGTGCTCTGTCTGTGCAGCCCTGCCTGTCTGGTGCGTTTCCGTTACCCTTGATTGTTTCCCACCTGTCATGTATTATCTTGATTACTCACCTGTCTACATATGTGCATCCCAGTCTGTTTCAGGTGTGGCGTCATTTTTGTTTCCCCGTGTTCCTCGTCAGTCTGTCAGCCTGGTTTGTGTTTTCAGCCCTGTGCTGCTACTTCTTTTGTCTTAGTTTTGTTAAATAAATCATCGTTTTTGCACTGGACTCCTGCCTACATTTGAGCCTGTGTTACCCACCTTGACAGAATGACGCCACCAAGAAAGGTCTCAGCGGGCAGGACCGGCAGGAGGAAAGGGTCGAGTCAGAGTTCTGGAGAGGAGGATCTCGTCCGGGTGCTTCGCCTTTTGGACCGGGCTATGGGTCAGTCCAACCAGTGGGAGATGAATGCTGACTTGGTGGAAGCAAGAGTGGTCCTCTGTTCACTGGCCCTGCTAAAATGTCCGGAGTTGGCCGAGCTTTGCTCCCACATCACCCAGCTAGTACAAACTGGTTCTTTGTTTCACTTGGTCCAACTTAGCTCTGGGCTGTTGACCCCAACTCCTGCCTCCAGTGCATCGTCTCCCGCTTTCCCCGTTGCTTCTACACCAATTGACACCTTCATTCCATCAGCCACGACGGATGACGTGTTGGAGCAGGAGGAGCAGAGGCAGACGGTCCTCGCACAAACTGACATCTTGCTGGAATATAAACCCTGGCTTGCTCCATAGGTGTTATTCCTGGCGTGTGAGGACCAGCCGCCATCAAAAGGGCCAGTGGGGAAGCAGGCATTGAGGAAGCACCGCTCCGCCCACCATCCAGGCCCTTCACTCGAGGTTTTCCTGAGGGATCCTGCTGCTGCGGCCCCACCTTCCTCGAGTGCTTCAGTAGTGGCAGCTTCAGCGGCTGCAGGGAGGGAGGTCAGCACGCCCCAGCCTTCTATTCCAGTGGTGCACATACCAGCTCGTGCCCCACCCACTTCACCTGTCATCACACCTGCAGTGTCGGTTCTTACATCTGCTGCACTGGTACCCCTGCTTGCTGCTGCATTTCAGGCTGCTTCATCAGCTGTTCCTCCAGCGTCTCCTGAGACTGTCATCGCCTCTCCAGATGCAGAGTCACTGGGGTCCTCATCAGCAGAAGCGCAGGAGTTATTCCAAGTACCTTTCTCTATTTCTATAACATCAGTTTTAGAAAGGTCTTGTCTTGCACCTGGTAGGGAGACCCAGTTGAAGCTCCCATCTGCTTATGAGCTCTCCCTGCCAAGCTTTTCTGCTGGTTGTTTTGGCTTAGACATGGCACCAACCCGTGTTTGTCCCTACACTTCCAAGGTGTCTGCATCTGGGATGGAGCTGCACGCCACAGCTGCACCCGTCATCCCAGAGGTTAAGCAGTCCGCTCCACCCGCCATCCAAGAGGTCGAGCAGTCCTCTCCACCTATCGTCCAAGAGGTCAGGGGATCTCCACCCATTGTTCCAGAAGTTGGGCAGTCCATCACGCCCGTCATCCAAGAGGTCGAGCACTCCGCGCCACCGGTCGTTCCAGAGGTCGAGCAGTCTGCTTCACCCGTTGTTCCAGAGGGTGAGCAGTCCACTCCACCTGTCACAGTTCTAGAGGGTGAGCTGTCCGCTTCACCCTTCACAGTTCCAGAGGGCAAGCAGTCCGCTCCACCCGTCGCAGTTCCAGAGGGTGAGCAGCCCACTCCACCCGTCGCAGTTCCCGAGGGTGAGCAGTCTGCTTCACCCGTCGTCCAAGAGGGCGAGCAGTCCACTCCACCCGTCATCCAGGAGGGTGAGCAGTCTGCTCCACCCATCGTCCAGGAGGTTGATCAATCTGCTCCACCCACTGTCCAGGAGGTCGAGCATTCCACTCCGCCTGTTGTCCAGGAGGTCGAGCAGTCCATTCCACCCGTCATCCAGGAGGTTGAGCAGTCCGCTCCACCTGGGCCGTCTGAGCAATCTGCTCCACCTTTGCCGCCTGGGGTTGCCGCATCTCAGCTGCTGTTAGCTCCTGTACCGGAGGCTGCTCAGGTACTCTCTCCAGAATTAGAAACTCTTGTGTTATTAACTCAGGAGCAAGAGACTCCAATGTTATCTTCTGAGTTTGGAACCCCCATGTTTTCTTCTAAGCAAAAGGCTCCTATGAAATCCTAACTGAGAACTGTCACCGGTACAACCACCAGAGCAATCACTAGAGGAGACTGTGAGGTCCCCCATAGACGCACCACATTTGCTCAATCTATGCTATCAATCAGGGGCACCAAGATCTGGAATAACATACCACCTGCAATCAGAGAATGTACCACACTAAACATTTTTAAGACTCATTGTAAAAATTGGCTTTTAAACAACCAAAACTGTACCCATAACTAGTGGTTGCTCTACGGCATACATACATACACACACACACACACACACACACACTATATATATATATATATATATATATATATATATATATATATATATATATACTGTATATATATATATATGTTCCCATGCGTCACACACATATGCCTCGCCTCTTGTTTGTTGCTGTCTGTTGTTGCTGTGAGGTGCTTGGGTGCACGTGTGTGTATGCATACACAACACTTCACGTGTGTGACATTTGAATATTTTGATTTGTAACAACAAACACACATTAGCCTCATACAGTGACGATGGGAGTGTTTTTTTTTTTTTAAACAAGAGTAGGAAAGGTGTTAAGATATCATAAAAAGCTTGATAGAACTCTGCTCCAAACCCATCTGGCCCAGGACATTTTCCTGTTGGGAAATGCCTTAATTGTCTCCACTAACTCAGCAACAGAAAAGGTTCTTTCCAAGTCAAGCTTATTTTCCACATTCAACTGTGGTATATTTAATGTACTACAAAATTGAGAATAGTCATCCTCTGTTGCTGTGGAGGTAGAGTCATAAAGGTCAGCGTAAAACTCTTTAAAACAATCATTAATGTCCTGTTGATCTGTGAGTATTTGTCCAGATTTTGATTGTATCTTATGAATAGCAGTCTTGGCTTGCTCTCCTTCATGTCAGGTCAGGCATTTGTTTGCTTGCTACCGGATAACAATGAAAACCGGTACTACCTGTCTCATGGGTCGGGCCGTCAGCGACTCAACCGGCAACCCTGCCCTTCCGAGGGTATGGCGGGTGAAACTGGGCATCCTGGCAGAACTAAAAACAATATCTGTCACAGGTCTGTGGTGGACCACTCCCAGTTACACGGGGTGAGACTGGACAGCCTGGCAGATAAGTACATCTGTTGCAAGGTCTGTGGTGGACTTTTGCCAGTCGGTGCATCGTGACATGCACTACACAAAGAGCAGCAATAAACAAACCTATCATCTGGTCAGTCACTGCAACAGACACTGGAGTCAGTTTGTCTTGGCCTGTCATTGCCACTGATAATACCTCTATCTGCCAAGAGTGTGCCGCTAGTCCAGCAAAAGCTAGCGGTACTCAAATACTTTGCAAGCAGTTTCATGAAATGGTCAGTCAGAAAGCAACTCATACTGGCTCGGACGTCGCTCTGGTTAACAAGGTCAGAAGTTCCTGGCAACGGAGGGCGAAGAACAGAGCTGCATGGAGGAATCTGATCAGACCTAAATGAAACAGTCATTGTCGCCCCCGACAGACTGCTATGATGATGAACTCTGCACTTTGTACAGTTTCACTGCAGTTGTTCTGCTTGTGTATGATTGTTTGTTTGTGTGATTTTGTGACCCACCAGGGGAATACAGATGCAAATTAGCAGTATTGCTAAATCTGGCATACTTACATTTGTATTAATGTTCATTAGTATGTAATGTCCCTTTCAAATAAACATTAAACTTAAACTTGAACTATGTTGTTATCCCCAGAGCAAAGGACTCCTACTTTGTTTTTTTTTCTGAGCAAAAGGCTTTTACGATGTTTTCTTCAGAGCAAGAGGCTCCCATGTCATCCCCTAAGTTTGGAGGTTCTGGGTGGTTATTTCCAGAATTTGAAGTTTCCTTATTATCATCCCCAGAGCTTAAGGGTTCCATTGTGTCATCTGCTGAGTCTACAGATTTCATGTTGTCACCTCCCAAGCATAAAGTTCCTATGTTAGCTTCTGTGTTAAAGGCTCCTGAGGTCAACGCCCCCATGGTGCTGTGTCCATCTGTCTGGTGGCTCTTAGACTTTGGTAGGCCACCCGATGCACCGTGTCCATCTTTCTGGTGGCCTATGGACTTGGGCAAGCCACCCGATGCTCTGTATTGGGTCTCCGTATTAGGGGTGGTGGTGGTGCAGGTGTAGTATGACCGACTACTGATCGGAGGGTCATGGGTTCGATTCCCGCTCTATCTGCTGTCCGCTTGTCAAAGTGTCCTTGAGCAAGACACTGAACCCCCAATTGCTCCTGGTGGCCTGGTTAGCGCCTGTGTGTATGGCAGCTCTGCTGCCATCAGTGTGTGAATGTGTGTGTGAATGGGTGGATTGCAGGATCTGTAAAGCACTTTGGTCATCCTAGATGAGAAGAAAAGCGCTATATACAGTAAGTGAATGCCATTTACCATTTTTGTGGTCTTGGGACGCTGGCAGACCTTAAATGATAGCTCAGAGAGTGAGATGCAGTCAAGCATGGACAAATTCTCCATGGCACGTGACAACTTCGGCCTCACCATCAGCACCAAGAAGACCGAAGTTATGCACCAGCCAGCTCCAAATGGCCAACAGGCAGAACCAACTATTACAGTGAAGGGGCAGAGACTGCAAGTTGTAGGCCAATTCACATACCTAGGTAGCACCGTCTCCCAGTCTGCAACAATACATACTGAAGTCAACCACAGAATAGCCAAGGCCAGCAATGCATTCGGCAGACTCCGCAAAATTGCATGGGAAAGATGGGGCATTAGCCTAGAAATGACGCTAAAGGTCTACCGTGCTGTTGTGCTCCCAACACTCCTCTATGCCTGTGAAACATGGACGGTGTATGCAAGGCATGCCAGACAGCTCAACCGTTTCCACCTCACCTGTCTTCGAAGGATCTTCAGCATCAACTGGCAGGACAAGGTACCTGATACAGAAGTCCTTGAGTGAGCTAAAATGGAAATGGTCCACACCATGCTAATAAGAGCGCAAGTCAGGTGGGCAGGTCCTGTTGTCAGGATGCCTGATGAACGCATTCCAAAGCAGCTGTTCTATGGGGAACTCTCAGAAGGAAAAAGGTCGAGAGGGGGACAAAAGAAACGCTACAAGGACACCCTGAAGGCCTCTCTGAAATCCCTCAATATAGAAGTGGCCTCCTGGGAAACTCTAACACAAGACCGCTTGGCCTGGCATATGAGCATTAAGGATGGCTGCAGAAATCTCGAAGCCAGACGTATTGCTGGAGCTAAAGCCAAGCACGAACTGCACAAGACTAGACAGCCCAGCACATCAGCTAACGTGATGATGCATGCCTGCCCCACATGTGCCAGGACATTCCGTGCCAAAATTGGACTGATCAGTCATCTCAGGACTCACCATCAACCGTCAACTCATCTATAGGATTACGAGGTCATCATCGACAATGATGGACGAACAACAGGTCTTGGGACGCTGGCAGACCACCCGATCCGTTTTGGGACTTTGGACTTGGGGTGGGCCCACAAGACTGTGTGTTGGGGTTTGGACTCTGTGGGGGGAAAAGAATTGGTTTTGACCTGCCTGGCCTTGTATTCCCACCACCTTCCTGGTGAGGGCCTTTCTTTTTGTTTTGTTGTCGTCAACTTATTTTGAAGGTTTGTCTCTCTCTTTTTGACCAGATGGAAGCTTAATGTACGACATATCGTGTTGAGGTTCATCAATTTTGGACAAGGCCAATTATATATCGTTCTTGCATTAGTGCCAGAATGTGGAAGTTTATGACTCGTACCTTAAGTGCTAAGTGCCTAATATTAACTTGTTCCTGTGCCTTACACTGCACCATTTAAACTACATAATTTTATTATTTGGCCTCCACTGCTATTTTTTCAAATGTTGCAAATACTCAACCTTTGTCTAATAGTTAAAATGATTTAAAGTAGCTGTGACCAAAAACAAAAGATTGTAAACTTACAAGAGAAAGTGAAAGAAAAGAAAAGCAGTCACAAAATCACAAGGAAACATTTGTAAATTTACAAGAAAGTTACAAATTTATGAGAGAAAAATAAAGGAAAACTGTAAATTTATAATAAGAGAAACAGAGGAATGAACAAATGTACAGATAGGATGTTGGGTACTTGCAAGAGATGTTTGATTTTGGAGGTGGGCAATTTGCAGTGGGGGTTGTGTGATTTCTAGTGCAGCCGTGCTATGTTGCGTGGAATGCTTTCATGTCATTTTCAGTTTTCGACTCATTTCACTTGTGGATGTGCAGGTTCTGTTGGCTGGGCTCTGGGGGCTGTCTCGTGGGTATTCTCATATCTGCACTTTACTTCATTTTTTTTTTTTTTGATGTTACGCTATGGGTTGTCTGGTTTCCAACCCTTTGGGAGGGGGTGCTGTAAGGGTCTGGACATGACTGTGCTCATGTCCTCGCTTCATATTCCTTTTTCTGTTATCTTCCAGACATAAGTTCAGCCCTCAATAACCTGACCCCACCCTGCCTCATAGAGGTCCTCCATCATTACACCCCCTCTCACACACTGCGCTCTACTGATGCCAACCTTCTATGGCTCCCCTCTCTGGACTAAGTACAAGTCGTGGGGAGACAGGGCCTTCTCCATTGCTGCTCCTACCCTCTGGAACTCATTCACTATAACCATCAGAAGTGCCCCCTCACTCCCAGCATTCAAAAAATCACTAAAAACACATCTATTCAACACTGCATTCAGCCAATGACACTTTTTTACCCTCGCCCATGTAAAGCGTCTTTGAATACCTTGAAAAGCGCTATAGGAGTCTAAAGTATTATTATTTATATGTCCTCTTTTTTGTTATTATGTTTCTCTATGCTGTGCTTATTGATAGAATAATTCTGTATTCTTTATCTTTTGGTACCTCAGAGTCTGTGTGAAATCTACAAGGTCATGGCAGCATGACATTTTGTCTTTGTTTACATACGCATGTTCTGTAATGTCTGAGAAAGGAGACAGTTTGGAAGAACCTGTCAGAACCAGATATTCTGTCCTGAACAGTATTGAGATAACAGAATGCTTTTAAGACTTAAAGTTGTGTATGTGATTCAGAACAATTTCCAGACCCGACTCTGAGTGTACCACTTATCGTTCTCCACTGATCAGTACAAATTAAATTTACTGAAACTTTGATCCTGCCTGACTGTTTGACTACTGGTTAAAGAGAATTTTTCCAACATAATTGGCACACCGAACAGCAACTCCAGACATCTTTTCTCCAGACCTGCGGCACTTTGGACCCTACTCTCTGCCAGTGCACGGGCCAGCTGGAAAGACCTCCCGCCCATCTCCCCATTGGAAGCGGCTGGCTGAAGTGAAGTGTCAGCAACAGGCGGTGCGGAGCGCCAGGGCGGAGAAGAGTGATGGAGAGAACCGAGGCGGACTGAAGTGAGTAAATTTAATTATTTAATAAATCAATTTAAATAATAATATCTAAATAATAAATAAACTTAATTATTTAGACGTCTGGTGTGACGGTTTCTGTCCGATCATGGGATTACTTGTAGGATTTGCTTACCGACAGTTTCGAGTCCGGTTGGGAAAAGTACCGCAGTTAAACGGAACTGCTCAGTAATAAATGCATTTTTACTGGTTTTTAGTTCGAGTCTAAAATTGGGAAATAGGTGTGCGGAAGGATATACAGTACTGCGGAGTAATATCAGTGCAGAAGTGCAGACCGCGGAGTGGTATCGGCAGTGGAAGGAAAGGTACCTGCGGAGTGATACCGGGACAGAGTGCACGTCACTGAGCGATATCAGCATGGAAGGTTACAGCAGTGGTGGAAGGCACAGTACCCATGAAGTGACATTAACGGCCAAAATAAACTAGAAAAAAATATATAGAGAGAAAAATAATACAAGAAAAATAGCTATAATAAGAAATAGCCTTAAAATAATAAGGAATAACTTTAACAATAACTACAATACCATAAGATATAACTTAAAGTAAGCTTAAAATAGAATAAAATAGCTTTTGGACTAAGATAAAATAATAAATAAATTAAAATAAATAACTGCAGTTTGTTTGTCTGGTCATTCACGTGTGTTTGTGTGTGTGTTTGTGTGTTTTAACCTCTTGCACTCCGGGATACCGTGGGCGGTCACGTCTCTGCATCCTAGCGCACCCTCGTGCGCACTAGGACGTACACTGTGCGTCTCAGAGTGCACTGAAAGAAAAAAAGCTGCATTTCCGTTCTTCCACTACAGACACAGCCGCAAACAGAAAGCCAAAGGAGTGCTTTGATTGGTTTAGATTTGATTGATCTCTCATTCGACTAATAAGAGCCTTGAATTGGGTTTCTGAAACCTTGAAGAACCAATGGCTGAAAACCTAGCAAGAAGGACCTGCCTACCAATGGCTGCAAATACAGCTAGCCAATTGAAGCAGAGAAGTTCAACGATTGAAAGCGTGCGTCCCGTGCGTAAAATCTATTTTGTGTAAGCCGCTGGGTGACACACACGCGTTTGCCAGTCTTTTTTTCTTACTACTGTTCTTATTTGTTTTGAAAAATCATTCGCCAAAACCGCAATCATGGAAGCGCAAAACCGCAATAATGGAATCATGGTTTGACCGGGTCGCGTGACCAGAACCACGAGTCGTAACAAGCGGACCAGCTTCATGTTCGTCTGACAATGAGGAAGAGATGTTCGTCAGCGACACTGCTGCTGTGGACAGGTAAGTGTTATAAACTAAATTATTCTTTATCCCTGAAAATTGTAATCAAAATGACTTTTGACCGATTGGTAAATTACAACTGTGCGTCATCGCCACATGATGGACTGGTCCGTGCGCTGTGTCCGGACCATGAACCCCCCCCCCCCGCTACTCTTCTGTAGCGGATTGCAGATATATTGCAGATATTTTAGTACAACTGTGCGTAGTAGACCACGGTGCACAGTCCCTGCGGTCCGTCATGTGGCGATGGACGATGTCCGTCCTCTGTAGCGGGGTGGGGTGGGGGTGGGAGTTGTTATCCTCTACATTACAGATATTTTAGTATAATTTTTAGTGCACTATAGGTTATTTTTTCTTGTAAAAAAAAAAAGCCACACATTTTTTACGTGGCATGCTTCTTTGTGTGTGGGGGCTTGTTTGTTCATTCATTCATTCATGAATGAATAAACAAACCCCCCCCACACACACAGCCCTGAGTGTCACCTTTCATTAGAGCCCAAGATCAAGCTTCTATATTGAATCATTCAAAAGTTACAGATGTTTTTCCAAACTGTGCCATTTGGCACAATTTGGCACAGTTCAAAAATGCCTGGGAACAACCTGAGAAAAAAGCTGTGTAATATATTCATTTTTTGTGGTATTGTTACAAAATTTTGACCTCAGCTGGATAACACTTGGTTCTACATTTCTGTTGCATTTTCCAGCCCGGATCTGACAGCTGTGTGTTATTTGCAAGCATTTGTATCTAAAAAAACACCCAGGCGAACTTTATTTTCTTCAAGTTCAGTATGCTTAGATGACTGTTACTCAGTGGCAGGAGCACTTAGAGAGATTATGACTGTTTTGCCAAAAAATTCAAAGTGTTTTCTTTTAAATGAGACCAACCCCATGAAGATGCTGCAAAGGGTTGAAGAACAGCTTTTGATTTACTTTGGGTACATTATTTTTAGGCGTTTTTAGGGAAATTGACCAGAGTGCAAGGGGTTAATAAATAACATTTTACGAGTTAATTTGATGAAAGAATGGGAAATTGTTGTAGCAGAGGGAGAGCTCGCGAGAGGTAGGAAGAGAACGAGATCTTGCGACGTGGCAGGAAGACAGGACGTGTGTCTTGTTGTTGTGGAACGCAAGAGGATGAGAATGAAATTTTTATTTTAATGGGGGACGGCAAATATATGCATGGGAAAGACAAAGACAGCACTCGGTATTTAGCAAAATGGCGGAAGTATTTTGGCTTCTCAGGACAGTTGAAAGTGGCAGACTGCGAAAATCTCGTTTCTCAAATAAAACAGGTATCAGATGATAGTAGGCAAAAACAGCTGAAATATGGCTTAGTTGAAGCACAGCAGTGGCTTGAAATGGCAAAACAACGATGGATTGACCTTGACCTTGTGACGGTAAAGTCTAAATTTGATGATAAATCTGAAAAAACTGACCATGGTAAAAAAAAAGGATTTGACTAATATGTGTTCTGTTTCTTCTTTGGTGCATGATGAGCCTGACATGGGGGCAAGGGGCCATGTTTCTGCTCCTCCTCCTCCGTCTCCACCCACTATAGAGCCCATCTACCCCGACCGCTCAGAACTCCAGGCTGGAGAAGCTGCGGCGGATGTCACTCCACCTCCGTTTGTCTACACCCCTCTGCCTGCTAACGTCAAACCAAAAAAGCAGAAGAGGGACTGGGGTACCCGGGATCAGCCACCAAGGGGTGCCAAAGAGTTAAGTAAATAGGAACACTCTTATCCACACACTCCATCAATTCGACCCATTAAGCTTGAAAATTATGAAACATATGCTGTCACTGAACAATATCCTATGATTGAACTTTCAAATCCAGCTTATGTAGGACCACCTGGAGAAGGTGAGACTAACCCAGGTGCACCACAGTTTCAACCCACAGCTCTGGTCTACAGACCGTGGACTAATGTGTATTTCTCTGAAGCAGTGAAAGAAATTCCACATCCAAAAGATAAACCCACAGTATTTTTTTTTTTTTTGAAGAAATTGCAAATCTCCTTGACAGCTTTAAATTAAACGGTCATGAGACAGAACGAGCTTACAGAAAGGTTTTGAAAGTTGATTGGTGTACAGTGTCGGGTAACTGGAGTTCAAGAGATGCTGCTGGTAGAATCCTTCCTCCAAAAAGCACTGACTTACAACATCGTGTAAGACAGTTAAATGATTGCATTCAAAATAAATGGTGTGTAAAGAATGACTGGACCAGAATTCAAACCACAACACAAAGGAAGGATGAAAGTGTTAAGGCCTATAGAACCAGGTTACAAGAGGTTTTTGATAGCCATTCTGGTTTAACTAAGGCTGAGAATAATTCAGGTGTAGAGCCTTATTGGCAGCATTTGAAAAGTGTCTTTTTGCAAAACATGCACCCACACCTGGCTGATTACGTCCGCAAATATTTGGTCACATACCGCACCTGTGCTTTGATTCCCCATGCGCCATTATGGGGCGGACGAGGGAAGGAATGAAAAACCCACTCGCTGGAGATCATCGTGTGTTTTTATTGCAACAGGTGAGATTAACAGCTCAAAATAATGAATAAAGTGCACAGAATGAAGTTAGCTGTTCGGTAGGCAGGTGAGGAGCTTGGGATAAACAAAGGAGTCCTCCAGGACGCTCTAGAGTACAAGTGAGGGGACTGGAAGGGAAAAAATGTTCCAAACAGTCAGTACTCACGTCGGCTGGAGCAGTCCGAGTAATCCAGTGGAATCATGGCAAACACAAACAACCTGGGGCCAAAGAGCACGTCACTCAGCGTGAAGCAGTACCGACAGCAATGGGCAGCGCTTCCAAGCTTGAGTGGCAGTGAACACACACTAAAAGAATTACCTGTAGAACAGCTTCGAACACTGAAGGGATTGGTGACAGTGTAGCTCCATACAGAGACCCAAACAATGATCTGGCAATCTCACCCAACAGATCAGGGGCTGAAATAGAACCAAGCCTAATCATGAGAGCTTGCCAGTGTGAATCATTAGGGTGTGTGTGTGTGGGCGAACGCCAAAGAGCACAGCTGATTCCACTGACAGAGGAGGGGGGCATGGCTGCGCTGTCAAAGAACCAGCGGACCAAAAAGGCTCTGACAGTGCCTGATGGAACTTTGGCAACAAAACATAGGAAAAAAACCAATAGCCACGGCGTCACAGAACTGGGCTAAAACCTAAGCCCAGTTCAAGACAACCTGTGCATTTGGTGATGTGTTAACCTATGCAAAACATGCAGAGACAATAGAGAAGGAAAGGAAAGAAAGGAGAACAAAAAACTGAAAGAAAAACCGACTCCTATTTATGTGATTACTGATACAAGAGCGGGGGGGGCGGGGAGAACTTCCCCTGATTCTATCTTTCACGGTGGCACTGCAGCAAGACCTCAGCGGTGGAGGGGGGACAAAAAAGAGGCATGGGGCAGGCTGGCCACGGCAAGGGGAATGTGATGTTTGTCATCAATGTGGACAAAGGGGCCATTGGCGGAAGCAATGTCCTGAATGCCAACAGCAGCGGGG
This sequence comes from Pholidichthys leucotaenia, assembly GCA_020510985.1. Classification (NCBI taxonomy): domain Eukaryota; kingdom Metazoa; phylum Chordata; class Actinopteri; order Cichliformes; family Pholidichthyidae; genus Pholidichthys; species Pholidichthys leucotaenia. Next base: position 261,139,301 of record CM035841.1, on the reverse strand, counting down.
AGGGGATGGAGGACCTCACGAGCCGACTGCCTGACTGACCGCACCAAAGATAAGTGCAGCTATTGACGCAAACACTGACATAACAGACATTTTCCATTTACCTGACTTTGATTTGATGGTGACAATGCAGTGTTTACCTGAAATGATGTTGCAGGTTCAGGACATTCCAACAAGGTTTCTGTGACATGGGAGCATGCAGATTGGTGATAACAGGTGCTGACATTTACAATTTTACAAAATCAGATGAAAAAATAAATAAAAGCTGTAAACGGTAAGTTAAAAGCAGAGCACCTTTCAAAAAATGTCAAGGTAAAAGACCCTGTCACCGGTGACATGGCAGAAGGTTGTTTCATATTGTCTGAAGCATGCCCTGTCAACCTTCTGGGAAGGGATCTCCTCACAGCCCTCAATATTGCCATAATACTAACGGATAATAGTATAAGAGCATACATTTTCCAATGTGGAAGGAATAAATGTATTGCAGGATTTCAGTGTTCCCAGGTACTGCTACTCGCTGCGTTTGGTTTCAGCCGAGCCACACTCAGTGACATCAGACCTGCACACTAAAGCTATGCAATATTTTGAGTCCAAAATCCCTGTTACACATCGGGCCACAGATCAGTACCGTTGCCACATGTATGACAGACATTTGAGTGGCCCAAATTATGAAAAAACATTCCTTGCAAATCCATCTTCCAGACTGGTTGTTAAAAATCTGTATTGGTCACCGAGGGGATATATGGGGCATCTGTCATGTTGTCTGATGAGGATAGCAGGCATTTTAAACACTGGGAGGCTCCCCACATCCCAATGGTCAAACAAAACACATGGACTTGAAGGATGTAGGTCGGTTTGTAACCACAGCAGAGGAATGTGCTCAATCTTGGAAACAAACTCCTAATTCAAAGGTTCAATATTCCTCAAAACTTGACACCTACTCACTGCCTTTGAACTGGGTGACCACAGTGCAGAAAGAAATCCACATTGATGTTCCCAGCTCACCCATGTGATCACTTTTTCCATGAACACAAGGAGAGGAACACACACTCTCACAAATCCCAAATTCTCTGTGGTCAGTGGGGAAGGCAGATGTAGAGTTAATAAAAAAATGCAGAGTTGATCAAAATAAATGCAAAATCACAATATAGACCATACCAAAGACAGTATCCTCTATGTTCTGAAGCCCAAGAAGGCATTAAACCAGTCAGAGAGTAACTGAAAGCAGCAGGTGTCATTGTACCATGCCCAAATTCTCCATGTAACATGTCACGCCGCGCCATTCATCAGCGGCGCCACCTGCTCACACACCTGATCCTCATCAGCGGCGAGGGATAAAAGCCGCCTCGCCCGGAGGCTCGGCCTGAAGCCGTCAGACTTCGTTCCCTCACCGTCGTGAGCATTCCTTTCTTCAGCATCACTATTCTGGGTAAGAACCCTTACCTCCTTTTCCAGTCTGCTCCCCTGTGCACAGGTGGATTCCCCGGCAGCGGACGTCTCCGTTCCATCGCCTATCCTTCGCTGCTGCACGGAGCTCTCCAGGTGGCTGTCTCCCGGGCTACGTTCCCCTTGCTGTGCCAGCTATCCTGACAACTCAAGTAAGATCTTCTCTTGCCATAATTCATCCTGTGTTGGTGTATGCCCGTCACCCTCTCCCTGTGCTCTCTCCATAGGGTTGCTCGGCCGAACGGTCATCTGCCTCTGTGCCTGAAGCAGACGCCACCACCAACACATCTGCATCCCGCAGACACACACTCATACACTCCTGCTGTTAATAAACTCTTTGAACTACTCTAAGCCTGTGTGTGCGCGTCTCCTGAGCCGTGCGTTGTTAGTACGGCTTCAGCAGAGCGGCTCGGCGGACGGCGGGCTCGCACACCGGCTTACCACTCTCGAGGCTAGAGTGGATCAAACTGCTTATCAACAGCAGGTCATCCTGAACCAATTGGTAATTATCACTGGCCGATTGGACCGCCTGGACCCCCAGCAGCCGTTCCCCCCGGCTCCTCAGGGTGGCGCAGCTCCTGCTGTTCCGGTGGCCGTCCAGCCAGCTCCAGTGGCACCGACCCGACTCACACCAATTCCGACCCCCGCCCGCTTTAGCGGAAAGCTCGGCGGAGCGCGGGGGTTTGTGATGCAGTGCGAGTCCGTGTTTGACCGTGTGCCCGGAGACTTTCCCTCAGATCACAGCCGAATCGGCTACATAGGGAACCTCCTGGAGGGGCGCGCTTTAACTTGGGCCCACGCTATTATGGCGAGACCCAGTTATGCCACCCTCACCTATGCCGAGTTCGTGAGGCGCTTCCTGGAGGTGTTTGATCACTCCCGTTCCGAGGCGGTCCAGGTCGATCGGCTTCTCGCTCTCCAGCAGGGAAGCCGGTCGGCCGCGGATTATGCCATCGAATACCGGGTAGCGGCGGAGGAACTGGGCTGGGAGGAGCGCTCCCTCTGCGGCCTGTTTCTCCGCAGCCTCAATAGTGATCTGAGGGATGAACTGGCTGGACGGGATATCCCCGGAACGTTAGCGGAGCTAACCTCATTGGCAATCAGCTTGGACAACAGGCTGCGCGAGCGCTCCTCAGGACGGAAGCCGTCTGCTTCTCGCCCTCGAGGAGTCCCGCTACGCCTGCCCCAAGCTCGCCCCCTGGCGACGCCGCCACCATCGTGCCCCGAGGAGTCGGAGCCGATGGTGACGGGCTGGGCAAAAGCCAAATGGCGGGGTCCGCGAGTCACTGTAGGGGGCCTCGCGGACGTCAATCGGCAAAGTCCCCTCACTCAATTAAAGCTGCCCATCCGTTTTTGCCACAACCCCACTGGGCACCTCACCCACGCACTGGTGGATTCGGGCGCAGAGGGCAGCTTCATTTCACAAGGCCTGGCAACCCGATTGGGCATCCGCTGTCAGGCACTCAAACACCCCATCTCCCTGGTCCATCTCTCCCGTGCCTCCCTGGGGAGGGTTACCCATCAAACCATTCCTGTCCCAGTCATCATCTCGGGGAACCACCGGGAGGAGATGGTTTTCTACGTCCTGCCCAACTCTGTGTCGCCCGTCATCCTGGGGTATCCCTGGCTACGCCTCCACAATCCTGTCCTGGACTGGAGGTCAGCTGGGGTGTCGGCGTGGAGTACCTTCTGCATGGGCACCTGCCTTCAGTCCGCTGCCTGCTCCCCGTCCGTGGCTCCTCCTGTGGCGGATACAGCACCCCCGGACCTGTCTCTGGTGCCCCCAGATTTTCACGACCTGGGTATGGTATTCAGCAAGTCGAAAGCTATGTCTCTTCCCCCGCATCGACCATATGACTGTGCCATCAATCTCCGCCAGGGGGCCCCCCTGCCATCTGGTCGGCTCTACAGCCTGTCGGCGCCGGAGAAGGAGACTATGAATACGTACCTGAAGGAATCACTGAGCGCTGGGATTATCCGCCCATCGTCATCTCCCGTGGGGGCGGGGTTTTTCTTTGTAGGGAAGAAGGACGGTTCCCTCCGTCCCTGTATTGACTACCGAGCACTTAATGACATCACCGAGAGGGACCGTTACACCCTGCCCCTCATGGACACTGCCTTCCACTCCCTCCAGGGGGCGACCTGGTTTACCAAGCTGGATCTCCGCAGCGCTTACCACCTCGTCCGGATCCGGGAGGGAGATGAATGGAAAACAGCCTTCTGTACCCCGAACGGCCACTTTGAGTACCTCGTCATGCCGTTCGGGCTGACCAACGCTCCTGCCGTCTTTCAGCGCCTCATCAATGACGTCCTCCGGGATTTCATCGGCCTCTTCGTGTTCGTCTACCTGGACGACATTCTGATCTTCTCTAAGTCCAGAGACGAGCACCAGGTCCATGTGAGGCGGGTCCTCCAAAGACTGCTGGAGAATCGTCTGTACGTGAAGGCTGAGAAGTGCGAGTTTTACGCTAGGACCACATCCTTCCTGGGATTCATCATCGCCCAAGACCAGGTGCTCCCGGACCCAGAGAAGGTGAAGGCGGTGGTGGAGTGGCCTACTCCCGCATCCCGGAAGCAGGTGCAACAGTTTGTTGGCTTCGCCAATTTTTACCGCCGTTTTGTCCTGAATTTCAGCTGGATCGTCGAACCACTGACCCGCCTCACGTCCCCGAAGGTCCCATTCCGGTGGACCGAAGAGGTCGATGCTGCCTTCAAGGCGCTGAAGGCGGAGTTCTCCTCCTCCCGGGTCCTTCGCCAGGTCGACCCCGCGCTGCAGTGCATTGTGGAGGTGGACGCATCGGACACGGGGGTGGGAGCAGTGTTATCCCAGCAATCACCGGACGATGGCGCCAAGCGACCGTGCGCCATCTTCTCCCGGCGCCTGTCCCCGGCGGAGAGGAACTACGATGTGGGGGACAGAGAGCTCCTGGCCATTAAACTCGCCCTACAGGAGTGGCGCCACTGGCTAGAGGGGGCGGACCTGCCGTTTGTGGTCCTGACGGACCATAAGAATTTAGAGTACCTACGATCTGCCAAGCGCCTGAATGCCCGCCAGGTGCGTTGGTCTCTGTTCTTCGCCAGGTTCCGGTTCTCTATCACCTTCAGGCCAGGCTCCAAGAACGGCCTGCCTGACGCCCTCTCTAGACAGTTCACCCCCGTGGAGGCTGAGGAGACGCCCCACACTATCCTGCCCAGGTCGTGCGTCGTGGGAGCTATCTCTTGGGACATTATGGACAAGATCCGGAAGGCACAGGAGGTGGAACCTGATCCTGGCGGCGGACCGGAGGGAAGACTGTTCGTTCCGTCTGCGGTCCGAGGAGAGGTCATCCACTGGCTCCACACCTCCCGGCTCACCTGTCATCCCGGCACCTCTCGGATGATCAGCCTCCTCCAACGGTCCTTTTGGTGGCCGGGCCTGCGGAGGGATGCAGCCCGCTATGCCCGGGCTTGTCCAATTTGTGCAACCTGCAAATCGGGAAACGCCCCTCCAGTGGGTCTGCTCCAGCCCCTGCCCGTCCCTGGCAGGCCATGGTCGCACATCGCACTGGATTTCGTCACCGGGCTCCCAGTCTCCAACTCATTCGACACCATCCTGACCATCGTGGACCGTTTCTCCAAGGCGGCACACTTCGTCCCCCTGCGAGGTCTCCCTACCGCCCTGGAGACGGCGGGCTACCTCGTCCAACACGTGGTCAGGCTGCATGGGATCCCGGTGGACGTGGTCTCGGACCGGGGCCCCCAATTTTCATCCGAGGTTTGGAAATCCTTTTGCAACGCCATCGGAGCCAAGGTGAGCCTCTCCTCCGGCCATCACCCCCAGTCTAACGGGCAGTGTGAGAGGACCAATCAGGAGCTGGAGGCTGCGCTCCGCTGTGTTGCAAGATCCAAACCGACATCATGGAGCAACCATCTCGCCTGGGTGGAGTACGCCCACAACACCGCCCGCTCTTCTGCAACGGGGATGTCCCCCTTCAAGGCGTCCCTGGGTTACGACCCCCCGCTGCTCCTAGCGCAGGAGGGCGAGGTAACTGTTCCGTCAGTTAGGGCGCACGTGAGGCAGTTCCGCTCCACCTGGGCCGCCGCGCGTCATGCGCTTTTACGCACGGCGGAGCGCAACAAGACCGTGGCGGACCGGCGCAGAAGACCTGCCCCGGCGTACAGAGTTGGGCAACTTGTCTACGTTTCCACCCAGGACGTCACCCTAAAAGGCGAGAGGAGAAAGCTGGCACAGCGCTTCATGGGTCCCTTCCCCATCACCCGGATCATCAACCCGGTGGCTGTGCGCGTGGCTATTCCCCCCTCCCTCCGCATCCATCCCACCTTCCACGTATCAAAGGTGAAGCTGGCAGTCACCGACCCCCTTTGCCCTCCTCCTGCAGCGCAACCCGCGCCCCGGATGATTGGTGGCCACCCGGTCTGGTCCGTCTCCTCCATCCTGGACTCCCGGCGCCGGAGTCGTGGGTTGCAATACTTGGTGGACTGGGAGGGCTATGGGCCCGAGCATCGACAATGGGTGCCCCCGTCATTTGTGTTGGACCCATCGCTCATCGCGGACTTCCACCGAGCGCACCCGGATAAGCCATCGCCAGGAGGCGCTGCTAGAGGGGGGAGTACTGTCATGCCGCGCCATTCATCAGCGGCGCCACCTGCTCACACACCTGATCCTCATCAGCGGCGAGGGATAAAAGCCGCCTCGCCCGGAGGCTCGGCCTGAAGCCGTCAGACTTCGTTCCCTCACCGTCGTGAGCATTCCTTTCTTCAGCATCACTATTCTGGGTAAGAACCCTTACCTCCTTTTCCAGTCTGCTCCCCTGTGCACAGGTGGATTCCCCGGCGGCGGACGTCTCCGTTCCATCGCCTATCCTTCCCTGCTGCACGGAGCTCTCCAGGTGGCTGTCTCCCGGGCTACGTTCCCCTTGCTGTGCCAGCTATCCTGACAACTCAAGTAAGATCTTCTCTTGCCATAATTCATCCTGTGTTGGTGTATGCCCGTCACCCTCTCCCTGTGCTCTCTCCATAGGGTTGCTCGGCCGAACGGTCATCTGCCTCTGTGCCTGAAGCAGACGCCACCACCAACACATCTGCATCCCGCAGACACACACTCATACACTCCTGCTGTTAATAAACTCTTTGAACTACTCTAAGCCTGTGTGTGCGCGTCTCCTGAGCCGTGCGTTATGTCATAACACACCTTTGTTTCCCGTAAAGAAAGCTGGCCCGTCTTCTGGCTGGAGAATGGTCCAAGACCTTCAGGCGGTAAACAAAACAGTCATCCCAAGAGCTGTTTCTGTCCCAGACCCACACACTTTGTTAAATGACCTACAACCACACATGCAATATTTCACAGTGATAGACATCAGTGATGCTTTTTTCCAGTATCCCAATATATCCAGATCATCAGGTTTGGTTTGCATTCACATTTGAAAACAAAAGGTACACATTCACCGGATTACCACAAGGTTACTGTGAATCACCAACCTTTTTTCACAAGCAATGTCAGCAAATTTGGCACAATTTATTCCTCCTAATGGGAGCCAGTTGCTCCTTTATGTTGACGACATTTTGCTGGCATCACCTGATGAAGAAACATGCAAACAAGACACCATTGTCTTACTGCAATTTTTAGCAGAAAAAGGTCACAAAGTCAGCAAGGAAAAATTAGTTGTGGAAAAAAGAAGTCAAATATTTAGGCCACATTTTGTCAGCAGCAGGCAGACATGTTGATCCAGCTAAAAAAAAAGCTGCTTTGTCAGCACCAAAACCCATCACAAAAAGAGATATGATGTCATTTTTGGGTACTCTAAATTACTGTCGCTCTTGGATTGCAAATTATTCATTTGAAGTGCAACCCTTATCTGATCTCATATACAAAACACCCATGGCTCAGGTGGACAAAATTGAGTGGACATCTGAGGCAGAAGAGGCTTTTGTTAAAATGAAAAAACTTTTGGTCAGCACTGACGTCCTGGCACTCCCCAATTACAAAAAAACATTTGTGCAAATGGTTGATTGTAGAGAGGGACACATGATGTCAGTCCTTCTCCAACCAAGTGGTACAAAAATGTGTCCAATAGCATTTTATTCTTCAAAGTTAGACCCTGTGGTGAGGGCAGTGCTGCCATGTGTGCAGGCTGTCATAGCTGTCTCTATGGCAGTGCAGGCCTCAGCAGGGCTCGTTCTTTTTCATCCCTTGACCCTAAAGGTCACACATGCAGTATCAGTTATCTTGTCACAAAGTAAAATATCAGTTCCTTCACCATCCAGACACCTTGCATGCATGACAGTATTATTATCACAGCATCATCTAATCATTGAATGTTGCACGGTAACAAATCAGGCAGGCGTCTTGCCAATTTCAACACAAGATGAACCACATGACTGTTTGGCAGAAATTAAGAGTGAAACATTGCCACCCCCTGATTTGCAGGACACATGTTTCGAGGACTCTGATCTCACATTGTCTGTTGACGGCTCCTCCAAATGTGATTTTACTGGTTCAAACTTGTCCGGTTTCGCAGTGGTCACCCATGACACCATTTTATGGGCACAAAAACTCCCATCACATTATCCTGCACAAGCGGCTAAATTAGTTGCTCTAACTGAAGCTTGTAAGTTAGGCCAGGGAAAAGCGCTCACAGTGTACATAGACAGCCAAAATGCCTTTTCTACCATCCATCATCTTCCACAACAGTGGAAAAAAAGAGGCATGATTACATCAACAGGAAAGCCAATTCAACACAAAGATCTAATCTTAAAACTGTTAGATAGTGTGAAACTTCCTTCCAAATTGGCTATATGCAAATGTGCCGCATACATCAATGGCACAGATCCAATCTCTAAGGGCAACCACTTTGCAGGCACCACCGCAAAAGCAGCTGCACAAGGTCATACAGGAAACCATACCACAGCATCTCTTCTTTTAACACTGACAGAACAGCTAACATGTGACATGCTCATTAGCGTCCAGGAAACATCACCACAAGCTGAAATTTACTGGTGAATAAAAAGGGGGTAACATTTGACAACACTTCAAAACTCTACAAATGATGCAATAACAAACCCATTTTACCACACAAATTATTCCGCCAGACTGCTGTTCTGCTACATGGGCTTTCCCATGTAGCAGCAGGGGGTATGATTTCTATGTTGAGTAAATCTTTTACCACTTACGGGTTTAGCCAGTTTGCTGCTCAATTTTGTAAAAAATGCCTAATCTGTGAAAAACAAACAAACAAACAAAAAAAACCCAAACAAAAAAACCCCCAAAACAATGTTCAGGGACACTTAAGACCTCAGAAGGGTACTTTCCCTGCATCAGATTATCCATTTCAAAACATTTGCATGGATTTCATTGAACTAAATAAATGTGAAGGGAAGAAATATTGTTTGGTAATTATTGATACATTTACTAAATGGACAGAAGCCTTCCCTTGCACTCATCCAAATGCCGTTACTGTAGCAAAGAAACTCTTAACTGAATTAATATCAAGATTTGGAATACCTGAAAAGATTTACTTAGATAATGGAACACATTTTGTAAATCAGGTTATATCACACTTAGGTACAGCACTCAATATTAACTTGAAAAATCACTCAGCTTACCATCCACAATCTGCAGGATTGGTGGAATGCACAAATAGGACCATTAAAGAAAGGCTTAGAAAAACACTGGCAGAAACAGGACAAAATTGGATATATTGCTTACCCCTAGTCCTTTTTTATATGAGGGCAATACCCTTAAAAGGGGGGCTGTCTCCATTTGAAATAATGTATGGCAAGCCTTGTCTACTCCCACCATTAAGGCCATTTAATTCAGGTGATGAGGAAGTGTGTTTAGCTGATTACATGCAAAGAATGTTGACTGACAGAGATATTGTACATGCTGCTCTTCCCAGGAAGGAACATGATGAAGCACCCACCATCGCCAAACCGGGGGATCTGGTTCCTGATCAGAACCATCAAAAAGAAAAACTGGGCAGACGCTCCCTGGCAAGGACCACACAAGGTCATCCTGGTGACACCAACAGCCATGAAAGTCGAAGGACGTGATTCTTGGGTGCATTTAACACATTGCAAACTTTATCCCACTAAAAATCCTCAGCAAGTGACTGTTTCACTGTTTCTCTATACAAGTGTTGACTGACGGTGCCCTCGGGCACCCAGCAATGGCTTGTGTAGCGAAACAACTATTCTCTATCATAGAGAGACAAAATGCCAGAGAGAGAAGGTTGGCAGAAGAAGGATGTGAATGGTACACCTGTTTTTTCATCATCATCATCATCATCATCATCATCATCATCATCATCATCATCATCATCATCATCATCATCATCATCTTCCTTGTGGTGACACTTTTGTTTTGGTTATTTTTAGGGACATCATTACTTATATCGCAGGGCTACATACATTACTCACACATATCATGACTGGCTAGAAGAACCAGGCTATTAGGACCATGTTTATGCTGGTAATGTGTGGTCGAAGTATGCTAATTACACAGCCAAAACAGCTAATCATTCAAATTGTTATGTGTGTTCTTTGCTCCCACTCTCAGCTGGTCAAATATCTATCACTGCTAAACTAATGGAACTATCAGAAGCTGTTTGTTTCTTGCAAGACGCTATGTATAGAAATAGTACAGCAAGCATTAATTTGAGTCACACCTGTCACATTGCCGATGACTCCACTAACTGGAGACACGATGACACCCCTTACTTGGTGAAGACAAGGTTAACCTCACTGGGGATTTTTTTCTTTTGTCTAAAGGGGTGTGGGAATGTCTCTCTGGGCAGTTTATTGCTTTCTAGGTGTACAATGGTGCATAGTACATCTCACCCCTGTACTGCTACCTGCCCGACCGGCGTAGCGGGGAAAAGCTGTCCTGAAGATCCTTTTTGTCAGTCTAGGAGCCTGGAAGGTGATGTCACCCTGCAGGAGCTCTGTAGTGCTGCAATTTGTGATTCTCACAAGTATGGCATGCATATGGTGACAAGGGGTTGGTGGCTGTGTGGCCATCGTGTCTACTCACACCTGCCCATGAATTGGGGAAGGGTGTGTGCCCCCGTAGTTGTGACTGACCATACCATCATATTGTTGGCAGGACAGGCGGGCAGGGGGAAGACAGATGTCTCCTTTGCACCACGTGATCCCACTGGGGCACAGATGTACCAAAAAAATTCAAGCTACAAACTACAGTGCTGAAGGTTCTTCATTCCCTGTTTCCTTGAGTGGGAGTGGCTAAGAACACCTTGTGGATTGAAACAACTAATTATAGATTACAGTCATTTGTGAATTTTTCTTTGTCTGCTTTTTCTGGTATAAATGAGGAATTAACAGCTCTTAGACTTATGTTGACCCAAAATAGAATGGTTCTTGATCAAATAACTGCTGCCTGAGGGGGCGTATGTGCAATTGTAGGTGATTATTGTTGTACTTTTATCCCTGAAAATGATGCAGATGGTCACATGATTGCCTCAGCCATACAGAGCCTGACTGCCTTGCAGGCTGCCATGGCCAAGGACAATGTTACTGATGAACATACCTGGTTAAGTTGGTTATTCTCTTCATGGAGAGGTCTCATCATGAACTTGTTAATGATTTTTGTGGTAATATATCCGGTCTTTTCTTGTGTCATTCCCTGCATCCGTCATATGATGATGAGACTTGTGCTTGTTAATTTAGTGATGTACCATGGAGCAGTTGCCAGGGATGATGAACAAACAGTGTGAGCTCAAGGTGTCTCTCCATGACCCAAGTACAGAGTAAAAGTATGATTGACATGCAGAAAACCGAAAGGAGTTGCATGATCATGATGTGAAGTTGAAATGTACTACCTGTAAATACATTTATGAAGTTGAAACATTATTTTTACTTTTTATTTTGTTTTATGTTATTCTTATTTCTGTTTTATATTTTGTTATTATTTTTGTTTTGTTTTCATCTTTTATACTTTGTTTTTATACAAGCATACGCACATCCTTATTATCCATCCATCCATCCATCTTCTACCGCTTTTCCGGAGGTCCGGGTCGCGGAGGCAGCAGTTCAAGCAGAGAAGCCCAGACTTCCCTCTCCCCAGCCACCTGCTCCAGCTCTTCAGAGGGGATACCAAGGCGTTCCCAGACTAGCTGGGAGACATAGTCTCTCCACCGAGTCCTGGGTCTGCCCCGGGGTCTCCTCCCAGTGGGACGTGCCTGAAACACCTCAAGTGGGAGACGTCCAGGAGGCATCCTAATCAGATGCCCATACCACCTCAACTGACTCCTTTCAATGTGGAGGAGCAGCGGTTCTACTCTGAGCCTCTCCCGGATGACTGAGCTCCTCACCCTATCTCTGAGGGTGAGTCCAGCAATCCTACGGAGAAAGCTCATTTCAGCCGCTTGTATCCGCGATCTCGTTCTTTCGGTCATTACCCAAAGCTCGTGACCATAGGTGAGAGTAGGAACGTAGATTGACTGGTAAATCGACAGCTTTGCCTTAGAACTAAGCTCCCTCTTCACCACAACAGACCGGTACAACGTCCGCATCACTGCAGATGCTGCTCCAATCCGTCTGTCGATCTCTCGCTCCATTTTCCCCTCACTCGTGAACAAGACCCCAAGATACTTAAACTCCTCCACTTGGGGCAGGAGCCTGTCCCCAACCCGGAGAGGACAATCCACCTTTTTCCGGCTGAGGACCATGGACTCGGACTTGGAGGTGCTGATTCTCATCCCAGCCGCTTCACACTCAGCGGCAAACCGTCCCAGCAAGAGCTGTAGGTCATTGCTGGATGAAGCCAACAGGACAACATCATCTGCAAACAACAGAGATGAGATCCTGTGGTCACCAAGCATGACACCCTCCATTCCCTGGCTGCGCCTAGAAATCCTGTCCATAAAAATTATGAACAGGACCGGTGACAGGACCGGTGACATCCTTATTATATCCTTACTATTATATCCTTACAATCACATTATCATTTTGATTTTAATGTTTTTTTTAATCATTAATTACTTTTTTCATTAATCAACAACTTTTACTGTTCCATTTATCCTCCTAAAGGACTAAAATGTCAGGCGGCACCTGGGGCAGCAGGGTCGATGGCGGACTTTCCCCACCACTAGCTTGTTAGGGTCTATTGCACATTAATGCACTGGAGCTTAGCATGGCTGCCAGATGGGGTTTTAGATGCCGTAACACTTTTCCATATCACTGCCATATCACTTTTCATTTATGATGCCTTGCATGGCATCAAGGGGTGGGGGAGTGATAGAATAATTCTGTATTCTTTAACTTTTGGTACCTCAGAGTCTGTGTTAAGTGTACAAGGTCGTAATGTCTGAGAAAGGAGACAGATTGGAAGAACCAGTCAGAACCAGATATTCTGTCCTGAACAGTATTGAGATAACAGATTGCTTTTTAGAATGAAAGTTGTGTATGTGATTCAGAACAATTTCCAGACCCAACTCTGAGTGTACCACTTATTGTTCTCCACTGATCAGTGCAAATTAAATTTACTGAAACTTTGACCCTGCCTGATTCTTTGACTACTGGTTAAAGAGAATTTTTCCATTTATCATTTGTATTTTTGGTCCCAGTGTGCTCTGTCTGTGCAGGCCCACGAGTTCGGTGCTTTTCCCTTACCCTTGATTGTTTCCCACCTGTCATGAGTTATCTTGATTACTCCTCTGTTTACATATATTGGCAACCCTACCTACATCTCTGGCTTGCCCTCAGTCGACTGTACAGTAGGCCTATCTTCTGTCATCAGTTACATCACCTCTAAAGGTGCCTCCACACCAAATGCGAACGGGCAAAGTTTTTGCGCAGCATGATTACACTCAATGTAAACACATAAATAGACATGAATTCACCATCTGGGTGAGATGCAGACAGGCGAAGTTGCCTTTATAACTTCTGCAGCAGTGTTCAGCCTGCTGTGGAAACCCCCAAAATAACGTCATGCTTAGGTTTACGTTATCCGACGGGGGGCTGACCTGAAAAAGCTGCCCCTGCCTTGAAAACTTGATGGGTGGTTATGTTGCTAGCTTGCTAGCCCTGTTAGCATGTCCGTGGTAGAAATCCGTCGGTAAATAATTCTGACATCCCGATTCAGCTGAAGAGCTCCTGTCCTTGGTCCTTTTGTCTCAAGGTGAGTGTCAGTCTCATTTTCAAACTAGTTTACTCTCCAATGTTGATACTTTTATTCCGATGACAACAGAATCTCAAAGCTAGTGCTATCTCTCGGACGTGAATGCACAATTTCATGTGTGCTCGCCTCTTTCCATTGACGTTGTATGCATTTGCACCAACCGCGTTTGGTGTGAAGGCACCTTAAGCTTCTTGAGAATGTTGGAACTACCCAACTTTACATCAGTGTTTGTGTTCGCTGGAACTGTGGTTTTGGGAAACACCTGTCTCACTCTAAGATGGATCAGACTATAGTTTTTTGTTTGTTTTTAATGATACAAAAACACCAACTTGAAGTAATTTCAATGCTGCGTTGGTGCAGTCACTGCAAAGTTTTGTTCCATTAATCTACCAACTGATCAAGTGTCTAATAGGTAAATCTAAAGTGAGATACTTACACATATGACACTTATTCCAACCCCAATCATTCCAATCAGAGCACAGAGCCATCTGTAAAGGATGAGGGGACATTCACACATTTAAACAAATACTGCATTACATTGTGTCTTACAGTGAGTTAAAATCCATGGTGTGCAGTTTATCATTAACAATTTATTCTTTTTTTTTTTAAATTATCCACATTTTTTACTCATGCACTCAGCCTTTATTTTTCATTTCCAGAACCAAATACCTAAGAAATACCAAGAGGAAAGAATGATATAAATGATTCTGTTTCATCTGTAGCATTCTGTAAAATGCTCCTTTAGACATTAAGACCATCACTTTTAGAATCAGTTTTCATTCAGTGAACATACTTGTGACTTTCATATTCAACAGAAATACTGTTAGAACAGCACCTGATAATCATGAATGTATATTAACACATTTTACAGTTTATGATAGCAATTTGTAATATTTTTTGTGAGAGGGAGCCAATTTCTCTGCAAAACTACCATTTTTAATACAGTTGTCACATTTCCTGTTTTATTTTGAAACGGTCAAAAAGGAAGTCAGTGCTTCTACTTAAAGTAACTTTCCTAATTATTTCAACCCTTAAATATACTCATACAAACAGAACAATTCTTAATTGATTTCCAGATCTCCTGGTGACTTAGAAGCTTTCATTCACTTGATGTTGGAGTGCGTGTTTTTCTCCGCTCACTCTGACAGAAACACTCCCTTTTTTCTTTCTTTTGACTGAGCAACTCTAATTAATGACACTAGGTTAGGCGTGTGTGTGTGTGTGCTTGCTTTAAGTGGGAGTGTGCGCACAGAATGAGGTCACCCTGAGTAGCGGAGGATCAGTTTAGTGTGGTGTAAATTTAAACACTGAAAAACAAGACCTATGCTTGTTTTACGCTAAGCCAGCTGCTGAAACAAACCAGTCACCACTGCCAGGGAGTGTCCTGACAGTGCCATTTTTTAATGTGCTAATTGGCCCACATTGATCAAAAACATTAATGCATTAATTTTTCCCAGTTGTAATATATAAATACAGTATCCTATATATAATATATATATAAATTACAGTATCCTCTTCATTTTTAAGCATTGGTAGTATTAGTATCAGTTATAGAAATCTTTAATTCTCATGAGCGGCTCCTTCGCAGTAACATGACTTGCTAACTGAGTACAATAGACTGACTCTTGCTAATATGTTTTAGCATAAGGCCCATTATCTTTAGTTTCCTTCATTTTTCTTTTGGAGATTTCCAGACATCAGGAGCATCACCCTTTAACACCTAATTACAAACCCGTCAGCATGCCCATGTGGGCCCTACGAAAGGTTTAACTGGGCTGTCGCATGGGTCCCTGTGGGTTTGTCTGCAGGTTCCATGTTGGCCCCATTTGTGTTTGCCCACATGGACTTTACCTGTTTATCTATTTTCAACTTATTTTCTCATAAATTTGCTATTTTCTTGTACATTTGTGACTTTTTCCCATAAATTTGATACATTTTTCCTGAAAAAAATGGAAATTTCTCATCAATTTTCAACTTTTTTTTTTACTGTAAACTTGCAACTTTTTCTCATAAATTTGTGATTTTTTTCTTGCAAATTTGCTGACTTTTCTTGTAATTTTGGAACTTTCTCATAATTTTTTTTTCTCAAATGTATTATTTTTTTTCCTTGTAAATTTGCTAATTTCTTGTAAATTTGTGACTTTTTCCCACAAATCTGCAACATTTTTTTGTAAATTTGGAATTTTCTCAAAAATTTTAATCATAAATTTGCAACTTTTTTCTCATAAATTCTGTTTATTGACTCATAAACTCATTCTTTCTACACCTTTCACTCTATATATATATCACGGACACACAGATCGCCCCAGGGGTCTCCCGAGTCGGCGGACGTAGCCACTGTTTACAGCGGGAGACGTTACAGCGGGGAGGAGCTGGTGCTAGCTAGCACTCGGCCGCCGCCCAGTGCTAATGGGGAAATTCGACATACCGGGAGCTGTAGCGAAAACGACGCGGGTGCCGGGCTGGAGTTTAGGCGGCGTGCAAGAAATATAAGACAGAATAATAAAGAGCGATGGCAAGAACCAAGCAGATCACCCGTAAAATCTACTGGAGGAAAAAGTCCCCCAGGAAGCAGCTAGCCACCAAGGCTGCTCGGAAAAGCACTCCGGCCACCGGCGGAGTGAAGAAGCCTCACCGTTACAGGCCCGTGGCTCTGAGAGAGATCCGTCGCTACCAGAAATCCACGGAGCTGCTCATCCGTAAGCTGCCCATCCAGCGCCTGGTGAGGGAGATCGCTCAGGACTTCAAGACCGACCTGCGCTTCCTGAGCTTCGCCGTCATGGCTGTGCAGGAGGCCAGCGAGACCTACCTGGTGGGTCTCTTCTTCGCTAAGAGGGTCACCATCATGCCCAAAGACTTCCAGCTGGCCCGCCGCATCCGCAGAGAGAGAGCTTAGACTTTCTGCTGCACATTCACCAACCATAATGCTCCGCACTGTGTGTCTATATATATATATATACATATATATATATATAGTAATATGTACATATGTTTACTAGATGTTCTTGTTTTTTCTTGCCTTCTGATTGTTGCTCTGAGTGTTGCTATCCCTGTGCTGTTGCAATCCTGGAATTTCCCCATTGTAGGACTAATAAAGGCTTATCTTATCTTATCTTATCATATATTAGCTACTTTTTTGTTAATTTGCAAGTTTTTCTAAATTTTTCCTCATAAATTTGTTACTTTTTTCTTGTAAGTTTGTATTTTTTTCAAGTTTCACTTTTTTCTCAAATTTTCCGGTTTTTCCTCATAGATTAGTTTGTTTTTCTTGTAAAATTGTGACTTTTTTCTTGCAAATTTGATAACTTTGCCTTATAATTTTGGAGCTTTCTCATAATTTTGTCACTTTTGTACTGTAATCTTGCAACTTTTTCTCATAATTACTTCATATTTTCATTTTCATATTTATAATCATATTTTGTTATTTTTTCATTGTAAATTTGTTATTTTCTTGTAAATTTAGAACGTTCTCAAAAATTTTAATCATAAATTTGTGACTTTTCTCATAAATTTTCAATTTATTTACTCATATATTTGCTACTTTTTTGTTAATTTGGAGCTTTTCTCATATATTTGCTGCTATTTTTTGTGCATTTGTGAGTTTTTTCTAATAAATTTTCATTTTTTTCTCATAAATCTGTGACTTTTCTTGTAATTTTGCCGATGGCACCGGTGTTACTGAAATGTGCTCACCCGCTTTAAACCCATGTGGGGCCCAGATGCGTTTACAGCAGGTTTAATGCAGATATACCTGCTTACCTGCACCACAGGTAAAGTCCATGTGGGTAAACACAGATGGCACCAACGTGAAACCCACGGACAAACCCACATGGGACCCATAAGACAGCCCAGATTAAACCTATGGTGGGGTCCACACGGGCAGGCTGGCTGGGTACATACAGGAAATGTGAAATGGCTCTGAAAATATATTCCTGCAGTGACAGAAGTCAGGAAATCCCCTGTTTCAACATCAAAGCACTTTGGTTAACAGTATTTCTGTTCACTGAAGTACTTTATAAATTGGCAGCAGCAACAACAAAGCACATCATTCCAATTGAAGACATGTGCACATGGCAAATTATAGATGCCCTGTATCACCAGGGCTTCAATAATGGCAGCTTCACAAACATTAAGAATGTTGAAAACTCATTTAGAGGGGCGGAAACACATACGGCACCCACACAGAGAAAGGCAGAGACTAGATAAGGGTAATTTCCCTTCCTACCTCCCCATCTTGTGTGCAAACGTGCCAAAGATGTTGGTTCCAATAAGGTAGGAGATGGACGCTGGTAAGAAAGCCACACCTGGCATACACACAAACACACACACAGAGGAGAGTGGAAGTGTGGGCAGAATTTCCAATATGAGCAGATCTCTATCCAAGCATCATCGCTGAGCTACAGCACATCTTCCATTGTCTGTAATGAAGACTTGTGCTTTCCACCTGCCAGCATGCGACAAGCTAATATCCTGTTCCCCTCTCATCATCCTCTTTATCTGACCCAGACTTCATATGAAACTGGCTGCAGGAACAGCCTAATAATCGCACAGATCACGGCAAGAAGACTGTGCGTGGAGGTCACCTGTTAGGATGGAGGAGTGGCATTTTTGCACTGTGCAATGTGAAAAAGGTGCAATGTGTTAATAAGATCAGGAAAAACTGGTGACGTGGTGACTTACCGCTGCACAAAATTTTTGTGTCCTAGGGAAATGGCCTGTGACTATTTTAGTGGAAAGAACCCCAACAGCTCACATACTTTAGGCCAATGTCAGCAAGTTTACATTGGGGATACACCTTATAGAGGTTGTTTGCACATTGGCAAGATGTTAGCTAGACGTGGACCTAATGCCCCAAAAAAGTGATTGCCCCCTAAACCTAATAACTGGTTGGGTCACCCTTACCCGAGGGTGAGAATATGTATGGGCACATAATCATACCATGTAGGATAACTAAGTAGACGGTTGTGCTGTTTCATCCCATCTAGCAACAATGCTCTGCACTGTGTGTGTTTATATATTTACATATTTATTCCATCTAGCTACAATGCTCCGCACTGGGTGTGTTTATATTTATATATCTATATATTTATTCCATCTGGCTACAATGCTCCGCACTGTGTGTTTATATATCTACATATTATTCCATCTAGCTACATTGCTCCGCACTGTGTGTGTTTATATATTTACATATTTATTCCACCTAGCTGCAATGCTCCGTACTGTGGGTGTTTATATATCTACATATTTATTCCATCTAGCTACAATGCTCCGCACTGTGTGTTTATATATTCATGTATTTATTCCATCTAGCTACAATGCTCTGCACTGTGTGTCTGTGTGTGTGTATATATATATTTTATAGTAATATGTACATATGTATATTAGCTGCTCTTGCTTGCTTGCTTTTTTTTTCTTGCCTTCTGATTGTTGCTCTGAGTGTTGCTATCCCTGTGCTGTTGCAATCCTGGAATTTCCCCGTTGTGGGACTAATAAAGGCTTATCTTATCTTATCTTATCTTACCAGCAACAACTGCAATCAAGCGTTTGTGATAACTGGCAATGAGTCTTTTACAGTGCTGTGGAGGAATTTTGGACCATTCATCTTTGCAGAATCATTGTAATTCAGCCATATTGGAGGGTTTTTGAGCATGAACCACCTTTTTAAGCTCATGCCACAGCATCTCAATTGGATTCAGGTCAGGACT
Source organism: Pholidichthys leucotaenia (assembly GCA_020510985.1). NCBI lineage: Eukaryota > Metazoa > Chordata > Actinopteri > Cichliformes > Pholidichthyidae > Pholidichthys > Pholidichthys leucotaenia. The sequence continues at coordinate 261,120,020 of CM035841.1, read as the reverse complement.
TTGACTAGGCCACTCCAAAGTCTTCATTTTGTTTTTCTTAAGCCATTCAGAGGTGGACTTGTTGGTGTGTTTTGGATCATTGTCCTGCTGCAGAACCCAAGTGCGCTTCAGCTTGAGGTCACGAAGGGATAGCCGGACATTCTCCTTCAGGATTTTTTGGTAGACAGCAGAATTCATGGTTTCATTTACCACAGCAAATCTTCCGGGTCATGAAACAGCAAAACAGCTCCAGACCATTACACTACCACCACCATATTTTACTGTTGGTATGATGTTCCTTTTTGAAGTGCCGTGTTACTTTTACGCCGGATGTAATGGGACACACACCTTCCAAAAAGTTCAGCTTTTGTCTCGTCAGTCCACAGAGTATTTTCCCGAAAGTCTTGGGGATCATCAAGACATTTTCTGGCAAAACTGAGATAAGCCTTTATGTTCTTTTTGCTCAGCAGTGATTTTCATTTTGGAACTCTGCCATGCAGGCCATTTTTGCCCAGTCTCTTTCTTATGGTGGAGTCATGAACACTGACCTTAACTGAGGCAAGTGAGGCCAGCAGTTCTTTGGATGTTGTTGTGGGGTCTTTTGTGATCTCTTGGATAAGTTGTCACTGCACTCTTGGGGTAATTTTGGTTGGCCAGCCACTCCTGGGAAGGTTCACCACTGTTCCATGTTTTCGTCATTTGTGGATAATGGTTCTCACTGTGGTTCACTGAAGTCCCAAAGCTTTAGAAATGGCTTTATAACCTTTTCCAGACTGATAGATCTCAATTACTTTGTTTCTCATTTGTTCCTGAGTTTCTTTGGATGGCAGCATGATGTCTAGCTTTTGAGGATCTTTTGGTCTACTTCACTTTGTCAGGCAGGTCCTATTTAAGTGATTTCTTGATTGAGAACAGGTGTGGCAGTAATCAGGCCTGGGTGTGGCTAGAAAAATTGAACTCAGCTTTCCAAAGATGTGCTAAACCACAGTTAATTTATGTTTTAACGGGGGGTGGGGGGTGGGGGTCACTTTTTTTACACAGGGCCATGCAGGTTTGTATTTTCTTTTACTCTTAATAATAAACACCTTCATTTAAAAACTGCATTTTGCATTTACTTGTGTTATCTTTGACTAATATTTAAATTTGTTTGATGATCTGAAACATTAAACATACACAAAAATGAGAAATCAGGAAGGGAGCAAACACTTTTTCACACCACTGTATTTTATGAGCCACTGGCATTTAGACTTTATTTTAGGGATGCACCAATTGTAAATTTTTGGCTCAATACTGATATGATATGTGAGAAGCGCAGACTCTATTGCACACTGTACAGATATGGGTGGAAGCTTTGACTGCTTCCATTACTCCTCAGTTTTACACACCTTTCATGCTCAAAACGTGCCACACTTTCTCAAATCCCCTTACGCCATCCCGTCCTATCACGAGAGCTTCCCAACAGGTTCCCAATCATCCATGACAATGTTGCATGACTTCAAGGACACTTCAAAATTATCTTTGAATCACTTCCACTGTTCCTCTTCTGATCTTACGCCTGAACTGAGTTCACTGTAGAAGACTTGCTTAGGAAGACAAGAATCCTCCATCCTGAAGATCATGTCCCAACCAGTGCAATTGATTTTAGATCACCATGGCCTCAATGCTGGTACAGTTTGCCTACCCAAGAATGCTCTTATTTGTCTGTCGATCCTGCCAGCTAATGCCTAAAAGGGTCTTGAGCTGTCTTCTATAGGTGGTCTAAGCTTCAGAGGCAGAAAGAAGGGATGGTAATATGACCACCTTGTACATCAGTATTTTGGTATTGGTTCTTACACCCCTCTCCTTTAAAAAACAAACTTTCTCATGCATTTGACCAAAAGCATAGGTGGGTGTTGAATCTTGGCATCAATTTCAACTTTTCTGCATAGAGGACACTGCCCAGTGAGGGGAAACTCTGGACATTGTTCAGCACAGATCTGCTGATCTTGAGTGAAAGATGTGAAGGCTCCTGACCAGCAGCTGACTGCTTGAGGATCTCAGTCTTCTTTACATTGATGGAAAGGCTAAATCTCTGGTATGTGTACTCAAACGTGTTCAGAATGCTCTGAAGATGATCCTCCAAGTTGGCACAAAGTTGTCATCAGTGTACTGAAGCTCAATCACAGAGGTGGTGGTAGTCTTGATTTTAGCCTTTCAGCCATCCTAGACTAAACAGACCTTCATCCATTTGGTAAACAACTTCTACACCATTGGGTAGTCTGCCTTGCATTAGGTGAACAACAGCTAATATAAAGATGCAGAAGAGGATGGGTGCCATCACACATCCTTGTTTTACACCAGTCTTCAACTCAAAAGGTTTGCACCTGTGGTGCAGATATGGCATTGTGAAGAAGTCTAAGGATTGAAATAAACTTCTCAGGACATCGACATTTTGCAATAAAATAAGTGAACTGAAATAGTTTTAAAAGGTTCAAGCCTGGGTATTTTCTGGATTTGCAGCCATAGTCTACTGCTGTCTGTTTTAGGGCAAAATCAACACTACACAACCAGGACACAACAAAAAATATAGATCACTGTCATCAAAGTGAATATCAGCTGATATCGATATATTGGCTGATATATTGTTGCATCTGTACTTAATATCTACAGTCATGTGAAAAAATTAGGACACTCCATTAAATATTCAGCTCTTTATTAAAAAAAATATTCACATATCTATGTCTAACCTTGTTTTTGTTTGCATTTTTTTTAAACATTTATTTTAGCCATTTTAAGTGGGAATGAATGTGGGGGTATCCAAAAAAAGGATGGGGGGTGTCTTAATTTATTCCTCACAATTTTTTAGAATTACATTTTACAGAAAATTTGAAAAAGTCTTTAATTCATTTTTAATTGTTTAGTTGTATTACGTGAATCTCCAAGTATTTTTAACATTGGTATTAAATATCCATATGTCCAAATATGTAAAAAAAAACAAAAACAAACAAACAGGCTTATACAGGGTATCCTAATTTTTTCACATGACTGTAGTTTATTGAAAGCAGCTGCACAGCAGTTAAACTTTTCCTTGACACTGTTAGTGAAGCAATATGTGATCATATTTGTCCTGGGGCAGCGCCTTGATCCGATGGAGGAGATAGGAGAGAGAAGGACGGTGGCTAAACTGTCATCTCTGCTGGAGTCCGAGTTCCACCCTATGCAGGACATACTGAATGCACTGAGGAGCTCATTTAGCAGCAGACTACATCATCCCAGGTGCACAACCGAGAGGTTTCGTAGGTCCTTCCTACCAACGGCTGTCAGACTGTACAACCTAAGCAGGGCTGCTCGCAGAGATAGCAAAAAGACGTAACAAACTAATAGTTTTTTGAATGCAAAAGATGCAATAGACTTACACAATGGTCCCCTCCGGCATACAACTAGGAACATACCGGTCGCTATGGAGGGTGAGAATATGTATGGGCACATAATCATACCATGTAGGATAACTAAGTAGACGGTTATGCTGTTTCATTCCATCTAGCAACAATGCTCTGCACTGTGTGTGTTTATATATTTGCATATTTATTCCATCTAGCTACAATGCTCAGCACTGGGTGTGTTTATATATTTATATATCTACATATTATTCCATCTAGCTACATTGCTCCGCACTGTGTGTGTTTATATACTTGCATATTTATTCCACCTAGCTGCAATGCTCCGTACTGTGGGTGTTTATATATTTACATATTTATTCCATCTAGCTACAATGCTCTGCACTGTGTGTTCATATATTCATATATTTATTCCATCCAGCTACAATGCTCTGCACTGTGTGTCTGTGTGTGTGTGTATATATATATATTTATAGTAATACGTACATATGTTTATTAGCTGCTCTTGCTTGCTTGTTTTTTTTCTTGCCTTCTGATTGTTGCTCTGAGTGTTGCTATCCCTGTGCTGTTGCAATCCTGGAATTTCCCCGTTGTGGGACTAATAAAGGCTTATCTTATCTTATCTTATCTTATCTTATCTTATTTCAATATTTAAGTGAGAGACAGTGATGATGTTGTTTTGGACATAAGCCATCAGTGATGGAGTCCTTCATTATGGCCTCATAAAATCACCCTGACAGTGCTCAGACCTCCTGACCGGTGACCTTGACCTTTAGCACAGCCTAGATGCGGACCCACATGAGGATCATTGTGCATGAGTTTGCCAAACATTGGGGAAATTGTCTAGGAGGAGTAATGATTTTTGTGAAATCTCAAGTGGCCAGATCTCCTGGCCTTTAACAATGACCTAGATCTTCAGCATAACCTGGATAAAGACAAACATGAGGATCCTTGTGCATGATCATTGTGCATGAATTCGCTGAGAATTGGGTAAATTGCCTAGGAATATTGATTTTTTTCAGAAATTACCTAAGTGCCCAGAGCTCTTGATCTTTGACTTTGAGCACAACCTGGAGGCAGACCCACCTGAGGACGATTGTAAGTGAGTTTGGTGACCACTGGGGAAAATACCTAGAAGGAGTAGCGACTCTTGTGAAATGTGGGCAGACGGATGGACAGACAAATCGATGACAGACATTGGACCATTGCATTAGCTCCTATTGGCTTTGGCAGAATGAGCTAAAAAGCTGATCTTCACAAACTGTTTAATGAACCCTCAATAGCTCATTAAAGTATTGATTAGATCACTGAAGTAGCCATTCAATTTTATTAAGTCACACTGGGTTTATGGAAGGTGTACTTCAGGTTTCTATGCCTGCCTAGGACCCATAATATATCAGCTTAAAGTGAAAATTCAGTGTGTACTGAAAACAGCTTTGTACATACCTAGCTGCCATTTCCTGGCACACATGGTCTCCATCATCCAGATGGGTAGCGTTGGCTCCATCATACCAATAGCCATGTTCCCAAAACAAATGGCACCTGAGGAGGAAGAATGCAGATGAGTGGGTGAAGTAGCAGTTATGACTTCTTTCTATTTTATAGTCCCAATGTTATTCTTCAAACTCTCAACCACCTGAACACATACAAGTAGTACATCCACACACAGACTGATCTTCGACATAGTTAAATTGATAATAGGAGTTGAGCCAAACAAAATCTCCTGAGGCCATTTCCCCAAGCACAGATCTACCAGGGCTGGTGATTAAAGATTTCCCCTGACTCATTTCCCATGGACTGAGAGGAACCAAACTTGTCACAGTTATCAGTCTTTCTCTACATAGGTACCACAAGGGTCACACACTTCTCCCACTGCTTTGGAGACCTCACCTGTAGAAGTCTGCAGGTCACGTCAGAAGCTATGACTTGACCTCAGAAATCAGCGTTTCCTCGTCTTGGAAGTGCTTGCCCATAAAAATTACTTCATAGTTGGAAAGAGGTAGAAGTCAGATGGTGCGAGGGTGAGAGACTAAGCTGTAGGACTGTGCTTCTGTTTGGACAACATATGAGTTGTGAATTGGGGCGTTGTCTTACAGGAGATGGCCACCTTTAGTCAGCATGACACGCCTCTCAGTTTTGATGGCTTTTCACAATTTCTGCAGCAGTGAAGCGTAGTAAGTCCTGGTAATTGTGGTACCCTTTGCTAGGAAATCCATCATAAATACTACATGCTGGTCCCAAAAGACCATGAGCACTGAGGGTTGGACATGTGCCTTCTTCAGAGGTGGTGAGCCATAATGCTTCCATTGCTTCTACTGGGCTTTAGTCTCTGGATAATAGTGATGGACCCATGTTTGGTCCTGCTTGATTAGTCTGTTGAGGAAGTCCTCCTGGTTTTCTTGGCAGATGGCCAAAAGAGCTTTGGAGCATGCGACTCATCCCTGCTTCTGGAAAGGTGTATGAACTGGACATTTTTGAGGGAAACCTTGAGCATGGATTTTTGCTAACTTTTATTTATACAGTGGAGGTTCATTGAGAGGCGAGTTCTCTTTTTCAAGGACGTCCTGCTCACATTCACTTCTGGAAGCTGCCCTGTACAACAACAGACTGACCTGTGGCTGCTGAGTAACTACACTGGAGCAGTTGGGGTTAAATGCCTTGCTCAAGGGCTATGTCATCTATCCCACCTATATCTGATCCCTGCCAGTCCAGGGTTTGAACCAGCAACCCTACAGTCATGAGTTTACAGCCATAACCATTAGGGCTCCACTGCCCCAGGATAATTCCATAGGAATGAAGAAATGTAAAGTAAGATGATTGCATGTGTTGTTATACATTTCATCTATCCAGCAAAGTTTTGACTGCAAGGCTCTTTAAAATGGTACATACTGTATCTACTCTTCATTTCAATCAGAGGGACACAAGCTCGTTTTGAGGTGAGCTAATCTGCAGTTATTTCTGTTTATGCTAAGTCAATCCACTGAGTCAACAGCCTACGGTCAAAGTTTGTAATGTGATTGTTGGTTTGACTGTTGAGCCACAGCCTTTTGCCAATTACACAAGTACGTCAAATGATCACATTTCAGGAAACCCCCCCACTTGTGTCACCAACCAGCCACATTAGCCTCTTTTCCACTAGTACCCACTCAGCCCTACTCGGCTCGACTCTACCCCGTTTGTAGGCTTTTCCATTAGTACCTGGTACCTGGTACCAGGTACTTTTTTCATACCAGTTCCAGTGGGGTATTAAGTGGGCTGAGTTGGGCTGAAAATGTGATGTCAACAGACTGCACTGATTGGTCAGGGCGTAATGTCATGAGAGCGCCGTCTTCTGCTGAGTCTCCCACCGCCATTTGCAAAAGCTCACCGAGTAAACATGGTCAGCGAGTAAACACAATATTAATAGAGATGGTTTTGCAGGTTTCGCAGAAATCTACACCATGGTCCAACGAAGAGGTGTGGACTTTTCTGTGCTTGGTGGCTGATAGTATCCAGAGCGACATGGAGTGACCCGCAACAAAACAAATGGCAGCCCAGGATACAACTGGCAATTAAAACAGTAGGGAGAAGCTGAAGGTGAAGGTGAGAGAACCATGGATGGTGAGTGTTTTGTGATATTGTGCATCTTTTCACTTATTTATCCTATTGGTGGCAAGCTCACTTTTTTTCAGCAATAACGCCATTCTCTCCTGGCGAGGAGCGCTAGCTAGCTAGCTAGTAGCCAACTCTGCTGTTTCGCGCTTGCTTTGTCTGAAGTATTGTGAGAGCGAATACTTCAGACTCATATAATTTCCTAAAGCCTCATAATAGACCCACATACCTATTCTTTCTTTTCCACTATAAATCCCTGGCATGAAAATGTAGTTAAATTAAATTAAAATTAATTAAATCACCCTTATTGTCATTCAACTGTACAACCAATCATGTACAGTAGAACGAGATTGTGTTTTACCTATCTACTGTGTAAATCACACACACCCCAAGTGTAGAATCAGAGGGCTGCTGCCATGCAAGGCGCAGCCACAAATTTCCCTCCTCCATTCCATTATTGCTGAGCACCAAGCTGGACGGCAGGAAGTTCCACTTTTATAGGGTCTTCGGCATGACCCGGCCGGGATTTGAACCCCTGCCTCCCGGGTGTGGGGTGGATGCTCTACCAACACGTACAGAGTGGATCCTGGGGTGCTCACTTGTCAGGAGTCCACAACCTGGTCCCATTTTTAGCTGTGGTGGAGGAAGTACTGATATGATTCTTGTTTTTGAAAAACTGATGTAGCACATTAATTCACTTTCCGAATGTACTTGCAGTCAATGTGCTTCATTGAAATGATTTCAGTCAGCTGACTGTATTAACTCATTCAGCTTTCTGAGGCCACAACATAAACAAATTATTTTAAACATAACCTGGTCCCTCAAAATCTGCTCTACTGAGGCGCAGCAACATGACAATCGTGCTTAAATACAACAACAAAGAATTTTTGTCGCATCCCACCACTGGCTTTCACAAGTGTATTTCCCTAATATACACTACCGTTCAAAAGTTTGGGGTCACTTAGAAATTTCCTTATTTTTGAAAGAAAAGCACTTTTTCAATGAAGATAACTTTAAACTAATCAGAAATACACTCTACACATTGCTAATGTGGTAAATGACTATTATAGCTGCAAATGCCTGGTTTTTGGTGCAATATCTACATAGGTGTATAGAGGCCCATTTCCAGCAACTATCACTCCAGTGTTCTAATGGTACAATGTGTTTGCTCATTGCGTCAGAAGGCTAATGGATGATTAGAAAACCCTTGTGCAATCATGTTAGGTCTGCAATGCTGTAATTGCTGCAAATTGAGGATTCTTTGACGAAAGCAAAGTTTGAAGGAAAAAATTATTATTTCAAATACAAATCATTATTTCTAACCTTGTCAATGTCTTGACTATATTCTCTATTCATTTTACAACTCATGGTGGTAAATAAGTGTGACTTTTCATGGAAAACACAAAATAATTGTCTGGGTGACCCCAAACTTTTGAACGGTAGTGTATGTTCTGAACTTGCTTTAACTAACCACCATCCATTTCTGTCTTTCGTCTAGGCAAGAGGAAAAGGAGCCAACCCACAACAGACCTTCCAACTGTGGGAAGTACTGAAATCCTTTGCTTTTTTAAAGTATAGATAAAGTGACAAAACTAAAGTAGCACAATTTCCACTTTATATGAAAGGGACTGAACTGAGATTTATTTGATTGTGTGAATATTAATTACAGAATAATTGAAAATGAATGACACATCCACTGTAAAATAAACCACTTGTTTATTTATTTATTTATTTTTTGTCATGGTTTGAGTGCCGATCTCATCCGCGCTCGAGCCATGCGTCATCTTCACCTACTTTGACAGTGGTGTGTACCTTTTGGCTCCCCGAGCCTTTATTGTGACAGCGCTCGGAGGGGCTTCCGGCTGTCAGGTTTGACAGCTGCGCTACATTTCATCTCATCAGCGGTCCTCCATTTAAGAGGGCAGCTGGGGACGGAAAAACGTGGCAGTCTCGTCAAAGATTTCTTCATGGTCTGACGCTTCAAGCACCCCTTGGCTCAGACATCAAAGAATTCTCCATTGTCAGACGTGAACGAGCATCCCTCGGTTCGTACGCTGACCATCCCACTGTTATGATCGTAAGTGTGCTTCCTTATTGCCTTATGGTTGTCTGTATGTAGTGTAGTATGTTTTAGCCCACCGTGGCTCATTATTTTGTGTTTCTTTTGTTCGACAATAAACTGTGCAAACTCACCGGTGTCTTGTGGCGTCTTATGGTGGCTCGCGAGGGCCACTGCATGACAGTAGACTGCCGCCAAACTGAGACGCCTGTCACCGTGAGTTTGCCGTGGTTTGGAGTTTTTCCCCTTTGCTTGGGCTTGTGAACAGGATGTCCGCCCTTGAGCATGGGTTTTGCCTTGAGTGGTTTGAGGAGATTGACGGCTATCTGGCTGAAGCCCGTCATCTCATGCCCACTCTAGCGGCAGGTCATTATTTGTCCCTCACCCAAGGGACTGCCTTATTGAAATACCACCTCACCTCCTTTCCGGAAGGAAAGGAGAGGATAACATGGATTGTGGCTCAGCGAGAGTTAATTGAAAAGGCGCTCCAGGAACCTTCTTCTCCTCTCTTGAGTACGACGTCCCCGACGAGAGTGGAGGTCCATAGGCTGGAGGGAAATCCAGGCAGGAGGCCGATAGAGAGGTATTCCCGCTCCACGTTTCGGAATTCAGCTCCTGTCGCCCGTCCAGTCCTGACGCCATGTGTTCCTGGTCCCCTCGCCGCACTGTCGGCCAGTAAACTTCGTCGCCGTGTCACAACCAGGCCCCAGCGAGAATCCCGTCTGGATCCAGCTCCGGGTCGTCGGAGGAACCCAGCCTCCCAGTCAGCTGCATCTCCCACGTCACGACAGGAGGGAATCCCCGCAGTCGCCTCCCCCGGGTCATCTGTCTCAGCTGTTCCGTCAGCACCTCGTGCCCGGATCGCCTCGGCTACCACCCCCTCCTCCTCGACGTCATCTCCAGCTGCTGTGAGTGCTATGAGTCGTGCTTCGTCGAGGCCCATCAGCAATTCACCACGAGCGGCTCCTCCTCGTCTTCCCGAGGGGCCTGCCGTCACCATCCGGAGGCGAAAAAGAAAAACTCCACCCACTACAGCAGGCACCATCTATCCTCCGGGAGACAGGCAAGTGCAAGTTCATTCTTCTCCTCATAGTTGTGATTTGCCTTGTCTGACTCCTGGGGGCGGAGATCAGGGTTCGCAGTTCCCCGAGCTCCCACCAACTGCTGTAGCGCCTGTTATTAAACTTGCTGCCGCTGTGTCTCCCTCCGCTGAGCGGTCCACGATGCCAGGCCTACGTCGCCGGACGAGGAGGGGGCCTGCGGTTCTGGTGAGCCTGGTTCCAGCCCCACAGCCACGTCATGGGCAGAGGAGAATAGCGGACTGCAGCGTGGAGCCTGCGCCGACGATGAAGCATCCCCGGGTCTCCACAGCTGAACAGTTCGAGCCAGCGGGTTGAGGGTCCCCTGCCACCATGCCGTGCGGGTCATCCTCAGACTGCAGAAACCATCATGCCGGCTGCGGAACCTGCCGTAGCCGAGTGGGAGCCTGACGACGATCTTCTTCGTCCTGAGCCTGGATCAGCGAAGTCCTGGACGGCGACAGAACCCGAGTGCAGGCAAGTGCTCTACTTTGTTTTTCTTCTTTCTATTTTGGAGCATTTCTGCCTGCCTCTCGGGGAGACAAGCCAGGGGCAGCCGTCCGCTGCACCCAAGCTTGTCTCGCTGGGCTCTGTCGCTACCGGTGATTCTGATCCCGGTTCTTTCCTTTCTCCTGAGCCTTCTTCCAGAGTCACCGGTGCCGAGCCAATCTCAGTCGCTGTCCTGGAGGTTCCAGGTTCAGGGTTGGAGGTCGTCACCGGTGCTGCGCTGACCCAATCGGGGTCCAATGCGGGTGCAGCCGAGACCCAATCGAGGCCCAACGCCGGTGCAGCTGAGACTCAATCGGGTTCCAACGCGGGTGCAGCCGAGACCCAATCGGGGTCCAACGCAGGTGCAGCCGCGACCCAATCAGGGTCCAACACGGGTGCAGCCGAGACCCATTCGGGGTCCAACGCGAGTGCAGCATCGGTATGGGTCGAGGTCGGTGAAGGAGCTGCAGACCCTTTGCCACCTGACATTGTGCAGGCTCATCGTCATCATCATCCCCCTCTTTATTGTCACCAACCCAGCTCAGCGCCACCGGGGGCTGTTGGGGGCCTCTACGTTCGGCCCGGCTCTCCCACGTCTTCCCCCCTGCCAGGGAGGCCGTCGCCAATTGTTTCCTCACGGTTCTGGTGGCTGAGGGATGCAGGTCGGCCGCCTGAGGAGCTTTTTCGCCGGTTCGGCGCCCTGGGTCGGCCACCCGACGTACTGTGCCTTCTACTGGGTGACCTGGTTCGGCCGCCGGAGGTTCTGACTTTCCGGGCCTGGGACTGGGGTAGGCCGCCCGAATATTTCCTTCTCCCCTTAATCACCCCTTGGCCATTGGACGCAGGGAGACCGCCGGAACTGTTCCCGTTGTTTTTGGACTCTGCCTGTCATCATCCTCATGGGTTGTGTGGTCCCACTGAGGTTTAAGGTCATTCGGTGTGGTAGTTCTGCTCAGTGTTCTTGTCCTTGTTAGCATGTTTTTTTTTTCTCTCTCCTGTCTGAGGGATCAAACGTGCCGAACTTGTGGTTTTTTTTCCTACTCTGTGTTTTCTGTGCGTTATGGAGTATTGTGGTTTCTGTTAACCTTACTCGGTAGCTGCCTCTTTTGTGCCCTGTTCTAATTATCCTTTGTGCATTATGAAGTATTGTGTTTTCTGTTAACCATGCTCAGTAATTGCCTCATTTGTGCCTTGTTCTAATTATCATTTGTGCATTATGGAGTATTATGTGTTTCTGTTAAACCTTACTCTGTAATTATCAATGTGCTCCCGGTCATCGTTATGGTGTTTCCTCTTTTGCTGGTTCTCTCCCTCCTGGCCTGTTCCACCATCCACCCACCCTGGGGGTGGGGGCTTGGGTGTCATTGGGCGCTCGGAGCTCGCCCTTGGGGAGGAGCGATATATGCAATTACCGCCCAATCTCTATCTTACCAGTCCTGACAAGGCTACTTTGGCAAATGAATTTAATTCACACTTTGTGGGCTCTGTGGAAGACTTAAAAATTTTTGTGCTGCCAAATGTGCTCAACAACACAAATTCCATACTTCCAACAGATACTTTTCACATCGATGAGGTAAATGAGAAGTTAATTGCTGGTATTGTTAAAACACTGTCAAACTCAAAAACTAATGATATCTACAATATGAGCACCTCCTTTCTCAAAATGCACAGCAAAATATTAATCAAACCACTGACTCATCTCATTAATCTCTCCATTAGGTCTAGTACATTTCCATCTGGCTGGAAAAAAGCTGTCGTCATACCAGTTCATAAATCAGGCAGTAAAGACGATATATGCAATTACCGCCCAATCTCTATCTTACCAGTCCTATCTAAGGTTCTTGAAAAAGTTGTAGCTACACAGCTGATAGACTACTTACAAGACAATCAACTTCTTCATCCACATCAATTTGGTTTTAGACCAGGATACTCAACAGAAACAGCAAATTGTTGCCTTATTGAAAACGTCAAACAGTCCTTGGACAGGGGTAATGTGGTAGGAGCTGTTTTTCTAGATCTCAAAAAGGCTTTCGATACTGTAAACCACAGTTTGCTTTTATCCAAAATGGTATCTTTTAACTTCTCCCCAAATACATTAGAATGGTTTGCATCTTATCTCCAGAATAGAGAACAGTGTGTAAAAGTTCACCAGGATAAATCCTCATTTTTAAACAACCGCATGGGTATCCCACAAGGGTCCATTCTTGGTCCTTTACTTTTCAGCATTTTTATTAATGACCTGCCGTTACACTGCTCAGCTGCAACATGCCAACTTTATGCAGATGATGCAGTTATTTACACAGCTGCCAAGACTCCAGCACAGGCTGCAGATGTACTGTCTACAAGTATGGTTGATGTCCAAGAGTGGCTCCTCAAGAACCATCTATTGCTGAACCTTCAGAAAACAGTCTCAATGTGCTTTTCAATCAAAAAATGTAACCTGCAACATTTTAAAGTTAATATACATGATCATGACATCAGTTTAGTTACAGAATTCAAATACCTTGGCATTGTACTAGATCCTCAACTCAAATTTAATCTTCATATAAAGAAAATTTCAAAAACAGTAAAAAAAAATCTGAACTGCTTTAAATTAATTAGATATTACATACCTTACGAAGCAGCTGCACTGTATATGCATTCTATGGTTTTTTCTCATATATCATACTGTTTGACAGTCTGGGCTCAAGCAGCCCCTTCCACAATAAGACATATAGGTTCATTATATAATCAAACCCTAAAAATCTTGGACAAAAAGCCCATTAGGTGGCATCACTGTAATGTTTTAAAAAAATACAACCTATTGAGTTTTGAGAGCTTCATTGACCTCTGTCTTCTGAAATTAACGTTCAAATGTTTTCATAAATCAGCACCCGAGCCACTTGCTGGTTTTGTCCAAAGACAGGACAGCAGCAGAGCCACCAGGAGTTCTGTTAACAATAACTGTAAAATATTCCACCGCAGAACCACATTTGGACAAACAGCTTTCTCTATAAAGGGCAGTCACATCTGGAACACAATGCCAAATGAAATTAAAATAATAACGGACTTTAAAACATTCACTAAAAATGTTAAAAACTGGCTGAAAAATAAACAAGAATGTACTCATGTATGAATTAATTGTCTGCAAAGTGAGAGTGAATGAAGGGAAGGAATAAATGTGTTTGTTTATAGTGAGTGACGGAGGGAGGAAGGCCTGAAATAGGCAAATGTGAGTTATGTTATATGTGTTAAATGTGAGTCAGGCTGTTATATTTGTGTATTTATAATATTTATAATATTTATGTTAAATGTGAGTCAGGCTGTTATATTTGTGTATTTATAATATTTATAATATTTATAATTGTGTATTTATAATTTTTCTGCATTGATGTATGTGGTTATTGTGTATATTTTTTATCTTGATTCTTTTTTCTAAAGCCCATCCAGGGACAAGAGTTGCAAATTAGCTAATAGCTATACACTCTATGTGCAACACATCAGATTGATTGTCTTTGATTAATTGTCTATGTTTATTGCACTGTCCCTGTCAAATAAACTAATCTACTACTACTAGGTACTGTCATGGTTCGAGCACCGATCTTGTCCGCGCTCGAGCCATGCATCATCTTCACCTACTTTGACAGTGGTGTGTACCTTTTGGCTCCCCGAGCCTTTATTGTGACAGCGCTCGGAGAGGCTTCCGGCTGTCAGGTTTGACAGCTGCGCTACATTTCGTCTCATCAGCGGTCCTCCATTTAAGAGGGCAGCTGGGGACGGAAAAACGCGTCAGTCTCGTCAAAGATTTCTTCATGGTCTGACGCTTCGAGCACCCCTTGGTTCAGACGTCAAAGAATTCTCCATTGTCAGACGTGAACGAGCATCCCTTGGTTCGTACGCTGACCATCCCACTGCTATGATCGTAAGTGTGCTTCCTTATTGTCTTATGGTTGTCTGTATGTAGTGTAGTATGTTTTAGCCCACCGTGGCTCATTATTTTGTGTTTCTTTTGTTCGACAATAAACTGTGCAAACTCACCGGTGTCTTGTGGCGTCTTATGGTGGCTCGCGAGGGCCACCGCATGACATTTTTGTCAGATCACTTGTGTGATCCTTCGTGAGTTATATTCATATGAGTGTATGTTGCACTTTGGGGAATGGAAGTTGTTCAGTCACCATTAAAATTTAGTTTATATGTGTAGTTTGTAGTCTATTGTCAATAAACTCATGCAGTACTATAATAACAGGACACATTACAAATATGAGACCCATTGTAGTGCTTCCTTTTATATTTTAGCAATACCAGTACAAAACACCGCCCACATTTGAAGCCAGGGTGACACAGCGGTGACATAGCAGTGGCTAAACTTTTATTAATAAAAATTATATATTTTGACTGAGCGACTCCATACTTGGGGATGCACATCCTCAGTTAAAAGTACTAGATTCCATTCAAGTCAATGTATTAACTCATTCTGATTGCTGAGACCACAGTAAAAACAAATGATTTTAAACGTAACCCAGCCCTTGTAAAATCTACTTTACTGAAGCACAGCTACATGAAAATTGTGGTTAAATACAACAATGGAGCATTTTTTGTCACATTCCACCACTGACTTTTAGCATCAAGTGTATTTCCCAAATATGTTTTAAACTTGCATTAATTATCCACCACTCTTTTCTCTCTTTTCGTCTAGGCAAGAGGAAAATGATCCACCTCAAACCAGACCTTGCGTCACTATTTACAGAGATGCAGGCTGAAGATCTGCTGAACCGGAACCAGCTTGAGCGGCACATCCAGTTGCTTCTCAGTGAGGCAGCGTGGCCGGCGTGTGCGACCCATTCTGTTTTTTTTTTTTTTTTACAGTTTGAATTTTGCACATTTTAAATAATCTGGAATTTGCTGCTGATTGTAATAAACAATTTAGTGACTTATGTGTTTGCATCATGATTTTCTATTTTGTATGTTAACACACTAGTGGGAAAAGAATCAGCAGTACAAACCATTTATCAGTGACTTTGAAAATAATGGCTCATTGTTAAGAAAAAGTAACCAAAAACAATTATTTTATTTACTGAAGACTGTATTGTTGGATGTGCCAGTGCAGAAGACACTGCACACTTTAGTGAGAGTACCAGTACATGTAGGAATTCTGGGCCATATTAGCATCTGTATTTTCTAATAATGGGTTAGGGCGGGGGTGTCCAATCATGTGCCATGGAGGGCCAAGACCCTGCAGGCTTTACCTCCAACCAGTGTCTTCAACAGCAGATTCCACTGACTGCTGATCAGTGAGAACACCTGCTGAAGAGACTGGGTAGAAGAGAGAACCTGCAGGGTCTTGGCCCTCCATGGCACATGATTGGACACCCCTGGGTTAGGGTTTAATGGGATTTAACATTTTAACACAAACTGCTTTATGGCTCATAATTCTGTTAGCAGACTTGCACCAAACCAAAAGTGATTTCTCAAACTGCTCGATTATTCTTAGACAGCTTTTCCAATCTTTTAGTATTTAATTTATGTCACTTGGTGGTAACCTTCACACATAAAACAAAAGTGGAGACAGATCTGCAAAAATTCCAAAGGTTTATTGTCAAAATTCCCAGTGCAATACTACATGAATGCATGTATAGTACATTGTTGATGCAGAGAATATATATTTCTACAGAATTTACATGTACAGTATTTAGTAAATCAAGTATTTTCCATGTAACCTTATGACTGCATTATTTTAATTGCTTTTAATCCTAGATCAAGTTTTTTTTGGCCTAAAATGCATCATAATTGTTAAATATATCTTATTATACCTAACTCAGTACTGTTTACCCTTTGAAATGTATATTTTACGGCTAATATAACCCCATAACTACAACCTGGAGATCAAGTTTTGGCAGCTGAACAGTTTTTGCCATGACACCACCACAGACTCGGTGCTGCTGGAGCAGGTACATGACATGATGTCTCAACAGTCTCTCTGTGATTTTCACACAGATCAGAGCAATTTTTTGCACAAGAAGCTAAACATTTTTACAGACATTCTTAAGTTCTATAACCACTGATCGTTTGTGAAGCTAGGGTGACATCCCACCACTGGGAGGCTCGGATGAACGCCAGACCCACGGTTTGAAGCGGTAATTTTGCCACAAGAGAGCCATCTAAAATATACACACAGCATACATATTTTAGTACCTAATAGCGATAACTTGCAGACATTACAATGTACTATGGCGGACTTAAAGCAAACTAGCATTAGCAATCATTAGCTTACCTTCATATGTGATCTGGTTCGTATCCTCACGTCTTCGGCTCTATGGCTTCCTAAACGCTCCAGTACTTTTCCAGAGTGTTTGGTCTCACCGCCTGTACCCTTGTCTGGCTCTCATTTTTTGCCATTACTCTGATAAAAAGCCAGACACTGAGCAGTCGCCTCATAAGACGCCATGTTGTGCTTTGCTTGTGTCACGTGGTTTACGTCACGGGAGTGTGGCGCTGCCTTGTTGTAAAGAAAAATCCCACCCACCCCAAGCGGTCCTCTGCTGTAATGGAAACAAAAGCGTGCTGGGCCATGTAAAACCATGTAGAGGAGTGTAGGGCTGACTGGGGACTAGTGGAAAAGGGCCTTTTGAGTGTGGCTGGTGGGCGACACTGTCACTGGCCTTCTGTCACCACAACAGTTTTGGTGTCCTACCTCTACATTTGTAATGATATCACTTCCCTGACTTATACAACCCCTAGCAAAAACTATCGAATCACCACTTTTGTCAGGATATTCAGTCAGCTGTCTTATTTTTGTAGAATAGAGATGACAATTTTAACAGGCTCGGGCTTCATAAAACATACCTTATAAAAATCCAATTAAATTACTATATGAATGCCATTTTTCTAGAATTGCTCAAGTAGATGAAAAAAATGAATTCCTCAATCAAGAGGAAAGATTACGCAATCATCTAGTAATTTGTGTTTCTAAAACAAATACCTTTACAATTAGTCTGCAGTTGAGAGAATTCCCGCATACCTAATGAGATGTTGCACCTGGCTGATTGACAGAAAATATGGTGCTAACATGAGAGTTGTCAGTAGACACAATTAAAAAGATTCAAGATAATTCAACACACAGTGTAGCAAAAGATGCTGATTGCTGGTGTGAAAAACTAGTGATGTCCTGTGGGTGCAGATATGCTAAAGTCATTCAGAGCAAGGGGCTCTACACTTCCTATTGCTTTCTGAATCCTATAACCCTAAAAAAACAACAGCAAACTTCTCTTCTGACACAGTGGTTACTGTTCTCTAATTTTGCTCACTGTGTTTTTTTTTTTTAACAAAATAAATGTTTTTGTTGCAGTGCCTTGGTTATTTAAAAAACATGCTAGTACAGCATTGGTATAGCCACAGCTGATATTCTATCACATTCTGACCAATGAAGAATAATAATATTTCAGAATAAATCAAGTATTAATACATTGTTCTCTAATTTTGACCTCCACTGTACATCCTGTTAAGGTAGGTGTTTTTAGACTGGGGTTATATTGTTCCATACTCATTTCAAGTTGCATTTTTTAGTCATATTATGCATTTTTAACCTGAAAATCAATTTTCTTCTTTTTACTTTGGGTGACATATCCAAAAGACAAAAAAAACAAAAAAAACAAAAAAAAAACCCCAACAAACCTTGTGGTGTCAGTTTTACTTACAGCTGATCACAATTAATTGCAGGAAGGTCCTATATTGCATTAATTGCACTTCATGCAAATAATGTGATTATTTTGTCATTGGCAACATATGGGTGTGAGAGAACGGTGTCGAGTTATTTTTAAATTTTTTTTTGCATTTTGTATACTTTATTAATCCCAGAGGGAAATTCAGGGCATCCACCTGGATGGATGAGGCAGCCCTGGTGCGGTGCCAATCCCTTCACCATTCACACTTAGGGCCACTTTAGAGTCTTCAATTAACCTAACCTGCATGTTTTTGGCCTGTGGGAGGAAACCACCCGGGGTAAACCCACGCAGACATGGGGAGAACATTCAAACTCCACACAGAAAGGTCACTGATGGTCAAGGGGTGGAATTGAACCCACGATGGTCAGGGGTAGAATCGATCCCGTGACCTTCTTACTGTGCTGCCACAGTGCTAACGACTGCCCCACTGAGCTGCCCCTTGCATAATCACATAATTGCACGTCATGTGATTAATTGTGCTTACAGTGATTAAATGTGATTAAAATTGACACCACAAAAAACGAAACAAAACCCCCACACACAATCTGAGCACCATTCAGTTGAAATACCTCAAAAATTCTTCACCAGAGTTGACACCAGGTTAGAGCTACTGCTTTCTTACCAGCTGCGATCAGAATGTAGGGATCCTTCATCAGTGTCAACAGTGGGGTTCCCTTCTGACTCTGTCAAGGACAAAGATACAACAATTTATTCCCCTTTTCTCCTTTCTGACCATTTGTGGACACTGCAAAACATAACTTCAGTGAACTAATGAGTAAAAATGAAAATCAGCTGAATCCACTCATCTAAGTTATAGGGCAATGGTGTGAGGTACACCATGGTCAGACCACTAGTTCCAGACAAAAGGCAACCACACCCTCACATTCTCACTTATAGGCCTTGAACTTAATTCATTTATAGGTAAAAAAAAATAAATATTTGAAGCAATTATAAAAGAGTACAAATGATGCTTATACCACGTTCCAAATTATTATGCAAATGATATTTGTCTCTGATTTTCCTAAATAGTTGATGCAAATTTTCAAGTCATCAACCGTTAGAACATAACTGAAATTTTATTGAACACATTTCTTTTGCAAAAATAAAAAAAACTCAAAATGCACAGTTCCAAATTATTATAGCCGAATTATCATCATCTTGCATGAGTCAGGGAGCATTTACGTTGGACAAACTTAAACTTAAAGCTTATCTATTTACGTATATAGCACCTTTCATACAACAAAGTGCAGCTCAAAGTGCTTTACAGTTAAAAACAATTCCAGATAAAACACAAACAAAACAATATAAAGACAAAGATAGCCCTCCCCCCATCTCCACTCTCATCCAAGGCATACATCCACCTGACCCCCAACCCACCCCAGAGCCCACCTCCTCCCACCCTGTTTCACCCCACCCACAAGTAATAATAGGCATAGTTAAAGCATGGCTGAGGACTCAGGACCAGCGTGAGGAAACGCCATCATAGGGGGACCAGCAGCACCAGCAGCTGGTCTCAGCCCACAGCTGCAGAGAAACCGCCACAGGGGCCACCCCGGCCCAAGCAGACAGAGGAGTCCACACCACAACCAACAGGCTGTGACTGGACACCCACATCCCACCAAGCCAGGGCCACCACCACAGCAGCATCCCCACCGCCAGTGCCAATTACAGTTCCAGGTGCAGAGAACCCCCCCAATGAGGAAACACTAGAGCTAAAAATAACACAAGATAAAATAAAATGCAATAAGAAGTAGAGTAAGATCATGAAGAAAAATAAATAAAAAGAGAATAAAATGGTTAAAGGAATAACAAATCATTCTGCCTGAACTAAAATAATCTAAAATTATAAAGATATATAAATAAATAAATAAAATAGCCAAATAAGTACATAAACATGAATGATAAAATTAACTAAAAAGGTGGGTCTTGAGCCTCCTTTTAAAAATATCAATGCTCTCTGTAGCCCTGAGGTCCTCTGACAGGCTGTTTCTGACATGGGCCAAAAAACTCAAATGATGCCTCATCGTGGGTTTTTGTCCTAACTTTAGGTATCATTAAAAGGGCAGTATCAGGGGACCTCAAGGTCCGCGAGGGACGATATGGTAAAAGCAGATCAAATAAATAAAAAGGACCAAGACCACTAAGAGTTTTATAAACTAATAAAAGAACTCTTAAATCAATTCTATAACTCACAGGGAGCCAATGCAGCGATTCTAAAACTGGCGTAAGATGTTCTCTCTTTCCGGTCCTCGTCAGCATACGCTGCTGAATTCTGTAATAGTTGTAAGTTACTGATCGTCTTTTTAGGAAGACCAGAAAGGAGAGCATTGCAATAATCAATACAACTGGAAATAAAAGCATGCATTAGTGTCTCTCTGTCTTCTCGAGAGAGAAACAGGCAGACTCTGGCTACATTCTTTAGATAATAAAATCCAATTTTTAAAATATTATTAACATGCAGAATAAAACTAAGGTCAGAGTCAAAAATGACACTCAGGTTTTTAATTTGTTTTGATGGAATAAGAGACAATGTTTGTAATTTTGGTAAAAGTTTCTCTCTTTGAGCATCAGGACAGATAACTAAAACTTCAGTTTTGTCCTGGTTGAGCTGTAGAAAATTTTCTGCCATCCAGGACTTAATGTCTAAAAGGCAGTTAAAAAGGACATCAGTTGATGCTGGGTCATCAAGAGAAACAGAAATGTAAAGCTGGATATCATCAGCATAACTGTGGAAACTAATTCCGTGTCTCCTGATGACATTGCCTAGTGGCGGCATGTACAAATTAAAAAGAATTGGACCTAAAATCAAACCTTGAAGAATACCACAATCCATGTTGTATCTCTTTGATGAGGAGTGTTCACCCAGGGTGACATAAAATTCTCTGCCAGTGAGGTAGGATTTAAACCAGTTAAAAACAGTGCCTGAGAGGCTGATCATATTGTGCAATCTGTTTAAAAGAATATCACGGTCTACTGTGTTAAATGCTGCACTTGAATTTAGTAAGACCAGGACTGAGAGCATGCTGTTGTCCATGTTGATTCTAAGATCATTTAGAACCTTGATCAGGGCTGTCTCAGTACTGTGATTTGACTGAAAACCAGATTGAAATGTTTCATACAAATCATGAGTTTTCATAAAATCATTTAACCGGTTTAAAACTACTTTCTTGAAAGTTTTACTTAAAAATGGCAGGTTGGACACTGGTCTGTAATTGTTCAGTACTTCAGTGTCTAAATTATTTCTCTTCAGAACAGGCTAAACAAGGGACCAGTGAGCCTCAGTGCTGTTCTCGGATGAAAGTCAATTCATGCTGAGCAGAAATGATGGCCGCCAACAATGTTGGAGATGTCATGGAGAGCGCTATGCATCAGCCATTGTTGTCATCAGATGAGCCTTTGTTGGTGGTGGTGTTACAGTCTGGGCAGGTGTGTCTAGTCAATACAGAACTGCCCTACACCTTGTGAATGGTACAGTGACAAGCCGATGCTACCTGAATAACATCATTAATACAGTCATTGTGCCCCTGCATGAACAATACATGCCTAATTTCATCTTCATGGACAACAATGCTCCAGCTCATTGAGCTCACATCATTAGGAAACGGCTGCTGGAGGCTGGGATACCTCAAATGGAGTGGCCTGCACTTTCTCCAGACCTAAATCCCATAGACAACCTATGGGATCAACTGAGTCACTGTGTAGAGGCTCGTATCCCTGCACCCCACAACCTCAATGACCTGAGGGCCGCCCTTCAAGAAGAGTGGAATACCATGCCTCAGCAGACAATAAGTCGACTTGTGAACAGCATGAGACATCTTTGTCAAGCTGTAATTGATGCTCAAGGGCACATGACAAGTTATTGAGACACTGACATTTTTTGTTGTGGAATACCCACCACTGTTGTCAGTTTTCGTTTCAATAAATTGGTTAAAATGAGGAAATCACCATTGCATGCATCTACTTAAATTCCCTGCTTTCATGATATAATATCACTGAAGCGTGAGCTTTTTAAATTTTCCATAAATTTCACCTGAAAGCCAAATATCCCTAACTTTTTGTGAGTAGCATATGCCATAAAAGAAAAGACTGACAAAAGTCAGGAAGATCCTAGTTGTAGGATTTACAGAAAAAGTGACAAAATGCCCTAAACTAACTCAGATGGAATACAAGCACTGCCATGACAATGTGGGTAAGGGTATCCATTGGGATCTGTGCAAGCAGTTTAAAGCTGACTGTGGAAATAAGTGGTATGTGCACAACCCAGAGGCAGTTGTGGAAAGCACAAAGGCAAAGTGATTCTCTGATGGGGAAGGAAATCACTATACAGACTGATAAGAAGATGCCTCACAACAGGCCAGACATAGTAGTGACTGATAGGACTAATAAGGTATGTCACATCATTGACATAGCATGCCCAGGTGATAGCTGAATTGCCATCAAGGAGGAGGAAAAAGGTCGATAAGTACCTTGACCGAGCACTGGAAATAAAATACCTCTGGAACATGAAGAGTAATTATCACACCACTTGCTATAGGAGTCTTGAGTAGCTATACAGAAAGACTGGAGAGATATTTAGAAGATATCCACGTTGGTCTCAAGCCACATACAGTGCAGAAGACTGTGTTACTGGGATTGGCAAGAATCCTGAGAAGAATACCAGAATGCTGAGGCAGATGCTGAGGCAGATGGTTGTGGCAGCCCTAGACTCACCAGTATAACAGCATAACTGTGATGTGAAAGCAATACTACTACTACTACTACTACTACTACTACTACTAATAATAATAATAACTTAGATGAGCACCTTTCAAGAAACTGAAGGATTTATGAAAAAACCCGAACAACAGTAAACAAACAAGGAGGCTTGCTGAACAGTTTTGAGGAGTATCCTGAAAGAATCCAGAGATGGGGCATTGTGGAACTCGGGTGGGAGAGAGTTCTGAAAGCTGTGTCCCCAAAGATGATGAAGATTTGTGCAAGGGACATTAAGCAGACCCATGGCTGATGATTGCAGCATCTGAGACTGCGTGTGTGGGTGAAGGCAGTTGGACAGGTACTGAGGAGCCAGGCCAGGTTGTATAAGTGAGAAGAAGGATGTGGGCTACATAGACAATTGGAACTCATTCTGGGGAAAACCTGGCCTTATTAGGTGAGACAGCGTCCATCCCACTTTGGATAGTGTGTCTCATTTATCTAACAATCTGGCATCATTTTTACTCAAATTTCCAAAGCCCTGACAACTCAGAGTTGGGACCAGGAAGCAGAGTTGCAGTCTTACACGCCTCTCTGCAGCTCCTCTCCATTCGCCACCCCTCAACTTAGCCCCTGTCTTCCCCATCAGAGAATCACTGTCTGCTCCCTCTAAAGTAAATAAAAATATAATATGTAAGCATCCCAAAGTGATTAAACAAAAAGTTGGTAAAACTCAAATTAAACATGAAGCCTCTAATTTAATGACTTGGCCTCTGTTCCTCCTCATAATTTAAAAATTAAATGCAGTTTGTTAAATATTAGGTCTCTAACTCTCAAGTCTCTGCTAGGCCATGATTTGTTAACTGATCATCAGATTGATTTAATATCCCCTACAGAGACGTGGTTAGGACAGGATGGTTGCAACAATTTACCATTTCAAATTACTAGTGAATGTAAAGCAAAAAACATGTTATAATTCCTTTGAGGGCCTGGTCCTCAGTATTGGGCATGTTAGTAATTTTAAGTTAAACCCAGTTTTATTTGCCATAGTTTATTGTTATGTGCTGAGTTTGGGATTTTTCCTAACTCAGCTCCATGACTCCCCTGTTTGTCCATATTGGTTTATTATGCTATTATTTTTCACGTACTCCTTGCCGCCTCCGTTGTCCTTGTTATCATTTATATCTGTTTCCTGCATTTAGGTCTTGTTTACCATTTCTCTGGTGTTTTGATATCTGTAGTTCAGGGGTGGGCAGTGAGGGCCATTCCACTGCAGGTTTTCTGTTCCACCCAGTCTCTTCAGCAGGTGTTTGCGCTGATCAGCTTTAAGGATTGCTAATCAGTGAAAACACCTGCTGAAGAGACTGGGTGGAATAGAAAACCTGCAGTGGAATGGCCCTCCATGGCACATGATTGCCCACCCCTGCTGTAGTTTCTGCTTTGTGTTCTAACTAACTAACCTACACTTATATAGCGCTTTTCTAGTCACAAAGACCACTCAAGCGCTTTCACTAGTACTAACCCTCTATTCTAAGGGCCTATAGGAAACAGATATCTAGGGACAATTTAGAACAGCCAATTAACCTAACATGCATGTCTTTGGATTGTGGGAGGAAACCGGAGCCCCCGGAGTAAACCCACGCAGCACAGGGAGAACATGCAAACTCCACACAGAAAGGTTCCAACCCCTGCCACCCTGGGGATTCAAACCAGGAACCTTCTAGCTGTAAGGCAACAGTGCTAACCACTGCATCACCGTGCTGCCCTGTTTGGTTTCCCCTTTGACGGCGGTCAGGGCTGTCAGTTTGTGTGGGTGTGCCCTGCTGCTTCTCAAACTGCCAGCTGCCCCTCCCTCACCTGTTTACCAGCAGCTGCTCATCCTCCTCATCATTCCCAGCTGTGTGTTACCTGCCTTCCCTTGCTCAGGTTACCCACATCTGCCCCTCATGAGTAATCAGTTGTTTCCCTATATATAGTAGTTTGTTTCTTATATTCTTTGTCACTGGCTCATCGTCATAATCGTGGTTGTAAGGACTGTTTCTCCTTCGCCTCCGCCAGAGCCTCCCGCTCTGGTGAGCCTCATTTGTGTCAGTCATTATTTATCTTTTGCTCACCTTTGCACTTGTTTTTGTGTTTTTTCAATAAACTCACAAACTCACAGTACAGCGCCTGGGTTGTTTTTTCCTCCGTGCGCCACGTAAAAGTGCACGTTCATGACAGTTTATTGTCCTCCCTCAGCCTACTCAGAGTTTTTTTTTCGGAATTTGCCAAACTCTTAGCAGATTTAATACTGAAATCAGATAGAATAAGTGTAGTAGGGGACTTTAATATACATATGTAGACAGTGATTGCCTTAATATGATATATAATTCAATGTTACACTTGATGGGGTTTTCTCAGAAAGTAGGAAATTCTACCCATTATCTCCACCACACATTGGACCTTGTTCTGATATATGGCATAGAAATAGAAAATCTGGTAGTGTCTCCTCATAACCCTGTACTGTCAGACCATTGTCTGTTAACCTTTGATTTTGCTTTTTCTATTTGACTCCTAAAGAAAAATATTACCACAGTAGATGCCTCTCAGATGATGCTGTTACCAAATTTAAGCAGATTGTTTCTTCTATGCCATGTGTCAACACAAAGGAGATAAGCTATGGAGAGCTTGCTCCTTCTGTAATTAATAGCATGGTAGATAGTGTTACAGCTTCTCTGCATCAGACCCTAGACATGGTGGCCCATTTAAAAAAAGAAAAAGTCTAATCAGAGATTGCTAACTCCTTGGTTCAACACAGAAACTTGTAGCTTAAAACAGAAGACTCATCAATTAGAAAGAAAATGGTGCTCCACTAAATTAGATCAAATCTATTTAGCTTGGAGAAATCATCTTCTAATTTATAAAAAATCTCTTAGGAAAGCTAGAACAAGTTATTATTCCGCATTAATAGAAGAGAACAAGAATAATTCCAGGTTTCTTTTCAGCACTGTAGCCAGGCTGACAAAGAGTCAAGACTCTGTCAAACCAAGCATTCCCTTAGAGCTCACTAGTCAGGACTTTATGAACTTCTTCAATAATAAAATTTCATCTATCAGAGACAAAATCAGTCAGATCCTTCCCACCGTTAAGTTAAATACAGTAACTACTACAAATCCTTCAACTGATATCTGTCTGGATGAGTTTACTCCAATTGACCTTTTAGAGTTAGATAAAATAATTTCCTCATCCAAGCCTTCAACTTGTCCTTTAGACCCTATTCCTACCAGGTTATTTAAAGAAGCCTTCCCATTTAATGGTAGCTCTATTTTTCAAATAATCAGTTCTTCACTAACATTAGGCAATGTACCACAGGCTTTTAAAACTGCTGTAATCAAACCCTTACTTAAAAAGCCAATGCTTGATCCATGAGTTTTAGCTAACTGTAGAACAATCTCTAATCTAATAACATGGCATTGGGGTGGAGGATGCAGTGATCTTCCTCCTTCACTGTTCTCTGTCCCACCTGGAGAAGCCCGGGAATGCGGTGAGGATCATGTTCTTTGACTTCTCCAGTGCTTTCAACACCATCCAACCGATGATCCTGAAGGACAAGCTGCTGTGCGCAGGGGTGGACCAGCACCCCTGGATCCTGGACTACCTCACTAACCGGCCACAGTTTGTGAGAACCCGAGATTGTGTGTCCGACACGATCATAGGTAGCACGGGGGCCCCCCAGGGAACGGTTTTGGCTCCCTTCCTGTTCAGCCTTTATACTGCGGACTATATCTACAGAAGTTATTCTGATATCTACAAAAGTTCTCTGACGACTCTGCGATCGTCGGCCTCATCTCCAATGGAGATGAAGCTGAGTACAGAGGACTTATCCAGGACTTCGTGGACTGGTGCCATCGGAACTGCCTCCAGATCAACGCGAGGAAAACTAAGGAGCTGGTGGTGGACTGCCGCAGGCAAGGACAACCCCTCACAGCACCAGTAAACATACAGGGAACAGATATTGAGATGGTGACATCCTACAAGTACCTTGGTGTTCATCTGAACAATAAACTAGACTGGTCACACAATACCGGCACACTCTACAAGAAGGGACAGTGCAGGCTGTTCCTACTGAGGAGGCTCAGGTCTTTTGGTGTACAAGGGGCACTGCTGAAGACATTCTACGACACGGTGGTGGCATCAGCCATCACTTTTGGAGTGGTCTGCTGGGGCAATGGCATTACAGCAGCCGATAGGAAGAGACTCAACAAACTGATCAAGAAAGCTAGATCTGTCCTGGGGCAACGCCTTGACCCAGTGGAGGAGATAGGAGAGAGAAGGATGGTGGCTAAACTGTCATCTCTGCTGGAGTCCGAGTCCCACCCTATGCAGGACATACTGAACGCACTGAGGATGTCACAACTCGCCGTCCCCAGTCATCTGCCTCAGCTGCGCACACACCTGCGCCTCGTCAATCACAGACTATTTAACCCACTCGGCCCAGAACATCGGTCTGGAGCCGTCTGTTAATCAGCGCTCTCAATCCCTCTGCAGTATCGTTCCTTCCCGACCTGCAGCATCTCCTACCAGCAAGTAAGCTGTATTTTCACTCACCTGTCTTCCAGTCTCTCCCCTGTGCACAGGTGGATTCCCCGGCGGCGGATTCCTCCCGTCCTCGCCACCTCCTCTTCCTCCTCATCCATCCCTCGTCGAGCATGCAGCAGGGCGCTGTCTCCCAGGCAAGAGTTCCTTTGCCAACGCCAGCCACCATAACATCTGCAAGTAAGCAACACTAGGTACATTAACCCCGCATGGTGAAGGTAAACTCATATTCCTGTCTCTGCTCTGTCCATAGGGTTGCCTGGCTGCACGGCGTGCCATTCTGCCCCCGGCGCTCCTTGTTCACCCACAGACCATTCACATTCCGCATACACGCACCCATACATCTCTTGTTGTTGAATAAAGCCTTTGAATCTCACCTGAGCCTGCATGCGTGTTCCCTGGGCCAGTAATTATGTCAGTACGGCTGCAGCAAGGCGGCCCAGCGGACAGCGGGCTCGCACGCCGTCTTTCCACCCTCGAGGCTTGGGTGGACTTGATCGCTCATCAACAACAAGTTATACTCAATCAATTAACTACAGTTACTCACCGGCCGGATCACCTTGACCCCCAGCAGGCGTTCCAAGAGGTTAGCCACGTACCCAAGCCACGTACCCAATCCGGCTGTGGTCTGAGGGAAAATCCCCAGGAACGCGCTGAAACACCGACTCACACTGCAGGATAAACCCTCGCACTTCACCGAGTCTCCCGTTAAAGCGTGTGGGTGTGGGGATTGGAGTGAGCCGGGTTGGCGCTCCCTCGGCTAGCCAGCCTAGCTCGGGAGCATTAGCTTGGGCTTACGCTGTCATGGCGAAGCCCGGCTACGCGAACCTTTCCTATGCCCAATTTGTGCGAGATTTCTTTGAGGTTTTTGACCACTCGGATCGTGACAGCGTTCTAGCCGATCGGCTCCTTAACCTTCGCCAGGGTAGGCGGTCGGCGGCCGATTACGCTGTTGACTTCCGGGTGGCAGCGGAGGAGGTTGGCTGGGGCGAGGCATCTCTCTGCAGCATCTTCCTCCGCAGCCTCTGTTCTAGTCTGCGGGATGAGTTGGCTAGCCGGGATCTTCCGGGACGGTTATCTGAATTAATCTCCCTAACTATCAGTTTAGATAACAGGCTGTGAGAGCGGGCCGCTGAGCGGAAGTCCCACAACCGCTCGCGCGGAACCCCCGCCTGCGCCTCTCAGTCTCGCCCCCTGGCGTTACCTGCTCCGGAGTCCGCCGATGAGCCTGAGGCGATGTTGGTCGGGCGAACCAAGCTCCCCCTAGCAGAGAAACAGCGCCGCTGGAAGCTGGGCCTCTGCATGTATTGCGGGGGCGACCAGCACTCCATGGAGCATTGCCCGATCAAGCCAAACGGGGGCGTCCGCGAGTCACTGTAGGGGGCCTCGCGGACGCCAACCAGCAAAATCCCCTCTCAAATTGTTCACTGCCCATTAGGTTCTGTCACAATTCCACCGGGCACCTCACTCACGCACTGGTGGACTCGGGGGCCAAGAGCCTGGCAACCCGCTTGGGCATTCCTTGTCAAGCATTACCAGCTCCCCTCAACCTCGTCACTCTCTCTCGTTCTCCCCTGGAAGTAGTGACGCATCGCACCAAGCCGATGTCAGTCATTGTCTCTGGCAACCATCGAGAGGACCTCAGCCTGTTCATCCTGTCCACCTTGGCTTCCCCTGTCATCTTGGGCTACCCGTGGCTGCGCCTCCACAACCCCGTGCTCGATTGGCAGTCCGGCAGCGTCCTCTCGTGGAGCTCGTTTTGCATGGGCACCTGCCTCCAGTCTGCGGCTTGTGCCCCATCCTCTCCTCTTCCTGCTCCTGACTCATCTCCCCCGGACCTCACCCTGGTGGCTCCGGAGTTCCACGATCTGGGGCTCGTCTTTAGCAAGTCCAAGGCGATGTCTCTTCCCCCCCCACTGCCCGTATGACTGCGCCATAAACCTCCGCCCGGGGGCGCCGTTACCATCAGGCCGCCTCTACAGCCTGTCTGCCCCGGAGCGGGAGGCCATGGACACATACATCAGGGAGTCACTCAGCGCCGGCATCATCCGCCCCTCCTCGTCTCCACTCGGGGCTGGGTTTTTCTTCGTCTCCAAAAAGGATGGATCCCTGTGGCCGTGCATCGACTTCCGGGCCCTGAACGACATCACGGTGAAGGACAGATACACCCTTCCACTCATGGACTCTGCCTTCCACTCCCTCCAGGGGGCCACCTGGTTCACCAAGCTGGACCTCCGCAGAGCATACCATCTCGTTCGGATCCGGGAGGGCGATGAGTGGAAGACGGCATTTCAGACGCCCAGCGGCCACTTTGAATACCTGGTCGTGCCGTTTGGGCTCACCAATGCTCCTGCCGTCTTCCAACGGCTCATTAACGATGTCCTGCGAGACTTCCTGGGGGTCTTCATATTTGTATACTTAGATGACATCCTGATCTTCTCCAGGTCTCGGGAGGAGCACCAAGCCCACATGAGGCGGGTTCTGCAGTGGCTTTTGGAAAACAAACTGTATGTTAAGGCAAATAAATGCGAGTTCTTCGCCAAGACGACCTCTTTCCTGGGTTTTATCATCTCCCACGATCAGATCCTCCCCGACCCCGCCAAGGTCAAAGCGGTGGTCGAGTGGCCTATCCCTTCTTCCAGGAAACAGGTGCAACAGTTCATTGGTTTTGCTAATTTTTACCGCTGTTTTGTGCCTAACTACAGCTCCATCATCACCCCCCTGACCCGCCTCATCTCTCCCAAGGTGCCCTTCCCATGGACCGAGGAGGCAGCAGCAGCGTTTGAGACCTTGAAGATGAAGTTCTCCTCCTCCCAGGTCCTGACCCAGGTTGACCCCACGCTGCCGTGCTTGGTTGAAGTGGACGCGTCCGACAAGGGGGTGGGGGCAGTTTTGTCCCAACGTTCTTCGGTGGATGGGGTGATGCGCCCCTGTGCCTTCTTCTCCCGGCGCCTGTCTGCGGCTGAGCGCAATTATGACGTCGGCGACAGGGAGCTTCTGGCAGTAAAGCTCGCGCTGCAGGAGTGGCGTCACTGGCTGGAGGAGGCAGCGCAGCCTTTTGTGGTCTGGACGGACCACAAGAACCTGGAGTACCTGAGGTCAGCCAAGTGCCTGAATGCCCACCAGGCACGCCGGTCTCTGTTTTTCGCACGCTTCAGGTTCACAATCACCTACCATCCAGGCTCCAAGAATGGGAAACCCGACGCGCTGTCCAGGCAGTTTGTCCCCTGAGACCCCGGAGGAGTGGGACCACACCATCCTGCCCGACTCGTGTGTTGTGGGGGCGGTTTCGTGGTCCATCAGGGACAAGATCCGGAGGGCGCAAGAGACCGAACCGGACCCTGGCGGCAGCCCGGCAGGGAGGCTCTTCGTGCCATTGGCGGTTCGGGGGGATGTCATCCATTGGGCCCACACGTCCAAGCTCGCCTGTCATCCTGGCATCTCCCGGCTGGTGGACCTCCTTCAGCGCTCTTTCTGGTGGCCCGGACTTCAGAAGGATGTCGCCAATTACGTCCGGGCCTGCCCCCAGTGTGCTACGAGCAAGACCCCAAACTCATCTCCTGCAGGGCTGCTCCATCCCCTGCTGGTCCCGGGCAGACCCTGGTCACATATAGCCCTGGACTTTGTTACTGGCCTCCCCGTTTCTAATTCATACGACACCGTCCTGACTATTGTGGACCGATTCTCCAAGGCTGCTCACTTTGTGCCCCTCCATGGTCTCCCCACGGCACGGGAGACGGCCGATCTCCTAGTCCAACATGTGGTCAGACTGCACGGGATCCCAATGGACGTCGTATCTGATCAGGGGCACCAGTTCGTGTCCCAAGTATGGAGGTGTTTTTGCAATGCCCTGGGGGCCACGGTGAGCCTCTCCTCCGGTCACCACCCCCAATCCAACGGGCAGTGTGAGTGCGCTAACCAGGAGCTGGAAACTGCCCTGTGCTGCGTCACCTCCTCCAACCCATCCTCCTGGAGCTCTTATCTGGCCTGGGTGGAATATGCCCACAATTCAACACTGTCGTCGGCTATTGGGATGTCCCCCTTCCGGGCGTCATTGGGCTACGATCCCCCTTTGTTCCCCGAGCAGGAGAGCGAGGTAGCAGTTCCATCCATCCAGGCACACCTGAGGCGCTGCCGGAGCCTGTGGACCAGGATGCGCGAGGCGCTTTTACGCACCACGGTGCGCAACAGCACTACGGCTAATCGCCACAGGAAGCCTGCTCCCGGTTACCAGGTGGGCCAACAGGTCTGGTTATTGGCCCGGGACGTCAATCTCAAGGCCGAGAAGAGGAAGCTGGCGCCACGCTTTATCGGCCCCTTCACCATCTCTAAGGTAATCAACCCGGTGGCTGTGCGTTTGGCCCTCCCCCCCTCCCTCCGTGTTTGCCCAACGTTTCACGTTTCCAAGGTCAAACCCGTGATCTCCGACCCACTCTGTCCTCCTCCTAGGGCACCTCCCCCTCCTGTGATGATCGACGGCCACCCAGCATGGGGGGTCGCCTCCATTCTGGACTCCCGGCGCCGAGGTCGTGGGCTGCAGTACCTGGTGGATTGGGAGGGGTATGGCCCGGAGTGGAGATCCTGGGTGCGCTCTTCCTTTGTGCTGGATAAGGATCTTATCACGGAGCTCCACCGGGCGCACCCGGATAAACCAGCGCCAGGAGGCGCCGCTCGGGGCGGGGGGGGGGTACTGTCACAACTCGCCGTCCCCAGTCATCTGCCTCAGCTGCGCGCACACCTGCGCCTCGTCAATCACAGACTATTTAACCCACTCGGCCCAGAACATCGGTCTGGAGCCATCTGTTAATCAAGGCTCTCAATCCCTCTGCAGGATCGTTCCTTCCCTACCTGAGCTGTATTTTCACTCACCTGTCTTCCAGTCTCTCCCCTGTGCACAGGTGGATTCCCCGGCGGCGGATTCCTCCCGTCCTCGTCACCTCCTCTTCCTCCTCATCCATCCCTCGTTGAGCGCGCAGCAGGGCGCTGTCTCCCAGGCAAGAGTTCCTTTGCCAACGCCAGCCACCATAACATCTGCAAGTAAGCAACACTCGGTACATTAACCCCGCATGG
This sequence comes from Pholidichthys leucotaenia, assembly GCA_020510985.1. NCBI lineage: Eukaryota > Metazoa > Chordata > Actinopteri > Cichliformes > Pholidichthyidae > Pholidichthys > Pholidichthys leucotaenia. The sequence continues at coordinate 261,087,409 of CM035841.1, read as the reverse complement.
TGAAGGTAAACTCATATTCCTGTCTCTGCTCTGTCCATAGGGTTGCCTGGCTGCATGGCGTGCCATTCTGCACCCGGCGCTCCTTGTTCACCCACAGACCATTCACATTCCGCATACACGCACCCATACATTCTTGTTGTTGAATAAAGCCTTTGAATCTCACCTGAGCCTGCGTGCGTGTTCCCTGGGCCAGTAATTATGTCAGCGGAGCTCATTTAGCAGTAGACTACATCATCCTAGGTGCGCAACCGAGAGGTTTCGCAGGTTCTTCCGACCTACGGCTGTCAGACTGTATAACCTAAGCAGGGCTGCTGGCAGAGATAGCAAAAAAAGGTGATGACCTAATAGTACTGAATGCAAAAGATGCAACAGACTTACACAAATGGTCCCCTCCAGTATACAACTAGGACAATATCAGTTGCTACGGAGGGTGACAATATGTATGGGTACATATTCATACTATGTAGGATAACTAAGTGGACGGTTATGCTGTTTATTCCATCTTGCTACAATGCTCCGCACTTTGTATATATATTTATATATTTATGTGTATGTATGTATATTCACTGCTCTTATTTTTATTTTTCTTATCTTCTTAATTATTGCTCTGAGTGTTGCTATCCCTGTGCTGTTGCAATCCTGGAATTTCCCCATTGTGGGACTAATAAAGGCTTATCTTATCTTATCTTATCTTAATCTGCCTTTCATTTCAAAAATCTTAGAAACAGTTGTTGCTACGAAATTATTTGACCACTTGCAGGGAAATGGTTTATTTGAAGAGTTTCAATCTGAGTTTAGAATTCATCATAGTACTGTAACAGTTTTAGTGAAGGTCACTAATGACCTCCTTATCGCATCTGATAATGGACTTGTGTCTGTACTTGTCCTTTTAGACCTTAGTGCAGCTTTTGATACTCCATCCATCCATCTTCTTCCACTTAATCCTTTTTGGGTCGCGGGGGTGGGTGGGGCTGGAGCCTATCCCAGCATCTTTGGGAGAGAGGCAGGGTACACCCTGGACAGATCACCAGTCCATTGCAGGGCCAACACAGAGACAGACAACCATTCACTCTCGCAGTCATACCTAAGGACAATTTAGAATCCCCAGTTTGATGCCAATTAACCTTTTGATAATATCGACCATAATATTTTACTTGATAGACTAGAACATCTTGCTGGACTTAATGGAACTTCGTTGCAGAGGTTTAAATCTTATTTATCTGATAGGTTCCAGTTTGTTCACGTCAATGAGTTTTCTTCCAACTCAAAGCTCAGTCACAGAGATCCACAGGGATCTGTGCTAGGCCCTATTCTTTTTAGTTTATATATGCTTCCTTTAGGCAACATTATTAGAAAGCACTGTATACATTTTCATTGTTATGCAGATGACACACAATTATACTTGTCATTGAAGCCAGATGATAGTAATCAGTTAGCCATGTTAGAGGCCTGTCTTAAGGAAATCAAAGCTTGGATGACTTGTAATTTCCTTCTATTAAATTCAAATAAGACTGAAGTCATTCTAGTTGGTCCAAAAAACCTTAGAAATACCTTTCCAAATAAAACTCTTAGTTTGGATGCAGTTACTCTTACTCTTAATAGTTCTGTGGGGAACCTTGGAGTTATTTTTGATCAAGATTTGTTTTTTAATTCACATATTAAATTTGTTTCTGAGACTGCCTTCTATCATTTGCGTAATATTGCCAAGATTAGGAGCATCTTGTCTCAGAGTGATACTGAGAAACTAATCCATGCTTTTGTTAGCTCTAGATTAGATTATTGTAACTATTTATTATCAGGCTGTCCTAAAGCATCTTTAAAAATTCTTCAGCTGATCCAAAATGCTGCAGCAAGAGTTTTAACAGGTACTAGAAAGAGAAATCACATCTCTCCGGTTCTGGCCTCTCCCTTCATTGCCTTCCCATAGAATTTAGAATTAAGTTTAAAATCCTTCTTCTCACTTACAAAGCTCTAAATAATCAGGCCCCTTTTTATTTAAAAGATCTGATACTACTCGATCATCCTAACAGAGCACTATGCTACCAAAATGCTGGATTACAGTACTTGCAATACCTAGAATCACCAAAAGTACAATGGGAGGCAGAGCCTTCAGTTATCAAGCGCCTCTCCTTTCGAACCAGCTGCCAATCTGGATTCGGAGTCAGTCTCAATCTCTGTTTTTAAGAATAGGGTTAAAACCTTCCTTTTTGATATAGCCTATAATTAGGGTGGGATCATGTGCCCCTGAACCCCCCTTTAGCTATGCTGCTAATAGGTTTAGACAGCCTCCAACAATGCTCAAGGCTTTACTCCTTTCTTCACTTTCAGTGAAATATTTTGCTGGTCATTAAGATAAGATAAGATAAGATAAGATAAGCCTTTATTAGTCCCACAACAGGGAAATTCCAGGATTGCAACAGCACAGGGATAGCAACACTCAGAGCAACAATCAGAAGGCAAGAAAAAAAAAAGCAAGCAAGCAAGAGCAGCTAATATACATATGTACATATTACTATAAAATATATATATATACACACACAGACACACAGTGCAGAGCATTGTAGCTGGATGGAATAAATATATGAATATATAGACACACAGTGCGGAGCATTGTAGCTAGATGGAATAAATATGTAGATATATAAACACCCACAGTACGGAGCATTGCAGCTAGGTGGAATAAATATGTAAATATATAAACACACACAGTGCGGAGCAATGTAGCTAGATGGAATAATATAACATTAACATCTGTTTGTTCTCTCCCATAGATTGAGTCCCTGTTGTGCTGTTTGAGCTCTACATGTCTGTTCTTTTCTTCTTCTTCTCTATCCCCTCACCCCCCAGCCAGTCGCAGCAGATGACTGCCCCTCCCTGAGCCTGGTTCTGCTGGAGGCTTCTTCCTGTTCAAAGGGAGTTTTTCCTCTCCACTGTCACCAAGTGCTTGCTCACAGGGGATCACCTGATTGCTGGGGTCTTTCTGCAATTGTGGGGGTATCCCCTATAGTTGAAAGTGCTATGATATGACTGTTGTTGTGAAATGGTGCTATATCAATAAAGTTGAATTGAAATTGAATTGAATTGAATTGAAGGATCTTGTAAGTGATGCAAACTGATGATGGGAGCTAGTAGAGGTTTATGAGGGTGAGGGTGATGTGTTGCCAGTGCTGGGTGTGTGGTAGAAGCCTGGCAGCTGGAGTTCTAGACATACTGGAGCCTGTCCAGGGCTTTGCTGGGAATCCTGTACTGACCTCATTACAGTAGTCTAGTTGGCTGGTGACAAAGGCATAAATAAGGTTTGGGCTTGGAGATACAACAAATAGATTTGTTATATTGATACATTCTACTATGAATGATACATAGAATGCCTTTCTCGTGAATATCGAGCATAAATTGTCACAGCAGTGTAAGTCGTCAACATTTATTTGTCCGGTTGAAGCTTCTCTCTCCTCTCCTCTCACAGCTGCACTCACTCACTCTCCCTCACCCCTCCCTGAGCCTTGTTTCATGTCAGAGTCGTTGCCAGATCTGTTTTTTTCCTACAATTTTTTCTTTAGAAACTGCTTCTTTTGAGCCTGTTTTCATGGAGTAGATATGCTTATTTTTATGCACAATCTGGAAACACTGGCAGTGCACAGGGAAAGGGGAAAAATGAAATGACACAATGCCAGCTGCAGTGGAAGCAAACTTGAATGGAATAATTTCGAGGAGAAAAAACCATTGGCTCCATTGTCTGGCAGCGGACTTAGGAAGGTAGAAATTGAACAAAATACAGTTTTGTGCAAATTATATTACAAAGCTGTTGTCTTTAAAGGTAGCAGTACCACTAATTTGTTTCACCACTTGAGATGTCATCCATTATAATATGAAGAATGTATTAAAATCCACTCTCAACATCCCAGGTAGCCCCTACAAAAACAATTAAAGGAACCAACCCAAATAAAATAACTATATGGCTTCTTCATTTGGAAAATTTATCCCATACAACAAAGTGCAAAATAGAAAGAGATCACAACTGCGGTCACAAATTATACTGCCAAAGACATGGCCCCTATTGTTAAAAACATGACCAAACAGAAAAAGTGGACTTTAATTTATATGGTTTTAAAATATGTTTCCCTAGAATTCTTGTTTAATGCACTATTTATTGTGCTGAGTCATTTTTTGTTTTGTTTTTGTTTTATTGCTTTTATTACAGGTCATAATAGGAAGGCCTACCATTATTTATTCTGATTTGTTGCAAATTTATGAGTGTGGTTGTCTGATTGGTTCAATGAAGTTTGCTAAATTTAACATGATTTTATCACCCCCTTTTTACATTGAATTTAAAAAAAAAATGCAATACACAGGTCTGTTTCTATTATTATGCCGGTGTCATTTTATGCAAAGGATTTACATTTATACAGTGGTTCAGAGGAGATCTCAAGATATTGCAATATATATTGTCTATCACGATAAAACCTTAAATGTATCGTGATACATGTTAAATGTCATATCGCCCAGCCCTAGATGAGGGTCTAAGCTACAGAGTTAGTGAGTGATGGCAAAAGTCGAGAAGTGTTCTTGTGGTGGTAAAAAGCTGCTTTGGTGCTGGATTTAATATGAGCTAGAAATTAAAGCGTGGAGTCCAAAATGACACCCTGGTTGTGAACTTCTAGGAATGGGGATATGGGGCATCCCTTACTATTAATGAGGAGAGCATCAATCTCACAGATCAGGGCTTTGGGAGCCACAACCAAGAGCTCTGTTTTATCACTGTTGAGCTTGCGTAGATTAGATGACATCCATGTTCTAATTTCATGCAAACAGCTGACAAGTGATTGTGGGGGGAGCTGGGTGGATGGTTTGGTATTGAGATAAAGTTGGGTGTTGTCAGCATAAGTGTGGAAGCAGACACCATCTCACAGGAATATATGACCAAAGCAGAGCATGAATATGGTGAAGAGAAAGAGTCCAAGCACAGAGCCTTGAGGCCCACCATGGTAAACTGGGGCAAAGCAGGAGCCTCCCATGGTAACAGACAGTGTTTGATTGGAGAGGTGTGGTGTGTGTGTTCAGGCTCAGCCATTATTAACAAACTTGTGAATATCATCGGTTAGTTTTAGCTAACATTAAACATGGTATCACTGAGCTGGGGGAAATTCTTGATGACATGCAGACAGTTACATTATCTGTAGCCCAAAAAATGATGGAGTCACTCTGTGAGTTTTATCACCACCTTAGTTTTGCACAGCAGACCTTTTCAACAATTTCTATGCACCTTTGAACTCATCCATTTGTGCTTTTCTGCTCACCGACTGGGGTGTGTGGTCTTAAATTGTGTTGTTCCACGCTTCTTCTTCTTTTAGATTTGATTGGCAGTTGGCAACCTGCTTACAGGTGCATTACGGCCACTGACTTGATTATCATCACTCAATATCTTTGTATAAGGAGTTCTTCTTCTTTTAGATTTGACTGGCAGTTGGCAACCTGCTTACAGATGCATCACCGCCACTGACTTGTTTATAATCACTCTATATCTTTGTATAAGGAGTTCTTATAAGGGAGAGGATGCAGTCCAGGGACGGATAATTTTTTCACGCATAGGGAGTTGTTCAGAACTCCTTATGAGAACTCCTTATACAAAGATATAGAGTGATGATAATCAAGTCAGTGGCAGTAATGCATCTGTGGGCTGGTTGCCAACCGCCAATCAAATCTAAAAGAAGAAGAAGAAGAAGTTCTGAACAATCGTCTTCTTCTTCTTCTTCTTTTAGACTCGATCGGCGCTGGCAACCAGCCCACAGGTGCATCACCGTCACGCACCCCACTCCACATCATCACTCCATCTGGTCAGGAGCTGTAGTCCATATCTGCGTCTCATCTCATTCTTCTTCTTCTTCTTCTTTTACATTTGATTGATGGCTGATCCACCAGCCCATGATGTCTATGAACTTAAAGATAACCCACTTAACAAGTCCTCAACTGCATCCCAATGTAGGCCCTCGATGCCAAGATATTTTTCTGCTGCTTTCACAATGATTTAGATTTTTTTCTGTTTTCTTGGAAGTCTGCACAGTGCAGTTTATCACATGTACCACAAATAAGACTTAAAAAAATTAAAATTATTTTCCTTTCTTCTTCTTTTAGATTTCAGCTCATCACTCTATATATAATTAAAGAAATCTCTGTGTGTCTGTGTGTTTGTTTGTCACAATCATAGGACTCACTAAAAGATCACGGGACTCGCTAAAAGATCATAGGACTCATCAAAGCGCTGACATCATTAAAGATCAAAGGACTCACTATCATAGGACTTGCTAAAAGATCACAGGACTCGCTAGACTTGCTAACATCAAATTGTTTTCTTCTTCTTCTTTTAGATTCGATCGGCATCTACTGCCAGTCGTTTTAAACAAAAAACACATATAGCTCTCTCCTCTGCTCCCACCATCCCTATGTTGAATCCAAGAACAAAGAAAATGTCATCTTGTTAATTACTGTCACTGTGTTTTTTCTCTGCTGCCATTGGTTCACCTGTTGTCTTTGCTGTTCTTGTCATTAATTTATCCATTATTTACTATTGTGCACAGTTCTGCCCCTTAAGGAACATCTGGGTAAAAGGTAATTGTTCCACTGGCTCATTTGTTTGTGTGTGGAATGCTTTGACTATATGGTATTTAATGTCAATAACTGTATTAATAATAAAGATAGGCACAAAAGGATCAACTTCCTCCCATTTATTGCACCCCACTTTTCATTTATTAGTTTTTTGTTTTTCTTATTTCAGACAAGGATGAAAAGATGTTTTTACCTTTACATGTTTTGACTGGCATCTGCAGTCTTCCTCAGAAGTGTCAGCTGATCGCGGTGACATGTCATTTATCAGCTGTTTTTCCTAGGTGTGGCCAGCCCAGCGCAACTGTCAGATCCACTGGGCTGGCCACGCCCCTCGCTGTCCAATGGTCTCTGGAGAATATAATCTCAGGTGTGAGTGAGAAAGCATAAATGCCCCCTCATCCCGATTCATGATGTCTTTGCCCTGCTTCCTAATTTCTATGGCCTCCTTGATCCAATATTTGTGTCTGTTACTCTCCAATCCAATAATTTTTGTGTTGTCCCAGTCCATGATGTGATTATTTCTTTTGCAATGATCTGATATTGCTGATTTTAGTGTCGCTTGTTCTGCCTTTTCTTTTTGAGATTTTGTGAGTCTGTCCTGGTTTGAGCCCCAGTGGGGCAAAGAGCCGGACTCATGCGCAGGGCGAGCATTTGACATAATTTAACATAAAATAACAAACAGAAAATAACACAGCTTGTGAGCTGAAACAAAACAAAAGCTACGGCATGGCACGGTCGGCAAAGCACACTAGGCTAGGCAAACAGAAAGCACTTCAGCTAGGTTCTCAGGCTTGCCAAAACAGAAAGCACTTTGGCTAAAATCACAGACTTGGCCAAAATGGACAAGACAGAAGCGTGTGGGTTCACACCAAAATGACGAGGACCAGGTAAGGGGACGACGTTCCTTAAATGGGACAGAACTAATCAATACAAAACACAAATAGCCGTGAATAATCAGGAAATTACCAGAACAAGAAGAAGAAGAAGAAGAAGCAGAACGAGAACCAAGTTAGACTAAGGTGAAAGTAACACACATTAACTCCAACCCAGGACCAAAACAAAGAACACAAACATGACTGAGATAATAATAAACGGACAATGGAAAACTAAGGTGAGGACAATAAAACATAACCATGACTCTAATAAATAATAAATACAGAAAATCCCAGAATATAAACTCAAAGCAAGGATGTGGGCTGGAGCCCATGTCTTGGTGACAAGAAATACAAATTATGAATCAAAGTGAGGACATGGAACCCAGCTCACGTCCTGACAGAGCCGTCCTTGTGTTTCCTTCTCACATTCCTTCTGGTGTTCTTTTTTCCTTGTGGTGAATGATCTTCCTGTTTCTCCATTGTAAGTCTTGTTACATGATTTGCATGATATTTCATATATTACGTTGCATTTTTTGCCTTGTTCTATTTTGTCCCTTTTTCATTTCATTTCACATGATGTCATTTCAGTATTCACAAAGACCCCCGTTGATGTCACACTACACATAGTGCAAGAACGCCTCAGGAATGACAGAACCCTCAAAAGACACACAAACCTTACAGTTGATGACATACCTGGACTATTACAATTTGTTGCAAAATCCACCTATTTTCAAAACAGAGAAAGAATCTACAGACAAAAAGAAGGATTTGCAATGGGAGTCCTACTATCAGCCATCATGAGCAGCTTTTTCATGGAGGATCTGGAAAACAAAGCCATCAACACAGCACCCATACAACGAAAACCCACCATCTGGAAGAGATACCTGGACGACATACTGGAGAAAATAAAAAAAGGACACACACAAGAAATCACAGACCATCTGAACAACACGGACGGCACTGGGAACATAAAACTCACACATGAAGAGGAAGAAAACGGGACCATAGCCTTTCTGGACATGAAAATCCATCACAATAATGACGACAGTATAAAAATCTCAGTTTACAAGAAACCAGCCCACACAGATCAGTACCTACTATGGACATCAGAACACCCCACAGCACACAAACTATCAGTTGTCAGGGCACTATATGAACAGGCCACCATCATCACAGACTAACAGGACAGACAGGAGGAGGAAAACCACATAAGGCATGCACTCACACACTGCCAATGCCCGATATGGGCCATAAATAAAGGGGAACAGCCAGTAAAAAACAAAGAAAACAAACAGAAAACAAGGCACAGACCAAAAGCCTAAATCAAAAAACAAGCACATCATAACTATACCCGAGGGATAACAGAACCAATTTAAAGGATCACGAAAAAACATAAAATAAACACAGTGGTAAAACCACACAAAAAATAAAGACAGTTATTAATACACCCCAAGGACAAAATAAAACAAGGCAAAAAAATGCAACGTAATGTATGAAATATCATGCAGATCATGTAACAAAATGTATATCGGAGAAACAGGAAGAACATTCACCACAAGGAAAAAAGAACACCAGATGAATGTGAGAAGGAAAGTCTAGCCCAGTGGATCTGACAGTTCCACTGGGCTAGCCCTGCCTACGAAAAACAGCTGATAAATGACACTTCACAGCGATCAGCTGACACTTCTGAGGAAGACTGCAGATGCCAGTCAAAACATGTAAAGGTAAAAACATCTCCTTTTCACCCTTGTCTGAAATAAGAAAAACAAAAAACTAATAACTGAATGAAAAAGAAGACAAAACGAACCTACTCGAGCTACCCCACTTTTCATGTCCCTTTTCCCCACTGGTGGGGCATGCCCCACACTTTGAGAACCGTGGATGTAAGCAAAAGGAGCCCAGTACAGTTTAATTCTTAAATCACTAAGGGCATACGAGGTCAAGAAAGAAATGGGTTTTCAATTCCTGCAGCCCCTTGGACATGCTTGCTAAATTTTTCTGGAATAATCTCCTAGTAAGCAGCACCAGATTCTGTTGTTGGCTAAAAAGAAGTGAAATAGCATTCCTTGGATCTTCTCTGATGAAGTCATTAATTAGAGTTCAGAAGACACCTAAGAAGCTCAGAGAATCCTCTACCAACCCACTCATCACACTCGTTGGGCCCTATTATGGTGATCTAAAGTGCAAACTTGTGCCATATTTGCACCTTCCACCACTGACTTTTTGTGGGGTGGGGTGGGGTGGGGTGGGGGAGGGGGACACTTTCTTGTGGCACACTGCCATTTTTCAGTTAGTGTAGTTGACAGACACTGTAAAGCAGGGGTCTTTAAGTCTTTTTGCCATGGGTTTGCATTTGTTTTTTCCAGTGGGCTGAGGTCCAAAGCAGTGCCAACATGGTGTATGGGCAGATATTTCATTATTTATAGCTCAAGTATCCATGTTGAGAGGGACAATAAACAGAACATTTTCTTCAGAGTAGTCGGTCACAAATTTATGAGAAACAATGTGCAAACGTACACTTACGGGGAAAAAAGCTGCAAATTTACAAGACAAAAGTCATAAATTTATGAGAAAATGATTGCAAATTTACAAGAAACACTTGCAAATTTACAAAAAAGCAAGTTAACTAGAAAAAACTGCAAATTCATGAGAAAAATAAGTACATTTACAAGAAAAAAATCTTCAGAAATTTATTAGAAAAAGAATACAAACTTACAAGAAATAATTGCAGATTTAAGATGCAAAAACAGCAGATTTATGAGGTGAAAGTGACAAATTTACAAGAAAAAAGTTGCAAATTTACCAAAAAAAGTGGCAAATTTATAAGAAAAAAGTTGCCAATTTAAGATGCAAAAAGGTAATTTACAAGAAAAAGTTTTACATTTACAAATAAAAGCAGTAAATTATTGAGAAAAGTTACAAATTTATGAGAAAAGCTGCAACTATTAAAGAAAAAAATTCCCCCTCCCCCCCGTATCCCCTTGGTTTACACGTATGTCACCAGGCTGTCCTGCTGTGGGAGGAACTGGATGAATGCAGCAACTTGCAGTGACAATTCCGGGAACATTAGTGCACGTAATTGCACCAGTGATGGGTGCCCCCACATATGAGCAACGAGCGCAGTCTTCAAGCTACAGTGACAGCAAGGTCAAGTTGGTAGTAGCAGTCAGGCGACTGCGTTTGGAACGGAGTGATCACGACCACAGGTGTCGTACACAGTGCTGATTCAGTCACACACAGACATCACAGTAAAGCTGGTAAGCACAGAGAAGCTCAAGTATTAAATAAAAGTGAAATAAAATATACAAGTAACGTAAGCCTTCAGTCAAAAATACACAGAATTTTTAACATATGAATATCAGACTTCTAATAAAAACCCTGCTGCTGTCTGGCTTTAGTTTTTGCATCATGTTTAGATTGCTGGCCCATGGAGTGTGGTGGTGCAGTGTGGCGTGGCGTGAAGCGGGTGGGGGCTTTGATTATCAAAGGCGGAATGCGGGCGCCCTTTACAGGCTGTGGTTCTCCGGTCGTGACCGTGTTCTTCCCTCCTCCGGGTGGGGAGCACGTGTGGTTTCTCATACTCGCCTGCCTCCACTGAGCATTTTGCCCTAGTCTGACAGAGTCTCAAAGATCTCACTCCATTCAGGGCTGTCCTTGTGCCATAAACTGGTTGGCTGGCGGCCATTACAACACTTGAGCTCCTTTTATTTTTTGTTCTGTCAAAACAAAACAGGCATTTTTTCCCCAAATTATATCAAAAGGCTTCAAGGTCTGGATGGAAGACCTTCGCGGTCTACCTCCAGACCATTTGAGCAGCCCGGCTGTAAAGTATCATGAAAAAGTGTTTAACATGTATTCTTCCTTCATTAATTAAGAAAAATGCCACTTCGTGTGTACTCTGCTGCAGTAAAGGCCATCCTAATACTGGAGATAATCCAACAGATGAGGGATACATTATCAAGACAGTCAAACTCACCTCTGGTGTCACCTTTGTGGGCTGAAGAACGAAGAGCTGCAGAGCTGTGAAGACACGGTGGATTCTAAACATGTAAATACTGCACAGTCCATGTTTGCCAGACAATGTTCAGTATTATACTTACTATTCCACAAAGTGTGACTATTATGAGTTTTTGATTAAAAAAGTGTCAGTGTACCTCCATCAAATAAAGCCAAGAAGGCCAGAATAAGGAATGGAGCAGTCTTCCCAACAAAGTCATACATCACACTGCCGAATGGAGGCCCAACTGTGGAGGACATAATGGATGGTTATAACATTCATTAGAGTTAAAAAGCCAAAGTAAAGCATTTTCAGAAACAGAGACATGTGGTTTGAGTGGTTGATACTCCAACCCCCAATTCCATTTAAATTGGGATGTTGTTTAAAACATAAATCAAAACAGAATACAATGATTTGCAAATCCTGATCAACCTATATTCAACTGAATACACTACAAAGACAACATACTTACACAATTTTGTTCTGCTGTACAACTGTACGACAATAAAGCCTGTTCTGTTAGAATAGAATAGGCTTTATCTTCTCTCGGCGCCACACCAGTCGGCTGCCTTTTGCAACAGCGGCTCGATTCCGAGTTTTTTTCCCTTCCTCTCTCTTTTGATCACTTTTTTTTTCACCCCACTTATATCACGGACACACAGATCGTCCCAAATGTCTCCTGAGCCGGTGGACGGAGCCACTGTTTATAGCAGGATTCGATACAACAGGGAAGAGCTGCTAGCATTTAACCGCCACCCGGTCCCACTGGAAAAACTCGACATACCGAGAGAACTGAGGCGAAAACGCCGCGGCTGCCGGGCTGGAGTAAGGCGGAGGACAAAAAATATAAGGTACAGACCCTCCCTTCCATCTGTTGTCATGGGAAATGTACGGTCGATACTGGGAAAGTTAGATGAGCTAGCGGCTATCTCCCGTTATGATAGCACTTACCGGGAGTGCTCTCTCCTTTTGTTTACTGAGACGTGGCTAACTGAACTAGCAGCAGATGCTAACATTGAGCTGGAGGGTTTTCACATGATACGAGCTGACCGAACACCAGAGAGTGGCAAAACTAGGGGCGGTGGCGTGATAATGTATGTTAACAACAACTGGTGTAGACCGGGACATATCACTGTTAAACAACGACACTGCAGCAAAGACATTGAGTTGCTAGCTGTTAGCATGAGGCCTACATATCTCCCGAGAGAACACTCACACGTGATCTGCATTGTTGTTTATGCAAATCCGACGGCGAACGCTGGGACAGCGCGTGACGTCATCCATTCAGTTACCAGCAGGCTGCAGACAGAACACCCAGATGCTCTTCTCCTCATCTCAGGCGATTTCAACCACGTTTCACTGTCTCCCATTCTGCCCACTTTCACCCAGTATGTCACATGCCACACTAGAGACAATAAAACACTGGATTTGTTCTACGCAAACACTAAGGAGGCGTACACCTCATCACAACTCCCCCCACTTGGGAGATCGGATCACAACTTGGTTCATCTCCGACCGGTGTACAAACCCCTAGTGCACAGACAACCTCCGGCCATGCACACTGTGGAGTTATGGTCTGAGGAGACAATGGACACTCTAAAGGACTGTTTTGAAGCCACTGCCTGGAAGCAGCTCTGCGATCCACATGGTGAGGACATCGATGGCCTCATTCACACCTTCACGGGCTACCTCAGCTTCTGTGTGGACAAATCCGTTCCCACCAAGACCATACGGCGTCACTCAAACAACAAACCCTGGATCAACTCTGAGATAAAAACACTTCTGAGAGAGAAGAAGAGGATCTTCAGGTCGGGGAACAGAGAGATGCTGAAGTCCGTACAGAGGGAGCTGAGGAGAAAGATCAGAGAAGGCAAGGACAGCTTCAGGAAGAAGATGGAGGACAAGCTGCAACAGAGCGACATCAGCGGGGTCTGGAGAAACCTCAAAACCATCTCGGGGCTCCAGAATACCTCCCCCCAGGCCACGGGGGGCAGGGAGTGGGCGAACAACCTGAATCTGTTTTTCAATAGATTTGACCAACCGCCCTCCCCCCTGTCTGCACAACAACCACTGCTGCCACTAAGAAATCAAGTCCTGCTGCCCACTCCCCACTCCACCGACACCCCCCCCACTCCCAACACACAGCCCCCCATCCTGACCCTGACCAAGACCCAGGTGAGGACGGAGCTGAGGAAGATCAAGGCGAGGAAGGCGTCGGGACCGGACGGCATCAGCGCAAAGCTCCTCAAGTCCTGTGCAGACCAGCTGTGTGGGATTGTGACGTATATCTTCAACATGAGCCTGAAACTGGGGAGGGTACTACAGCTGTGGAAAACATCTTGTGTGGTACCTGTACCAAAAACTTCCCACCCCAAAGACCTGAACAGCTTCAGACCGGTGGCCTTGACGTCCCACTTGATGAAGACCCTGGAGAGACTGCTCCTTGCTCATCTCCGCCCCCTGGTGGAACCAGCGATGGATCCACTCCAGTTCGCCTACCAGCATGGCATTGGGGTGGAGGATGCGGTGATCTTCCTCCTTCACCGTTCTCTGTCCCACCTGGAGAAGCCCGGGAATATGGTGAGGATCATGTTCTTTGACTTCTCCAGTGCTTTCAACACCATCCAACCGATGATCCTGAAGGACAAGCTGCTGCGCGCAGGGGTGGACCAGCACCTGTCATCATGGATCCTGGACTACCTCACGAACCGGCCTCAGTTTGTGAGAACCCGGGACTGTGTTTCCGACACGATCATCAGTAGCACGGGGGCCCCCCAGGGAACGGTGCTGGCTCCCTTCCTGTTCACTCTTTATACTGCGGACTTCTCACACAACACAACACATTGCCATCTACAGAAGTTCTCTGATGACTCTGCGATCGTTGGTCTCATCTCCAGCGGAGATGAAGCTGAGTACAGAGGGCTTATCCAGGACTTTGTGGACTGGTGCCATCGGAACTGCCTCCAGATCAACGCGAGGAAAACTAAGGAGCTGGTGGTGGACTGCCGCAGGCATGGGCAGCCCCTCACAGCACCAGTAAATATACAGGGAACAGACATCGAGATGGTGACATCCTACAAGTACCTGGGTATTCATCTGAACAATAAACTAGACTGGTCACACAATACTGACGCACTCTACAAGAAGGGACAGCGCAGGCTGTTCCTGCTGAGGAGACTCAGGTCTTTTGGTGTACAAGGGGCGCTGCTGAAGTCATTCTATGACACGGTGGTGGCATCAGCCATCACTTTTGGAGTGGTCTGCTGGGGCAGTGGCATTACTGCAGCCGATAGGAAGAGACTGAACAAACTGATTAAGAAAGCTAGCTCTGTCCTGGGGCAACGCCTTGATCCGATGGAGGAGATAGGAGAGAGAAGGACGGTGGCTAAACTGTCATCTCTGCTGGAGTCCGAGTTCCACCCTATGCAGGACATACTGGATGCACTGAGGAGCTCATTTAGCAGCAGACTACATCATCCCAGGTGCACAACCGAGAGGTTTCGTAGGTCCTTCCTACCAACGGCTGTCAGACTGTACAACCTAAGCAGGGCTGCTCGCAGAGATAGCAAAAAGACGTAACAAACTAATAGTTTTTTCTGAATGCAAAAGATGCAATAGACTTACACAATGGTCCTCTCCGGCATACAACTAGGAACATACCGGTCGCTATGGAGGGTGAGAATATGTATGGGCACATAATCATACCATGTAGGATAACTAAATAGACGGTTATGCTGTTTCATCCCACCTAGCAACAATGCTCTGCACTGTGTGTGTTTATATATTTACATATTTATTCCATCTAGCTACAATGCTCTGCACTGGGTGTGTTTATATTTATATATCAATATATTTATTCCATCTAGCTACAATGCTCAGCACTGGGTGTGTTTATATTTATATATCTATATATTTATTCCATCTAGCTACATTGCTCCGCACTGTGTGTGTTTATATACTTGCATATTTATTCCACCTAGCTGCAATGCTCCGTACTGTGGGTGTTTATATATTTACATATTTATTCCATCTAGCTACAATGCTCTGCACTGTGTGTTCATATATTCATATATTTATTCCATCCAGCTACAATGCTCTGCACTGTGTGTCTGTGTGTGTGTGTGTGTGTGTATATATATATTTTATAGTAATATGTACATATGTATATTAGCTGCTCTTGCTTGCTTGTTTTTTTTTGTTTTTTTTTTCTTGCCTTCTGATTGTTGCTCTGAGTGTTGCTATCCCTGTGCTGTTGCAATCCTGGAATTTCCCCGTTGTGGGACTAATAAAGGCTTATCTTATCTTATCTTACTGTTTAGTTGCAAAGTACAACATGTTCAAACTGATGAACTTAATTATTTTTTTTTTGCTGCAAATATTCACTCATTTTGAATTTGATGTCTGCAACATGTTCCAAAAAAGCTGGGACAGAGGCAAGAAAAAACTGGGAAAGGTGAGGAATGCTCAAAAACACCTTTCTGGTACATTCCACAGGTGAACAGGTTAATTAGAAACAGGTGAGTGTCATGACTGGGTATAAAAAGAGCATCTCTGAAAGGCTCAGTTGTTTACAAGCAAGGATGTGGTGAGGTTCACCACTTTGTGAACAATTGCGTGGGCAACTAGTCCAACAGTTTAAGAACAACATTTCTCAATGTACATATAATGACAAGGAGTTTAGGAATTTCATCATCTACAGTCCATAATATCAAAAGATTCAGAGAATCTGGAGAAATTTCTGCATGTAAACGACAAGCCAGAAAACCAACATTGAATACCCATGACCTTTGATCCCTCAGGCAGCACTGCATTAAAACCCGGCATCATTCAGTAAAGGATATTACCATGTGGGCTCAAGAACACTTCAGAAAACAATTGTGAGTTAACAGTTTTTTGCTATATCTACAAGTACAGCTTAAAACTCTACCATCAAAGCCAAAGCCATATATCAACACCACCCAGAAACTCCGCCGGTTGATCTGGGCCCGTGCTCATCTGAGATGGACTGATGCAAAGTGGCAAGGTCTGCTGTGGTCTGATGAGTCCACATTTCACATTGTTTTTGGAAATCATGGACATTGTGTCCTCTGGGCTAAAGAGGAAAAGGACCATCCAGACTGTTATCAGTGCAATGTTCAAAAGCCAGCATCTGTGATGGTATGGGGATGTGTTAGTGCACATGGCATGGGTGACTTGCACATCTGTGAAGGCACCATTAATGCTGAATGGTACATACTGGTTTTGGAGCAATATATGCTGCCATCTGATGTTTTTGATAATTTTGTGTGTTTTTTTGGACTTCTGCTCTTCTGTCCGAATCACCTATTCAAGGGAGGAACTACTTTCACTCAGACTACCTCCCAATGCAACTTCTCCGCCAGTTACTGCTGCTGATCTGAAGTTTTTTCAGTCCATCTTAGCTGTGGGAGCAGCGGCTATTGGCGCTGGCCGGAAACGAAGGCGGCGTGGTAAACGTGCCGGTGTGTTAGTCAGGCTGAAGAAACGAGGATTTCGCACGCCGCTCCCATCGATCCATCTGGCAAATATCCGCAGTTTGGCGAACAAAATGGATGAACTGCTGCTCCTGACTCACAAAAACCGGGATTTTAGCAGATCTGGCGCCCTTTGTTTCACGGAGTCCTGGCTGAGTGAACACATCCCGGACAGCGCGGTCCGTCTGGACAGATTTCAACTGTTTCGCGCTGATCGCAGCCGAGAATTTTCTGGAAAGACTAAGGGTGGTGGAATCTGCTTCTACATAAACGAAGGTTGGTGTACTGATGTCACAGTGTTGAAGAAGTTTTGTAGCCCTAACCTAGAGTCACTGTTCATAAACTGTAAACCCTTTTATTCACCGCGAGAGTTCTCCTCATTTATTCTGGTCGGAATTTATATCTCGCCTGCTGCTTGTACAACGGAGGCACTGCAGCTCCTCGCTGACCAGATAGCAGACGTGGAGGAAAAACATCCAGACTCTCTGCTTATCATTCTGGGTGATTTCAATAGAGCTAATCTCACAAATGAGCTTCCTAAATACAGACAGCATATTAAATGTCCCACCAGGGACACAAATACACTTGACCACTGTTACACAGTTTTAAGAAATGCCTATCATGCCGTCCCCCGTGCAGCTCTGGGTTTTTCTGACCACTGCCTGCTCCATCTTATTCCAACATACAGACAGAAACTAAAAACTTCCAAGCCTGTTGTAAGGACTGTGAAGAAATGGACTGTGGAATCAAAGCTGAAGTTACAAGCCTGCTTTGACTGCACAGATTGGAGTGTTTTTGAAGCTGCAGCCATTAACTTAAATGAACTCACTGACACTGTGACATCATACACCTGTTTCTGCGAGGACATGTGTGTGCAGACCAAGACCTTCTGCATATACAACAACAATAAACCCTGGTTCATTCCTAAACTGAAGCAGCTACGTCAGACCAAGGAGGAGGCCTACAGGACTGGTGACTGGACTCTGTACAAGCGGGCCAGAAACATGCTGACGAAGGAGACCAGGCTTGCTAAGAGGAGCTACAGTGTGAAGTTACAAAAAAACTTCTCAGCTAACAACTCTGCTTCTGTCTGGAGAGGCCTACGGAATATCACCAACTACAGGAGACCATCCCCCCACCCTGCGGAAAACCTCCAGCTGGCTAATGACCTAAACAGCTTTTACTGCAGGTTTGAAAAGAACCTACAGTTCTCACCTCCCACCCACACAAAAGGATTATCTGCAGCCCCAAGAACTCCATCCCTCCTCCACTCTGACCTCCTACCAGCACTAATGATCTGTGAAGAGGAGGTGCGCCGGGTCTTTCAGAGACAAAAGATCAAGAAGGCTGCAGGACCTGATGGTGTGTCTCCGTCCTGCCTGAGAGTCTGCTCCAACGAGTTGGCCCCCATCTTCACCCGGATCTTTAACAGATCACTGGAGCTGCGTGAAGTGCCTTCCTGCTTCAAACGCTCCATCATCATTCCAGTTCCCAAGAAACCCTCTATTACAGGATTAAACGACTACAGACCTGTTGCCCTGACCTCTGTGGTCATGAAATCCTTGGAGAGATTGGTGCTGAACCACCTGAAGGTCATCACAGGCCCCCTGATGGACCCACTGCAGTTTGCCTACCGGTCAAACAGGTCAGTGGATGATGCAGTGAATATGGGACTACATTACATCCTGCAACACCTCGACTCCCCAGGGACGTACGCCAGGATCCTGTTTGTCGACTTCAGCTCAGCGTTCAACACCATCATCCCAGGCATTCTTCATCAGAAACTCCTCCAGCTCAAGGTGCCCCCCTCCACCTGCCAGTGGATCTCCAGCTTTCTGACTGACAGGTGGCAACAGGTGAAGCTAGGGAGATTTACATCCAGCTCCCGAAAAATTAGTACTGGCGCCCCCCAAGGATGTGTCCTTTCCCCACTGCTCTTCTCCCTCTACTCCAACGACTGCACCTCAGAGGACCCTTCGGTGAAGCTCCTGAAGTTTGCGGACGACACCACAGTCATCGGTTTGATCCGGGATGATGATGAGTCTGCATACAGGCGGGAGGTGGAGCAGCTGATCCTCTGGTGCAGCCAGAACCATCTTGAACTTAACCCAGCCAAAACGGTGGAGATGACTGTGGATTTCAGGCGACACCCCCCTTCATTCCCCCCACTCACCATCCTCAACAGCACAGTGTCCACTGTGGACTCCTTCAAGTTTCTGGGTACCACAATCTCCCGGAACCTGAAGTGGTCCTCCCATATTGACACTGTCCGGAAAAAGGCCCAGCAGAGGTTGTTTTTTCTGCGTCAGCTCAAGAAGTTTGATTTGCCTCAGGAGCTGCTGGTTGTCTTCTACACCGCCATCATCCAATCTGTCCTCTGCTTTTCCATCACTGTCTGGTTTGGATCTGCCACTAAACAGGACAAGACCAGACTGCAGCGGATCATTAAGTCTGCGGAGAGGATCATTGGTACCGACCTACCCCCCATTGAGAACTTATATCGGTCCATAACCAGGAAACGGGCGGGAAACATCTGTGCTGACCCATCACACCCCGGCCACAAACTGTTTGAACTTCTATCTTCTGGTCGTCGTTACAGATCACTGAAGGTCAAAACCACCCGTCACAGGAACAGTTTCTTTCCTCAAGCCATCACTCTGATGAACTCCTAACATTCACCTAGTCCTACCTGTTGCTGTACTCATGACTTTTCATCCATTATTACATTGCACATAACTCTCACACTGCTTTTTACTTCATTCACATTATATCACTGAATCTGAGTCCACATTGAAATACTGTGTGATTGTATATTTTTTCATATATTTCTGCAAAGTGTGGTTAGTCCGAGTAAATAACTGCATATATTCCTGTATATATTTGCATCCTTTTATAGAAACGTGGACAGACTGTAATTTACTGTACATACTCTGGTTGTCATTGAATCCTTATTTAAATCCTTCACCTGAACAACGAGAGCAAGTTTTTAGCCAAAGTCAAATTCCTTGTATGTGTTGTGCATACTTGGCCAATAAAGCTGATTCTGATTCTGATTCTGATTCTAAGCAATATATTTTTAAGGGACGTTCCTGCTTATTTCAGCAAGACAATGCCAAGCCACATTCTGCACGTGTTACAACAGTGTGGCTTCGTAGTAAATGAATGGAGGTACTAGACTGGCCTGCCTGCAGTCCAGACCTGTCTCCCATTGAAAATGTGTGGAGCATTATGGAGCACAAAATAAGACAATGGAGACCCCAGAGAGTTGAGCAACTTAAGTCATACATCAAGCAAGAATGGTAAAGTATTTCACCTACAAAGCTTCAACAATTAGTGTCCTCAGTTCCTAAATGCTGATTGAGTGTTGTTAAAAGGAAAGGTGATGTAAGACAGTGTAAACATGACCCTGTCCCAGCTTTTTTGGAACATGTTGCAGGCATCAAATTAAAAAACAAAAATACTTGCAGCTGCCAGTGGTACTGTAGTGTATCAAATGTGATACATTTGTTATTGGGTGTACTGGGGTAATGGCTCCACCTTTCTGGTTCCGCCATCACCCTGGGGTATAAAGGACAAAGGACCACGACCATCTGCCTATACGGAGCACCTGTGTTATTGTGAGTTCATCTAATAAAGTTACGTTCTACTGCACTGCGGCCTGATTATTAAATGTGTGAGTTATGGACATAACATTTGGTGACGAGGATAAAGGTATGGAGAGAGCTCTTTCTGGTATTCGACCATTTTTGGAGATCGCGGGCGAACTGCCTGTTCCCTGGACGAGGTGGTATGCGGCCTTTCAGAATTACTTGGTGGCCCTGAACCCTGGAGAGTTAGACAAACTGCATGTAAGAGCTATTTTAGTCCATAATCTTTGCATGGAGGGACAACGGATTCTCAGCACATTGGGATAGAGCAATAGTTTTGATGACATGGTCAGGATAATGGTGCGCTATTTTCGCGCTCCAGAAAACGTCATAGTCCGGAGGATTTGCTTTCGGCAGCGCCACCAGCAGACTGGAGAGTTGGTGTAGCCCTGTGTCAGCTGGTGGGAGAGTGCCAATTTGGAGCCTTTGAAGAAGAAATGGTCTGTGATCAGTTGGTGGAGCACATACTTTGTGGTGCAGCACGGTCAAGACTCCTAACATACTCGGGTGAACTGACGTTAGCCATGGCAGTCGAGATAGCGCAGCAGTTTGAAGCAGTGGAAAAACTATCAAAGGACCTCGGTGAGAGAACCACGTTGGAGCATACCGAACCACGAGGGAAGGTGCTGGCTGTGGACCCGGATAGCGAAGACAGCATGGATGAAGAGGAATACGCTGCCGCTATAAAAATTAGGTCTGCCCCGGGTACGCCAAAGTGTTATGGCTGTGGGTCCACCAGGCACCGGTATAAGGCAAGAGACTGTCCGGTGAAAGGCAAATGCTGTGGCATGTGTGGTCTTCTGCATCATTTTGCCAGGGCACTGCAAAAATTTTGAGCGAGGGAACTGACGACGTGGAGCGAATTCCCCGCCACGACTCCTATGGTTGTTCATACCGGCTCCCCGAGCACAGATAGGCGGATTTATTGCAACGTTTTGCTGGACGGCGTGGAAGTGCTGTTGTTGGTGGACACGGGAGCGGCAGCTTCTGTGTTGAACTGGCCCACTGTGAAGAATTTGTTCCCGTATTACCATGTGAGAGGACTGTCCAAGTCATACTTTGGCTATGGAGGAAACAGGTTAGCCATCGTGGGTTTGCTGGAGTTGACGGCAAGGTACAAGTTGGCAATGATGTCCAACGTCCAGTTTGTGGTGACCGCTAATGGGTCAAACAAAATGGGATGTGATATGTTCTGCGGTCTGGGGTTTATGATCACCAGCGGCGTCGGAGAAGAATGGTCAGGCTGTGGTTTATGGGACCAACCGGTTCTGTACGTGGACGACGATGCGGTATGGGACAGTGACTGGCCAAGTATTCTGGGTGATGACCAGGGCCAGTGCCATAAAGCGCCATTGCGGGAGGGTTCTGGTGCCAGTGTCCAAGTTGCCCTGGATATGGGAACTGGACGGCACGGTGGGATACCCGTGACGGTGGATGGAGCTAGAATGATAGCCCCCTCTGCTTCCAGAGTTTGGCCTGGAGATACTGTGAAGCAAGGAGCTACAGTGACTTTGCCTGCATTTAAAATGAAAGAGAGCGGGGCAGGACTGGCTGGCACGGTAGCAAGACGTGCCACCCAGCAACACTGGAGGCCGAGGCGGGCTGTGGACTGGGTTGGTGGAGCGGTTCGACCCAGAGAAGAAGCCCAGTTGAAACGTAGTGGACATTTGAAGTTGAGTTGAGCTCCTCTGCAGGTTGATGATGAGGTCCGGCCAAGGGGGGAGGCTCGGCTCAGGGGGGTCCATGAAAAGAGGAAAAGACAGGATGACCGGGGCAGCTGCGAGTGGTGGCTGCTCGGGAGGACGGCTATCTCAGGCTGTCCGATGACTCATGGAGACACCTCAACGAGCTGCGGTGCGTTGACGAGAAGAAATGCCAACGTGGCTCATCCCCAGAGGCAAAGAGGTGAAGGCGCTCGGGCGGGATCCGCCAGACGGAAATCCAGGGGATGGTTTTCCATCGGGACTGTATGGTGACTGAGGGGTGATGTGTTAATATGTGATGGTTGAATGGTTGAAATGTTAATATGTTTTATTGCACAATGTCACAAAGTTGATATGTTTCATGTATACTCGTTTGATGGTGGCCCAATTTTGTAAAAAAAAAAAAAAAAAAAGGGAAGGCCAACACTGTCTGTTTTGTTGCATTTAATTGCATGTAAATGTGAACTGCCCAAGTGTTGGGAGGGGGGTTGGTATGACGGGACGTGAATGTACATATTGATTGTGGTTGTTGTGTGAAATAGAAGTTGGCTGTGCATATACTGGCTCTGGGATTATTTTAGTTATTAGGAACACAGCTGTTATGTTTTATGCACTTTGTGGTACTAAAGGCGGCAGAATAACACAACATAACAAAAATATTTTTTTTTGAAAGTTGTCTGTGTTTTTTAAACTGATTTAAGATAATTTTGCATCGCTGAATCTGAAAATGACATCCATTTCTCTTGAGCAGGTCAGGTTTTTATGTTAAGTTGTAAGCAGTTGTACAGTTGTACTGTAAATTGAGTAGTAGACATTAGCTATGTTTACATGGACACAAGTAACCGGATTAAAAGCCTGATCAGAATAAAAATGCTTCATGTAAACACGCCAATCTGAATATTCTAACCCGATCACGCTCATTCGGATCAAAATTTCATTCCAATTGAGAGGGGTGGGTTATGCCAATTGTTAATCCAAATGGTGGTCATGAAAACACTTATTCCGAATGCAGGGCCGAAAATATGTTTACTGCGCATGTCTGTACACCGGCCGCACGTCGATGTGACGTATTTCTGCCTTAGCAGGAGCTAGCGGAAAGCATAGCGGGAGTAAAACAAAACTGGTCTGTATTGTCCTGCTGTCTGCCTCTGTTCGTCATATGCAGAAGTATGTACTTGTAGCTTCATTACGGAAACCAGCAGAAACAAAAGTACAGTCTGAATAACACAATACAGGTCAATTTTGACACGAAGCGGGGCTTGCTAACACCAGAAGTTGCTTCTTCTTCTACGATTCTCGGAATGTCGAAATGTCGATGTGCGCATGTCAAAATGATTTATTCCGTTCAAATGTGTGACACATGGAAACGCACGTCCTAACTCGATCAGCTTTTTCAGGATCCATGTAAACAGTAAAATTCTGATCTGAATTGTAATCAGATTGAAGAAATTTTGCCCATGTAACTGTGGCCACTGATAAAAGTAAGTACATGTAAATTGAATGTTATGTCACCATTGTTCAAAATTCAGTGAATTTCAAGAAATAAAAAAGAATTTTGCATCATATAAAGCGAAAATACCCGTACATATAAACAAAAACGTAAAAAAACATGTGGCCATAGTTCAAAAAGTTGACCTGATTGAGCAAAACCAATGGGATTTTTGGATTCAGCACATCAAAATTATCCTAAATCAGCTAAAAAAAACTTATACAATAAATTTGGTGTTGACCAGTGTAATCCGCCTAGCCGTGTAGAGGTGGGTCAGCAGTCTACCTGATCTCCTCTAGTTTAGTTGTGTTGTGCGCATGAATAAGCCTACATTTTCTGTTATTGTTAGTGTGTGAGTTGGATTATAAATTTGGGAGGGCCTAATTAGTGTGCCTTGGATTTTCTACAGGGAAGGGGAAATGTAGTGTATCAAATGTGATACATTTGTTATTGGGTCTACTAGGGGTGACGGCTCTACCTTTCCGGTTCCGCTGTCACCCTGGGGTATAAAGGGCAAAGTAGTAGTAGTAGATTAGTTTATTTGACAGGGACAGTGCAATAAACATAGACAATTAATCAAAGACAATCAATCTGATGTGTTGCACATAGAGTGTATAGCTATTAGCTAATTTGCAACTCTTGTCCCTGGATGGGCTTTAGAAAAAAGAATCAAGATAAAAATATACACAATAACCACATACATCAATGCAGAAAAATTATAAATACACAATTATAAATATTATAAATATTATAAATACACAAATATAACAGCCTGACTCACCTTTAACATAAATATTATAAATACACAAATATAACAGCCTGACTCACATTTAACACATATAACATAACTCACATTTGCCTATTTCAGGCCTTCCTCCCTCCGTCACTCACTATAAACAAACACATTTATTCCTTCCCTTCATTCACTCTCACTTTGCAGACAAATAATTCATACATGAGTACATTCTTGTTTATTTTTCAGCCAGTTTTTAACATTTTTAGTGAATGTTTTAAAGTCCGTTATTATTTTAATTTCATTTGGCATTGTGTTCCAGATGTGACTGCCCTTTATAGAGAAAGCTGTTTGTCCAAATGTGGTTCTGCGGTGGAATATTTTACAGTTATTGTTAACAGAACTCCTGGTGGCTCTGCTGCTGTCCTGTCTTTGGACGAAACCAGCAAGTGGCTCGGGTGCTGATTTATGGAAACATTTGAACGTTAATTTCAGAAGACAAAGGCGGAAGAGACACCCTCTCTTTCGACCACGACCATCTGCCTATATGGGGCACCTGTGTTGTTGTGAGTTCATCTAATAAAGTTACATTCTACTGCACCTTTGGCCTGATTATTAAAGGTGTGAATTATGGACATAACAGGTACACATTAGCTTCTTTGTTTTTTGTTGAGTTGTAGTTTATATGGCATTTTGACCTTGATCTTTGATTTTGTTATCCTAAAACCATAGTCGGAGGTCAGGGTGACAGGGTGTACAAAGTCTAGTGACTGTAGGTGTCATTGCTGTTGAGATGTAGTTTATAGGGCATTTTGACCTTGACTTTTGACCTTTTGTCAAACCCATAGTTGTAGGTCAGGGTCCCAAGGTGAGCCTTTGTACCAAGTTTGTTTAGCTTAGTTTAGTTTTAGTTCAATATATACCATGTTAAAGTTACAATAAAAAGACAAATACATCACATAGCATATAGTGCAGGGAGAGGCAAAAATACCCTAATAAGATAAGATAAGATAAGATAAGATAAGCCTTTATTAGTCCCACAATGGGGAAATTCCAGGATGGGCTTATAAAAAGCCTCCACCTAGAAAACAAACAAACAAGAAACCTTGAAAAACAAATTGTAAAAAAAAATAATGAATATAGTAATAGAATTAAGTTTAACCCTCAAGCGACCGAGTGGGGTCATTTACGACCCCAGCCATATAATTTAATGTGCCGTCTCTTTATTTTTTATCCAAATTTTCTTTCCTAGCATGAATTTGTCAGTCTACTGATCCTACACACTTTCATAGTTTTTTGCAGGGATCAACCAATTGGTGTGGCGTAGACATCGCAAACTCTTGTGGGATCATTTATGACCCCGAAGAGAAGCACTGGTTTTTAAACATTGGTTTTATAAATTTTATTCAAATGTTCCACTTCTAATAGTTAGTTAGTTAATCCCTTCACACCTGAAGGTGTACATGGGCGGCGCCTATCTCCGTTTCTCTGACCCTAGGCCACACAGCTACTGTAAGTAGTGAAAGCTACAGCGGGGGGTCAGTCCTCTGGTAGCTCTGTGTGTAACTTTACTTTCCCCATTCCATTATGCGGCGCACCACGCTAGAAGGCAGAAAGCACCATTTTTATATGGTCTTTGGTATGACCCAGCCGGGATTTGAACCCCTGCCTCCCGGGTGTGGGGCGGATGCTCTACCAACTGAGCCACCACTCCGGTTTCCACTTCTAATCAGTACTTTATATTGTATTGCAGTGAACCATGGCTAACAGACCTAGGATAGCAAGATTTACATTTGTCTGTTTGTCTGGATTTGTCTGTTTGTCTGTCTGTTTGTTAGCAAGATAACTCAAAAAGTTATGGACGGATTTTCATGAAATTTTCACAGATTGTCAGAAATGGGGTATCCTACAGATGATTAGATTTTGGTGGTGATCCGGATCACCGTCCACAAGAAAACCGCCATTACGCAAAATGCCATAATAGGTATCATGATCATCATCGTAACTACAATAATAGGTATCATCATCATCGTGATGATGATATGATGACTATGATGACTATGATGATGATGATGATGTTCCAAGAGTGAACTGACAAGGACTGTCTAAATAAATGTAATGTTGTTCTTACAGTCTGCGTTTTGGTTATTTCTTGCAATAAAAGTATTATTAGCAAACACATTTTACGTTAGATCATTATAAAATACCTGTCTTAAATACAGGGAGTAGTTTTGGTATGATAAACCTCCAACCAGCCATTTATAATAAGGATCCCTGTACAGAGCACAATGGGGTCATAAATGACCCCACTTGGTCATTTCAGTCCGTAAAATAGCTTGGTCGCTTGAGGGTTAAAATCCTTCTTCTCACTTACAAAGCTCTAAATAACCAGGTCCCTTTTTATTTAAAAGATCTGATACTACCCTATTATCCTAACAGAGCACTACGCTCCCTTAAAGCAGGATTACTTGTAATACCTAGAATCTCCAAAAGTAGAATGGGAGGCAGAGCCTTCAGTTATCAAGCTCCTCTCCTGTGGAACCAGCTGCCAATCTGGATTCAGGAGTCAGACTCGATCTCTGTCTTTAAGAATGGGGTTAAAACCTTCCTTTTTGATATAGCCTATAATTAGGGTGGGATCATGTGCCCCTGAACCCTCCTTTAGTTATGCTGCTAATAGGTTTAGACAGCCAGGGGGCCTCCAGCAATGCACTGGGCTTTACTCCTTTCTTCGCTCTCAATGAAATATTTTGCTGGTCATTAACATCTGTTTGTTTTCTCCCATAGATTGAGTCCCTGTCGTGCTGTTTGCTCTCTACATGTCTGTTCTTTTCTTTTTCTTCTCTATCCCCTCATCCCCCAGCCAGTCGCAGCAGATGAGTGCCCCTTCCTGAGCCTGGTTCTGCTGGAAGTTTCTTCCTGCTAAAAGGGAGTTTTTCCTCTCCTCCGTCGCCAAGTGCTTGCTCACAGGGGATCGCCTGATTGCTGGGGTCTTTCTGCAATTGTGGGGGTTTCCCCTACAGTTGAAAGTGCTATGAGATGACTGTTGTTGTGAAGTAGTGCTATATAAGTGAAGTTGAATTGAATTGAATTGAATATGTACTGTATAGAAATATTATTCATAGACTCCTCTTGCAATAACTTTTAATACTTTATTTAAATTGTTTTACTTATGATGGACCTGACCGGGGGGGGGGGGCGAAAAAGAGGAACAAACAGAGAAAACAAACAGACTGACACAACTGAAACAAACAGAAGACAAACTATTTCTTCTTCTGAAAAAGTCTCATCATGAGTCTGGTATCTGCACCTGTAAAAGAACAGAAGACATGTGTCTGTATGCGTGTGTGTGAGAGTGCGTGCAAAGTGCAGGCAAAGTGGCAGGCCTCAGCAACACTCCCCTTCCCCCAAAAACCCAGAGCAAGAAAGACAGTGCCACCGACCCCCATAGAGCACAAATGTCCTGAAGCCACCAAGCCCCAGGACAGCCAGGCATCCGCCCCAGGAGGGATGGCTGAGGGAGACCGGACCGCCAAGCACCCGGCACAGTGCACCCCTGCCCCTGTACCAGCCAGCCCGCGCCTTCCCAGCGGGACCAATGCCAGCCCCTGAGCCCAGGTGCTGGAAGGCCACCCCCCAACACCACCACCACCACCCCCTTCCTCCTGGGCTGGAGACTGGCTGGCACCCCTGGCGCGGGCACCCCCCAACACCTCACCACAAAGCAAACCCGCACCCACCGCAGTGCCCCAGACACATACCCCGGGAGCCTCCAAGCCCCCACGCCCAAGGAAGGCAGCTGCAAGGTGCTGGGAGCCCCACGGGGGAACAGCTCCCCCAGTCGAAGGGAGCCCATGTGCCCAGGAGGTGCCACCCCCATCAGTCCAGCACTCCCTGACCAACACATACACTCACTCTCACCACTCACTCACTCACTCACTCACTCACTCACTCACTCACTCACTCACTCACTCACTCCCATACTTATTCAGTCTCGCTCCCATTCCCACTCGGCCTCACAGTCACTCGCACTCACACATGCTTCCTTCCACTCATGCTCACTTATATACAGTGGATATAAAAAGTCTACACACCCCTGTTCAAATGCCAGGTTTTTGTGATGTAAAAAAAAAGAAACCAAGATAAATTATTTCAAAACTTTTTCCACCATTATTGTGACCTATAACCTGTACAACTCAATTGAAAAACAAACTGAAATCTTCTACGGGGAAAAATAAAAAACTTACAATTCCGGCACGAAATGAACCGAATTATCCGCAGATAGTCCTTTGGTCTGGACCAAACAGTGGCCATCTGAATGCGCCCTTAGTTGTTCTATAGTAACAGTGCAAAGGGAATGTTAACATTGACCTCTGGCCTTTTTGACCCAAAATCCATAGTCAGAGGGCAGGGTGTAAGCCAGGCAAGACTTGTGTTTGACAGGACAATATTGATTTGAAAAGTGTACGTCATTCCTTTGGGTAATTATCACAAACTAATCTGAGATTTTTCATAGATCCACCCATGACATCATTTTGAAAAGCCCACATCTTTTCCTTCTCTAAGTCATTGCATTCACAAGGTAGGCATTGGTGTGACAGGCGCCGCCGCCACCACCATCACCGCCGCCCAGCGGAGTGACAACAGTGCCCCTTCACCTTTTGAAGCTAAGGGGTAATGAGTGATTATTTGCAAAAAATAAACAATAGCTCATCAGTTTGAACATTAAATATCTTGTCTTTGTAGTGGATTCAATTGAATATAAGTTGAAAAAGATTTGGAAATCATTGTATTCTGTTTTATTCATGTTTTACACAATGCCCCAACTTCACTTGAATTCAGGTTTGTATGGATATGACGGGTCACAGGAATGTAATCAGCACAGAAACAAGTGAATGGTTCATTCTGCTCACTGCAACTTACCGTTACTAATCAAGGAGATGTCTGGTCAGAGTACAATGAACTAGAATAAAATGAGCTAAAATAGTGTATATGAATGAAATATATGGTCAGAGGTTTGTAGATGATCTGACTGGGAAGACAGGTATCTGGGGGAATGGATAGAATATCTATAAATGCAAGGAATCTGTGTGTGTGTGTGTGTGTGTGTGTTCCTCACATATCTCTCAAACCGTTTGTCAGACTGAACTTAGATTTTATAAGTGCTTTGCTGAGGTCACGAGGGTGTGCATCCCCAAGTATGGAGTTGTTCAGTCAAAATACGTAATTTTTATCAATAAACGTTTAGCTACCGCTACATCTCATGCCCAGGGTTCTAGAAGTGTGGGCGGGGTTTTGTATTGACTTTGTACTGGTTGGATAATATGCAACATCACGGCATCAGTAACCACAGCGTTCCATGAGCAAAACAAGGAAGTGAAAAGTGACAAATTTGACTTGAAAAAGATAATACTGAAGATTTAATGCTTAAAAAATTATAACATAAAGTTGCCGTGATTGCGTAGGTCTAAAGGATAATTCAGCATATGCGGAGAACATGAGGCACGTGAACAGACTGGACGAAGCGTCAGTGGGGACCTGGGTCTGACAAAGAACAACGGTGTATCCAAAACAGGGCATGCCGGGAGAAGCAGCAGCCTGATCAGGTGGACCGCGGTCCTTCGCAGGGAGGCATGCCCAGCCTGCCCAGTCATTGGTAGACGGGAGTCCCTGCTTCTGCTTCACCCGTGTGGTACCATTGTCTTGCAGGACTGCGAGTCCCCCCTCCTGCGTGAGTATCTAAAAATTAAAAACAATAATAATACTGCCATGATTGTGGAGCAGAATGGCTGGAATGACTTTACGACCAAACGTAGGACACAAAAACACCCAAATAACGAAATAAATCATTTTTCATTAAATATTTACTGACAAATGTGGAACACTGATGCAACGGTTGCAGTCAATGGGTCCTTTTGCTGTGTATAAGAATGTTGACTGTTTTGTAGTTAATTTATTTTATGTACTTTATTGATCTCCAGATGGGAAATTCAGGGCATCCACGGTATAGCGCCATCCATTCACCATTCACACATGTTTATGGCCTGTGGGAGGAAACCGGAGTACCTGGGGTAAACCCACTCAGAGAAAATACAAACTCCACACAGAAGGGTCTCTGATGGTCAGGGGATGGGATCGAACCCACAGTGGTCAGGGGTGGAATCAATCCAATGACCTTCTTACTATATTGCCACTGTGCTGCCCAATTCCCACATTTACTAGGAGTGGGGTTTTAACCCATGAGGACTACTGTCCATTGGATCTTAAGTCCAGCACCTTAACCTCTTGGCCATCCAGATAATTTGGTTGATTACAGTTTAAAATAAATCTTTAAATAACAAAATATTGCTAAAATATAAAATGATGCACTACAATGGGTCTCAAATATTTGTAAATGTGTCCTGTGATAGTACTGCATGAGTTTATCAAGGATACACAGAAGAAATTCAATATGACACTGAACTCCACCACTGAACAGTGACATAAACTAAAACAATAATAATAGTGACTGAACAACTCCTGTTTCCCAAAGTGCAAGATACACTGTTATCTTGAATATACAGTATCTCACAAAAGTGAGCACATTCCTTACATTTTTGTAAATATTTTATTATATCTTTTCATGGGACAACACTGAAGATATGACACTTTGATACAATGTAAAGTAGTCAGTGTACAGCTTGTATAACAGTGCAAATTTGCTGTCCCCTCAAAATAACTCAACACACAGCCATTAATGTCTAAAACGCTGGCAACAGAAGTGGGTACACCCCTAAGTGAAAATGTCCAAATTGTGCCTAATTAGTCATTTTCCCTCCCTGGTGTCATGTGACTCATTAGTGTTACAAGGTCTCAGGTGTGAATGGGGAGCAGGTGTGTTAAATTCTGTGTTATCGCTCTCACACTTTCTCATACTGGTCACTGGAAGTTCAACATGACACCTCATGGCAAAGAACTCTCTGAGGATCTGAAAAAAGAATTGTTGCTCTATATAAAGATGGCCTAGGCTGTAAGAAGATTGCCAACACCCTGAAACTGAGCTGCAGCATGGTGGCCAAGACCATACAGTGGTTTAACAGGACAGGTTCCACTCAGAGCAGACCTCGCCATGGTCGACCAAAGAAGTTGAGTGCACATGCTCAGCATCATATCCAGAGGTTGTCTTTTGAAAATAGACGTATGAGTGCTGCCAGCATTGCTGCAGAGGTTGAAGGTGTGGGGGGTCAGCCTGTCAGTGCTCAGATCATATGCCGCACACTGCATCAAATTGGGCTGCATGGCTGTCGTCCCAGAAGGAAGCCACCTTTAATGATGATGCACAAGAAAGCTGCAAACAGTTTGCTGAAGACAAGCAGACTAAGGACATGGGTTACTGGAACCATGTCCTGTGGTCTGATGGGACAATGATAAACTTATGTGGTTCAGATGGTGTCAAGCATGTGTGGCAGAAACCAGGTGAGGAGTACAAAGACAACTGTGTCTTGCCTACAGTCAAACATGGTGGTGGGAGTGTCATGGTTTGGGGCTGCATGACTGCTGCCAGCACTGAGGAGCTACAGTTCATTCAGGGAACCATGGATGCCAACATGTACTGTGACATACTGAAGCAGAGCATGATCCCTTCCCTTCGGAAACTGGGCCACAGGGCAGTATTCCACCATGATAACAACCACAAACACCTCTAAGACGATCACTGCCTTGTTAAAGAAACTGAGGGTAAAGGTGATGGACTGGCCAAGCATGCCTCCACACCTGAACCCTATTGAGCATCTGTGGGGCATCCTCAAATGGAAGGTGGAGGAGTGCAAGGTCTCTAACACCATGGTGTCGTCGTGGAAGAGGATTACAGTGGCAACCTGTGAAGCGCTAGTGAACTCCATGCCCAAGAGAGTTAAGGCAGTACTGGAAAATAATGGTGGCCACACAAAATACTGACACTTTGGGCACAATTTGGACATTTTTACTTAGGGGTGTACTCACTTTTGTTGCCACCATTTTAGACATTAATGGCTGTGTGTTGAGTTATTTTGAGGGGACAGCAAATTTACATACAAGCTGTACACTGACTACTTTACATTGTATCAAAGTGTCATACCTTCAGTGTTGTCCCATGTAAAGATATAAAATATTTGCAAAAATGTGAGGGGTGTACTCACTTCTGTGAGATACTGTATGTATATCAATTAAAAGTGGATTTTTTTTCTGATTGCTGTAGCTGTCCCTTCAGCAACTACTGATTTATAAGATAAGGCAATAAGGATCAGCTTGAAAGGTAACAAGAGCACAGGTTTATAAGAAAAGTTTCCATTAACCAAATTTTATATCGTGCACACCACTGAAGAGACAGAGAAACACCATTTCAATTCTCCTGTACGTATTGTAGTACTGACAAATAAAATCATTGAATCTTGAATTTAACAGCTGTGGCTAAACAAGTATTTAGATAGAGGGTCACTCGCTGAATGCTATATCACACCGAGCAGGGCAGGCACCTGGATGAAGGAAATTAGTAGTTACATAGATCGTATTCTCCTTAACACCGGCCTAGTTGTGGCAAGTTTAAGATATTGTAGAAATGCTGTCATGTATGTACATCTCATGCTTAAAAAATATTCTACTGCTTCAAATTTACTATAGAAGTATGTAACTAAGAAAGAATGTAAACAATTCTGTGACACCCTTGAGTGTCTCAGGAAGAGGTGCTGTGTTTTATAAACAGGAGCAAGTTTATATATTTGTGAGCACAATGCGATACCACTCTGCTGGTGAGATTGCTCTTTGAAAAGTGGGCAACGTACATGATCTGACACTATCCTTGATAAATTTAAGAGCACTAGAGCCACAGTTAATAGAAAAAAGATACTATATTCTTGTTCATATTGAAAAAAACATTGCCGAATGTATAGTCACTTGATTTACTGATACCTAATACTCCTAATGCCAGACCTCCCAGGGCAATCCCGATGGCATGACCTCGCTCCTCATCATCTGTGTACACACTAGCCAGCATTCCCATTCCTGCAAACACATCACAAACATAGCAGTTTCTCAAACAGAGGAACAAAGTTGATAAATAAATATGATTGTACAGGTGGATTTGAGCCACTGTACATTAACACTGACTACAGAGGTAGTATGTTTAATGGCTTTCATATTTCAGAATGGAATTGCAGACCATCTGAACAACACCATGCATTTTTGCCAAAGAGGTGTAGGAATATTTGAAAAAAAAAACAGTGTTACATACAGTTGTAATCAAAATCATTCAACCTCCACTGCAAATTAGGTTTATTGGCAAAATATACAAACTAGCAACTGTTTGCAATATCCATCCATCTTCTTCTGCTTAATCCTTTTCGGGTCGCGGGGGGGGGGGGGGCTGGAGCCTATCCCAGCATCTTTGGGAGAGAGGCAGGGTACACTGTTTGCAATAAACAAATCAAACAAACAATTTAAATAGCTCAAAAAAACTAATATTACAAGTGGTTTCTCCAAATTCAATACAAAATGCCACTTTTACACAGGTTTTTCACAGGTTTTTCACAGGTGTGAATCACATGAAAGGGCTGGAGGAGACGGTGATGACAATCAGCTGTGAGTCATGAGGAGAGGAGACGGGGCTGACAGCTTGACAGGGGTACCGCCCACAACCAGGGAAAAACCCGGAAGTGCCTCTAACAGCTGCAACCCCGGAGAGAGAAAGAAAGAGAGGAAAACCGGCAAGAAACGAATACAATGTGATAACAAATAAAAACAAGTAAACCCAAATATGTAAATAACAAAACTACAATGAACTTCAACAGGAAAATAAATCATGCAAAGAAACAATACAGAATATGTGAAAACCAGCCGAGGATAAAATTATAGGAAGAGAACTCAAAAATACAACACTATACAAATATGGAAAGAAAGGCAAAGAGACTGAGCATGGCAGAATCCTCTCATGCTCAGATTGTGACACAAACTCCAAGATGTACACCACTACTGACCCAAAAGGCACAAGAAAGGCTGGCTCCAATTTGCTCAAAACTATATAAATAAGCCAACGAAGTTTTAGGATTGTGTTCTGCAAAGCGATTAAACAAAACTGGAACTTTTTGGGCCTATGGATCAGCGGTATGTCTGGAGGAGGCAGAATGAAGCATACGCTGAAATGAACACCCTGTCTACAATGAAGCATGGCAGTGGCCCAGTGATGCTCTGGGGCTACTTCACTTCCTTTGGCACTGGAAACCTGTAGCATGTGGAGGGCAAAATGGTTTCAATCAAGTATCAGGAAATCCTGGGAGAAAAATGTCATGTCATCTGTGAGGAGCTGAAGCTTGGATGACATTGGACCTACCAACAGGACAATGATCTCAGCTGGGGTATCCGTCTCCCGGGCTCAAGCCACCAACTCCCCGGAGGAGAATTTCCTGCTCTTCGACATCGCTGCCAAGGTGCTCCAGATGTGCCCCGGTCTTTGGAAATATCCAGGGTTGATGGCGTTTCTCACCGTGGTCCACGAGTCATGCCAACAGCTGGAGGAGGTGACAGGAGTGGCCATCGGAGCTCAACCACGGCTTCCCACGATGCGCTCCCGGAGGACCGGAGCCAGCCGCCCGAGCCGGAATGCTCCTCCCCCCTCCAGATTTCTTGTCCTACTCCTGGGAGGATGAAGCAGGACACCGAGGCAGCAGCGGACATTATCTCCAGTCAGGAGTTCAGGCAAGTTCACCTCCATTCTCTTGCTATGTATTCTGAAGTGATTAATCAGATTTCTGTGGAGGAGCTTCAGACATTGGTACCGACTGAAGCTCCCCAAACAGCTGCTGTCACGGCTCCTGATTCCCTGTCTTCTGTCTCCCTTCACTCGACAGCCCTGGGAAAGGACCGTCGGACACAGGAGGAGCAGGAGGAGTCAACCACACGGCGTGAGGGTAATCCTAGGTCTAAGCGACGGAGGAAGCCCTTGACCTCATCGGTGGTTCCTAATCGGATGTCAAGCCCGACCGCTGCTGCGGTGAAGCCCCACTCGGTGCCAGCTGTCATGCCAGCAGACACCCCTTCAGCTTCAGCCACAGTTCCCGTCATTGGGTCGTCCACCCCAGCCACCGGAGAGATTGTGTGTGCCACTCTGTGCCTGCCCACCTCCGTGCCGTTCGGGCCAGCTCCTCCGTCAATCACCGAGGAGCCTATAAGACTTATGGGCATGGAGAGGGAGGACAACAAGACGTCGGCAGCCGCCAGCATGCAGACCCGGGAGGCCAAGCAAGTGGGTTTTCATGCAACCTTGGTCATTGTGGATAAGCCTTGTCTGTCCCCCAGGAGGGAGCCTCAGGCTAGGCAGTCGCCTGAGTGCTCTCCCCCTGTTGCTCCTATGATGAACTCACCTATTTCCTCTGTGTCTCCATCCCCTGCCTGGGAGTGTCCTCCAGCCATGGAGCTAGATCAGGGGTGTCAAACTCATTCCATGGAGGGCCAAGACCCTGCAGGTTTTACTTCCACCCAGTCTCTTCAGCAGGTGTTTTCACTGATCAGCAATCAGTAGGACGAAATTCAGAGAAATCACCTGTTGAAGACACTGGGTGGAGGTAAAACCTGCAGGATCTTGGCCCTCCATGGAATGAGTTTCACACCTGTGAGCTAGATGATCTGGGGAGGAGGGAATGTGTGGTGCTGGAGGACTGCACCCCGCAGATCTGCTACGACCAGAGGAGAAGCGCTGTGACCGACTGGAAGCAGGAGCCAAGGAAGGAGCATCACCCTGCTTCAGTCTCTGCAGACACAGTGCCACCCAGGTCTCCACCTCCAGACTTCATGCCGGGAGGATTACCGGCATTAGGGGCCTCACTGGAGGAGACCACGACTGCTGAGACCATCATGCCTGCTGTGGGGGCCACCACGACAAAGCCATCCTGTGGACCGGACCTTCAGCCGATTGGACCCCAAACATCATCGTCGAAGTCCTGGACGGCGGTAGTACTCGAGCACAGGCAAGTAATCTCTCCTGTAGTTCACCTGTCATGTGCTGAGAGTTCTTGCCTGGCTCTTGGGGAGGAGAGTCGGGTGCAGCCCCCAGCTGCAGCCGAACTTTCCTCGCTGGGCTCTGCCGCTGCCGGTGACCCTAACCATCCCTGTTCTCCCGTCTCCTTCGAGCTCCTTCCTAGGGTCGCTGGAGAGGAGTCGCTGCAACCGGGGTTGCCCATGGACGACGAAGAGGGTCCAGTTGTCCCAAAGGAGGTCGACGGGGATGCAGCACTCTACGGACTGGAGAGACCTACGCACCCTAAATCGCTGGAGTCCTGGAAGGCGGTGGAGCCAGAAGTCAGGCAAGTGTGCTCCATTATGTCAGAAATGTCAATAGTAATGTCACACTGCCAGACCTATGGTGAGGTGGACCCAGGGCAGCTCAGAGTAGCCCTTGGGACCACCACACCGGGCTCTGCCGCTGCCGGCGACCTTGACCCGGTATCTCTTTCTCTCTCTTTGGGTTCGGATCCTCCGGCCAGGGTCGCCGGAGAGCTACTGGAGGCAACCAAGGATCAGGGCCCAACACCGGAGGACATGAGGAGCATCACCTCCCTCACTGGGGAGGCCACCGCGGGAGCAATGAGGCCCCCGATGGGGGTCACCGTGGGTGCAGCAGGGCCTGAGCTGGGGTCCATCGCGGGTGCAGCAGGACCTGAGTCGGGGTCCACCACAGGTGCAGCAGGGCCTGAGCCGGGGTCCACCGCGGGTGCAGCAGGACCTGAGTCAGGGTCCACCGCAGGTGCAGTAGGGCCTGAGTAAGGGCCCACTGCAGGTGCAGCCACGTCCCAGACCGGGACCATCGCGGGTGCAGCCATGTCCCAGACCGGGACCGTTGTGGGTGCAGCCACGTCCCAGACTGGGACCGTCGCGGGTGCAGCCACGTGCCAGACCGGGACGGTCGTGGGTGTTATGGTCCCCCGGCCCCAAGCCTCAAACGGCAGTGGGGCTCCCGTTTCTTGGCTTTGCCACCAAGGTCCCCGAGTTTGGAGGCTGCCTCTCAGCCCTCCTCTCAGGTCCTGGTGGCTCCACTACGCTAGTCGGCCACCCAAAGGACTTGGCTTATGGGTCAGGTGGCCCATCGGCCTGGGCAGACCGCCGGACACTATCCCACAGGCCGCTTGCTGG
The DNA here is from genome assembly GCA_020510985.1 of Pholidichthys leucotaenia. Lineage (NCBI taxonomy): Eukaryota > Metazoa > Chordata > Actinopteri > Cichliformes > Pholidichthyidae > Pholidichthys > Pholidichthys leucotaenia. The sequence goes on along the minus strand of CM035841.1, from coordinate 261,049,736 downwards.
ACTTGGGACTGGGGCAGGCCACCCGATCTACCACTCCTCACCATACTGGGAGCCTGGGACTCAGGTCGACCCCCTGAACTTTGGACTTTGGGGGGGGGGTAGTGTTCCAGGTTGGGGGTCATTAGGAGGGGTTTTGCTCCTTATTCTATTTTTGTTTTGATTGTGTTTTCACTGGTTGCTTCCCTCCTATCCAGTTTTCCCCCACCTCCCACCCTGGGTTAGGGTTTGCTGCTGGGGGGGAGGAGGGGTTTCCTTGAGGGGTGTTGTTTCTTTTCTTTTGTGCTGGGGGTGCTGGGGTGTCTGGTTCCACCCCTAGAAGGGGGGGGGGCTGTCATGAATCTGGGTTTGGAGGCCAAACCCGATTCTGACTCATGGTTATGCTCTGACCTAGTTTCCTCCTGACAGCTCGGACTCCTGCTATTGGGCTTCATTTTCTCTCTTGTGCGCCGTGTTATGGCGCACGGAGGTTTATGACACATTCTATGATGTTGTCTAAACAACTCTTGTACTGACATCCCCCACTATGTCTGCCCTCCACTGTGCCTTGAATAATGGTCTTGCAAAGGCTGTCATACTGAGTGACATGACCAAACCATGCCATTTTGTGTCATTTGACATTGGCAAGGAGAGTTTCCTGTGGGCCCACGAGACTTTTGACTGTGCTCCACACATACATGTTTGAGTTTGACACTCCAGTAATCCATTTGTCCCACCCATCTTGGAGTGAGTCAATGGGATGTGCGATCGTTGTTAATCTGGGCCCCGACTGACCCGGCATGTTACTTTGTTGCTTTTTCATTTCCCATGTCCTTTCACTGGGCTTGAGGCAACTTGGCAGTACCCATCTCCTCTCCAATGGCACTGAATGAATGGCACTGACCAAGAAGATGGTTAATCTGCCTTTTCAGACCCCTCCAGCTGGACTATCACAAGTCTCAGACTATTTTTATTGAGGCATGTCCAGGTATGTCCCTTTAGATCTGCCTAGTACTAAGTACTACTTGTCATGAAGAAGCTGAATAATTTTGAGACTGCAGTAGTCATTAAAAGTGGAATATTGTGTAAAATTTGGAAACCACTTGTAATACTAGTTGTGCTAAGCTGCCAATAAAGCTGCCAATAAAGCTGCCAATAAATCTAAAATCCATGGGGGTTGAATGATTTTGACTGCAATTGTAGATGTGTGAGAAATCCAAAAACATTTGCCACTTAAATCATGTTGAGATCAGAAGAATATCTAACAGAAGTGCAATGGGAGGTAACGCTCAGCTAAGGTTAGATTTTTCATCCCGATCAGGTGCTTGAATACTATGTATCCTCCTGTGGCGGATAATAAAATAGGCAGCGAACTGAGGGTTTTAAGTAGGTTTATTAAATCATACCGCCATCACGGAGCTCACCCCGGCGCGATGCACGCGCGCCACAGCGAGCCCGGATGCTCTCAAGCAGATAGGCAATGCGTGCAGTAGAAGAGAGAGAATGAGTTACAGAGCAATGCAGCTTATATACCCAACTACAGACAATACATGAAAGGCATTCACAGCAGTAGGTATGGGCATTTGCATTTGAGAGACACACATAACAATAAGGAGATTACTGGCCGGAATTCGCCTCTGCTCCGGAGCTGCAGGACAAAAGAGGTTACAAGGCACATCTACATATTGTTATCAGTCTATAGACACAATAAGGGCAGGAAGCATGAACACAATGCATGAATGGCACATTAACATCACAGTACTGAGCAGGAAAAAGCTAGACGAAGCTGGGCTGCCTGTTGACATTAATACACACATTTCACTGTTATGTTAATTGCTCTAGTCGAGCGCTGTGCTTGTCCCAGTCTGTTGTGGGGGTTATCCCACACTACTCCCCCTCCCAGAGGGCTCAGCAGGCGGCTGAGGCCTCGATAGTCCGGCTTTGGCAGCGAGCAGGGAAAGCTCTGTGCAGGCGGAGGTGGAGGGGTGGGGGGTGGGGGTAGGAAGTGCCGGCCCGGGACGGAGAATTGTCTGGGCCGCGCAAAAATTGCCTGTTGAATTGCCTGTTGAACAATTGCCTGTTGAACGTGCGGAGGTCCACAGCAGCTGTACGAAGAAAAATTAGTCACTGACTCCTCTCGCGGTTAAGTCCTGCAAGGATTAACAGCGGCCATGAAGAAAAACAGGAGCGGCGAGGCTGCATAGCGGCTGTAAAAAAAAAAAAAAAAAGCAAAGGGACTTGGCGTGTTGACTTTAGGTGCGGGCACAACCTTAAAGCCTTCGGGGACCGCAGACTGCTGAATTCCCTATGTGCGCCATGGCTAAGACCATTAATCCTGTGAGCAAGCTGCGTGCATGCCTCAGGTGTACAAGCAACCCTGAAGGCTCTGTGTGCAGCGGCGAAGGACGATGGCGGTCTGTGGAGCCGTAGGTGTCCCGTGCGTGGTGCGCCGTCCTCGTAACTCCCCGGTGCGTGTGCCGGGGTTCCGTGCGTGGGTGGGCCTGCTGGAGAGGAAAGTCAGGGTGCTTGCTGGAGATCAGCGTAGTCGGCGCCGATAATCATCCCTGTTGTAGTTGTTGCGGTAGTTCGCTGTGCTGGGTCATGGTGCATTCAGGTCCACGCGCTGCGTTCTCCGTCGGCCCTGGAGGTCGCCGTCGTGGAGAGAGGACGAGGTGCGTGCGCTCTCGTGTGGAGGAGCTGTAAGAGCGGCCGGTCCCAGCGTGGATGTGCAGATCTCAGGGGTGCAGATCTCACCATGAAGCTTGCTGCGTCTTTCCCGGTCGTGGGTGATGTCCAGAGAGTTCGCCTGGTAGTGGCTCTGCGTCAAGGTCTCCCTGAAGCAGAAGGGAGGGCAGATCATTTGCGTCAGGCTGCTGTGTTCGCTTGTCATCGGAGCATCACCGCTGGGTGCTGCATTCGCTGGCAGTGTGTTCTTTTCAGCGTCGGGTCACCAGTGTGGCGGATAATAAAATAGGGCAGCGAACTGAGGGTTTTAAGTAGGTTTATTAAATCATACCGCCATCATGGAGCTCACCCCGGCGCGATGCACGCGCGCCACAGCGAGCCCGGATGCTCTCAAGCAGATAGGCAATGCGTGCAGTAGAAGAGAGAGAATGAGTTACACAGCAATGCAGCTTATATACCCAACTACAGACAATACATGAAAGGCATTCACAGCAGTAGGTATGGGCATTTGCATTTGAGAGACACACATAACAATAAGAGGCAGCACGGTGGCGCAGTGGTTAGCACAGTGGCAGCACAGCAAGAAGGTCATGGGATCGATTCCACCCTTGACCATCGTGGGTTCGATCCCACCCCCAGACCATCGGTGACCCTTCTGTGTGGAGTTTGCATGTTCTCCCCGTGTCTGCGTGGGTTTACTCCGGGCACTCCGGTTTCCTCCCACATGCCAAAAACATGCAAGTTAGGTTAATTGGCATCAAAACTGGGGATTCTAAATTGTCCTTAGGTATGGATGTGGAAGTGAATGGTTGTCTGTCTCTCTGTGTTGGCCCTGTGATGGACTGGCGATCTGTCCAGGGTGTACCCTGCCTCTCGCCCAAAGATGCTGGGATAGGCTCCAGCCCCCCTGCGACCCGAAAGGATTAAGCGGTAGAAGATGGATGGATGGATGGACATAACAATAAGGAGATTACTGGCCGGAATTCGCCTCTGCTCCGGAGCTGCAGGACAAAAGAGGTTACAAGGCACATCTACATATTGTTATCAGTCTATAGACACAGTAAGGGCAGGAAGCATGAACACAATGCATGAATGGCACATTAACATCACAGTACTGAGCAGGAAAAAGCTAGACGAAGCTGGGCTGCCTGTTGACATTAATACACACATTTCACTGTTATGTTAATTGCTCTAGTCGAGCGCTGTGCTTGTCCCAGTCTGTTGTGGGGGTTATCCCACACCTCCCTGCTTTTAGGGTTTTGGCATTAGTACGACATTCCTGACTTTTCACATAATAAGCTGTTGTAAAGGGATGTGTTTAATAATAATAATGATAATAATAATAATAATAATAATAATGAATTATACTTTTATGGCCCTTTACATGTCACATGACACCTCAAAGCGCTAACAGTGACTTGTTATTCATTTACTCCAGACAGACACTGATAGTGGTAAGCTACCTCTGTAGCCACAGCTGCCCTGGGGCAGACTGATGGAAATGTGGCTGCCAATCCACGCCAACAGCCTCTCCGATCACCACCGAACATTTATTCACATTCATACACCAGTGTCACGAACACTGGTGTATGTAGGGTGGGTAAAGTGTCTAGCCCAAGGACACAATGACAGCATGGCTGGCGAGAAGTGTGTGTGTGTGTGTGTGTGTGTGGGTGGGTGGGGGGGGGGCAGGATTCGAACTGCCAACCCTTCAGTTCCTGGACGACACATTGACACCCCACATATTTAACTCAGAATTAGAATCAGAAGCTTTACTGTCACAAACATTAAAACAGCCATTACACCATGTCATGAATTGTTTTCTTTTTTACACATAACAGTCAAAACAGTAAGTAAAATAATTAAAATGAGTTTTTGTGGGGGGGGGGGCAGCACTGACTAGCACAAACAAAAGTCAGAGTCCAGGAGACTAGAGATGGGGGTGGAGCATCGAGGGGGTAGTTTAGTGTTCAGGAGTCTGACGGTCTGTTGGTAGAAGCTGCTTGCCAGCCTGGATGTGTGGGATTTCACAATCCTGTAGCACCTTCCTGATGGCAGGAGTGACAACAGGCTGTTGTGGATGGGTTTGGTCCTTGATGATATTGTCGGCCCTCCTGAAGACCTTGGTGGTGTAGATGTCCATGAGATGAATTGTGCAGCCTGTCAAAATGGGCATTTTGACATAATGCACAGCTCAGGAGACACACACGCAGGCTCAGGGTAAATTTAACAGTTTATTCAACAACAGGGATGTGTGGCTGCGTGTCTGTGATATGTAGATGTACTGGTGGTGGACGTCTGCGTCAGGCACGGGGGCAGGAAGCCGTTCAGCCGGACAACCTTGGCAGGGCAGGTGGCTGGCGTGCACAAGGGCGAGCCCGGGAGACAGCAACCTGGTGCACCTGTGACAGCAGCGGGAAGACGGCAAAGCAGAGGCGAGGTTCGCCGCCGGGGAGTTCACCTATGGCAGCAGCTGGCAGGCGGTGATGCGGGGACGAGATCCGCCGCCGGGAAATCCACCTGTGCACAGGGGAGAGACTGGAAAGACAATGGTAAGGTATGCTTACGCTGTAGATCTTGCTGGGAGACGAGGGGGTTCCTCTGCAGCAAGTTCAGCCGAGGGAATCAGACGGCTTCAGGCCGAAGCCCAGGGCAGAGAGGCTTATATCCCAGGCTGCTGACGAGGTGCAGGTGTGCGCGCAGCTGGCGCCGCTGATGAGTGGCGAGTTGTAACAGTACTCCCCTCTCTAGCAGCGCCTCCTGGCGATGGTTTATCAGGGTGTGCCCGGTGAAACTCAGTGATGAGGGAGGGATCCAACACAAACGAGGGACGCACCCACTGTCTCTATTCTGGACCGTAGCCCTCCCAATCCACCAAGTACTGTAACCCGCGACCCCGGCGCCGGGAGTCCAAGATGGCGGAGACAGTCCAGGCCGGGTGGCCATCTATCATCCGGGGCGCGGGCGGCGCAGCAGGAGGAGGGCAGATGGGGTCAGACACCACCGGCTTTACCTTGGAGACGTGGAAGGTGGGATGGATGCGGAGGGAGGGGGGAGTAGCAACACGCACAGCCACCGGGTTGATAACTTTGGTGACGGGGAATAGGCCCATGAAACGCTTTGCCAGCTTCCTCCTCTCATCCTTCAGGTTAACATCCTGCGTGGATACCCAGACTGGTTGGCCTACCTGGTAGGCGGGAGCAGGCCTCCTGCGCCGGTCCACCGTGGTCTTGTTGCGCTCCGCCATGCGTAAAAGCGCATTGCGCGCAGCGGCCCAGATGGAGCGGCACCGCCTGAGGTGAGCCTGGACCGTAGGGACTGCCAACTCGCTCTCCAGCGAGGGAAACAGAGGGGGGTCGTAACCCAGGGATGCCTTGAAGGGGGACATCCCGGTGGCGGTAGAGCAAGCGGTGTTGTGGGCGTACTCCACCCAGGCGAGGTGTTTGCTCCATGACGCAGGCTTGGATGCGGTGACGCAGCGGAGAGCAGCCTCCAACTCCTGGTTAGTCCGCTCACACTGCCCGTTAGATTGGGGGTGATGGCCGGAGGAGAGGCTTACTTGGGCTCCTAAGGCTTTGCAGAAGCTCCGCCAGACGTCCGAGGCGAACTGGGGACCCCGGTCGGAGACCACATCAACCGGTATCCCGTGCAGCCTGACCACGTGTTGGATAAGGAGGTCCGCCGTCTCCAAGGCAGAGGGGAGCCCTCGTAATGGCACGAAGTGGGCGGCCTTGGAGAAACGGTCGACGATGGTCAGGACCGTGTCGAAGCTGTTAGAGACAGGGAGACCGGTGACGAAGTCTAATGCGATGTGCGACCAGGGCCTACCAGGGACGGGTAGGGGCTGGAGCAGACCCGCAGGGGGAGCGTTGCCAGACTTACTGGTGGCGCAGACGGGGCAAGCCCGGGTGTAGCGGCTGGCGTCCTTACGCAGTCCCGGCCACCAGAAGGAGCGTTGGAGGAGGTCGATCATCCGAGAGGTCCCAGGATGGCAGGCGAGCTTGGACGTATGCAGCCAATTGATGACCTCGCCCCGGACGGAGGATGGAACGAAGAGCCTCCCCTCCGGTCCGCCGCCAGGGTCCGGTTCCGATTCCTGCGCCCTCCGGATCTTGTCCTCGATCTCCCAGGAAACGGCCCCCACGACGCACGACCTGGGCAAGCTGGTGTGTACGGCGTCCACAGGTTCCTCTGGGGCGAACTGCCTGGAGAGGGTGTCAGGGAGACCGTTTTTGGAGCCCGGCCTGAATGTTATGGTGAAACGGAACCTGGCAAAAAACAGAGACCAGCGCGCCTGGCGGGCATTCAGGCGCTTGGCAGTTCTGAAGTACTCCAAGTTCTTGTGGTCCGTTAATACCACGAATGGCAGGGCGGCCCCCTCCAGCCAGTGATGCCACTCCTGGAGCGCGAGCTTGATGGCGAGGAGCTCTCTGTCCCCCACGTCGTAGTTACACTCAGCCGGGGACAAGCGCCGGGAGAAGAAGGCGCAGGGCCGTTTGACCCCGTCAGGAGGTGACTGCTGTGACAACACCGCCCTCACCCCCGTATCCGAGGCGTCAACCTCCACGATGCACTGTAGAGAGGGATCGACCTGGCTGAGGACCCGGGAGGAGGAGAACTCCGCCTTCAGCGCCTGGAAAGCCGCTGCGGCCTCTTCAGACCACTGGAACAGGGTCTTGGGGGAGGTGAGGCGGGTCAGAGGACCGACGATGGCTCCAAAATTGGGGACGAAGCGGCGGTAGAAGTTGGCAAAGCCGATGAACTGTTGCACCTGCTTCCTGGATGTGGGGGTTGGCTAATCTACCACCGCTTTAACTTTTGCTGGGTCTGGAAGCACCTGGTCATGGGAGATGACAAACCCCAGAAATGACGTCGTCTTGGCGTAGAATTCACACTTTTCCACCTTCACATACAACCGGTTCTCCAGGAGCCTCTGGAGGACCCGCCTCCCGTGCACCCGGTGCTCGTCCCTGGATTTGGATAAGATGAGTATGTCATCCAGGTAGACGAACACGAACAGACCGATGAAGTCCCGGAGAACGTCATTGATCAGGCGCTGAAAGACGGCTGGAGCATTGGTCAACCCGAATGGCATGACCAGGTATTCAAAGTGGCCGTTCGGGGTACGGAAGGCAGTCTTCCATTCATCTCCCTCCCGGATCCGGACGAGGTGGTACGCGCTGCGGAGATCCAGTTTGGTAAACCAGGTCGCCCCCTGGAGGGAGTGGAAGGCAGTGTCTATCAGGGGCAGGGTGTAACGGTCCTTCTCCGTGATGTCGTTTAGGGCACGGAAGTCGATGCATGGATGAAGAGAGCCATCCTTCTTGCCCACGAAGAAGAACCCTGCACCTAATGGGGATGAGGATGGGCGAATTATTCCTGCACTGAGCGACTCCTTCAGATAGGTGTTCATGGCCTCCTTCTCCGGCGCTGACAGGCTGTACAGACGTCCCAAGGGAAGAGGCGCCCCCTGGCGGAGATTTATGGCGCAGTCATAAGGCCGGTGTGGAGGGAGAGACATCGCCTTGGACTTACTGAAGATCGCGCCCAGGTCGTGGAACTCTGCGGGCACCAAAGAGAGGTCTGGGGGCGCGGTATCCTTGGCCACGGGAGGAGAAGATGGGGCACAGGCAGCGGATTGGAGGCAGGTGCTCATGCAGAACGTACTGCAGGCAGTCACTCCTCTGGTCTTCCAGTCCAGGACGGGGTTATGGAGGCGGAGCCACGGGTAACCCAGTATCACCGGAGACACAGAGGATGGCAGGATGTAGAAAGATATGTCCTCCCGGTGGTTTCCAGAGATGATGACTGAGACGGGGTTCGTCCGGTGAGTCACTTTCCCCAGGGACACACGGGAGAGATTGATAAGGGAGAGAGGAGTCTTGAGGGGCTGGCAACGGATGCCCAATCGGGTTGCCAGGCTTTGAGAAATAAAGCTGCCCTCCGCGCCTGAGTCCACCAGTGCGTGGGTGAGATGCCCTGTGGTGTTATGGCAAAAACGGATGGGCAGTGACAAATGTGTGAGGGGAGTTGACCGGTTAGCGTCCGCAAGGCCCCCTACAGTGACTCGCGGACCTCCCCGTTTGGCTTCTCCAGGCAATGCTCCACAGTGTGCTGGTTGCCTCCGCAATACATGCAGAGGCCCAACTCACGGCGGCGTTGTTTCTCCGCAAGGGGGAGCTTTGCCCGGCCCGTCACCATGGGCTCCGACTCCTCGGAGGACTCTGGTGGCAGTAACGCCAGGGGGTGAGCTTGGGACGGGCGCGACGAGGCACCCCGCGAGCGAGAAGGCAACTTCCGCTCCGAGGCGCGCTCGCGCAGCCGGTTATCCAAGCTGATGGCAAGGGAGATTAGCTCCGCTAATGTCCCAGGGATATCCCGACCAGCCAACTCATCCTTCAGACCAGAGTTTAAACTGCGGAGGAAGATGCCACAGAGGGCGCGTTCCTCCCAGCCAACTTACTCCGCTGTTACCCGGAAGTCAATGGAGTAATCCGCGGCCGATCGGCTCCCCTGTTGCAGACTGAGGAGACGATCGACCTGGATGCTATCCAAACGTGAATGATCAAAGACCTCCAGGAACTGGTTAACGAACTGGCCATAGGTGAGGGTGGCGTAGCTGGACTTCGCCATTACGGCGTAAGCCCAGGTGAGCGCACGACCCTCCAGGAGATTTCCTATATAGTCAATTCGGCTGTGGTCTGAGGGAAAATCTCCGGGGACGCGCAGGAATACCGACTCACATTGCATAATGAACCCCTGCGCTCCACCGAGCTTACCGCTAAAGCGGGCGGGGGTCGGAATAGGTGTGAGCCGGGCTGGGGCACCCGGAGCAGGCTGGACGGCCGCTGGAGCAGCTGGAGCTACGCCTCCCTGACGAGCCGGGGGGAACGGCTGACGGGGGTCCATGTGGTCTAACCGGTCAGTAATTAGGGTTAACTGGTTGAGTATCACCTGTTGCTGATGAGCTATTAAATCCACCCGAGCCTCGAGGGTGGAAAAAAGGTGTGTGAGCCCGCTGTCCACCGAGCCGCTCTGCTGAAGCCGTACTGACATAATGCACGGCTCAGGAGACACACACGCAGGCTCAGGGTAAATTTAACAGTTTATTCAACAACAGGGATGTGTGGCTGCGTGTCTGTGATATGTAGATGTACTGGTGGTGGACGTCTGCGTCAGGCACGGGGGCAGGAAGCCGTTCAGCCGGACAACCTTGGCAGGGCAGGTGGCTGGCGTGCACAAGGGCGAGCCCGGGAGACAGCAACCTGGTGCACCTGTGACAGCAGCGGGAAGACGGCGAAGCAGAGGCGAGGTTCGCCTCCGGGGAGTTCACCTATGGCAGCAGCTGGCAGGCGGTGATGCGGGGGCGAGATCCGCCGCCGGGGAATCCACCTGTGCACAGGGGAGAGACTGGAAAGACAATGGTAAGGTATGCTTACGCTGTAGATCTTGCTGGGAGACGAGGGGGTTCCTCTGCAGCAAGTTCAGCCGAGGGAATCAGACGGCTTCAGGCCGAAGCCCAGGGCAGAGAGGCTTATATCCCAGGCTGCTGACGAGGTGCAGGTGTGCGCGCAGCTGGCGCCGCTGATGAGCGGCGAGTTGTAACACATTTATACTGTTGCACCTGGTTCATCAAATCATTTATGCAAAAGATGCCCTCAGCACGGGATCATAGAAGATCCTATGACGCGCAAGAGTTTGCTGACCTATTTGAGAAAAAAAACCTCATTCTAGCGATGGGAGAACTTGTCCAGCAACATTAATGCTACAAACAACACCTAATGAAGCAGCAGTTTAAATGAATCAGCATAAACAAGCACAACTACTTCTTTGGAGTCTATTAAATTTTTGTATTTTTTTTGTATTTTGTATACTTTGATTAATCCCAGAGGGAAATTACAGGGTATCCACCTGGATGGATGAGGCAACCACAGTGCAGTGCCAATCCCTTCACCATTCACACACACACACACACACACACACACACACACACACACACACACACACACACACACACACACACACACACACACACACACATTCACACCTAGGGCCACTTTAGAGTCTCCAGTTAACCTAACTTGCATGTTTTTGGCCTGTGGGAGGAAACCAGAGTACCCAGGGTAAACCCACACAGACAAGGGGATAACATGCAAACTCCACACAGAAGGGTCACTGATGGTCAGGGAGTGGATTCAAACCAATGATGGTCAGGGGTGGAATCAATCCTGTGACCTTCTTACTGTGCTGCCACAGTGTTAACCACTGCTCCACTGAGCTGCCCTGTGAGTGAAACTATTCTCATGAAGTTCTGAATAATGAACAGATTGTAAGGATTTCAGAAAGAGATCATACCGGCCACAGATGAGCAGGACGAGCCCACACCCTGAAGAGATCTGGCCACAAACAGCAGAGAGTAGCTCGATGAGAAGGCAAACACTTCACAACAGTGAGAATATGAGGGAAAAAAAGGGACAAGAAACCATCAGGTGTGATGCTGTGGTTCACGATTCTGATAAAGAAGATAAGTTCATGGACACTTACTGATTGTAGAGATGAACATTATACAAAAGCCAACAAATATAGGGAGTTGGTATCCTATTCTGAAAGGTCACAAAAAGAAGACATTACATTCGTACAGTAAACATGATACATATTGATAGTGCTCCTATTATGCACTTTTCCCACATATGACACACTTTGATTAAAACACCTCAGGGGTGAAATATTACAGTGCCATTGTTGGCTGAACATCCCTTCTCACAACAAGCTGTGTTTGTGCATTTTGCTTTAAATGTCAACAAGAGGGTTCATTAGCATTTAAAGCAAAATGCTTTGCTTTGCAAAATCTCTGTTGTCATTTCCGAGATAATAATAATTTAATGGTTTATATAGCGCAAAATCATAACAAAGAGGAAAGTTTTTAACCTACTTTTAAATGTACAGAGTGAGTCAGCCTCTCGGACAGAAGTTGGAAGAAGATTCCACAGGAGAGTAGGTTGATAGCAGAAATTGCTGCCTCCTAATCTATTTTTGGAAACTCAAGGAACCACAAGTAAACCAGAACTTTGGGAGTGCAACGTTCTAGTTGGATGATAAGGCAATACAAGTTCTTTAAAACATGATGGTCCCTGATTGTCTAGGGCTTGATAAGTAAGGAGAAGAATTTTAAAGTCAATCCTGTATGTTATGGGAAGCCAATGCAGAGAAACCAAAACAGGAAACAGGAAATTAGACATCATCCAATTTTTAATGTCAACTACGGAAGTGAAGCTAACTGGTTAAGATCATCTGGTTTCATTTTTAAGTATAATTGACTATCATCTGCATAGCAGTGGAAATTAATGGAATGATTTCTCATAATGTCACCTGAAGGTAGCATATATAAGGTTGTTCTGCCCTCAGTAATGTGTGTTTTACAGAGTTAGAAAAAATAGTTCATAAGTTCATATTAAAATATCATAGTCCTTTTGTAATAATTCATTTGTAGTAATTCCCGTTAAAAATGGTTATTGTGTTAAAAGTGATTTCTGTATAGTTAGTAGTAATTTGTCTGTATTTTATATTGAAAGCGCAGCCAGTTGCCGCTATGATTTGTGGGTAGAAGAAACGGACTTTGGTAAGGGAGAAAGAAAAAGGCAGAAGTGCTTAACCTGCCCGCGAATATCTGAAAACGTTCCTCCTGTGTGTTAAACCCCTTTTTTACACCTCTGAAAGCAATGGCTGTAAGTAAATGAATGTTATGTTGGTTTTATAAGTTGTTAAATGTGAACTTGAGATCGTTTTTAGAGTGTGATTTGTTTTCAGTAATTAGTCATATCCCAGAGCCCCGCTAGCTTGTTAAGTGTATTGTGTTCTCTGTTTATTCCAGGAATTAGTCTTACCCCCAGGGGCTCGCTAGCTTATTTTAATGTATGTATTTTCTGTTTTTATTTCTAGTTTCACTCGGGCTTTTCAACGAGCTTCGAGCCACAGTTGTAAGGTACTGTAAGCTGTCTTAAGAAGACTGAAATAAAGTGAGCAGGACGCTCGGTTTCCTGGCTCGTGAAAAACGAGTTTGGCTTGCTGTTAATCTGCGTTGACATACTCAGTGTATATAACACGTAGTGATAACAGTACAGTGAAAAGCCATTGTCAGCAGTTGGTGAAGATAAAGTCCACGACACAGCGAGGGACGACACTCAAGAGAAAAAAAAAAGCCATGTCAGCAGTTGGTGAAGATAAGATTCACGACACAGCAATGGACGACACTCAAGAGAAGAGGGCGGAAGAAAAGGCGAACTCCGAAGCCAAATCATCATACAACGCTAGCTCCAGCTCCAGACGTTCTAGCTCCAGGTTGTCCTCGAGGTCCAACGTAATGGAAGCAGCCATCATGGCACGAGCCTCTGCTGAAGCTGCGAATGCTAGAGCCTTGTACAGTAAGAAACAATTAGAAATTAAACAACAAGCAAAGCTAGAACAAGCAGAGCAACAAGCAAAGCTAGAACAAGCAAAGCAACAAGCAGAGCAACAAGCAAAGCTAGAGCAAGCAAAACAACAAGCAAAGCTAGAGCTGGATCTGGGGATGCTGGAGATAGAGATGGAAACAGCGGCCGCCACAGCACAAGCAGAAGTTCTAGAAGCTGCTGCAGCTGCCGAGCCGGATAAAGGAGAGAGTGTAAGGAGCGCAATTTCATCACAAGCTGTCAGACAGAGAACTATGGAGTATGTGCACCACCAAATCCAGCTAAAGTCACAGGCGCGACCAGCTGAAGAAGAAACACCTCAAGTCGAACCTGCACAAAGGGCGCAATCATTCACTCCGAGCAGACCCGAACAAACTCTCTCTCCACCAGCTTTCAAGAAAATGTATGTAAAAAATTAATCCATCGACATACCGAGAGACTGTCAGGCCAAACAGCTACCATGCTTCCCACAATGGTGACCCACCTATGGCAGACTTTGCTAGGTTCCTCGCGCGCAGAGAGCTAATCACAACCGGACTCTTTAAGTTTGACAACACCCCCGAAAACTTTAGAGCATGGCAGTCGTCATTCATAAATGCAACTGAAGACGTTGGTCTCACATATAGCCAGGAGTTAGATCTCCTAGTCAAGTGGTTTGGTAAAGAGTCCTCAGAGCACGTTAAAAGAATCAGAGCTGTCTATGCCACTAACCCCAAAGCTGCTCTCCAATTGTCATGGGACAGGTTAGAAGAGTGTTATGCTACGCCAGAAGTAGTAGAAAACGCCTTGTTCAAAAAATTAGATAACTTCCCTCGCCTTACAAACAGAGACAATGTAAAACTCAGGGAACTTGGAGATTTACTCTTAGAGCTGCGGGTCGCTAAAGATGAAGCTTATCTCCCAGGCCTCGCCTACCTCGACACACCCCGTGGGGTTAAGCCCATAGTTGAAAAGTTGCCTCCAAGCTTACAAGATAAATGGCTGCACGCGGGCTCAAAATACAAACAAAAATATGATGTAACCTTCCCTCCCTTCTCATATTTTGTAAAGTTTGTCCAAGACAAGGCTAAAGCAAGAAAAGACCCAAGTTTTGCGACGTGCAGCAGCCAACCCTTCAGCAAAGGTGAGAGACCACCATTCAAACAAAGTAGCTACAGAACGCCTCTAACTGTAAACAAAACAGAGGTCGACACAACTGATCCCGCTAGTACTAAAGAGGACGATTTAACACGCTACTGTCCAGTCCACAAGAAAATGCATCCTCTAGCCAAATGTAGAGCTTTTCAGAATAAACCGCTACAAGAGAGGCGAAGCATACTCAAAGAACACAAACGATGTTTTCGCTGCTGCTCTCCCACGCACGCAATAAAGAACTGTGACATAAAACTCAAGTGCGAGGAGTGCCAAAGTGAGAGGCATTGCTCTGCCATGCATCCTGATTCAAGTCAGCAACCCCAGCCAGGAAACACACCTGAACCAGAGCCTTAGCCCTGAGACAGCACACCACCTGAGGTAACGTCACGGTGCACTGAGATCTGTGGCGAAGGTAATCCCCCACGTTCTTGCTCAAAGGTATGTCTAGTTCGAGTTTTCCCTAAAGGCCAACCAGAACGCTCCGTTAAGATGTATGCAATCCTTGACGATCATAGTAATAAATCGCTGGCCCGTCCTGAATTCTTCGAGCTGTTTGGGATCAAGGGTAGCCCTCTGACATACCTCATGAGAACATGTGCTGGTTTAACTGAAAGGCTTGGCAGGGAAGCAGTGAGGTTCCAAATCGAGCCAGTAGGTGGAGGCCCACGCTTAGACCTCCCTCCTCTCCTTGAATGCGACGAGATAATGTTCAGTAGGGATGAAATACCTACGCCCGAAGTCGCTCTTGCTCATGCCCACTTAAAACACCTCGCTCCTCTCATCCCCAAGTATGACCCAGATGCTCAGATGGCAATTTTACTGGGCAGAGACATCCTACGAGTCCACAAGGTAAGGCAACATGTCAACGGACCCCACAATGCTCCCTTTGTTCAACGCCTGGACCTAGGCTGGGTAATTGTGGGAGAGGTGTGCCTTAACGCTCATAAGCCAACCGTCAACGTTTATAAAACGTACATGCTCTCCAACGGACGCCCATCCTTCTTCACTCCTTGTCCTAACAGCATAAACATCAAAGAGAAACCATGCTACGGCGGGGAGTACAAGGACGGCCTCTCTAAATGCAGCTCAAAACCCAATGCAGTGGAAGGAAAGCTTGGGGACAAAGTTTTTGAGTGCACAGAGAACGATAACAAGTGTGCCGTGTCCTTCGAAGATGAGACCTTCCTAAAGATAATGGAGGAAGAAGTCCACCAGGATGGAGACAACAACTGGATCGCTCCTCTGCCATTCAAGTGTCCTCGCTTGCCGCTCCCAAATAACAGGGACCAAGCATTGTCTAGACTCAGCTCACTAAGACGCAACTTAACAAAAAACCCTCAAATGAAAGAACAGTTCTCAGAGTTTATGGACAAGCTGTTCGAGAACAATCACGCAGAGATCGCTCCACCCATCACCAATAACACTGAATGCTGGTACCTGCCCATTTTTGGGGTATATCATCCCCAGAAGCCCAATCAGATACGGGCCGTCTTTGATTCAAGTGCCGAGCAATTTGGTGTGTCACTCAACTCAGTACTGTTAACAGGTCCAGATCTTAATAATACCCTCCTCGGCGTGCTGATTCGGTTTAGGAAGGAGCTCATCGCAGTCACTGCCGATATCCAACAACCATAGAGACTATTTGAGGTTCTTGTGGCACGAGGAAAACGACTTGTCAAAAGAAGTGCAGGAGTACCGCATGCGGGTGCACGTTTTTGGAAACAGCCCGTCGCCAGCGGTAGCTATCTATTGCCTACACAGGGCTATCCAGAAAGGCGAGCCAAAGTTTGGAGCAGACACAAGACACTTTGTTGAAAGACACTTTTATGTAGATGATGGGTTGATTTCGCTCCCCACTGAATCCGCAGCCGTAGACTTGCTCAAGCACACGTGCGCATCCTTGGCCGAGTCCAATCTCAAGCTCCACAAAATCGCCTCGAATAGTGTCTCAGTCATGCAAGCCTTCAAGCCAGAAGACCTGGCCACCGGTATTAAAGACTTGAGTCTCGGCGATGACACTCTACCAGCTCAGAGAAGTCTAGGCCTGTGCTGGGACGTAAACACCGACTCTTTCACATTCAAGGTTGCCGTCGATGACAAACCCTACACCCGCCGCGGGGTTCTGTCAACGATTAACAGCATCTTCGACCCCTTGGGACTAGCGTCACCAGTGACAATCAAAGGCAGACTCTTGTTACGTGAACTGTCGAATGGTGTCCAAGGTTGGGATGCTCCTCTCCCTCAGGACAAAATGGACACATGGGAAACATGGAAAATGTCCCTCCAAGATCTTAGCAGCCTTAAGGTGCCACGCTGCTATGTACCAGCTTCCCTCTCTAAGTCCACATCCCCTGAACAGTGGCACTACGTCACATCAGAGCAAAACCCAGCTGATCTAGCCACCAGGTCAATACCTGCATCACAGCTCATGTACACTATGTGGTTTAAGGGACCAGACTTCCTTTACAGACCACCTGAATCCGAGACACCTGAATCCTTTGAGTTAATCGAGCCTGAAGTAGACTCTGAAATCAGAAAAGTCGCTACCTTTTCTACTCACATTCAGAAGAACGGGCTCTCACCAGAGTGCTTCCAGCGCTTTTCAAGTTGGAACTCATTAGTGCGTGCCATTGCATTCCTAATTCACCAAGCTCGTTCTCACTCATCAAGCAACCTGTCAGATCATTCACGCAGGGGCTGGCATCGATGTAGCAAGCCATGCACTCCAGAGGAGCTGGATGCTGCCAGTAACCTCATCCTCCAGTCTGTTCAAAAAGACGCTTTTCCCGACGAGTATGCTGCTCTCCATGCCAACCAAACTGTCCGCAGTTCAAGTCCCATCGTGGCTCTTGACCCCTATATGAATGAAAGCCTCATCAAGGTCGGAGGTCACCTCAAACATGCTTCATTGAACGCAGCATCCAAGAATCCAACCATTCTTCCAAACAAGCATCACGTAACTCAACTGCTTGTCCGTCACTATCATGCCAAAGTTGTGCATCAAGGAAGGCAGTTCACAGAAAGCGCACTTAGGCAAGCCGGACTGTGGATTGTAGGTTGCCAGAGACTGGTCTCGTCCATTATCCACCATTGTGCAACGTGCAGGAGACTCAGGAGAAAACTAGAGACTCAGAAAATGGCAGATCTTCCACCTGAGAGACTCAAAACATGCCCTCCATTTTTATATGTCGGGTAGTAGATAAAAGGAAGTAGTGGCATTAGTAATGCCAGGTGGGGAGTGTTCTGCCCTCAGTAGTGTGTGTTTTACAGAGTTAGAAAAAATAGTTCATAAGTTCATATTAAAATATCATAGTCCTTTTGTAATAATTCATTTGTAGTAATTCCCGTTAAAAATGGTTATTGTGTTAAAAGTGATTTCTGTATAGTTAGTAGTAATTTGTCTGTATTTTATATTGAAAGTGCAGCCAGTTGCCGCTATGATTTATGGGTAGAAGAAACGGACTTTGGTAAGGGAGAAAGAAAAAAGGCAGAAGTGCTTAACCTGCCCGCGAATATCTGAAAACGTTCCTCCTTTGTGTTAAACCCCTTTTTTACACCTCCGAAAGCAATGGCTGTAAGTAATAGACATACTCAGTGTATATAACACGTAGTGATAACAGTACAAAGGTAAACAATATTGGTCCTAGCACAGAGCCTTGTGGAACTCCATAACTAACTCGCCTATATTATCGAGTTGACAGTACCCTGGGAGGATGCTGTTGAGGAAGCGTATGAGTGTAAGAAGCTGTGGTATTCCAGCTTAGCAGCTGAGATAGAGGACAGAGGCTGGAAGATAAAGGTGTGCCCAGTGGAGGAGGGATGCAGGAGCTTTCTAGCCACAACAACTGCAAAGCTGCTCAGGGAGATTGGGATCAGGGGACAGGATCACAAATGGGCAATCAAAGAGCTGGCCAACACTGTCGAAAGGACCAGTCACTAACAGGGGTTGAAAAGGAGTGACATCATCTGGGCTTCTAGGGCAAACAGCTAAACCATGGGACACACACCGAGGTTTGATCAATCTGTGGTGGGTCTGCCTCGGCGGAGGGTGTTACACCAAAGGATTCAAGCATCAAAACAACTCATGGAATCGTCAACATCAAAGGATTCCAGCATCAGAGCAATTTCTAATCATCAACATCAAAGGATTTGAGCATGTAATAGTCTGTCTATGACATCATATAGGATGAGTATGACATCATATAGGACGTGTATGACATCATATAGGACATCACCATTTCCGATGGTCTATAGGCTATCAAGAGCTGGTCAACACCGCTGAGTGACAGACGGGCCGACATCTTGGCTGTGGAAGATGTGTAGAGTGATGATATAGAATGAAGTGATGATATAGACTAAAGTACGCGGAGACGAAGAAGAGTGATGTCTGAAGATTGAGTTGAGGTTCGATTGGACACAGCAGTGATGATAGAAGGACTACAGCTCCTGACCAGATATGAGTGATGATATAAAGTGAAGTATGAGGAGACGAAGAAGAGTGATGATGTCTGGAGAGTTGAGTAGGTGGCGGTATGCACCTTTCAGTTGTTTGCTATCGACCAGTAACCGACAGAAGAAGAAGAAGAAGAAGAGAGGACCAGTTGCTGGCTGTGAATGAAAAGGAGTGATACCATCTGGGCTTAATGCACCTGTAAGCTGGTTGCCATCTGCTACTCAAATCTAAAAGAAGGACTTCTAAGGCTAACAGCAAAACGACAGGACACACACCCAAGCTTGATCAACCTGTGGTGGGCCTGCCTCAGTGGAGGGTGTCTTGTGATAAATGGCCAAAACACCCTGTGATGCTGAGGTACACAACTGATGATATGTCCCGGCGGTGAAGCCTTTTTGCAACCATCTCTCAAGAACTCCCCACGGACTCAGAAGTGGTGCAAACATCAGGGATCTTCTTCTTCTTCTTCTTTCGATTACTGGCAGCTAGCAAACAACTGAAAGGTGCATACCGTCACCTACTGTACAAGAGAGAGTGTAACATTATGTCATCTGAGCCCGACCCCTAAAGTCTATGACTTAATCCTGTGTTATTTAAAAACGAGAAAAGAGCCCATCTCCATCTCCATCTGTTCCCCGAATCCCAGCTAAATCCCATTCCCTACCGGCCTCCTGAACTTCATTTTTCATCCTCTCTTTCAATTCCATGCTTGTGACAGTGTAATAAGATGTGCTCAACATTTTCTTTTTCTCCACATTCTCTACATTTGTCACTTTCGCTTTTCCCCATGGTGAATAAAGTGCCGTTTAAACCTGTATGATCCAGTCTGAGTCTTGCCATAATGTTGTCTTCCCTCTTGTTTGTTGTTTTATAATTCTTTATTGCAATAGATTTTTGTATTTTGTAATACAATCTACCTTTAAGATCTTCATCCCATCTTTTTTGCCATAGCTCAGTTCCTTTTTTCTTGATTACTGCTTTCCCTTCACCTTTTCCAAGAGGCAATGGCATAGTTATTTCTTTCCCAATTGCACTTTTTGCTAATTTGCCTGCACAGTCATTCCCTTTCAACCCTTCATGTGCAGGAACCCAACAAAACTGAACTTCTCCACCACCCCTGTGTACCCTAAATAAATTGTGATATAGCTCAATCACCAAGTCTTCCTTTGTAGATTTTAGTGTCTGTATGGTTTTTAATGCTGCAAGTGAATCTGTGCACACCACCACCCGGTCCAATCTGACCTCCTCCACTCACTGCAAACCAATAATTATTGCCACCACCTCTGCTGTAAACATGGATGTATTGTTGGAGAGTCTTTTTGAGATGGTCACTTTAAACTCTGGAATGTAAACTCCAACTCCAACAGAGCCCTTTTTGTTCTTTGAACCATCAGTATAGAGCTGTAAGTAGTTATAGTAGTTGTTCCTGAGGTAAATGTTTGTTTTAACACCAACTTCACTCATATGCCAATCTTTTTTCCTCATTAGCAGACTAATGTCTACTTCTTTTCCCGGAAACAGCCAAGGGGGAACATTACTCACTGGAGTGGTGTTAGCAATATCAATAGTGTGTAATCCATACATTCTGGCTTTACTTCCAATTGTCTACCCAAACTCCCCAAACCCATATCCCTGGAAGTTAGAATATCCCCAGCAGTCTTGTTTTTGAAATATCCGCTTCCCCACTTCCTTTCAGTTGACCCAGTATGATAATGTGAGTTTATCTCTTCTCAAATCCAGTGGCATTTCTCCTGCTTCTATTAAAACTGCATTGTTTGGTGTTGTTTTGATGGCTCCAATGCACAGGTGAAGCGGTCTATGCTGCATTCTGTCTGTTTTTTCCAGAGTTGTCTTCACTGCTGCTCCATAAATCACGCATTCATAGTCTATTGTCGATCTCATTAGTGCTCTGTAAATGCCAATTAATGCCTGTTTATCTGCACCGCATTTGTGTCCAGCTACAGCTTTTATGAGATTAATAACTTTTTTGCACTTTGTCTCCAGATTTTCAACATGAACTCTCCATGTGTATCCACTATCAAACCACAATCCTAGATTTTTGAACTCACTTTCTCTATTGGTTGATTATATAATGTTAATGGTTCTGTACCAGTTCTGCGTTTTTTTGTGAAAATCATATAGCAGGTTTTACTGTTTGAAAATTTAAATCCCCACTCATATGATCACTTTTCCCATTGCTTTCCTGATGTTTTTGAACACAAATTTCTCATTTCTTCCCCTCGTCCATATGGCTCCATCATTTGCATATAGTGCTGTTTTGATGGATTCCTCTTGATCCTCAAACATGTCATTAATCATTATGTTCAATACAACTGGGCGTATCACACTCCCCTGAGGAACACCATTTTCTGTTTCAAAGTCATTAGAAACTTCTGATCCTACTTTAACCCTAATTGTCCTGTGTATTAAAAAAAAAATCCATGATCCAATTATACATCCTACCACCAATGCCCATTTTATTCAGTTTGATAAGATCCCTCCACAGTGAGTCATAAGCCTTTTCAATATCCAAATAAATTATAACCATTACTTCTTTCATTTTGAGAGTCTTTTCAATATCATAACTTACCCTAACTAGAGCATCCAAACATCAGGGATTGTAACAGCTAGTCCTTTGATTGAACCATGCTCATGAAGGATTCACCATGGATAAACACAAACTGAGATCACTCTGATAAGTAAGACTCAAACCATTTAAGGACAGTTCCTTTCAGACCAACTGAATGTGCACAAAGCAGCTGGCACCAATTTTAGGTAACCTTAGATGACTTACAGCTACTAGTTTTGGTAGCTGAGAGACCCTGAGCTAAGTAATGTAAAATTAGCTAAACTAGTGCATACCTGTGCATGCCCGTAGAAACCAAGTATAAACAAGTATTTCTGCATGCCAGTAGAAAGCAGGTGTAAGGAAGTGCGCTTCCTTACACCTGCATCATGACTCGTTCAGTGATGCCTGCCTTTGATGATGTTATAGTTAGTCCTATGATCTTTGATGCTGTTGTAGTGAGTCCTATGATCTTTGATGATGTCATAGTGAATCCTTTGATCTTTGATGATGCCATAGCGAGTCCTATGATCTTTGATGTCATACCACTCTTTCTGTAATGCCTGCCTTTGATCTTTGATGATATAGCAAGTTCCTATGATCTTTGATGATGTCATAGCGAGTCCTATGATCCTGACATGAGTGTGTTTATGACTATGGTGTCTATATGATGTCATATAGATATCATATAGACATCATAGGCACATCATAGGCAAATCCTATGATCTTTCAGCGAGTCCTATGGTCGTGACAGACACACAGACAGACGCACAGAGATTTTTTGAATTATTTATAGAGCGATGATATATAGAGTGGTGATGTATGAATGTATACTGTAGAGTGATGATGCCACAAGGAAACTATAAAGGAAGATAGAGTAGGCGGCGGTAATGCACCTGTAAGCTGGTTGCCAACCGCCAATCAAATCTAAAAGAAGAAGCAAAAGCTTCAACAAAGCATTATAAGAGACACGGGTGTAGTTTTAGTGGCTGGTAGGATATGACCAGTGCCTGGGGTGTAATAAGCACAGAAACAATCCTGAATGAGTTTGCAGCGGTTAAGGTAGTATCTCACCAGGCTGGGACAGCTTGCGACTAGTTAGAGATAAAAAACTTGCAACAAATATGCAAATTAGTGACAATTTTCACTGGAAATTAGAAAGAATTGGCACATTTGTGTATGTCGCACGAACACAAAAGTAGGATACATTCCATTAACGTACTGCATGACATTTGCGCATCTCATCTCATCTCATCTCATCTCAAAATTGTGCATTTTTTCCATTTACGACTGTCCTGCAATGGCCACGCAAATCCCATGCTACAAATGCATAACAGTTATCTGTGACACTTCTGAAAACAGGACCATATTGCCCCATTCTAGCAGTCATTTCATCATTAAACACCCAGCAAGATCGACCACAGAGAAGAAGTGCAGAGACTGCTAGATGAAGAGGGTTCTTATTCTTTTAGATTTGATTGGCGGTTGGCAACCAGCTTACAGGTGCATTAACGCCACCTACTGGGTTGGAGTGTGGACAAGAAAATGGCAGGGAAAAAGAAACCCAACTAAATTCTTTTAATTAATCCAGTTGCACTTAAGAGGCTGCCTCAAAGTCCTCCTTATGAGATACAGCAGGTCCTGGGACCGGCTTCGCTTCCTCTGTAGGGCCCGTGGGGCAGGGACAGGAGATCCCCCATCATTAGCCTTGCCTTTCTTGTCCTTGGGTGGCCTGGTGACACTGTCAGTCACAGCTGTGTCAGTGTGTGCTAAAAAATGACTGGGCTGTTCATGTCTGTCTTGTGAATAGAATGTCTTGTCCTTTTTTGTCTCCAATCAGTCACAATTTAGTTTCTCAGGTCTCCAACCCCTCACAGCATTGTCCAAGGGTAATATCGCACTGAGGTGCGACAGTTTGAGACTAGTTGGAGAATGGCATTCTCGAGGGAGTTTTAGAATAGTTGGTGGCAGTAGGACACTTTTAAGAACTTGATGGCTGTCAGACACACAGACAGACAGCGATTTCTGATATAGAGTGTAGAGAGTGAATTTAAGATGGCGACGAGAGGCTAGTGATGCATGGGCATGCAATGGTATGCACAAGTGCAAATGGGGTGATAATGGCCAAGACCCGGGGTAGAGAAACAGCAAGATATATAGAGTGATGATATAGAGTCTAGAAGAAGAAGAAGAAGATATAGAGTGATACGATAAGAGTGATGACCTGGGGAATGTGGAGTTGGACCAGATGGAGTGTTGTGGACATCATGTGGATGTGGAAATCTCACTCTTAGAAGAAGAAGAAGAAGAAGAAGAAGAAGAAGAAGAAAATGAAGAAGATTGTTCAGAACTCCTTATAAGAACTCCTTATAGAGTAATGACCAGATAGAGTGTTATAGACATCATGTAGACATGGAAATCTCACTGTTTGAAGAAGAAGAAAGAAATTGTTCAGAACTCCTTATAAGAACTCCTTGTGCAAAGATAGAGTGAAGAAGACGAGGAGGAGGTTGCCAACCGAGAAGCATTCTAACTTTTGATACATAGAGTGATGTTTACTGAGTGAAGTATGTGGCGGTAAAGACTACAGCTCCTGACCAGATAGAGTGATGATGTGGAGTGGGGTGCATGGCAGTGGTGCGCATGTGGGCTGGTTGCCAGCCACCAATCAAATCTAAAAGAAGAAGATTTTAGTTCAAATGGACGGGTCGAGGGATATAGAGTGGGACCAGATAGAATGTCATAGATATCATGTAGACATGGAAATCTCAGTTTGAAGAAGAAGAAGAAGAAGAAGAAGAAGAAGAAGAAGAAGAAGAAGAAGAAGATTGTTCAGAACTCCTTATAAGAACTCTTTATAGAGTAATGACCAGATAGAGTTATAGACATCATGTAGACATGGAATTCTCACTGTTAGAAGAAGAAGAAGAAAAAGAGGAAGAAGAAGAAGAAGATTGTTTGGAGCTCCTTGTGAGAACTCCTTATACAAAGATATAGAGTGAAGAAGATGAAGAAGAGGTTGCCAACCGAGAAGAATTCTGACTTTTGATACATAGAGTTATGTTTACTGAGTTAAGTACGTGGCGGTAAGGACTACAGCTCCTGACCAGATGGAGTGATGATGTAGAGTGGGATGCGTGGCGGTGGTGCACCTGTGGGCTGGTTGCCAACCGCCAATCAAATCTAAAAGAAAAAGATGATGTTCTGACAAGGAAAAACACTAGATCTCAAGAAGAGAAGACTACAAGAAAAAGAACTACAAGACCTTCATTTGACTTTGCTTTAGGATATGATCGGGAGAAGAGTGATGTCTGAAGATAGAGTTGAGGTTCGACTGGACACAGCAATGGTGATAGAAGGACCACAGCTCCTGACCAGATAGAGTGATGATATAGACTGAAGTATGTGGCGGTAATGCACCTGTGGGCTGGTTACCAACCGCCAATCAAATCTAGAAGAAGAAGAAGTGAAGTGACATAGAGTGAAGTACGTGGCGGTAATGCACCTGTAAGCTGGTTGCCAACCGCCAATCAAATCTAAAAGAAGAAGACGAAGAGAGGCTGGAACTTCAAACTGGTGTGGCACAACTGAGTTGTGAATGGACAGGAGATGGCAGAGCAGGCAGTGGAAGGTGATGAAACAGGGAGTGAACTAGGAGGAATGGAGGTAGGAAGCGGGAAAGAGGAAGTTTGGAGTTCAGTGGAGTCTAAAAGAATTAAACGTAAACGTAAAGAAAAACAATCAAGAGCGTTATCAGATGCTGATGAATCACAATCCTGGAATACACAGAAGGAGTGTTAAGTAATCATTAAACTTACTCAGGAAGAGGCATCATTTTGTGAGTGGAACCCAATTAAGCTCACAAAAGCAATTAACAAGTTACTTGGAGAAGTTTTAAATGCAAGAATTCTCTGTAGTGGTTCGTTACTAGTTACGTGTAAAGATTGTGTTCAACAAGGAAAAGCAGTCAGAGTCAATAAGATGGAGGGGGAAAATGTGCAGTGCTCAACAATGGAAGGAAATAAGGCAATGAGAGGAGTTATATTGGGCATTTCAACGGCTGTCTCAATTGATGAAATATGAAAAACTTAACTGAAGAAAAAGTGACAGTGGTACAAAGATTGAAAACTAATAGAAATGGTGAAAAATGTGATAGTCTGTCGGTAATGTTACAATTTGATGAAACAAGACTGCCAAGTAAGGTGTATATTGGCTGCATGAGCTATGAAGTCAGACTTCACGTTCCTCCTCCGCGCAGATGTTTCAAGTGTCAAACATTTGGTCATATAGCAGCGATATGCAAAGGTAGACAGCGATGTGCCAGATGCTCCGGTGAACATGAATATGGAAAGTGTGAAAGAGGAGCCAAATTAAAGTGCTGTAACTGCGGTGGTGAACATAGTTCTGCATATCGAGGTTGTGAAGCCAGCAAAAGAGCAGCAGAAATTCAGCAGGTAAAAGTCTTCCAGGGATTAACATATGCAGAAGCTGTGAAAAAGGTGCCAGCTAAAAAAGTGGGAGTGGACTTTAACAGGGAAAGTGTGCAGGCTTGCAGTGCATGCAGTAGAATCAAGGAAGATACTCTGGTTATGAAGGAAAATAATTTTGTCTTATTTGTGGTAGATGTGATAAACTGCACTGTGCAGACTTCCAAGAAAATAGAAAAAATCAAAATCATTGTGAAAGCAGCAGAAAAATATCTTGGCGTTAAGGGGCTACATTGGGAAGCAGTTGAGGACTTGTTAAGTGGGGGATCTTTAAGTTCACAGACATCATGGGTTAGTGGGTTATAATGGAAATTGCGATTTTGCAATGGAATGCCAGGAGTTTAATATCAAATGGGCAAGAATTCAAAAATTTTATATCTGATATGCAAGACAAACCCCAGGTAATCTGTATACAGGAAACATGGCTAAAACCTCAGTTGGATTTTGTCATTCAAGGATGCACATCTATAAGGAACGACAGGGAAACTGGTAGAGGAGGGGGTGTAGCAACTTTTGTGCATAATGGAACAAATTACAAAATAATGGACATAGGGAAAGAACATGAATCAATAAAGGTAAAAATATGGCCAATAAAAGACAAAGTTACAATTATTAATTACTATAATCCATGTAACAGATTGACAGTTGACACTTTGAACATTGTAAATAGACAAGCACAGGGTAAGATGGTTTGGTGTGGGGATTTTAATGCACATAACACACTGTGGGGTAGCAGGAATATAGATATAAATGGGACAGTAACTGAGGATTTTTTTAGAGGATAGGGACTTAATATGCATGAATGATGGAAAGGTACTAGGTTTAGCAGTAATCTAGACACAGAAAGTGTGTTAGACCTAACTTTGGTTTCAAATGTGATTGCAGGAATCACATCTTGGGAGGTATTAAGTCGGTCAGCTAATGGGAGTGATCATTACCCAATAAGAGTTAAAATTGGTCTAGAAGCAGGAGAAGAAGGGATGCAGTCTGGCACAAGATGGAAATTGGATAAGGCAGATTGGGATAAATTTCAATGTCTGTGTAAGACTAGATGTGAGCAGCTAAATAGTGAGGACATTATTGATGGGGAGAAATTTAGTAAAAGTGTCAGTGCGATTATAATAAGAGTCTGCAAATCAAACAATACCAAAAAGTACAGGTTATAGACAACGAAAGAATCTTCCTTGGTGGGATGATAATTCTAATAAAGCTATTGAAAATAGAAATAGGGCATTCAGACAAGTGAAAAAGCGTCATACTTTGGAAGCAGTGATTGAGTACAAACAGTATCAGGCAATTGTCAGGAAAACAAAACAGCTAAGCGTTTATTTTGGAGACAGTATTGTAATACTATAGGAAGAGAAACACAGCTTTCAGATATCTGAGGAATGTTTAAGAAAATGAGTAGTATTAGAAGAGAATACAAAATACCACTGTTGGACAGTAATGGGGAAATACAGGTACATCTCAAAAAATTACAATACCATGAGAAAGTTCAGTATTTTTTGTCACTCATTTCAGAAAGTGAAACCCATATATTATATAGATTCATTACACAGAGAGTGATATATTTCAAGTGTTTATTACCTCCGCCAGGCCGAAAGGCCAGGAGGAGGTAATGTTTTTGCGGGGGTTTGTCTGTGTGTTTGTCTGTGTGTTTGTCTGTTTGTCTGTTGGTTAGCAAAATAACTCAAAAACTTTTGGACGGATTTCAATGAAACTTTCAGGCGTTGTTGGAAATGGTACAAGGAAGAACTGATTAAATTTTGTGGATGATCCGCATCACCGTCTGCATACAGGAATTTTTTAAAGCATTTTTCCACACTGTGACATACGGCCATTTTCAACATGTGCGCAGGCGCAATGGAGGGCGCTGGGCGTCGTGTCTGACCAACACAAACTCCGCCTTCTTCAACGTTTTAGCCACAAAAGCATGCGGAAAACACTGCTGGCCTGGGCCTCCCAGCGTGCCTGTGCCAGCCATAGGCGCTGCGCACATTGCGCTGGTCGTCGTGTCTGACCAACACAAACTCCGCGTTCTTCAACGTTTTAGGCACAAAAGCACGCGGAAAACACTGCTGGCCTGGGCCCGCCAGTGTGCCTGTTTTTGCGCCACGCTGCAAAACCTGACACGGCCACCTGTCCGCCGCCCGATTATTTGCCACAAATTCCCCGCCCAGCTATAGGCGCTGCGTAAAAACGACCTCTCTGCCGGCGAAGATTCTAAATTCTGTTTTGCCACGGAGCGCAACCCCAATATAATATAAAACCCACGGCAACCTGTCTAACCAATCTGCATCTGTCAGTGGAGGAGATGGACACACCAACACTTCAGTTTATTACCTCCGCCAAGGAGCCAATGCTTTTACAACCGTAAAACGGGGCTATAAGGGACGGCGGGGTAATATGGGACACTTTTCTAAATGTAATTCTGCTTTTTTAATTTTGCTTCCGCCTAGATTTGATGAAGGATTCATGGATATTTGAACAACACAACTCAGCGTCCTGCTCAAAATAAAAAAAGCAGAATTACATTTAAAACATTTCCCAGAAAACTGTCCCTTATTAACCCGCCGTCCCTTATAGCCCCGTTTTACACTACTGAACCACTAATCCTATCACTATCACATTGATTGTCATTCATTAATTGTCTGTTTATTGCACTGTCCATGTCAAATAAACAAATAATCATTGTGAATCCAATTGCTAGTCATATCTTTTCATGCTCAGGGAATCTGAAAACGTACACACAAACACTGTATGGGGGGAACTGTGCCGCTTGGCGGAGGTCTGCGCTCTCCGAGTGCTTTTCTAGTTTATTTTAATTTTGATGATTATGGCTTTCTGCCCATGAAAACCTCAAATTCAGTTTCTCAAAAAAATTCATCATCATCATCATAGCAGTCTGTCGGGGGCGACAATGACTGTTTCATTTAGGTCTGATCAGATTCCTCCATGCAGCTCTGTCCTTCGCCCTCCGTTGCCAGGAACTCCTGACCTTGTTAACCAGAGCGACATCCGAGCCAGCATGAGTTGCTTTCTGACTGACCATTTCATGAAACTGCTTGCAAAGTATTTGAGTACCACTAGCTTTTGTTGGACTAGCGGCACATTCTTGGCAGATAGAGGTATTATCAGTGGCAAGGACAAACCTAGACAAACTGACTCCAGTGTCTGTTGCAGTGACTGACCAGATGATAGGTTTGTTTATCGCTGCTCTTTGTGTAGTGCATGTCACGATGCACCGACTGGCAAAAGTCCACCACAGACCTTGCGACAGATGTACTTGTCTGCCAGGCTGTCCAGTCTCACCCCGTGTAACTGGGAGTGGTCCACCACAGACCTGTGACAGATATTGTTTTTAGTTCTGCCAGGATGCCCAGTTTCACCCTCCATACCCTCGGAAGGGCGGGGGTGCCGGTTGAGTCGCTGACGGCCCGACCCATGAGACAGGTAGTACCGGTTTTCATTGTTATCCGGTAGCAAGCAAACCAATGCCTGACCTGACATGAAGGAGAGCAAGCCAAGACTGCTATATATAAGATACAATCAAAATCTGGACAAATACTCACAGATCAATAGGACATTAATAATTGTTTTAAAGAGTTTTACGCTGACCTTTATGACTCTACCTCCACAGCAACAGAGGATGACTATTCTCATTTTTGTAGTACATTAAATATACCACAGTTAAATGTGGAAAATAAGCTTGACTTGGAAAGAGCCTTTTCTGTTGCTGAGTTAGTGGAGACAATTAAGGCAGTTCCAACAGGAAAATGTCCTGGGCCAGATGGGTTTGGGGCAGAGTTCTATCAAGCTTTTAATGATATCTTAACACCTCTCCTACTCTTGCTAAAAAAAACAACAACAACAAAAAAACACTCCCATCTTCACTGTATGAGGCTAATGTGTGTTTGTTATTGAAAAAGGGTAAAGCTCCTAATGATCCTGCAAACTATAGACCAATTTCTCTGCTTAATTTAGATCATAAGATTCTAACAAAATTATTAGCAAATAGGTTGAGTAAGCATATAGCAACAATAATTCACCCAGATCAGACGGGCTTCATTCCAGGCAGAATGTGCGCTGCAATTCCTTCCTCTGTAATGTGATTCTGAACAATTTTCACTGGACAGTTTTTCACAATTAAATTGTTTCCTGTAAAGATAAGTTCACTTTTGGACCACTTTATTGTATAGCCAGAAATTTTGCCAAAAGCATTTAAATATACCCTCTTCAGGATCAGTTATGGTAACAAGTAGATCATCAGCATACAAAGTCACAAGACACTGATGTACCTACTGGAACCCCCTTAATATTAGGATGACTACGACTATCAATTGCCATTGGTTTGGGCACTATATTAAATAACAAAGGGGACAGACAATCTCCTTGCCTCACACCACGATGCAAACTAAATTATTTTGATAAAATACTCAAAAAACTATAATATTACATAAAACTAATTAAAAAATAGTTTTTTAATAGAAATGTTGGCCGACTGAAAAGTATGTCCATGTACACACTCAATACTTGGTCGGGGCTCCGTTTGGATTAATTACTGTGTCAATGTGGCGTGGCATGGAGGTGATCAGCTTGTGGCACTGCTGAGGTGTTATGGAGGTCCAGGTTGCTTTGATAGTGACCTTCAGCTCGTCTGCATTGTTGGGTCTGGTGTCTCTCATCTTCCTTTTGACAATACTCCCTCGATTCTCTATGGGGTTTAGGTCAGGAGAGTTTGCTGGCCAATCAAACACAGTGATGCCATGGTCATTAAACCAGGTTTTGATACTTTTGGCAGTGTGTGTGTGTGTGTGTGGGGGGGAGGGTGCCAAGTCCTGCTGAAAAATGAAATCAACTTCTCCATAAAGCTTGTCAACAGAGGGAAGCATGAAATGCTCTAAGATTTCCTGGTAGACGACTGTGTTGACTTTGGTCTTGATCAAACACAGTAGACAAACACCAGCAGATGACATGGTTCCTCAAATCATCACTGACTGTGGAAACTTCACACTAAACCTCAAGCAACTTAGATTCTGTGCCTCTCCACTCTCTCTCCAGATTCTGGAACTTTGATTTCCAAATCAAATGCAAAATTTACTTTTATCTTAACAGAGGTGGTGCTGGTGTCCACTGTGTTTTATCAAGACCAAAGTCACCACAGTTGTCTACCAGGAAATTTTAGAGCACTTCATGCTTCCCTCTGCTGACAAGCTTTATGGAGAAGCTGATTTCATTTTTCAGCAGGGCTTGGCCCCCCCCCCCCCCCCACACACACACACACTGCCAAAAGTATCAAAACCTGGTTTAATGACCATAGCGTCACTGTGTTTGATTGGCCAGCTAACTCTCCTGACCTAAACCCCATAGAGAATTGAGGGAGTATTGTCAAGAGGAAGATGAAAGACACCAGACCCACCAATGCAGATGAGCTGAAGGTCACTATCAAAGCAACCTGGGCCTCCATAACACCTCAGCAGTGCCACAGGCTAATCACCTCCATGCCACGCCACATTGATATTGTAATTAATCCAAAAGGAGCCCCGACCAAGTATTGAGTGTGTACATGGACATAATTTTCAGTCGGCCAATATTTCCATTAAAAAACTATTTTTTAAAAATTAATTTTATGTAATATTCTAATTTTTTGAGAAACTGAATTTGGAGTTTTCATGGGCTGTAAGCCATCAAAATTAAAATAAATAAACACTTGAAATACATCACTCTCTGTGTAATTAATCTATATACTATATGGGTTTCACTTTCTGAAATAAGCGACAAAAAATATTGAACTTTTTCATGATATTCTAATTTTTTGAGATGTACCTGTAGCAATTACTAATATAGACAAAGC
Source organism: Pholidichthys leucotaenia (assembly GCA_020510985.1). NCBI lineage: Eukaryota > Metazoa > Chordata > Actinopteri > Cichliformes > Pholidichthyidae > Pholidichthys > Pholidichthys leucotaenia. Next base: position 261,018,133 of record CM035841.1, on the reverse strand, counting down.
AGAACTTTTGACACAAACTTTAGTGAAGATTCATAGTTCAGAAAACCTACCAAACTCAATTAGACAAAGCAGGGAAAGCACTTTATCCAAACAATCACATGTAAACATAAGGAAAAATACTTCAAGGGACACGATAGATTTGCTCGGAATTGAAAAAGGCTATTCTGAAATTGAAGCAGTCTTCACCAGGGAAGGATGGCGTATGTTATAGGATGTTGTCGCACATGGAAGAGAGTGCATTTCAAACAATATTAAAGCTATTTAATAAAGTTTGGGAAACTGGGAAGATTCCAAGGGCATGGAAACAATCAGTTTTAGTACCAATCTTAAAGCCAGGGAAAGATTCATCAGATCCCAATAATTATAGGCCAATAGCTCTTACTTCACAGTTAGGGAAAACAATGGAACGAATGGTGACTGAAAGGCTGAATTACATTTTGGAAGGGAGGGAATGTCTTTCTCCTTTTCAAAATGGGTTCCGAAAAGGGAGAAATACTATGAATTCCATTTTGCACCTAGAATCTATTCAATTCAATTCAATTCAGCTTTATTTATAATGCGCCACATCACAACAAAAGAATCTGAAATTAGGAAAGCCCAGGTAAACAGGGAAAATGTGATAGCTGTCTTCTTTGATGTAGAAAAAGTGTATGACATGCTGTGGAAGGAAGGGTTGCTGATTAAATTAAATCAATTTGGTATTGAAGGTAAATTATACAGTTGGGTATTAGATTTCCTGTATGATAGAACGATTGAGGTAAGAGTTGGTACAGAGTACTCCAAAATATATCAAGTTGAAAATGGTACCCCCCAAGGCAGCATGTGTAGCCTTGTTTTGTTTAGTATTATGATTAATGATATTTTTGAAGGAATCGATAGTGGAATAAGGAAGGCCTTGTATGCAGATGATGGGGCCTTATGGATAAGGGGACGTAATCTTGATTACATTCAGAGGAAAATGCAGGCAGCAATAGACCAGGTTGAACAATGGGCAAACCGGTGGGCTTTTAAATTATTGGTCTCAAAGACACAAATAATTTGCTTCTCTAAAAGTCACAAAGAAATTTCTTGAAAACCTTATGGCCAAAAGTTAGAGCAAGTAAAGGTAGTTCGGTATTTAGGTCTGTTGTTTGATGAAAAACTAACTTGGAAGGAGCACAATGAAAAAACTAAAGGAAAATTTAAGAAAATAAATAATATTTTGAGATGTCTGGCAGGACAGGACTGGGGGGCCTCTAGGGCCTCTCTGTTGAGGGTGTATCGAGGTCTAATGAGAGCTACACTAGACTATGGATGTGTTGCATTCATGTCGGCTGCTGATTGCCACCTGAACCAACTGGACATAGAGCACACAAAGGCTCTTAGGATATGTTGTGGTGCATTTAAAACTTCTTCAGTATCAGCGATCTAAGTAGAGATGGGCGAAATTCCCTTAAGATTAAGAAGAACCAAATTAATGCTGGCATACTGGATCAACTTGAAGGGGCATAAGAGGCCACTGTCACGAATGGCTCTTGCGAGCCATTAATAAGAGCCAAGGGCCAACCAGTGAGTTTGCGTAGTTTATTAAAAAAGGAAAACAACAAAGGAAAAGAGCCTCGTGGGGCAAAACACAAATAACACAGGAGGTACACTTACGGATAACGATGAGGGAAGAGAGGAGGGCTGGAGCCGGACGTAGGGACTCCAGCCTAATCCACAGCGAGAGGTTTGTGTGGATAGCGTGAGGTCGCAGCCCTGAGCAAACGGGGCAGCTCCCTTATATGGGGTTGACAGCTCATCAGCTGATGAGTGGTAATTGGCCTCCAACCCATGGTTGGTCCCGTGGTGCTTGGTTTCTGACAGCCGGAAGCACCGCCGAGACACTGTGAAAACAAAGGCCTGGCTGAGATGATGTATGGCCTGAGCGCAGACGACATCGGCGCTCAGACCATGACAGTACCTCCCCCTCGAGGCTGGGCTCAGAACGGCCAATAACACCCAAGCCCCCCCCCCCCCACGCCCCCTAGGGTGGGTGGATGGGGCGCAGGCCAGGAGGAAGCGAGTCAGAAAAGGAGAAGGAAAAAAAAAACCATGACGATGACAGGGAACAAACGAAGCAATTACAGAGTACGGTGGGGAAGAAAAAAAACAAAACAAAACACAATACTCCATAAAGAGCGGATGATACAAAGACAGGACCAAAAACAAGATGCGACTCTCTATAAAGTATGGATGATACATAGACAAGACCCCCCCCCCCCCAAAAAAAGGATGCAACTACAGAAGGAGGCCTATAACTAAAACACAGAGGCCCCTAAGGCGTAATGTGGCAGATACAAATCATCCCTCAGACAGGAGAGGGGAAGAAAAAAAAAAGACACGCTAAACAGTGGTAAAGATCAAAATAAGGCACATGACAACACAACAAAAGAGACCTTGATATCAAGAGGGAAAACAAAACATGCGTGGATGACAGCAGGCAGAGTCCAATAATACACACGCAGTTCTGGGGGTCTCCCTGCGTCCAATGACCACATGGCTGATAGGGGAAACAAGGGGCGTTCGGGCGGCCTGCCCCGGCCCCAGGCTTGGAAATACAGAGTTTCTGGTGGCCGGGCCCGATTGCCGAAGAGGCGGAAAAGTCCGTCGGGTGGCCGCCCCAGAACGCCGCAGCGGCGATACAGCCCGCCAGGCGGTCGACCTGCATCAAACAGCCACCAGGACCGTAGGGGGAAAGTAGAGGACTGCCTCCCTGGAGAGGGGAAAGATGAGAGAGAGCCGGGCGGGAAATTCGGAACCCCAATGGCCCCAGGTGGAGACGAGCTGTGACAGTCAGGAGGATGATGAAGGTGACGATTAGGATAAGGAAGAAGATGAGCCAGTCCAGTGTCCGGTGGCAGGGGATCTGCAGCTCCCTCACCTAACTTGGATCCTGCTGGTGCTGCACCCTCGTCGGACCCCGATTGGGTCACAGTTGCACCCGCAATAGACACCGATTGGGTCACGGTCGCACCCGTGATGGACCCCAATTGGGTCACGGTCGCACCTGCGTCGGACCCCGACTGGGTTGGCGCCGCACCAGAACCGACCTCCAACCCTAAACCCGGAACCTCTGGCACAGTGGGCGAAATCAGCTCCTCACCGGTGACCCTGGGAGAAGGCTCGGGAGAGAGAAAAGAACCGGGATCAGGATCACCGGCAGCGCCAGAGCCCGGCGAGACAAGCTCGGACGCAGCGGGCGGCTGCACCCGGCTCGCCTCCCCAAGAGACAGGCAAAAATGCCCTAGAATGGAGAGGAGAAAGACAACACAGAGCACTTGCCTGATCTCAGGTTCTGACGCCGTCCAGGACTCCGATGATCCGGGCTCAGATGGCAGGAGGTCGTCATCAGGCTCCCACTCAGCTACGTCGGGCTCCGCAGCTGGCATGATGGTGTCCGCAGCCTCAGGATCCTCTGGCACCGATGTCCACGCCGACGGCCCACACGGTGTGGTGGCAGGGGACCCTCGACCCGCTGGACCGGACCGCTCGTCCGTGGAGACCCGGGGACGCTACCTCATCGGCGCAGGTTCCATGCTGCAGTCCGCTCTCCTCCTCCGCCCACGATGTGGCTGCGGGACTGGAACCAGACTCTCCAGAACCGCAGGCCCCCTCCTCATCCGGTGACGTTGGCCTGGCGTCGAGGACCGCTCAGCGGAGGGAGACACAGAGGATGCGGGATTAACAAATAAAGCCACAGCAGGTGGTGAGAGCCCGGGGGACTGCGAACCCTGAACTCCACCCCCAGGAGTCTGACAAGGCAAATCACAATGAGAATATAAATGAACTTGGACTTGCCTGTCTCCTGGAGGCTGGATGGTGCCTGCTGTAGCAGACATTGCTCCTCCCCTCCCCCGCCGGATAGTGACAGAGGGCCCCCTGGGAGGACGAGGGGAAGCCGCTCGCGGAGGTTCCGGGACGGGGCTCGCCGAAACAGGACTCCAGGTACACACAGCAGCCGGGATAGGCGTCGAGGAGGAGGGGGCGATAGCCGAGATGAGCTGGGCAAGGAGCGCTGACGGGACAGCAGGAGAAGATGGCCCGGAGGGAGAGGCTGCCGGGATTCCCTTCTGACAAGGCGCAGGAGTGACAGCTGTGTGGGAGATTGAGCCCTTGTGGCGACCCGGAACTGGATCCTGACGGGATTCAAGCTGAGGTTGACTGTGGAGGTGATGACGGGTTCTGGCAGAGGGCGAGGCGAAGGTGAGGTCCGGGAATCGCCGCTCCTGTGCGGAGACAGAGGCGAGGAGGTTGGCGAACTCAGGAAAGTCACTTAACCCAGGATTCCTCTCCACCAGTCTGACTGCCGCGGTCACATGCTTAATTATTTCAGTAGGATGAACAGCGGAGCGAGCAGCAGCCACTTGGTCCCAGATGCCAATCGCTGTCAGCTGCAACTTCTCTGGGGGAATCCCGACTGACGTCATGCACACTGGGGAAAGACCCCTGGATGGTGCGAACTCCCAGGCCGGAACGGAGGGAGGAGCGGGATCCTGAAGCGAGGGGCGACGATTCCTCCTCTTCGGTGTTCTGCCAGGGTTTCCCTCCAGCCCACGGAGTCTCTCGCGCTGCGCAGAGATGTCAGCCTTCCTCGCCGTAATTTCCGGATGGTTGGAATAACGGGGAAGGCGCATTATAATGTCCTCAACAAGGTCCAGGTGTGGGCATATATCGCTGGGGATGTCGTAGAGCGTAGCGGTGAAGAGCGTTCCATCAACGCAGTCCAAGGCCTCCGCTAGCTCATAGCCCAGGCACCGAACGCTGCGCCTAAAAGACGACATCCTCCCCGCATGCAGTTACCCAGACAGGGAAGAACGAAGTCCAAAGCAAAACTCACGGTGGCCGGCAACTCACTGGCTGCGACCTACTGTCACGAATGGCTCTTGCAAGCCATTAATAAGAGCCAAGGGCTAACCAGAGAGTTTGCGTAGTTTATTAAAAAAGGAAAACAACAAAGGAAAAGAGCCTCGTGGGGCAAAACACAAATAACACAGGAGGTACACTTACGGATAACGATGAGGGAAGAGAGGAGGGCTGGAGCCGGATGTAGGGACTCCAGCCTAATCCACAGCGAGAGGTTCGTGTGGATAACGTGAGGTCGCAGCCCTGAGCAAACAGGGCAGCTCCCTTATATGGGGTTGACAGCTCATCAACTGATGAGTGGTAATTGGCCTCCAGCCGTCCCGTGGTGCTTGGTTTCTGACAGCCGGAAGCACCGCCGAGACGCTGTCAAAACAAAGGCCTGGCTGAGGTGATGTATGGCCTGAGCGTAGACGACATCGGCGCTCAGACCATGACAGTCACATCCTGAAAAAGCTATTCCTAATGATTGCTGGGAACACAATGTCTCCAACACTGGTAGCTTTCAGGTTCAGGTTTAGATTACTTTATTTGTACCCGTAGGTAGATTTGTTTTGCAGTCAGGTGACCTCCATATTTACAAACCACAATTACATTCAACATGAACACAAACATAGGCACACATGAAGCTGACTATAAACATGATAAAAGTACTCAAGTCTCCACCAATCAGGACACAGGACAAAGAGATAAGAGAAAAAACAAGGAGATAAGAGAGAAGGGTCTTATTAAAAAGTTAAAGACTAGTCAAAGAGGTTAAAAACTCAAAAGTCTAAAGCCCAATAAAAGATTTAGAACCCAAATAAAAACCTACAAAAATACAGTAAGTAAATATAAAATAAAATTAATAAATAGGTAATTAAATTATGTGCAATATATTGTTACATCTTGTTCAACTCTTTAACAGCAGCAGGAACAAAGCTGCTTTGTAGCGCTGGGTTTTACTTTTTGGGACAGCAAACCTCTGTCTGGAGGGAAGAAGCTGAAAGTGGCAGTGCAAAGGGTGGGAGTCATCATTTAAAATGGAGGTAGCAATCCTCTGTACCTGTCTGGTGTACAGGGATGTCAGGCTCAGCTGTGACTCACCAAGCAAACGACTGGACCATCTAACAACCTGATCCAAGGATTTCCTCTGTTTCAGTTTTATCTGACCAAACCATGACATTAAAGAAAAGGATAAAACAGATTCAATAAAAGCCCGATAAAGCATTGTCATTATGGTTCAGTCAATTTGGAAGCGTGCAAGTTTCCTTAAACAATGCAAATGTTGCTGACCCTTTTTGCACACCTTTTCACAGTTCTCTTCAAAGTTTAAATTACTATCAATAATCGTCCCAAGATATTTGTAGGATTGTACACATTCAGTGGTCTGGCCTTTTAGTACAGTGACTTCGTGCCTGGGAGTTTTCCTCCTAAAGTCGATAATCATATCTTTAGTTTTTGTCGTATTCAGCTACAGGTAGGAATTCTCACACAAGTGAACAAAATCATCACCTACTGGGCCGTGGCTACTCTCACCATCCTGGGGGAGACTGACAACAACTTAATCATCAGCATACTTTATAATGTGTCTGTTGTCATGTCTGCTCCGACACATGTTTGTGTACAGGATGAAGAGTAGTGGTGACAACACACAGCCCTGCGGAGAGCCAGTAGAAGAACACTTTTGGTCAGACAGTGTACCATTGACCCTTACTCTCTGTGTCCTGTTGGTTAAAAAATCCAGAATCCAACCCACAAGATTATTACTGAAATCAAATTGTTGCAGGAGCCTTTCAACTAAAATATGAGGCTGGATTGTATTAAAGGCGGAAGAAAAGTCCACAAATAAAAGCCTGGCGTGTGTCCCATTAAAATCCAGGTGTTCAAAAAGCATGTTAAACAGAGTGACAGTGGCATCCTCCACTCCTCTGTGAGGCCTATAGGCAGACTGCAAAGGATCCAATGCATGCTCAGTCTGCTTTAGGACCTCAAATCTGACCAGTTTTTCAAAAATTTTCATTAAAATTGAAGTCAAAGCAACTGGTCTAAAATCATTTACCGTTTTAGGACAGCTGCATTTTGAAACGGGGACAACCACAACATCTTTCCAGATCTTAGACACATGTTGTGTCTGTAAGGACTTATTGAAAATGTAGTGAAATGCAGGACTCAATTCATGTGCACAGGACTTTACCAAGCACCCACATATATTATCAGGGCCCTGACTTTTGTTCACTTTTACATCACAGAACGCCCTTTTAACATCCTGCACCTCAATATTAAAGTGCTGTCTTTGAGTTTCTGTTTCAAATCTTGGGTTTCTGTGCTAAAATCAAAGGAGTCAAAATGACCATAAAAACAATTAAGAGCATTAGCCAGCTCTGTGTCTGAATTAAAACCATCTAAAAACACACAATTACTGCACTATGTGCTCTGAAGGCCTGCAATAGTTTTCGTACTGGCCCAGGCTGAACCAAGTTTCTTTGTTGCCATCTTGCTTTCCAACTCTGATTTATAATTCTGTTTTTCTCTTAAAATTTCGGCCTTCAGCTCTTTTGTGGCAACCTGTAGCTCAGAAACAACCCCGTTTAAAGGCAAGTACTTTCCTCTGTAAGCAGGATTTAACTGATTTTGTAACCCATGGCTTGTTGTTGGGATATATTTTGACACTTTTACGTGGAACGATCATATCTCTGCAGAAAGCCATGTATGAGCATGTCACGTCCACTAAAGAGTCCAAATCATCTCCGCAGGACAGTGTGAACTTCTCCCAGTCCGTACAGTTAAAGCATTCCTGGAGGCAGTGCACTGAATACTCTGTCTACACGTTTATGTCTCTGGTCTTCGCCTTTTCTCTTCTGAGAGCAGTTTTATATGTGGGCAGCAAATGTATACAGTTGTGATCTGAGGATCCTAAAGGAGGAAGGGGAAGAGATTTATAGGCCCTCTCTATCAATCCATACCACAGGTCCAATGTCTTTTTTCGCCTGGTTGGGCAGGAGACATACTGATAAAAGTTTTACAGATGTACAGTACTGTTTATTAATATACAAACATACGCCGCCTCCCTGAAGTTTCCCCGTTACCTCTTCCCGCTGATCCAAGCGAAGTGGGGCTCCACAGCCGTCAATACACAGGTCCGGGTCCCGGTCATGCGCCATAAGCCACGTCTCCGTGTAAGCCATGACACAGCAGTTCTTGAAATCCTTCTGATATCGTACATTTCCTTGAATTTCATCCACTTTATTTCTCAGGGATTGTACGTAAATTAAATTAAATTAATAAAAAAAAAGCTTTGGATGGATAAGTGATGCCATTGCTGAGCAGGCAGGATTAAAATACATAGATTTTAGTCCAACGGTCCTGTGGTCTGTTATTCCTCCATGGCTGTTTGAGATGCCACTGATAGATTTTGAAATACAACTGAGAAGGCAACATAAGCAATCAGCAACAGATTATATAGTGTATAAATATATTGAACAGAACTTCAGAAACAGGCTGATAGCATTTACCGATGGTTCCAAGGATCCTACAACTGGTCGTAGTGGAGCTGCGGTATACATTCCTCAGTATAAAATATCTATCAATAAAAGAACCAGTAATCACTTATCAGTATACACAGTTGAGCTAGTTGCCATTATACTAGCTTTACAGTGGTTGGAGATAAATTATAGGAATAAAGCAGTCATTGCTTCAGATAGCTGGGCAGCTCTCAAGAGTATTCAATCACTGCAGTCATATAGGCAGGACCTAACTGTAGAAATCCACTCCTTAATTTACAACCTCTACAGCAAAGGTCAGTCAATAAACTTTCTTTGGGTTCCACCCCACGTTGGAATAGGGGGTAATGAGGATGTGGATTTATTAGCAAAACAATCATTAAAATTCGAGGCAATAAATCTGGAGATCTCACTCAGTAAGGCAGAAGGCAAATCAATAATTAAAAATTATATAGTGGAAAAGTGGCAAGAATATTGGGACTCAATAGATACAGGAAGATATCTTTATGACATTCAAAAGCAGGTAAACTCTGGAATGGGAGTTGGCAGAAACAGGAAAGAAGAGATACTCATCACCCGATTAAGAATAGGACACACTACTTTAAACCAGACGCTACATAGAATAGGTAAACACCCAACTGGCAGCTGTGCACATTGTGGTTCTCCGGAAACAGTTCAGCACGTTTTGTTGGAATGTCAGGGATACCAGGAACAAAGGAAATATCTGATTGCAGTAATGGAAAGTTTTGTTTTGGAAAACATGTTAGGAACTACAGTCAACAAAATATATGTAGGTCTGTTTAGATATTTAATGTAGGTCTATTTAGATATTTAAGTGCAACTGGATTAATTAAAAGAATTTAGTTTTTTTTTTTTCCTGCCATTCTCATGTCCACACTCCAACCCGGAAGGTGGCAGTAATGCACCTGTAAGCTGGTTGCCAACCATCAATCAAATTTAAAAGAAAAAGAAGAAGCATGGCTAACAAAGCTAGCAACAGATGCTAACATCGGACTGGAGGGTTTCCACTTAATATGGGCAGATTGGACAACAGATAGCGGGAAGAGCAGAGGCGGGGGCCTGATAATGTATGTGAATAACTGATGGTGTAATCCTGGGCACGCCACGATTAAAGAACAATACTGCAGCAAGGACATTGAGTTGCTAGCTGTTAGCATGCAACTGGCATACCTCCTGAGAGAGTTCTCACATGCCATTGGGGTTGTTATTTATGTACCCCCCACTACGAGTGCTGAGGCAGCGTGTGGCGTCATCCACTCAGTCACTAGCAGACTGCAGACACAGCACTCAAATGTTCTCGTGCTCATCTCTGGTGATTTTAGCCATACTTCACTGTCCACTGTATTTCCCGCCACAACATCACCATTATCCTAGGGGACATGAACGTCACCGTGGGCCCCGACAGGAGCGGCTTGGAACACATCATCGGACCACTCCCGTCTAACATCACCAACGACAATGGTAACTGCATGCTGGAGGTGTGCGCTATGCACAATCTGAAGATCCTGGTTCCAACCTCGTCAAATCCACCACACCACCTGGTACTGTAACACCGGTGCTACATCCAAAACCATTGATCACATCTTGGTCAGTGGGTGCTGGAGAATTGCCACTGACTGCCGTGTCTACTGCAGTGCTGAGTTGGGGCGGACCAACCATCAACTTGTTGCTGCCACTGTCTGCCTGCACCTCCGCCACAATGCCCATCCTGGCCCTGCCTGTCGCCACCCCCCGGACAACGAGAAGTTTTACACCCCTCAGTTTGCCCACTGCTACTCCATCAAGGTCACAAACTGCTTTGCTGCCCTTGACCACCCAGAGATTCTTGAGGATGCCTGGGAGAAGATTACCACCACTCTCACTCTGGCTGCCACAAACGTCCTTGGTGATCGCCGCCAGAGGATTCAGCCATGGATCTCTGACACCTCCCTGGAGCTGGTCGATCGATGCCGCAAAACCAGACTCCAGGGGAAGGACGACTACAACAATCTGAATATAGAGAGACACAGCAGCCTCTGGCACGATGAAGCTGCTTGGCTCCACCATATTGCCGACAAAGTCAACAACAGCTTCCAAGCAGGGAACCTCCAGTCTGCCAATCAGTCTATCAAGGAGCTGTGCCAAGCCGGCAAGGAACGGCAGTTGTCGTCCCCCCTGCTAGCCGCTGATGGCATAAGCCTCATCATGGTTCCCGCGACCAAACTCCAATGATGGCAAGAGCACTACATGAGCGTCCTCTGCAAGCCCTCTCCTTCCACCTTGGATAAGCTGCAGCAGTATGCCGATGCCGGTGTTGAAGACAACTCAATCAGCCAGGCCCCACTCAATCAGTGAGTTGTCAGATACTGTCAAGAAGCTCCCCTCTGGGTGAGCCCTTGGCACTGATGGAGTTACGGCAGAGATGATGAAAGCCGCCCTCACCTCTGTCATCCCTCGGCTGGAACATCTGTGCCGCTTCATCTGGGCAGAAGAACACGTCCCTGGGGAGTGCAGGGATGGGGCCGTTATGTTCTTCTATAAGAACAAGGGTGACTGTCGAAGTACAGCCAGCTAACGTCCCATTACGCTGCTGTCCATCCCTGGCAAGGTAAGCACCGCTATCATCCTGAGCTGCATCCACCCCCTTCAGCTCGCCAAGCGCCACCGCCAGCAGGCCGGCTTTACCCCTCGTCGATCCACAGCGGATGGCATACTTGCCTTGAGTGTCCTGGCACAGCAATGGAGGGAGTACCGCCAACCTCTATATGTGGCCTACGTCGACCTCAACGTTGCCTTCTACTCCCTAGACAGGAACGCCCTTTGGCAACTCCTTTGTGGCATTGGAGTCCCGTCCAAGTACATCAAAATTCTCCGGGCTCTCTACATCAACACCACGTGCAGGGTACGCCCCAAGGGTGACATGTCAGACCCTTTTGTTACCACCTCTGGAGTCCAGCAGGGATGCGTCGCCACGCCAAACCTCTTCAATGTTGCGGTTGACTACTGGGTCAAGAATACGATGGAACGCTGCCCCAATCTCGGAGTTGACTTCCACTCCCACTTCACAGACCTGTGCTATGCGTATGACATTGTGCTTTTCACTACACATATAGACAGAATCACTGAGGCACTGGAGCTGCTTGCAGAGGAAGCATTACCCCTGGGCTTTACCATCAGCTGGGCAAGAACAAAGATCCAGTCACTGTCAGACCTCTTGCCATCACCACCACAAGTCCATCCATCCATCCATCCATCCATCTTCTTCTGCTTAATCCTTTTTTGGGTCGCGGGGGGGGGGGTGCTGGAGCCTATCCCAGCATCTTTGGGCGAGAGGCAGGGTACACCCTGGACAGATCGCCAGTCCATCGCAGGGTCAACACAGAAAGACAGACAACCATTCACTCTCACAGTCACACCTAAGGACAATTCAGAATCCCCAGTTTGATGCCAATTAACCTAACTTGCATGTTTTTTGGCATGTGGGAGGAAACCGGAGAAATCCCGGAGTAAACCCATGCAGACACGGGGAGAACATGCAAGTTCCACACAGATCACTGTTGGTCGGGGGCTGGGATCGAACCCAGGATCCCCCGGCCAAGGGTGAGTTGCTGTGCTGCCGCAGTGCTAACCACTCCACCACTGTACCACCACAAGTCATCACCATCAAAAACGAGCCGGTTGAGACTGTCAATGACCTTGTCTACCTCAGATCTAAGATAACCAGCTCCTGCTCATCAGACCCAGAGATTATTCGCCACCTGTAGCTGCCTCGCAGTGCTTTCGGCTGCCTCCAGAGAATCTGGTGGAGTGGGAAGATCTGCATGACCACAAAGTTGTGAATCTTAAACACCTGTGTGATCCTCATCCTCCTTCATGGGTCCAAAACCTGGACCCTCTCCACCATAACCACCCACCATCTGGATTCATTCCATTGGACCTGACTCCGTAACATCCTTAGCATCCAATGGTTCCACCACATCACAAACGATGGGGTCTACAGGAGGGCTGGCTGTCCTAGCTCCATCTCCACCGTCATCAGAAGAGAGAAGCTGCAGCTCCTCGGCCATGTGGCCAGGCTGGAAGACAGGACACCGGCCAAGCAGGCTCTCTCTGCCAGAACTTGTCCACCCCCCCAGGGCTTGCCTCGCCCCGAGGTTGGCCCAGACTGCCCTGGATGACCCAGATTGCAATGACAAGACCTCTGGCTGACCTCAATGCCCTAGTCCAAGATCGCCCTGCCTTCAGACGATTGGCCGCAATGGTCATTTAAATGGCCAGGTGAGGATTAAGTTAAGTAAGTTCACTGTCCTCCACTCCGCCCACTTTCACCCAGAATGCCACGTGCCACACCAGAGACAATAAAACACTGGATTTATTTTATGCAAACACCAAGGACGCTTACACCTCATCACCACTTCACCCAGTCGAAAGATCGGACCACAACTTGGTTCACTTCCTGCCTGTGTACAAACCCCTGGTAAACAGACAACCTTGTTACCCGTACAGTGCAAATATGGTCTGAGGAGGCAGAGGATGTGCTGAAGGACTGCTTTGAATCCACTGTGTGTGAACAGCTTTGTGATCCACATGGTGAAGACATCACAGACTACATCAACTTCTGTGTGGAGAACACCGTGCCCACCAAGACCATACAGTGTTTCTCAAACAACAAACCCTTGATCAACCCCGAGATAAAGTCACTGCTGAAGGAGAAGAAAAGGATCTTCAGGCCGGGAAACAAGGAGTAGCTGAAGTCTGTCCAGAGCAAGCTAAGGAGGAAGGTCAGAGAGGGTAAGGGCAGCTACAGGAAGAAGATGGAGGACAAGCTGCAGCAGAGTGACGTCAGCGGTGTCTGGAGAAGCCTCAAAACCACCTCTGGGCACCAGAATACCTCCTCTCAGGCCATGGGGGGGTAGGGAGTGGGTGAACAACCTGAACTTGTTTTTTAACAGGTTTGACCAACCGCCTTCTTCTCCGCCTGCCCACCAACCACTGCTGCCTCCACCTTCATCTAGTCCTGCTGTCCACGGCCCTCCACCCACCCCCCATACATCCCCCGCTGTTTCCCTCCCCACAGACCCAACACCCCCCTCCCAGCACACAGCCCCCCTGCCCCAACATGACCATCACTAAGACCCAGGTGAGAGCTGAGCTGAAGAAGATCAAGGCGAGGAAGGCTGCAGGTCCGGATGGCATCAGCTTGAGGCTCCTCAAGTCCTGCGCAGATCAGCTGTGAGGGATCACGGAGCACATCTTCAACCTGAGCTTGAAGCTGGGGAGGGTACCACAGCTGTGGAAAACATCCTGTGAGACCCCTCACCCCAAGGACCTGAACAGCTATAGACCAGTGGCCCTCACATCACACCTAATGAAGACCCTGAAGAGACTGCTCCTCGCCCACCTCTGCCCCCTGGTGGGACCAGCGATGGATCCACGTCAGTTTGTTTACCAGGCATCGGGGCACCATGGTATCGGGGTGGAGGATGCAGTGATCTTTCTCATGCATTGTTCCCTGTCACACCTTGAGAATCCTGAGAGCAGTGCGAGGATCATGTTCTTTGATTTCTTCAGTGCTTTCAACACCATCCAACCAGTGATCTTGAGGGACAAGCTGCTGTGCGCAGTGGTGGACCAGCACCTGTCATCGTGGATCCTGGACTACCTCACAAACTGACCACAGTTTGTGAGAACCCAGGACTGTGTGTCTGACACCATCCTCTGCAGTACAGGGCCCCCCCAGGGAACAGTTCTAGCTCCCTTCCTGTTCACCCTCTACACTGCTGACTTTTTACACAACACACCACACTGCCATCTACAGAAGTTCTCTGATGACTCTGCGATTGTCGGCCTCATCTCTGATGGGGATGATGCTTGAGTACAGAGGACTTATCCAGGACTTCATGGACTGGTGGCTACAGAACTGCCTCAACATCAAAGCGAGGAAAACTAAGGAACTGGTGGTGGACCGCCGCAGGTGAGGACAACCCCCACAGCACCAGTAAACATCCAGGGACAGACACTGAGATGGTGACATCTTACAAGTACCTGGGTGTTCACCTGAACAATAAACTGGACTGGTCACACAACACCAATGCACTCTACAAGAAGAGGCAGTGCAGGCTGTTCCTCCTCAGGAGACTTAGGTCTTTTGGAGTGCAAGGGGCACTCCTGAAGACCTTTTATGATTCGGTGGTGGCATCAGCCATCACACTTGGAGTGATCTGCTGGGGCAGTGGTATCACGGCAGCCGCCAGGAGGAGACTGAACAGGCTGATCAAAAAAGCTAGCTCTGTACTGAGGCAATGCCTCGACCCAGTGGAGAAGATCGGAGAGAGGAGGACGGTGGCTAAGCTGTCATCTCTGCTGGAGTCCGAGTTCCACTCCATGCAGGACACGCTGAATGCACTGAGGAGCTCATTTTGTGGTAAGCTGTGCCATCCTAGGTGCACAACGGAGAGGTTCCGCAGGTCCTTCCTACCTACAGCTGTCAGACTTCATAACCTAACTGGTGCTGCTCGTAGAAGTCATATTAAATGTACTAAATGCAGCAAGTTTGCACAATAGAGATCAATCAATAGAGATCATCCCCTCCAATACACAACTCGGACAATAACAATCATTACTGAGGGTGGCAACAACACTGTTGATTTAAATGTGAAATATACTGTCTAGGTACATACTCATATTCTGCAGGGTAATTTAACCCTTTAAATAGCCAGATTTTCAGGCGCCCCTAGTGGCACAGCGCAGCAACTGTGCCTGTCAACTGATTCCGTCATCCCAGCTGTCCCCAGATGTACTGAGGATTTGTACTGATCTGCCAGTTCAGAAGGTGGCAGACACGCGTTGGAGGAGTCATGGCTGACATGGAATACATACATCAAAGAAAAAGAAATCCATATTCTTCTTCACCTTTTTTCCTGCTTTGAGCTTACAAGACCAATATAGCCACATGCATCGTCAGATGAGACTGCGTCATACATGAAAAATACCTGCGGAATACAAACAAAATTGACGTGGGATAATCATAAGAGTTTGTAGATGTGGTAGAGAGCGTAAATGACCGACAGAACGCAAAATAATGACCATGATGGACAAAAACAGACCAACCACGCCAGTGGGCTAGCCCCCCTTCGCCAGTGGTGAGTGACAAATTCCTTTGTTTCTTTACATTGTACTGATTTTCCGGTTCATATACTTTGAAGATAAGATAACATGGAAAACGGTGTCAAAAAACAGAACCATTCTTTGTGTAAATATGTCCAAAGTCCACTTTTGACTGGGTTATGTAATTCGATATAGCTGCCGCATCATTATGCAAATGAGATGCATAAATTTATTCCTATCTGAAACTTTGGCTCATATTCTACATCTTTCTAATTGACAGCCATTATCTCTTGCAACTTTCAAGTTATAGCCTTGGAAATCTGAACTATTTTTTTGACAAAAAATCTTTACCACTCTTGACCACTAGGGGTTACAGTATGCCACCAAATGGTGCCTGGGACAGTTAGAGGGTTTTAACAAACTGTAATGTTGTTTATACTATCTAGCTGCAATGCTCCTGCACTGTGTATATACAGTATCTGTGTACGTATGTACTGTATATTCATCTACTGCTTTGGCCAACCAGTTATTATCCTATTAACTATTGCTCTGAGTGCTGCTATCACTTTGCTGCTGTAATTCTGGAATTTCCCCATCGTGAGACTAATAAAGGCTTATCCTATCTTGTAATTTGTTAAAGTCATTGTACACGTGTGCTTCTGCACAACCCTATGGTGGGAGAGAAGCTGCAGTGAGCAAGCAGTGAAAACATTTGCTATTCTATTGTTTTTTGTGGTTCCCAGGCATGTCTAATTGTATTGTATATATGAGTTTGACATCAGATGATAAAATGATCACTGGAATGGAGAGACACCCCGTATTTACGGTATAAGGTAGAGATTGTACAGTTGACATGGATGTCTATTGTGTGAGTGTTGGACAGCCATTGCGGGACTGTTGTGAGTGCAGAAAAAACCTTGAATTTTCTCGCACATGTTGCAAGAATATCCTGCAACACTTGCAAGACATTTATGCAAACACCCAGAGAACTTTGGCCAAAAGATCACTGGAAGTTCAACATTATTGCAACATTCATGAGACAGTATGATTCCAAGTGAAAATTGTTGCAAATTCTCAGATTTGTCTCACAGAAGTTCACACTACTTGTCAACTTCACAGCCCAGTGAGATGCTACCCTAACTTTTCTCACACTGTGACTCACGGAAACTACATTGAGAAGGGTCCAAGATGGGTTTTAGATGAGTTCTAGACACCCATAATGACTCTGTGACTATTTCCAGAGAAAATTTGTCACACAAATTTTTTGAACATGTTCAAAATTCAAGCGACAGAAGAGAGAAGCCCTGCAAGTCAAGAGATGAAATTATGAACCCCTACAAGCATTCGGAGTGGTTTTGAAAACTGCCTTGTGAATGTCACTCTCTAACTAGTTGCAAGCTGTTGAAGAACAGTGAGATACAGGCTTTCACTGCTGACAGTTTTCTCATGTCAGGGAAATGATCTCTAAAGGAGGTTTCAAGGTCTCTCAGCAATTCCATCAATCTCCCACTGATCTCCGCTGTGGTCTTTCTATAAACTCTATTGGTCTTTTGTCAAATGCTCTGTGATCTGTCACTGATCTCTCAGCCATCTGTTCCTTTGCTGTTTATTAAAAGATCGATGAGTTCGATGAGTGCCCCTTGATCATTATGCCTTGGTGAAACTCAGAAGCATATGGTAATCAGTTAGTGTGTCTGTTTTTTCTGGCTATGTATGTGTATCTGTCTGTCTGCCTCTCTGTTTCAGCTCGCCCGGTCAAAATTAAGTGGAACTAAAGGCTTGTACCACTGTATCACCATATTTTCTCGACTTTTAATTTACCAGAATTTCGAAACAACGCATTGTTTTTGAAATAAACACAAAAATAGCTCACCTTTACATCAATGGAATGGTACTGCACATGCGCCTGGAAACTCCTGCCAGAGGAAAGTACTGAGCAAGCCACCAATACTGGGTGAAAAAATGTCCATCTTGTTGCCCGTTTGTTTTCTTCCTCTGCCACTAAACAGCAAAAGCTCTTGTTCATTTTGATTGTCATTGTTTTCACGTACCTCCATCGCTTCCACCATTTAAAATGTCTTCCACCGTACTCTTCTTTGTGTTTGGATTGCAGCTGTTCAAATCAGGTTGGTGGCTCTTGGCTGCCACCAACAGTACGGGCATGTGAACTCCAGATTATTTTCACTGCGCATGTGTGTACTCCAAAACTACTGGATGAAATTTTTACCAGAGGTGGCTCTTGGGCGAGAGAGGAACCCATAACATTTTGGTCATGATCCGAGAACGCATATCTCCACCAAGGCTCTGGCACCGAGGCATCAGCACCTTGGTGCTTTCATTCATTAAGGGATCACCTCCCTTTGGTGACTGTTGAGAGACAGTTTTGGACTCAGAAAACTTTGAAGAGATCATGGTGACTGTGGAAATCACTGGAATTAAGAGATTAAGCGATCAAAACATTGTTGAGAGATCTGGCTTTTTTTTTTTTTCATCTCTCACTGATCTCCACCCCTGTGTAAAGGCGGTATAAGACACCTGTGTATCTTACAAGTTAGATACCTGTGTCAGATCATGTTGTACATACATGACAGTTATCAGCAAATCAATGAAAATGTATGAAGGTGACCCAACCGTCATCAAGATGAGCCTGGACTTGTGTCAGGATGTTAATGGTTTAAACTATAACATGATCACCAACACTGTTTTGCAACATAACAGAGAGCAATTTTTTGTAGCACTTTAAATGTTGAATAACAGAGGAAGCATATTAAGCAGAATGACTTCCACATCAGACATCATCAGAGCTGTTGCGTTTCCCCACAGATATCTCACATGCTTCACTGGCTTTGTGTTGTCCTCTGTCAGGAGGAAAGGAGAACGAGAAACCACAGGACTTTGTTCTCTGTTTCTGTCACTGCATCCATGAGTACAGATCTGAGACGCTAAATAGAGACACTAAAAAGGACGGCGAGAAATGTTGGTGCAGACATGACTGCTCTTATTTCTTAAACTATCAGTAGGCAATATTTTCTGGACATACTGTAAGTGGGGAAAAATGTGATAATGACTTCAATATTTTAAGTGACGGTCACAAATACCCTTACAAACGGCTGCGTAACACCATGCAAAACATGCAAACAATTTTTGGACCATTTTGTACGGCCTTCTTAAGGTGGCCATAGGAAAATCCGGCATTCATAGACAGTTCGTAAGTTCATGCATGGCCAGGTCAATGGTCTTGTCCAAGATTTCTACGAATGCCCCACAAAAACCCCTCATCGTAGGGCGGCCGTACAAATGCTATAGGAACAACATAAGAACTATGCAAGGTGATGGCCGTACGTATGTCTCAAGAACACCTTAAGTTGTTCTTGAGGGCCCCTTACAGCGGTTGTTGGAAATGCTGTACAATCCCCATTCATATGGAGATATTGATCAACATTGATCGTCACTTCCTTGTGGTAACGTATCGTCACTTCATGTTTTGCTGTCTGTCTGTGTGGTTTGCTCTCCTCACTCTCCTGAGCTTTTGGGTTAGCCACTAGCGATGGCTCCTAGCTCTCCTTCCTCTCCTCCTCTGGTGTGCTCTCTCTGTCAGATGTTTAGCTACACCTCTGCCTCTTTTAGTGATAATGGTAAATGCAATAAATGTTGTCTTTTTGAGGTGCTCGAGGCGAGGTTGTCTGATTTGGAATCCCGGCTCCGCTGCATTGAAACACCGTCTGTGCAAGTTACTCTTGACAGACGCCCCTTAGCTGCAGCGGAGCTAGCTAGCATAGCTAACCCGGTTAGCGGTCCTCCGGCTTTCCTCAGCAGCGAGGAGACTGGGTGGGTGACGGTGAGAAGGAAGCGTAGTCACAAAGCCCCGGTACACCTCCAATCTGTTCACGTTTGTAATCGTTTTTCCCCGCTCAGTGACACACCCGCTGAGGAAAAAACTCTGATCATTGGCGACTCTGTAGTCAGAAACTTGAACCTAGAGACTCCAGCGGCCATAGTCAAATGCATTCCTGGGGCCAGAGCAGGCGACATCGAGTCAAATTTGAAAATGCTGGCTAAAAGTAACTGTAAATACTCCACAATTGTTATTCACGCTGGCATTAATGACAGCCGTCTCCGGCAGTCGGAAGTCATGAAACTTAATGTAGAATCGGTGTGTGACTTTGCAAAAACGATGTCTGCCACTGTAGTATTCTTTGGGCCCCTCCCTAACCTGACCAGTGATGACATGTTTAGCCGCTCGTCATCCTTGAACCGCTGGCTGTCTGTGTGGTGTCCTGCAAACAACGTGGGCTACATTGACAATTGGAGCTCATTTTGGGGAAAACCTGGTCTTATGAGACGAGACAACATTCATCCCACTTTGGATGGTGCTTCTCATTTATCTAACAATCTGGCATCTTTTTTATCCAAATTTCCAAAACCTTGACTACTCAGAGTTGGGACCAGGAAGCAGAGTCACAGTCTTACACGCCTCTCTGCAGCTCCTCTTCATCCGCCACCCCTCAACTTAGCCCCTGTCTTCCCCATTAGAGAATCATTGTCTGCTCCCTCCAAAGTAAATAAAAATATAATATATAAGCATCCCAAAGTGATTAAACAAAATATTGGTAAAACTCAAATTAAACATAAAGCCTCTAAATTGAATGATTTGGCCTCTGTTCCTCCTCATAATTTAAAAATTAAATGTGATTTATTAAATATTAGGTCTCTAACTCCCAAATCTCTGTTAGTCCATGATCTGTTAATTGATCATCAGATTGATTTAATATCCCTTACAGAGACTTGGTTAGGGCAAGAGGATTATGTTGGTTTAAATGAATCAACTCCCTCTGGTTATTTAAACTGTCAAAATCCCAGAAGTTCTGGTCGTGGAGGAGGAGTAGCAACAATTTACCATTCCAAATTACTAGTTAATGTTAAGCAAAAAACATGTTATAATTCCTTTGAGGGCCTGGTCCTCAGTATTGGGCACTTTAGCAATTTTAGGTTAAACCCAATTTTATTTGCCATGGTTTATCGTCCCCCATCAACCTACTCAGAATTTTTATCCAAATTTGCTGATTTCTTAGCTGATTTAGTGCTGAAATCTGATAGAATAATTATAGTAGGGGACTTTAATATACATGTGGATGTAGATAGTGACTGCCTTAATGTGGCATTTAATTCAATATTAGACTCGATTGGGTTTTCTCAGAAAGTAGGAAATTCTACTCATTACCTCCACCATACATTGGACCTTGTTCTGACATATGGCATAGAAATAGAAAATCTTGTAGTGTCTCCTCATAACTCTGTACTGTCAGACCATTGTCTGTTAACCTTTGATTTTACTATTTCTGACTATTTGGCTCCAAAAGAAAAATATTATTACAGTAGATGCCTCTCAGATGATGCTGTTACCAAATTTATGCAGATTGTTTCCTCTATGCCATGTGTCAACACAACGGAAATAAGCTATAGACAGCTTGCTCCTTCTATAATTGATAACATGGTGGATAGTGTTACAGCTTCTCTGCATCAGACTCTAGACTTGGTGGCCCCCTTAAAAAAGAAAAAGTCTAATCAGAGATTTCTAACTCCTTGGTTCAACACAGAAACTCGTAGCTTAAAACAGAAGACTCGTCAATTAGAAAGAAAATGGCGCACCACTAATTTAGATGAAATCTATTTAGCTTGGAGAAATCATCTTTTAATTTATAAAAAATCTCTTAGAAAAGCTAGAACGAGTTATTATTCTGCATTAATAGAAGAGAACAAGAATAATCCCAGGTTTCTTTTCAGCACTGTAGCCAGGTTGACAAAGAGTCAGGACTCTGTCAATCGTAGCATTCCCTTAGAGCTTACTAGTCAGGACTTTATGAACTTTTTCAATAATAAAATTTCATCCATCAGAGATAAAATCAATCAGATTCTTCCCACAATTAAGTTAAATACTGTAACTACTACAACTCCTTCAATTGATGTCTGTCTTGATGAGTTTACTCCAATCGACCTTTGTGAGTTAGACAAAATAGTTTCCTCATCCAAACCTTCAACTTGTCTTTTATACCCTATTCCTACCAGGTTATTTAAAGAAGTCTTCCCACTTATTGGTAGCTTTATTCTTCATATAATCAATTCTTCATTAACTTTAGGCCATGTACCGCAGGCTTTTAAAACGGCTGTGATTAAACCCTTACTCAAAAAGCCAACGCTAGATCCAGGAGCTTTAGCTAACTATAGACCAATCTCTAATCTCCCTTTCATTTCAAAAATCTTAGAAAGAGTTGTTGCTACGCAATTATTTGACCACCTGCAGGGAAATGGTTTACTTGAAGAGTTTCAAACTGGGTTTAGAATCCATCATAGTACTGAAACAGCCTTAGTGAAGGTCACTAACGACCTCCTCATCACATCTGATAATGGACTGGTTTCTGTACTTGTCCTTTTAGACCTTAGTGCAGCTTTTGATACTATTGATCATAATAATCTACTTGATAGATTAGAACACTATGTTGGACTTAATGGAACTTCGTTGCAGTGGTTTAGATCTTATTTATCTGATAGGTTCCAGTTTGTTCATGTAAATAATGACTTTTCTTTCAACTCAAAGCTTAGTCATGGAGTTCCACAGGGATCTGTGCTAGGCCCTACTGTTTTTAGTTTATATATGCTTCCGTTAGGCAACATTATTAGAAAGCACTGTATACATTTTCATTGTTATGCAGATGACACACAATTACCTGTCAATGAAGCCAGATGATAGTAATCAATTAGCCAAGTTAGAAGCCTATCTTAAGGAAATCAAAGCTTGGATGACTTGTAATTTCCTGCTATTAAATTCAGATAAGACTGAAGTCATTCTTGTTGGTCCAAAAAACCTTAGAAATACCTTTCCAAATCAAACTTTCAGTTTGGATGTGGTTACTCTTTCTCTTAATAGCTCTGTGAGGAACCTTGGAATTATTTTTGATCAAGATCTGTCCTTCAATTCACATATTAAATTTGTTTCTAAGACTGCCTTCTATCATTTGTGTAATATTGCCAAGATTAGGAGCATTTTGTCTCAGAGTGATGCTGAGAAACTGATCCACGCTTTTGTTAGCTCGAGATTAGATTATTGTAATTCTTTATTATCAAGCTGTCCTAAAACATCTTTAAAAAGTCTTCAGCTGATCCAAAACGCTGCAGCAAGAGTTTTAACAGGTACTAGAAAGAGAGATCATATCTCTCCGGTTCTGGTCTCCCTTCACTGGCTTCCCATAGAGTTTAGAATTAAGTTTAAAATCCTTCTTCTTACTTACAAAGCTCTAAACAATCAGGCTCCTTTTTATTTAAAAGATCTGATACTACCGTATTATCCTAACAGAGCACTACGCTCCCAAAATGCAGGATTACTTGTAATACCTAGAATCTCCAAAAGTACATTGGGAGGCAGAGCATTCAGTTATCAAGCTCCTCTCCTGTGGAACCAGCTGCCAATCTGGATTTGGGAGTCAGACTCGATCTCTGTTTTTAAGAATAGGGCTAAAACCTACCTTTTTGATATAGCCTACAATTAGGGAGGGATCATGTGTTTCTGCACCCTCCCTTAGTTATGCTGCTAATAGGTTTAGTCAGCTGGGGGACCTCCAATAATGCACTGGGCCTCACTCCTTTCTTCACTCTCAATGAAATATTTTTTTTTGCTGGTCATTAACATCTGTTTGTTCTCTCCCATAGATTGAGTCCCCATTGTGCTGTTTGCTCTCCACATGTCTGTTCTTTTCATCTTCTCTGTCCCCTCACCCCCCAGCCAGTCGCAGCAGATGACTGCCCCTCCCTGAGCCTGGTTCTGCTGGAGGTTTCTTCCTGTTAAAAGGGAGTTATTCCTCTCCACCGTCGCCAAGTGCTTGCTCACAGGGGCTCGCCTGATTGCTGGGGTCTTTCTGCAACTGTGGGGGTTCCCCCTACAGTTGATAGTGCTATGAGATGGCTGTTGTTGTGAAATGGCGCTATATAAATAAAGTTGAATTGAATTGAATTGAATTGAATATGTACACTGTGCATAAGGCAGTAGTGAGGCCCTCATAAGGTGGAAGTACGTCATTCGTGCGACATTTGTGCCGACAAAATGTGCTGAAAGCTGGAAGATCTTCCTAACGACTTGAGAGTGCCGTGAGTTGCACAAAAATTTTCCTCAGATGGCAGTAAGCATGCTGTAGGAAGATCCCAAGGCACCCTTACGAAGAATGTACAAACTTTAGGGCCATCGCATGACAGAAAAGCACCTAATTTCTCAAGAATGCCCTAAGTCGCTCTTGCAAACTGAACGGCAGCCATAAGAAACTATGCCCCCCTCCATGAATGTCTGCGAACTCCAGAATTCGTAAGAACTGGGAGATTCTTACAAAGCCATCGTTTGTAAGAATCTTTGTGACTGTAGCTTTAGAATCTGAAACTTGTGCATCTCATTTGGTATGTACCTTACTGCTGCCAGAACAACCTAGCATTTAAAATTTCATCTTTTTCTGACAGACCCCAACGCAGAGTACAGAGACCAGGAAATGGTTATTGAGCCAAACAGGCTAGTGTTTTTATTGAAACAAGTGATTGGAGCCCACAACATGGGAATCTAGCCTCCAGGGGAGAGGTTTAAGATAAGATAAGATAAGATAAGATAAGATGAGCCTTTATTAGTCCCACAATGGGGAAATTCCAGGATTGCAACAGCACAGGGATAGCAACACTCAGAGCAACAATCAGAAGGCAAGAAAAAAACAAGAGCAGCTAGTATACATATGTACACACACACACACACATATACAGTATATATATATATATATATATAGACACACAGTGCGGAGCATTGTGGTTGGTGGATGTGCAGCAGAAAGGGCCAGCTGGATGTCTTTGTGCATGATGGTGACCCTCTTGGCGTGGATGGCGCACAGGTTGGTGTCCTCGAAGAGACCCACCAGGTAGGCCTCGCTGGCCTCCTGCAGAGCCATGACGGCGGAGCTCTGGAAGCACAGGTCGGTCTTGAAGTCCTGAGCGATCTCCCTCACCAGGCGCTGGAAGGGCAGCCTACAGATGAGCAGCTCCGTGGATTTCTGGTAGCGACGGATCTCTCTCAGAGCCACGGTACCGGGCCACGTTTAAGCTTATGTTTAACATTTTCAAATGTATTTCTTGTAACTGCACACTACTTCTGGTTGTTGTTCATGTTTTAGAGCTTTGGCTATTTTCCTAATTCAGACACATTTTTTTAAGGTTTGAACATATTTAGCATTTTTAAGCTAACCTCATGCAACTTTAAGCTATTTCTACTTTTATGACAACATTGTTAAAATTTATGCTATGTTAGCATTCATGATTGCATTGTTTTAAGCTTTAAAGATGCACTACAGTGGATATAAATCTCCTTAAAACAAATCTACATTGTCTAAATTGGTATCTTATGTTCTTCTTTCCACAAAAAACTTTCATTGTCCTACAGTTGCTTGTGAAAATGTTTGCCCCTTTCCACCTCCAAAAATCAGGATCTAATTAGGCCCACCCACATCCTGCCGAAAACGAAGAGCAAAAACACACAGAAGTGTGCAAGATGGCAAATTTGAACAGCCAGTGCTTAGACCTGATAGGTTCACCTCTTATAGTGACATCACAAAAAAGTTCCTTCTAAACTTGCCTTTTTTCAAGGGGAGGAGCTTAATTGACCTTTAACAGCAGAAAAACATAGACATGACACATAAAAGTGATTTCACTCTGGATATGTCTTGTAAGTCATTAAAAAAAAACATGTTACACACATGTTAACAAGGAAAAACAAACTTGATTTTTACCGGTGTGTCACTTTAAGATTATGGTTAGCATTTTTAAGTTAACTTTGTACAACTTTAAGCTATTTCCTCTTTTATACTAACACTATCCAACTGGCCCAGATGTTTAACATCCTCGATCTTTGCAGTGAATCACTAATCAACCAGGTGTTTTCCCCCATTCAGGGCGACCTCTATAAATCATTGCTCACAAGTTGCCAACTTGGAATCAGACTTAACATCATGTACTGTGAACTAGGCCTTTTTGAACTGCCAACAAAACAGACACGGTTTGAGTACAGGACCCAGTGGCAGATGTCGTGACAGAAACACTCAGATCTAGATATGCAAGGTTTTGCATTTTTAATAAAAGGATGATGACGGGGTCTGGACTGGAACTGACCTGGAAGAGAAGAGCAGAACATGTACTGACGATGGGAAATGGATAATGAATGACCGTTGATAAAGAGGGGAGTGGCTTCAATCTCTTCCGATGGTAAATGACAGTCAGTTCCAAGGATTATGATTAACAAGAGTCTCTTCATTTACAGATTCAGGGGAACTGATGATGGGAAGAGAGGAGGACTTCATCAGGGTGAGTATGGTGAGGTATAGGAGGACTTTTTCTTGTCTTGGTAAAGGTAATGCTATACCCCGGGCCCAGGGATTTTCCTGTAGACTCAGGGATAGGAGTACCAGGATGTCAGAAGGCTGGGAGCACAGTGGAGTGGAGAGCAATATCCAAGGCACGTATGAATAATCAGAATTGTTTGCAGGCTTACGTGAGTTCCAGGGGGAGGTAATGGTCTTCAGAAGGTGAGAGCTTAGGCAGGCACACAAGAGTACGGAGGGCAGAAGAACCAGGTTCAAAGCAACTGTTGAGGTGAGGGAAACCCATGAGGGACTGGAGACAACGGAGGTATATTTATATCCAGAAGGTAATCAGCTCAGGTGTGTTAATGAGAATAGCTGCAGGTAATGAGATGATTAGTGGGATGTTGTGAGTGTGGCCATGATTTCCCCTTCAGACCATAACAAAAATACTGTCAGCTGCCAGTGGTACCCCTCAGACTCTGTTTGTTGTTGAGATGTAGTGTACATGGCATTTTTTTTTTTTGATTTTGTATACTTTATTGATCCCCAGAGGGGAAATTGAGGGCATCCACCTGGATGGATGAAGCAGTCATGGTACGGCGCTATCCCTTTACCATTCACACACACATTCACACCTAGAGCCACTTTTAGAGTCTTCAATTAACCTAACCTGCATGTTTTTGGCCTGTGGGAGGAAACCGGAGAAATCCCGGAGTAAACCCACGCAGACACGGGGATTACATGCAAACTCCACACAGATCACTGTTGGTCAGGGGCTGGGATCGAACCAGGGATCCCATGGCCAAGGGTGAGTTGCTGTGCTGCCGCAGTGCTAACCACTGCACCACCGCACCGCTGTTTTGACCTTGACCTTGCAATTCTAAAACCAAGGTAGATGTCAAGATGACAGGGTGAACCTGTGTACAAAGTTTGGTGACCACAGTTTTATATGTTCTATAGCAATAGGGCATGGGGAAGCTAACTGTGACCTTTGACCTTCTGACCCCAAACCCATAGTCAGAGGACAAAGTATCAGAGTGAACATGTGTATAAAGTTTGGTGACTCTAGGTGTCATTGTTGAGATAAGAGTTTATATGACATTTTGACCTTGACCTTTGACTTTTTCTCCCCCAACCCATAGGTGTAGGTGGGAGTCCCAAGGTGAACATGTGTACCAAGTTTGGTGACCCTAGCTTTACTCATTTTATAGTAATAGGGAATGTTAACATTGACCTTTGACCTTTTGACCCCAAACCCATAGTTAGAGGTCAAGGTCAAAGCCATCCAAGGCTTGCCTTCGACATGATGATATCGATTTGAAAAGGCTACATCATTCCTTTGTGTGGTTATTGCATTAGAAGATTTAGGGAAAACTGACCTCTGAAGTCAGAGGTCTCCCAAAGGTCAGAGGTCACCCAAATTCAAATTCATCCGAGACTTTCCATAGATACACCCATGGTATCAATTTCAAAAGCCCACTTCTTTTCTTTCTCTAGTTATCATGTTCACAAGATTTTGGGAAAATTGACCTCTGACCTTGGCGTACAGGTCAGAGGTCACCCAAATTTCAATTTGAGTGAGATTTTTCAGAGATGTGAAAAGGCTGCATCATTTCTTTCTGCAGTTATTGTGTTCACAAGGTAGGTGTTGATGTCGCCACCGATGCTGCAGCCTATCTCCCTGGTGGGGTGACCACAATACCCCTTCAGCGTTTAGAGGCTGAGAGGTAAAAACCTTAAGGCTGTCAGTATGTTCAGATCAAGACAACAAACCACAGACCAGAGATGGCTTCACTGTCTATGGGCTCATCAATTCAAGCAGCCCCTGACATTTTGTTCCATTGTTCATTTTGTGCTATTACAATAATGACCTCTAACCTTTAACCCTACCCAAAGAGACCTAAGACACAATTATCAACTACTAGTAATGCAACATGGCTCCATCCGGCACCAATACTTAGTGCCTTCATGTGAGGGCCAAATGTTTTCTTCCTTCTAAGACAGGCTGTCCTTGGATACTTTGGTGCATTGATGTGGATATTAAAGATAAGACAGATGAGAGCTAACAACCCCCTCCTGAGACAGACAGATTTGTCAGAATCATTTCAGTTTTATTTTATTTATTTAGTTTTTATTAACCGTGCCAAGAGAACAAAAATACAAACTTTAAAATACACTGTATGAAAAGGGTGATGTTAAAGACTTCTTCTATCTTCTATCTTGTACAAATACTTAAATCAATCCGTTGGCCTGTGTCATAACTTCCATCCACTGTACATTTATGAGCCCCACTCATAAAGCTAGCTAGCCAGCCATGGTAGTTAGGGCAGACCACCAAAAGCTTTCCTCATCCAGACATCCATCCACTTTACAGCGCTTATCTGGTTGTGGATAACAGGTCTGACTAAAAATATCTAGGCTTCCTTACCAAGTCCACATTTCTACCACTTTTGGAAAGATATATAATCATTTAAAAAACACACACCACAAAACTCAAAGAAAAGGCACATCTACACAGGAAACCATGAAACAAATATTTCCCACAGAGGACAATGAGTGTTTGTGAGAGCTCAGAAACCTAATTTAGAAGGACATTCAATGAAAATCAATAGATACAGAATCAAAACCATCTAAATTCTCCCAAAAAAATGTACTTGAAAAATACTGAAATATTTATGAGGGGTTGCCCCACAACACCGGCGCACACCGACCCCTGATGCAGAGGGGGAACGACCCCCCCCAACCACCAGGGGCCCAAGGCCAGACCCAGTCTACACAGGAGGCAAGGCCAGTCGGCCCGGGGCCATGGCCCATCACCCCCCAGGAGTGATTTTAGCCCATTCTTTCAACAATCTGTCTTCAAATCTTGAGGGTTCCCTGGGTGTCTTCTATGAACTCTGATCTTCAGTTTGTTCCATAGATTTTCAATTGGATTCAGGTCAGGTGACTGACTGGGCCATTCTAGCAACTTTATTTTCCTTCTCTGGAGCCAGTTGAGGGCCTTTCAGGTTCTGCCATCCAGGTTGTACCAAGTCCAGTGATGGATGACTTTCCAAGGAAACCAGGTGTTGGCTATGCAGAGATTGTGGGAGTGACAGAACAGAATGAGACGGTTACCATTGTCGTTTGTTGATGGGTCGGCAGAGGTCGTGCCAACAGATGGGCCGGGAGACGGCTGGGAGCAGATCTCTGGAGGAGATGGTAGCGTTGGCATCAGAAAGAATAATGGTGATGTCGTGCAGTGGAACCTGTCCAACAACCTGATGAAGCTGGTCAAAGAAAGCATCCTTTTCTTCCTCATCTGCAACATCGTTGTGGGCATAGGTGACAATAACTGTCATCTTTCCGTGCTGGTAAAGAAAGCGGGCCGAAAGTAGTCTGTCGCTCACCGGTATCCAACTGATGAATGACTTGCGTGTGGGCTTTGCATGGCAAATGCCACACCATATAGGCCTGTCCGCTTCTCAGGCCCGCTCCAGATGAAACAGTAATCGCCTACAATGGTTTCACCGCTGCTTTGCCACTGTGATTCGCAGAGACCCGCCAGGGTGATGTTGTAGCAGGTGAGCTCTCGGGACAGCAGTGTGGCTGCTCCGGTGCGAGGGAGAGTCTGAACATTCCATGAGGCAACACGGGTGGCGTGGCGAAGGTCAATCTGTACTCATTGGTCGAGGGCATGCTGGGGTCCAATTCTGAACTGGGCAGTCCGGTTTCTTCTGATTGGTTTCATAACAAAGTAGGTTTCTCCTGGGTGGGTTGTTAATCCTCCGCAGCATAGTCGGATGATGGGGCTGCCATCTAACAGTGTGTAGACACACTGTGGGTCACCATTTGTCTGGAACCTCCCCAAGAAACCTGCCTGCCAAGGGTGACCCTACCAGGAACAAGCTCCAGACGGTAACGCTCTTTGGATCACTGGAACACACAAGCTCCCTTGCCAGGACAAGGCCAGACCCAGGAGAGTGGATGGGTTTGATAGTTGGGCCCTCAGAACCATCGAGAACATGAGGTGGCCCCAGTGCACTTCTAATGACGCACTCCGAGCCCACACACATCAGCCTACAGCATCCCACCTTATTACACAGCAACATATCCGCTGGTTTGGCTATGTCCTCTGCCTCCCACCAGAAACACCTGACAAAAGCCAACCTCATGTTCGATCCCAGAGCCTCAGGGTGGAAAAGACCTCGGGCAAGCCACGCACCAGATGGCTCAATGTGGTGGAGAGAGACCTCTGACAACTCGGAGTCGCTGTTGACATGCAGAGGAGCTGGCCTAAAACCGGCAATGTTGGTACGCACTGGTTAACCTGATTAGACCTATGCATGGTGATGGCCACCAGCCCTCACCCCACAGGAGCAGTAAGTAAGTAAGTAAGGACGTCAAACAGGTTCATTTTGTCTTCTTTCAATTATTTTTCCTTTTTTTTTTTTCCTTTGAAAGACAAAGTAAAATAGAAAAGATGTCTTTACCTTCTTTACATGTTTCAACTGCACTGCAGCCTTCATCAGAAGAGTCAGCTGATTGCTGCCTCTTCTGATGAAGGCTGCAGTGCAGTTGAAACATGTAAAGAAGGTAAAGACATCTTTCTATTTTACTTTTGTCTTTCAAAGGAAAAAAAAAAAGGAAAAATAATTGAAAGAAGACAAAATGAACCTGTTTGACGTAATTACGTGGAAGTTATGGACAAGTCTGCATTAAGACTTCCGCCGGCTGGAGAAATTGGAGAAAACACGGGCACGCTCAGAAAACCACCTACGATCAACCTCCGTTGCAGAGATGAGGAGGTCACACCCAAAGCCTCAATATAAGAAATCCAATCCCCGACCAGAACGCAGAGAAAAATCATCAACAAAGCACGGAAAGACCTTATAAAAGAAGTGTAAGAATAACGGCAATAAAGTAGACAAAATAAACAACCGAATCAAAGAGGAAACGGACATGTTTAAGCAACGCTACCCGACGGACCAGAAAACGCAGGAGCAGATAAAAGCACAACTGAAACACGCACACGAACAAGAATTCATCACAACGAAAAACCGCCAATTGAAAAAATTAAAAACTCACAGAAAGAAAGAACGGACGAAGACAAACACACACGGAAAAGAACGATAAGTGGGTCAAAAACCTATCACAACGCACACTCACGGACACGAGAAAACAGTGCTGAACAGAGGACTGAACTTCGCCATACACCAGCCAGAATCCCCCATGAAGAATACATCCTCGCAACAGAACTGGCATGTGAAAAATCCAGGACCAAGGAGAAAAGCAGCACTCCGGAACGCCAGTCGCAGGAATCCTCAAAACGGCCCAAATTACCACAAAGCAACGTTACAAGAAAAGAAGAAAAAGCATTAAAACTCACTCAAGACAGATAAAACGATCACAATACTCCCAGCAGATAAACGGCAGAACAACAGTAATTTTGGACACGGAAACATACGAAAAACAGATGGAAACCATGTTGCAGACAGTAACACATACGAAATCATTAAAACAAACCCGACAGAAGAAAAGAAAAAAATGCTCAAAGCCCTTCTAAAACCACTATTAGAAAGCAATAAAATCACAAAGGACGCATATGATAACCTGATCCCCACAGCCAGCATCACCCCTCGGATTTATGGAACACCGAAAATACATAAAAAGGATATCCCACTGCGGCCAATAATAGACAGCATTGGATCAGTCACATACAACTTATCAAAAGCCCTAGCTGAAATCATCAAACCCCTCCTTGGACTATCAGACTTTCACTGTAAAAATTCAAAAGAGCTGGCACAAGAACTCAAAGACATAAAAATAGAATCAGACGAGATCCTCATCTCACATGGACGTCATCTCTTTATTCACAAAGACTCCTATTGACGTCACACTACATATAGTGCAAGAACGCCTCAACAAGGGCAGTACCCTAAAAGACGCACCAACCTCACAGTCCATGACATATCCAAATTACTACAGTTTGTTGCAAAATCCACTTATTTTCAATTCAGAGGAAAAATCTACAAACAAAAAGAAGGATTTGCAATGGGAGACCCACTATCAGCCATCATGAGCAGTTTTTTTATGGAGGATCTGGAAAATAAAGCCATCAACACAGCACCCACAATATGCAAACCCACGTTTGGAAGAGATACGTAGATGACATTCTGGAAAAAATAAGGAAAGGACATACACAAGAACTCACTGACCATCTGAACAGTACAGACAGTACGGGGAACATAAAATTCACACACGAAGAGGAGGAAATGGCACCATAGCCTTTCTGGACATGAAAATCCACCACAACGAGGATGGCAGCATAAAAATCACAGTCTACAGAAACCAACCCACACAGATCAATACCTACTTTGGACATCGGAACACCCCACAGCACACAAGCTATCAGTCGTCAGGACATTATATGAACGAGCCACCATCATCACGGAACAAGAAGACAGACAGGAAGAGGAAAACCACATAAAACATGCACTTATACGCTGCCAATATCCAGTATGGGCCATAAACAAAGGGAAACAGCAAGTCAAAAACAAAGAAAATAAACAGGACACAAGACACAGAACAAAAGCTGAAATCAAAAACAAGGAAAACCATAACTATACCATACATACGAGGGATCACGGAACCAATTCAAAGGATCATGAAAAAATACAAAATAAACACAGCAGTCAAACCACACAAAAAAATTAAGACAGTTATTAGTACACCCCAAGGACAGAATAGAACAGACAATAAATGCAATGTATTATATGAAATATCATGCAGATCATGTAACAAAACCTACATTGGAGAAACCGGAAGATTATTCACCACAAGAAAAAAAGAACACCAAAAGGAATGTGAGAAGGAAACGCAAGGACGACTCACAAGATCACAAAAAGAAAAAGCAGAACAAGAAACATTAAAAATCAGCTATATCGGACCACTGCAAAAGAAATAATCACTCATGGACTGGGACAACACAAAAATTATTGGATCGGAGAGCAACAGACACAAACGTTGGATCAAGGAGGCAATAGAGATCAGAAAGCGGGGAAAAGACACATGAACGAGATGAGGGGGCCTTTATGCTTTCTCACACCTGGGACCACATTCTCCAGAGACCATCTGACGGCGGGAGGCGGGGCCGGCTCGGTGGATCTGACAGATCTGCTGAGCTGGCCCCGCCTACGAAAATCAGCTGATAAATGTCACCTGGCAGCAATCAGCTGACTCTTCTGATGAAGGCTGCAGTGCAGTTGAAAACATGTAAAGAAGGTAAAGACATCTTTCTATTTTACTTTTGTCTTTCAAAGGAAAAAAAAAAAAAAAAAAAAAAGGAAAAAGTAAGTAAGGAGCCAGCTGATAGTTTCCTTGGCTGTGTTTGGGATCACTGTCTTGCTGAAATGTCCACCCTCATTTCATCTTCAGCATCTTGGCAGATGGCAACAGGTTCTTATCAGGGATGTCTGTACATTTGTCCTTTCATCTTTCCTTCAGTTATATTAAGTCTGCTTGTACCATGTGCTGAAAAACACCCCCACACCATGATGCTCCCACCTCCAAACTTCACTGTTGGTATGGTGTTTTAGGGCTGATGTGCAGTGCCATTTCTCCTCCAAACATGCTGTGTATTGTGGCATCCAAAAAAGTTCAATTTTGGTCTCATCTGACCACACTATATTCTCCTAGCATTTTACTGGCTTGCCCAAATGTTGTGCAGCAAACTTTAAATGAGCTTCATCATGCTTTTTCTTCAGCAATGGAGTCTTGAGTGGTGAGTGGGCATAGAGCCCATATCAGTTGAGTGCATTACTTATTGTTTTCTTTGAAACAGCAGTACCTGCTAACTCCACGTCATTCTGGAGCTCTCCACAAGTGGTCTTTGGCTCTTGGATAACTCTTCTGATAATTCTTTTGACTCCTCTGTCAGAAATCTTGTGAGGAGCTCCTGGTCGTGGCCAGTTCACGGTAAAATGATGCTCTTTCCACTTCCAAATGATGGCTCCAAACAGTGCTCACTGGAACATTCAGCAGTTTAGAAATATACCTGTAACCAATTGCCATCATTATGTTTTGCAACAATAAGGTTGCAATGGTCTAAGAGAGCTCTTTGCTTCTACCATCATGAGTTCATTGTGGTGTGACATCTGATATTCATAAACCTTTTTAAAGGCTATCAGTCAGGACTTAACAGCTGAATTAATTTGCACTGATGGGGGATGGTATGGCTTTATAAATTCTGATGGATTTCAGCTGGTTCTTGGTTCCGATGCCTTTTTGTGCCTCTTTTTCTTCATTCATTCATTCATTCATCTTCTTCCGCTTAATCCTTTTCGGGTTGCGGGGGGGGGGGGCATCCCAGCGTCTTTGGGCGAGTGGCAGGGTACACCCTGGACAGATCGCCAGTCTATCGCAGGGCCAAAACAGAGAGAACAGACAACCATTCACTCTCACCAGTCATACCTAAGGACAATTTAGAATCCCCCAGTTTTGATGCCAATTAACCTAATGTGTTCAATATTTATTCCCTGTGTCATTCCACTTTATTAAATATAACTTGTTTTGTGAACACAGTGTAGCATTGACCTTGGGTTCCAATCTATAAATCATTCTTTGCTGAAGAAAAATTGTTTTCAACTCAAAAGTCTGGTCATGAACTGCTTCTCATCACCCAAGACCAAGCTGTAACACTACCCATCAGCCATAAAGTAAAAGTTAATCCTTCTCCCACACTTAGTTGTCGGTTTAAAATCGACATGACGTGCTCTGTCTTTCTACCACACTTCTTTATCTGCTTGCTTCCCACTCTACACTGCAGAGTTTATGTTTACACCCTATAATTCATTGCTGAAATCAGAATCAGTTCTGCACTCAGCAGAACTGCCACATATGCGGAATGTATTATTGATACAATGAGGTAAAAACCCCTCCCTCTTGCAATGAGGGAGTGGATAAGCTTATAAAAACTATAGGGCTCCAATTTTGGAGTAACACACTCTCTGGGGAACTGCCTAAAGAGTGGTAGTTCAGCGCTGCTTGTTCCCATATCTCACTTTTCAGGTAAAAAAAAAAAGGAAAATATAACTTCATCTCTCAGCCCGGTTATTTGGCTGTCGTATCAAAGAACTGGGGTTTTTAAGGTATTTTAGACTCAACATTTGGTGTTTCTGCCCGGTTATGAGGCTAAATTTTAGTTTTAGTTTTGTAAACTGTGTGAGAATTTATTTCCCTACAGACTGGCGGCCGCAACATGATAAGATGGTGAACAGAAAACCTTTTTCAATAAATTTCTGCCTGTCCCTTTGGGGACAGCCCTTTCTGTAGAGATTAAATATTCATGCACGTGTGATTTTATTTGTGGAATGAAACTGAGATATGGTCTTGAATTTTTGATATGTTGTTTTAAGAAATATATTTACTGAGTTTGATGAGAAATCTCAAACGGTTTTGACCCCGAGGGATAAGTCAGACACGTTTAAAACTGTCCCTGAAAGTCCAGTGGACATATAAATAAAGACAAAAAAATCCTGTAGGGCCACGGAAGGGTTGGAGATAGCTTGGGCAAGAGGTTGAAATTCTGGGTGGACAAAATAAAAGACAAAAAAAAATTGTAGGGCCACCTAAAAGATGCCCGGTGGACAAAATAAAAAGACAAAAAAAATTGTAGGGCACCAGAGAGGAAGATTTGCCCCATTGAGCATTGCATAGTCTGGTAAAAGGTTTAAATCCCAAGGTGGACAAAATAAAAAGACAAACAATTGTAGGGCCACCTAAAAAGGTCGGGTGGGACAAAAGAGAAAGACAAAAAAAAAAATTGTAGGGCCGCGACAAAAGAAGTGTTACCCGGCTGATGCATAGCTTTGCCAAAAGGTTATAACCCCTTGAAATCATTGCTTGATTTCAAAAAGGAGAAGGTTGGCACCCCTAGCGTATTTTGCTCAGACCAAAAAGGTTGAACTCCCAGAGAAATTGCCAACGAGCGCATTTCTAAAATATAGCTTGTTTTCTTACCGCATTTAGATAGGCACTACTATGTGTGAAATAAATGCATAGTTTTAAGTTACCCGATCGGGGACAATCGGTTCATAGGTGATATATAATAATATATTAAACTAATTATAGTAAAAAAACACATTGATGTGTGAGGCAATATTGTCGTGAGGAAGTGGAAATAAATAAAATCATAATAATATTTCATTCTATGCTAAAGATATTGATATTAGACTATAACATTTAAAGACAGTTGGATTAAAAGGGCAACAAAACTGGATAACGATAAAAGACAATGGTAAAATGGATAATGATGACTTCCGGTTATGGCTGCCACGTTAAGACGGACGTGTTTCATTCTGCTCTGCTCCTGGAGAAAAAAATCGGCAAATAACTCTCTCATTTGGGACAGAACGTATCCCAGCGTTTGGGCGAGGATATGTCGGCGAAGCCTAAGGCTGGAAAACCAGGTAAAGGAAAAAGCGAGCCGCCGAAACAGTCCAAATTAACGGACTTTCAGGTCTGTGACGCAGCAAACAAAACTCCATATATGGCGGAGGAGGCTGGCAACGGTGCGATATCTGCGGGGAATGGCGCAGATGCGCTGATGGCTGCCATGAGTTCAATGAGAGCGGACTTTTCCTCTAGATTTGATGGGATTATGACAGCGTTGGAAGGAATAAGAAAGGAATTGGGTGACTGTGTAGAACGAACGGCGCAGATGGAGCTCCGTCTCGCTAGTGCTGAAGATGACGTCACCCGTCTTCAATTAAAGGTGCGCACTTTGGAAAAAAAAATAAATGTCTAGAAGATAATATTTTGGATTTGGAATCTCGGTCGAGACAGAATAACTTGAGGCTGGTGGGTCTTCCAGAGGAATCAGAAGGTCGGGACGTATGTTCCTTTCTGGAAAAGTGGATTCCG
This sequence comes from Pholidichthys leucotaenia, assembly GCA_020510985.1. Classification (NCBI taxonomy): domain Eukaryota; kingdom Metazoa; phylum Chordata; class Actinopteri; order Cichliformes; family Pholidichthyidae; genus Pholidichthys; species Pholidichthys leucotaenia. Next base: position 260,981,385 of record CM035841.1, on the reverse strand, counting down.
GAGGTGCTGGGCAGCGAGGAGTTGCAATCAGCAGTGGTTCTGGAAAAAGCACATCGTATTGGCCCACGGAGAGATAAGGGACCGCCGAGGACCTTAATTATGAAGTTTCTTAGCAACAGAGACAGGATGAAGATCTTCAATGCTGCACGAGCTAAAGGAGAGATTAAACACCAGGATCAGCAGGTGCGGTTCTACCCAGATTTGGCCACAGGAATCCAACAATTGAGGAAGCAGTTTGATCCCATACGTAAGGAGCTGCGCAACCTTGGGATTCGTCATGGTGTAATCTATCCTGCGAGACTGTTGACCACGTATGAGGGCAGAACCCACATCTTCAAGACCCCAGAGGAGGCGCAGGAGTTCATCAAGAAGATCAAAGAAGAAGAAGAGACTGGTGGGAGCTAAGCATGAACAAAATATAAGGTAGAATAATTAAGTATTTGCACAGGCATCTGACTGACTTGAAGTAAACAGCAAGTTTACAAAATATAGATTGTATTATATATTAAAAAAAACAAAAAAACAAAACAAACAAAAAAAACTATGATGTACAAAGTTGTTAAAAATTCTGGAGTTAAGTTGGAAAACTACAGAGGAGAGTTAATGTTACGTCATTAAAAGCAGTAGAGTTAGGGTGATTGGGAGGATGAAGAAGGAGTGGCTTAGGCTGTTCCCCGTGGATGTGGAACGGTCGATGGCTATATCGGGAGACGGAATTTTTCTTTTGATTTTGGGGGGTTCGCCACAAGTGTGGGAAGGGGGAATTTGTTTGTGTGTAGTTTGTAGGATGAATGTTCAACCACTCATGTTTTTGCTTCTCTGTATGAGCATGTTTACACTGCAAGGTAATCCCAAACTCTCTATTGATCATAAACCAAAGCGTTAATCTTAATTTAACTTCATGGAATTGCAGAGGTCTACAAAATTTAAAAAAACTTAAACAAGTTATGAATAAAATAAAAGACATGGGTTCAAAAATTGTGTTTTTACAAGAAACTCATCTAATAGAGGAGGATATAAAAAGAATTAGGAGTAGATGGCAAGGAAGTGTATTTACCTCATCATTTTCATCCCGGGCCAGGGGAGTTATGACTCTCATACATAAATCAGTCCCTTTTCAAGTGAAAAATGTAATTGAAGACAAACTTGGAAGATATGTAATCATTCAAGGTTCTTTGCTATTAGAAAATATAAATCTTGTGAACTTATATGGTCCCAATATAGATGATCAAAAGTTCTTTGCTAATTTATTTCTTATTTTATCATCACTTACAGGGCAACATATAATAGCAGGGGATTTTAATTGTACATTGAATCCAGGTATAGATAGATCAACAGGACTGGATTGTACGCACAATGGATGTAGGATGACTATTAATCATTTTATGAAAGAATTGAGATTGTTAGATATATGGAGAGAAATGAAACCACAAGTTAAAGCCTATTCTTGTTATTCCAGTACCTACAAGACATTCTCACGTATTGATTATTTTTTGATTTCCACAGAATTAAGATCCAAGATTCAAAACTGCTTTTATGATAACATCGTGATCTCTGATCATGCACCCTGTTGTCTAATATATGTAGATAAAAAATTGACAAAGGAATCAGGTAGATGGCAATTTCAGCATAAATGGCTTCAGGATGAGGAATTTGTCAAGTATATAGAAAAACAGATAGACGAGTTCTTTGACATCAATACTACACAAACATCAGCATGTGTAAAGTGGGAAGCTTTCAAAGCTTTTATTAGGGGACATATTATTAGTTATACAGGATCAAAATCTAAGAAGAGGAGAGAGGAGAGAGCTAAATTGGAACATAAAATGAAAAGTCTTCAGGAAAAAGTGTATGCAGGAAGTGATCCAAGGTTGGAGAATGAATTACTGATTTTGAGAGCTGAATACGACAAAAAATCAGTGAATAGAGCTGCCTCGAGTCTTCTAAGATTGAAACAATCTTTTTATGAACAAGGTGAAAAATCAGGAAAATTATTGGCATGGCAGATTAAACAATTAGAAATTAAAACACCAATTACTAGTATTATAAGTAATGGACAGGTAGTTATAGATCCTTTAGAAATTAACAGAGCCTTTAGAGATTACTATGAAAAATTATATGATACTAAAAATGAATTTGATTTAACAAAACTAAATGGGTTTTTGAACAAACTATCTATACCGTGTATTCCAAATGAAAACAGGGAGATATTGGAGTCTAAAATTAGTCAAGAAGAAGTTGGGCTAGCCATTGATAATATGAAATCAGGAAAAAGTGCAGGACCAGATGGTCTTCCAGTTGACCTTTATAAGAAATTTAAGAATAAATTAATAAAACCTTTTTTGGAAATGGTTTTAGAAGCATTTCAAAATAATAATTTACCATCATACATAAATAATGCCTTAATTATACTGCTGCCAAAACCAGGTAAGCCCTCTAATAAATGTGAAAATATGAGACCAATAAGCCTATTAAACACCGACCTTAAGATAATCTGTAAAATTTTAGCAAGACGAATACAAGAAATTTTACCAAATATTATTAATCGAGATCAGAATGGCTTTATAAAGGGAAGACAAGGCTTCCATAATGTAAGAAGACTATTTAATATTATTTATTTTAATAAAGAAGCACCGGATACAGCTCTCCTATCACTGGACGCCGAAAAGGCCTTTGATAGAGTTGAATGGCCCTTTCTTTTTGAAGTCCTACAAAGGTTTGGACTTGGAAATAATTTCATAAAATGGGTTCAAATAATATACAATAATGCTACAGCAGAAATCCTAACAAATAACAATATTTCAAAACCAATAAAAATCAATAGAGGATGTCGACAAGGCTGTCCACTTTCACCTTTACTGTTTACTATGGCAATTGAACCTTTAGCGATAGCGATACGTTTACATTCACAAATATATGGAATTAAAGTTGGACCAACAGAACATAAAATCTCCCTGTACGCCGATGACATAATTTTGTTTATGTCGAATCTAAAAAAATCAATTCCAACCTTGTTGAATTTAATAAAGAATTTTGGGGAAATATCAGGATATAAAATAAATAAAACTAAATCTTCAATATTAATGCTAAATGAGACCCAGAGAAATTACCCAGCCCCTGAGGTAAATCAATTCAATGTTGTAAATCAGTTTAAATATTTAGGAATCCAAATTATGCCTAAGCTAGAATCAGTCGCCAGTGTCAACTATGAAGCCTTAATGACAGATATCAATGAGTTAACTCAGAGATGGATGTCACTACCAATGTCGATGATCGGGAGAATCAATATACTTAAAAGTAATATTTTACCTAAAATACTTTATTTATTTCAATACATTCCCTTATCACCACCTTTAGATTTATTCTCAAGAATAAAAAAAAAGTTAGTGGAATTTATATGGAACAACAGGAGGGCTAGATTACGTCTGTCTTTATTATATTTACCATTTGATTGTGGAGGTCTGAAATGTCCAAATTTTATGTTGTATTATTGGTCGGCACAACTGAGGTCTATGACATATTATTTTTCATCAAATGATCTCCCTCACTGGACTGAAATGGAATCATACAATTTACCTTTACCTCTTCCCATATTCATATACTCAGATTCGGCAAAAAAATTACAAAAACAAGTTAAAAATCCATTTGTAAAGCATATGATCAAAATATGGTGTGAAGCTAAAAACTATTTAAAAGAACCACAGTTACTGTCACAATTTAGTCCAATATGGGGTAATCAATATTTTAAACCAGGGAGAGCGGACGCTGTATTTAAAGTATGGAATTTAAAAGGGATACAAAAGATTCAGGATTTATATTTGCCATGTGCAGAAAACATAATGTCTTTTGAAGAGCTGAGGATCAAATTTAATCTCAATAGAACACATTTTTTTAAATATCTTCAACTTAGAAACTTTATTCGATCAAATCAAAATAAAGCTCTCACTCGACCTATTTATTCATCCTTGGAAAAAATGATGATGAAAGATAGTAAAAGAAAGGGTATTATTTCAGAGTTTTATAACTCATTGACACTATCTTCAAGTGAAAATTCACTGAAAAGATTAAACTACTGGAAAGAAGATCTGCAAACTGAAATTTCAGAGGAACAATGGGAATTGGCTTGTACAGAAGCTCAAACCAAATCAATAAATGTACGCCTTAAATTGATACATTTCAAATGGTTAATGCGGATGTATGTTACACCGGAGGAGTTAAATAAATATAACAAAAATATACCAGATACATGCACAAAATGCATGGAAAGTAAAGGAACTCTATTTCATTGTGTATGGGAATGTAGATTAATAAGAATGTTTTGGGAGGAGGTGAGGGTAACAATTGAAAAAATAATCTCAAAACAAATCATATTGAATCCTAAATTGTTTTTGTTGGGTCTGTACCCAGAAAAGCATAATTTTAATAAAAGTGAAAGAACATTCATAGACTTCAGTTTGCTTAATGCCAAAAAATGTATTGCACTATTATGGAAAAAGACTCATAGACCAGATGTGACTCAGTGGTTAAGACAGATGTTAACAAACCTTCCATTAGAAAGAATAACATATATACTGAAATCAAAGGAAATTGTGTTTGAGAATATATGGAGACCTTTTATTGATTATGTAAAAAATTTAAACATAACTTTTGAAGAAGAAGGTGAATGATGTGTGTGGACCTTGTAAATTCCAAACTGGTGAACATAATATGTATACTTATGTATTGGATTGTCTAGACTAAACAGAGGAGCATTGTTGAAGATTTGATTTTGTTGGTGGTTGTTGGTGTTTTTTAGTGCATTTTTTTTTTGTAGTACTTTAGTGTTAGTGTTTGATTGTTTGTATCATGTTTGTTAAAAAAAAAAGGTTCAATAAAGATATTGTGGAAAAAAAATGGATAATGATAAACGTAGCTCTGAATATCCATTGGGTAGTCTCGGTTATGCTATAAATAAAATGGAGGAAGTGCTGAAAACCACTTTGACAATGAAGAGTGAAAACAGCTTAAAACATGGGTAAAAAGGTTACAAATAGATGGCTTGTTTGGCAATGTGGGGGCCCCCTAACAGATAGATTAGACAAAGCTGTTTATGTGGATTATTGCACTTTGGATTGTTTTGTCTTTCTGGAAGGTTGCTGCTTCAACCTTGTGGAGATACTATCAATGAAATATTACTCTCAATGAAATATTTTTTTTTTTTGCTGGTCATTAACATCTGTTTGTTCTCTCCCATAGATTGAGTCCCTGTCATGCTGTTTGCTCTCTACATGTCTGTTCTTTTCATCTTCTCTGTCCCCTCACCCCCCAGCCAGTCGCAGCAGATGACTGCCCCTCCCTGAGCCTGGTTCTGCTGGAGGTTTCTTCCTGTTAAAAGGGAGTTTTTCCTCTCCACAGTTGCCAAGTGATTGCTCACAGGGGATCACCTGATTGCTGGGGTCTTTCTGCAACTGTGGGGGTTCCCCCTACAGTTGAACGTGCTATGAGATGACTGTTGTTGTGAAATGGCACTATATAAATAAAGTTGAATTGAATTGAATTAGATAGGAGAGAGGAGCAATTCTGTGTTTGTGTGTGTGTGTGGTTGTTTTAGAAAAAAAGGGAGAATAAAAAAACAGGCTGTGTGGGTGCTGATCTGTGACAGGGGAATGAAAAGAGAAGTAATCTAGATATGGGTATTTTCGCAAAGTTTTGGGGTTTTACTGTTTCAGTCTAACTTTGCGGGTTTTTAACTAATGTTGTGTACGTGATAAATTATCTACAGATTTTTTAAAGCAATTTTTGATGTATTACTTACCTTTTTTCTTTGACTGAAGCATAACAGTGTACTTTACAGGAAAAAAAGGACACAGGACGTGACGACGTGACGACATGCACATCGTACACCAAGTTAAGTATAAATGTTTACATCTTGATCAATGTTACCAGCATAACAATGATGAAATTAATTGAATATTACAACATCATGATGTCACTTAATAATGCCTGATCACTGAAGGCTTTATGTATACCCTATATTACATGATTTAAACCACAGAGGTTCAAAAGAGATTGATAATTAATGTGTTTGTGCATATGATTTGCCAAAAGACAGAAATATCACAAGAATTCTGATAAAATGGAGAAAGGGAATTTAATTTCAGTGGTAAACTGAGACTGATTAGTGTGTCAGTCTGACCTAGATAAGAATAGACAAAATCAGCCTTCAAAGAAAAAACACACAGACTGTGGTTCTGTGTCATAAATTCTTGAAAACAGAGATTAGGTTTATATTTACAGTTATTCATTTCTAAAATGCAACCCTGGTCTAAGGCTTTTAATATAGGATTATTTGTTTGAATATAATCTTAAACTAAGTGATTACCCATGTCAAATGGTTAAAACCTTAATTGATTCATAGGAATATTTAGTGAGTAGCGAAACTCTCATTTAAATTGTGGAAGCTTTAGGTGTGATTTAAAGGTTTTTCTGCTATTCCTTATTCTTTGTTTTTCAAACGGAAGGAAAAAGCATCAAAAAAAATTTTTTTTTTACTTTCACCAGGAATTAAATTTGCAAAATTAACAAGGAATCATAACATCATCATTACCTTTGAATTTAATAATCTTTGGTGGACGTATGCAATATGTTATTAAAAATAATAAAAAACCAATAGGTGACATTGACATTGTGACTGACCCAGGAGAAAGGACTCCCTAAACTGATAAGCATTTTTTGAAGTATGACTTAGCATGACATTGTAAATGACATAAAGCATATGATTTAAATGACTCTGCCTTCACAAATGTAATGTTTATATGATTTTATACTGCAGGATACATTTGAGTTACTCACCACATAATGGTGTGACAACATCATATTTCAGAAATGTGACAGTAATGAGGAATGTGTTTTCCTGATGCTCAGCTGTGGCCAAGCTGGGCCTCGGGACTACATTCCGCCCCATAATTTACCAAGGAGTGTATAAAATGAGGCATTCTTGTACCAAAATTAACCAAATTCTAATTAGGCAATATGCCCACCTTTCCATTGATTGAAAGAGTGTGACGCAATCTTTATTCATTTATACTGTACAAATTCAACCTATCTGTGTTCAATTGGACAAACTGACCTTATTTATTAATGCTAAAGCATATCAAATCTGCACAGACAGCTATTTTGTTTTTCTTAAATAGAATTCATAAATTAGTTCAAGAGACGTCATAAAAGAAGCCATGATTATTGAAATCTCATTTTGAAGGAGCTGTACTACCCACAAATTTTCATTTAAATTAAAAGTGGTAACACACTTCCTTTCAGTAAAAGAATCAAGCAAATACCCTGTAACTTTGCTGCATGTGCGTCTCCATGCATCAAACAGAGGGTATCAAAGAAATTAATTAGCAAAAATAATTAGCAATCCTCAGAAAAATAGATAATACATAAAAATTATCAATAGATGATCAATAATGAAGAGAAAAATATAAATGAAACCGCTTGGTAATGAAATCACAACATTCAATAGGAGAGGTTAAAAGTTACATCAATAAATTTCCAGATATTTAAGGAAATATTTGTAGATTATTTTTAAAGTGATAATATCATGTCTATAAGGAACAAGTAAACTGATAAGGAAGAAAGACCACGAAAATATATGAGAAAAGTTCCAATATTTAAGGAAAGTTCAACTTGTGCTGAATTTATGGTTTACTGTGGGACTTGATTTAGAATCTACTACAAAGACAATACAGATTTTTACATTTATTAAAATTGCTTTACAAAAAATTAGTGGGTACTGGCACAAGTCCTACTGTATCAAATGCAATGTGCCTCCAGGAAACTCGGACATTGGGCAGAAGTCCGTGATTCACTACCTTTGTAACGCTAAAATTCTAATTAGATGCAAAACGATGCAAAAAGACATATGATAAACATAATATACACTTCATAAAATTTTTGAAATTTAAAAGGGCTCTCAGAAAACAGCGGGAACATACAGTCAACATGGACAAAGAATTGTAAGGTAATTGTGTTGTTACAGTTTTAATAATATTTTGTTCGTCCAGTCCTCTAGAGGGCGCTAGGCTCTGTAGTAGGCTTTAAGCTTGCCAGTAGGTGACGAGAAGAAGAGACCTAGCATAATGAATGTCAACAGGAACACGAGTCTGCGTCGCTGTTCTTCTATAAAGCCATCCGCCCGTTCACTTCCAGCCCTTTGAGTGGCATATGATTTCACACTCTCTGTATTAAATCCTAGTCCAAACGACACCTGCCTGTTCCTTGGAGGAAGTGATGCAAGAGAGAGTTTAGCTGGCTGTGAATTCAATATAGGACACGAGTCACATTGGGTTGCAACAGTACAGTGAAATCATATTGCCGAGTGAAATCATAGCACTCGGTGAGGGACCACAGTGAAGGTGGGTGGAATTTAATGTACATTTAACATAGCGGTCCTATCCAGTCGTCAAGATGGAGCAAACACAGGCTGAAAGCCATAACAGTGAAGAAGCACGGAGCGGAAAAAGGGTCACGCTCCTCAAGGTCACGCTCTCCCACTCATCCAGGTCTTCTGTACATTCCGGGAACTGACTCCCCGATCCAGCTGTAGGATTAGGAGGTCATCAGCTTCAAGTCAAGCCAGTATGGCAGCAGCACATGCCCGAGCAGAAGCTCAAGCAGCAAAAGACAGACTAGCATATGCTGAGAGAGAGATGAGCATTAAAATGGAAAAGGCACGGTTAGAGGCAACTCTAGATCTACTTAACCTACAAAGGGAAGCAGATGCAGCCAGGGTTAAAGCAGAAGTGATGGAGTCTGCTGTAGCTCGGCTCATTAACCCAGAACACAGCGAAGAATTGAGCTTCTTGCCTCTAGAACAAACTGCAGAACAAAAAGTGAATGAATACATAAACAGGCATAGTTGTACTGATTCATCTCAAAAGAAACTTTTCAACAGGACAGTACACATCAGGAACAACATTCCACACTGATTTATTCACATCTCCATGCCAAACAAGAAACAGCTCATTGCCCAATTCAGCCACAAGAGGGCGCCAAGCGACCACCACAAAGAGATGCAATTCACCAAAATTCTCAGTGTGTTGCAATCACAACAGATATCAAGTTCAAATGATGCAAACAACACTACCAGTGACCTTGCCAGATTCTTAGCCAGAAGCCAACTATTAACAGGAGGGCTGACAAAATATGATGACAAGCCAGAGAGTTATCTTAGCTGGAAAACCACATTCCAGAGTACCATCAGAGACCTCGGTCTTATAGCCAGTGAAGAACTAAACCTCCTCATTAAGTGGCTCGGCCCTGAGTCTTCTGAACATGCTAAGAGATTAAAAGCAGTCAATATCAGGCATCCACCTGCTGGTCTGAACATGGTCTGGGCGAGACTGGAAGAATGCTACGGCTCACCAGAGGCAATAGAAAAGTCCATGTTTGAAAGAATCCAAAATTTTCCAAAGCTCATGAGCAAAGAGCCACACAAGCTTCGCGATCTATCAGATCTACTGTGTGAACTGGAAGCAGCAAAGCTGGATGGATATCTGCCAGGCTTGAGCTACTTAGACACAGCAAGGGGTGTAAGTCCAATCGTGGAAAAGTTGCCCTTTCACCTTCAGGAGAAGTGGACAATGGTAGGGTCAAAGTATAAAGAAGACCATCATGTAAGTTTCCCACCTTTCTCATTCTTTGTTGAATTTGTAAAAGGTCAAGCCAAGGCAAGGAATGACCCAAGCTTCAACACGACTTATAGCTCACCTGCCAATTCTACAATTAGTTACGAAAAAGGAAAATCACAAAGTCACTACATGCAGAAACAATCAGTTACAGTACACAAAACAGACGTGTCAGTCGGAGTGGAGACAAAAGAAGAAGGTGAAGACATTAAAACACAATGTCCCATACATCACAAACCACACCCACTGAAAAGATGCAGGGGTTTTAGAGCTATGTTGCTTGAGGACAGAAAAAAGGTACTCAGAGACAACAAAATCTGCTATCGCTGCCTTGCTTCCACTACCCACCAAGCCAGGGACTGTCAAATAACAATCAAGTGTGGAGAATGCAACAGCGACAAACACCTGGCAGCTCTCCACCCAGGCTCGGCTCCAACAGCATCTAAGCCTCCCTCATCCCCTAAAGAGAACGGCGGGGAGCAAGAGCTCACACAAGACTTAGAAGTTACAGCCACATGTACCGAGGTATGTGGAAATCAAATCACAGGAAAATCCTGCTCCAAGATCTGTTTGGTGCAAGTCTACCTGAAAGGTGAGCCACACAACATGAAAAAGATGTATGCAATAATAGATGATCAAAGTAATCAATCACTCGCAAAAACAGAGTTTTTTGAAACATTCAATATTCAAGGCACAGCCACACCTTACACACTGAAGTTGTCTTCTCTGGCACAACACAAGTAAATGGTAGAAGAGCCTGCAACTACATAGTTCAATCATTGGATGGAAAAATGAGTTTTCCTCTCCCCACGCTCATAGAGTGCAATGCTATCCCCAACAAACAAACCAAACCTGGAAGAAGGGGACGTCATTCTTCTCAAGGACAAGAACCTAAAAAGGAACGAATGGCCTATGGGCATCATCGTGAAGACTCTCGCATGCAAGGATGGAGTCGTAAGGAAGGTGGAGGTCAAGGTGACACAGAACAAAGCTACAAAGACTTTCTCCAGACCCATCTCAGACTGTACACTCCTTTTATCTCGAACAAATTAGTTTATAAGTTCAGTGGCATTCTTAAAATAATGCCAGGCGGGGAGTGTGTTGTTACAGTTTAAATATATTTGTTCGTCCAGTCCTCTAGAGGGCGCTAGGCTCCTGTAGTAGCTTTAAGCTTGCCAGTAGGTGACGAGAAGAAGAGACCTAGCATACTGAATGTCAACAGGAACACGAGTCTGTGTCGCTGTTCCTTCTAAAGCCATCCGTTCACTTCCAGCCCTTTGAGTAGCAATATGATTTCACACTCTCTGTATTAAATCCTAGTCCAAAACGACACCTGCCTGTTCCTTGGAGGAAGTGATGCAAGAGAGAGTTTAGCTGGCTGTGAATCTCAATATAGGACACGAGTCACATTGGGTGCAACAGTACAGTAATGATTAGAGAAATGGAGGAATTAGATAAATTTAAACCTTAGTTCTGATGAATGAATAAGAGTGCAGTAAGACTGAGTGGAGATTTTTGTGTTCTTGTGTTCTTTTTTTTTCCTTAGTGTTTCTTCTTTTTTTCTTTTCCTCAATTAATAATGGAAGTGTATTAGGGTAAATTGAAGCTGAAACCTTTGTCAATACTGAACAACAACCACAAGACATTTTAGGAGATACTGTATTGACACAGACAATAATTATTTTAATCATATTAACAATAAGTGTGCTTATTATGATCAACAATTAAATGGAATTATGAATTTGGATCAGACATTGACAATAATACATATTAATAGTAGGAGTCTTAAAGCAAAACTTTGTTAGTATTAAGGAGTTTTAAAATCAATTTAACACCCCATTTAGGATTATTGCAATAAGTGAAACATGAAGTATAAAAAAATAAAAAAGGTATACGTATATGATAAGGCAACAGCTGCATAACTACAGGGCTTCAAGGCCATCAAGCAGTCTACTCAGGAGAGGAGAAAAGGGGGGAGGCAGTGAGAGCATGAAACCCTTTAGCTGGTCACTGTGACATAAAACTTTATCTTGGAACACAAAATACAATAGACATATCAAACAGCTTGTTAATATAGCATATTAAAACAGTTCATATATGGATAAAAGTTACAGTCATATGTTGTAACACACCCACACACACACTTATAAAATATGTGATCTCAACAGATTAAATGCATAATTAGTGAATTTCTATTACAAGGTAATATTAGATGATAAAAGTAATTGGAAACCACATGTCAGATAAATACAAAACAAAGTTGCAAAAAATATGGCAATTATAAATAAAATTAAGACAAATCACTTTATATCTTGTATTGCTCATTGATACTTCATACTTGACCTATTGTGTAGAGGCCTGGGGTAACAATTATAAAAGTATACTTAATTCATTGCTAACATTACAAAAAGGGTTGTCCATGTTATACACAAAGTTGAGTATCTTGAACATACTAATTTATTGTTTACACATTTAAAGTTATTGAAATTGCGGGATCTGGTTGATTATTATATAGCACAACTAATGTTTAGAAAAATGAAAAAGAAAAAAACTTTTGCATAATTAATAATGAACTTACTAAAATAGTTATAAAATCCATAAGTTGCATACTTTTGATAAAATTATTTTAAAGTATAGCTTAAATTTTAGAAAAATTAAAATCTTTATAAGAGCTAAAGGCTCAATAAAGCTTAATCTGGCATTGATAATCATGTAGGCAGTTGGTTTGATAATATATTTGGCAAATGGGGAAAAATAATTAAAGGAGCCCTTAGAAGTATAATTATTAGTTTATTGAAATTTGTTTTTGTGGATGTTGTTGTATTCCCATGATTAAAGAATAAAAATTAAAAGAATAAAAATAAAAAATAAAAGAAAGATCTATTTTAGTGGCTTTTTCTTCCAAGGACCCGCCTCCATATCAAGGGGACCCACCTGCCCACCTATTGCCAGGACGATGATGAGGTTGTGCCACAACTGAACTTGGATGGGAACCTAGAAGACGCCGATGAGATAGTTTAGGGTCTGCAACAGGGTCTACAATGCACATTCACATGGTGTTAGATTTTGCTCTGCTGTGCTTCTGCCCTACAGGTTTCCTTTGTGATAAATGATTTATGAAATAATAGATGGATGTATATGAATGTATATATATATACAGTGATCCCTCGCTACTTCGCGCTTCACCTTTCGCGCCCTCAGTGCATCGCGGATTTTTCAAAAATATTCATCAAAAATTCAAAATTGAGAAATAATAGGCGGGCGCTAGCAGAAGGGAGGGAGACTACATTAGACCATCAAGTATCAACATGGAGAGCCGCACAACTCAAAAAATCCACCTCTCTGTTCGCTGTTCTCGTGTTGGCTCGGCTCGGAAATCTCGCAAGCTGATTGGCCGAGATGTTTCACCCACCTCCTCTCCCTGCCGAGCGCCCATGAAGGGAAGGAAGACCGCATTCATTGCTCTTTATCGCTCGTGTTACGTAGTCTCGCAGCGTGGAACTTTTTGCTGTTCTCTTGTGCCATTTTGTGCAAAATAGTCTTCCCGTCGAGCCACTACGCTGCCTCCTGCAGCTTCTCCAGCTCTATCGGAAGCTGCCCTCGATGATCCTGCACTTCTAGCACCTGACGATGAGGCGTCACCTGAGGAGCAGTAAAGCTCTCATTAACCTGTGAAGTAAATCATCTTCATCTTGAGTTACGTATCTTGTTATAAGAATAAAAGAGTTCTAAAAACATATTTATGTACACTTTATTTACATCTACGTATGCATATACACGTACACACACACACACACACGTATTATATGAGAGAGAGAGTGAGAGAATGAACGTACGTATTATTTATGGATGACGTCATTAGGGGTGACGCTACTTCGCGGTTTTTCACTTTTCGCGGTCGGTTCTGGAACCCATTAACCGCGATAAGTGAGGGATCACTGTATATATGTGTGTGTGTGTGTGCATATATGCATCTTTACATATATTCATATATATGCATAGATGAGGATAGTTTAGTTTTGAATATATTTTACACATATAGGATTGTTAGCTATATTAACTCATGATGTCTGCACCACACTCGATGTCCTCTGGAGAAATGGCAACCCGAGGGGGGCAGGTCTATGTGAATGCCGGAAGGAGGACATCACGCACATATAGAACTTTATAAACATTACACGCAGGGGATAGAATAGGGTTAGGAGATGGTTATGAGATGGGTTTAGACCCATCTCAAGAGGGGGAGATGCAAAAAAGTAGGTTTAGGTTACTAGATACATAGATAGATAGATAGATAGATAGATAGATAGATAGATAGATAGATAGATAGATAGATAGATAGATAGTGAGGTGCCCCATTAGGACACCTCAACAGGGAGTATTGTTGGTAAAATGACATGATTGCTCTGTCTTTCTCACACTTCTTTATCTGCTGCTTCACATGCTACACTGCAGAGTTTAGTTTACACCCTATATTTCATTTTGCTGAAATCAGAATCAGTTCTGCACTCAGCAGAACTGCCACATATGCGGAAATGTATTATTGATACAATGAGGGTAAAACCCCTCCCTCTTGCATGAGCGGAGTGGTTAAGCTTATAAAAACTATAGGGCTCAATTTTGGGGTAACACAACTCCCTGGGGAATTGCCTAAAGAGTGGTGTGTTCCAGCGCTGCTTGTATCCATATCTCACTTTCAGTAAAAAAAACAAAAAAAAAGGAAAATATACTTCATCTCTCAGCCGGGTTATTTGGCCGTCGTATCAAAGAACTGGGGTTTAAGGTATTTTAGACTCAACATACTGTAGTCATTCTTCCTTTTCTGCTCTTTGGCAAAGGAATGTTTCAAATTGACAGATTTATGGGTGATATAATCCAGACTTGGGAGTCAAGGTTCTCCAGTAAACAACAAGACAGTTTGACAGTGCCATCTGGTGGACGAATCACGAATATTTATTTATTTTTTTTTCTCTTTGCAGTGGAATTTATGCATTATGAACAAATAAATTAATTTATATTCTTTCTCTCAAGACAGTATCCGCTATTGAAGACATGGTTGAACTCTTGGGATGGACCACTGTAGTTTCAAATGCTTTTATTGATATGATTTGATATATGTTGCTATATTTTCAGGAAGAAATTAATTTCTGCATGCTTACTATCACAAATTAATTACAGTTACAATGTAGAGACATTGTATGTTTCCTTATTATTGAGTAGAATATCTTAGTCACTAAAGTTTAAGCAATTTATGCTTTATTCAGCAACATATGTGTCTTAAGGGGGGTCTCACTTCTCATATCAAATGTCTCTCCCCCCTACTCTCTGCTCTTTGGGAGACCACCACCTCAGAAATTTGAACAGACCAATAGGCTCCCAAACCTATCTTCATTGCCTTTTTAGTCAGTTTATGACTTCTGCCAAACAAAGAAGCTCAAATGTAATTGGTTTAGCTCAGTTCCATGAAATTCAGTGAGATTCTGCCACCCCCCCCCCCAAAAAAACCCAAAAAACTTTCTTTTGTTTCAGTTTTGGGGCGGTGGTCAAACTGTAAGGAGCAGACGTTTCTGCTCTCCCATTTTTTCTGTCTTCCAAGTAAGGCCCAGAGCCTGTCATGCTCTGTGAAAATTTTTTCTTTTCTTTGAAATTCACTTTTTATTTGAATCTTTTTCTTTAAACTACCGTGTAAGAAGATTTTTTCTTTTTTTTTTAAGTTTAAACCAACTCATTTAAACCACCAACATCGGAAGAAATGGATTTGTGATGTGTTTTTGCCTCAGTTTGAATTTTGGATGGGACTTTGTACAATAAACTAATTCCTTCTTCAGTGCATAAAAGAAGAACCAGCCCTTTGTGATCTCGGGAGTAGGCTATAACCGTAGTAAGGAGCCTGTCTGCCAGTATTCCAAGAGAACCCACACCGGTCCAGTTGAAACAGAATCCAGTGGACTGCCTGCTACCTACTGGGACACCATGATTCTGCTTGGCTGATGGTCTGTTGTTTAATTTAAACTTAATTCTTCAGAATATTCCTGGTATGAGTTCTTTTATCTTAATTTCATGCAAACCCCCATCAGAATTTCAAAATGCATTTTGTCCTTTCATTAATTTAAGTTTTTTTTTCAGAGTAACACAAATTTTCCATTTTTATAAATAGTTTAATCATCATTTTCTTCATAAAATTGTATCCACTTTTCTTAACCAATGCTATTTTATGGCTTTCCAATTTCCAGTATACTGACAAGTTAAACTAGGGTTCTTTGGTTCCACAAATGTTTGATTCACATGTGATAGTCCATAACTCAGTCAATGATGCCCATGATACATGTTGAATTCTCTGTTTTAAAGTTATCCAAACATGTTAACCTATTCTGATATTTCTTATTAAACTATTGAAAGACATATGGGAGTTATTGTTTGATTTCATGTCCATCTTCTTGATTATAAGCAGACAAGAACTTGCAAGGGTTTGTTTTTTTGAGACTGATTCATAATTGGTACAAATAAAGAATTGTTAATAAAATTGTCCTTTTGGACTGGTGTCCCAACGAGCTAATGTGCTGATAAATGAAAATAAATTGCCATCCCTACTCACATTCATATTTACATTAATACTTGTACCAACAATAAAACACCTATAAAACCCATAAATTCACTTCAACAGTTGCCTTGATTTCTTTGTCTGTATGGATTACTTGAGTTGTTAGTGATATCTCACAAGGCCACCACTCTGGTGGTGGCCTTGTGAGATAACAGAGAAATAACAGTTTGCAATCTGGTGAAAATCTTTGGTCAGTGGCTCCATCAGAGAAATATGTTCAATGGGAAAAATGTTGATGTGTTCAATACTTATTTTCCCGCTGCATAATCTAATCACCTGCCATTTCAATTATGGTATGATAATACACGTAATCGCTTTTTTCATTCCATCAGACTTACAGATGGAGTATAGTCTATACAGTAGATTACACATTAATGTATTAGTTTTTTAGGGAAATGAATGAATGAACAGGGAGCGTGTGGATGTGGTGCAAGGGGGAGACATGGTGGGATACTGTCAGTCTGAAATTTTTAAACTACAAATCTCTCTTCTATGACAAAGTATTCTGTCCATTAATCTATCGTGTCTGTCATCATATCACATCAACATATCTTGTGTCTGGTCAGGTGGGCATGTGTCCTGTTAATGAATAACACATACTCAGTCATTGTTTTCTGTTGAATGAGCACCATTAAATATAAATTATTTGAAGACTCAGCAGAGTTTTTCACTACACAGAGAAAAAAAACCCGGTGGGTTTTAATGGATTGTTCACTTTTTAATTAAACTACCAGACCACATCAGGACCAGTCTGCCCTATACTGCAAAAAGAGCTGTCACTGCGGCCTGGACAAAAGGCAAGTGCACGCAAAACTGACATTTATCATAATCTAATAATGAAATTTTAAAATTTTTTGAAAGTATTGTGACAGTTTTTGCATTAAAACACAACACTTTTGCATTCAGCAGAGGTGATTAACGGGTCTCAGGTTGAGCTCACTCTTTCTTGGTTTAAAAGAAAAGTT
The DNA here is from genome assembly GCA_020510985.1 of Pholidichthys leucotaenia. Lineage (NCBI taxonomy): Eukaryota > Metazoa > Chordata > Actinopteri > Cichliformes > Pholidichthyidae > Pholidichthys > Pholidichthys leucotaenia. The sequence goes on along the minus strand of CM035841.1, from coordinate 260,964,154 downwards.
TGGATGAAATTCAAGATAATAGTTATAGCTAAAGAAATTTTTACAGCTCTGTCAAAATCATGAACAAAGACCGCCATATCTCTGAATTGTACAACTTTCATCCGTGCATAATTATGATCAAGTCTCCCCAATGCCATCAGGGCTGTGGAGGAGATTAAAGGGCTCCTTAAAAGCTCCTTGCCCTTAGACACATTTTCACTTTGTGAATGAGTCTACATTGTCCTCAACGCAAAACAGATTTGTCTCCCATTAAAATGCTGTCATATTAATATTAAGCCTTTGATCTTGCACCCCTGTTAATCAAAAGGAATCAGAGCAGACAGCAATTGGTTTATTTTGTGTTTCACCCCAAACACACCTCTGACTAATTAAGAGCATTAGGACAGCCTCTTTGCACTTTCTGCCCAGAACAAAATTTGTTTTAGCGCTGCTGTAACACCAAAACAACCTTGAAAACACCCACAAACGCGCCTGAAAATTGACTTCAGACTTGTTAGTCAAAATATGGCCCTCTGTCTCCCAGCTGGCATGCGAATGCCTTGGCGTCCTCGTTGAAGAGCTGGACGAGGTGGCTGGGGAAGGGGAGGTCTGCATTTCTCTGCTGCCTCTGCAACCCGGAACCTGAAAAAGCATTAGATGATGCATGGATGGAGTCCACAACTTGTTTCCCAGGAGATGTTTGCATTTCTCAAAGCAAATGTTGTACAACACATACAGTGAGCACCATACCATTCTGGAACCAATGGTCTTGTTGAGATTTGTACAAACTAAAAAAAAATAAAAAACATCACAAGATCAAGGATGCTTTTCACCAACAGTTGCTCCAGCTCTCACTGAAATACAGCAACACTCCACATGCAACAACCAGACAATCGCCTACCTCGCTGTTGCTTAAGAGAACTCTTTGAACAACCTTTGATCTACTGAAACCACCATCAGTGAAAGATACAGAACAGCAAACACAAGAGAGACAGGTGAGACACCAGACACAATCTATGGTAGAGAAATGCAGGTCAAATCACTGGATTTCAGAAAATGTTCCTGACTGACCATCTCCAGTTTTTTCTTCATACTTTCACAAAATTAGTTTCGGTAACCACCATGCAAAATTTCAGTCTTATATCTTCATTAGTATAAGGGTTCTGAAAATGGGTGTGACGCTGAAAACAAGCGGTAGAGAAAACATGCTGAGTTCGATAACTTATTACCTTTGAACTATTCATGATAGATGCATGAAATGTTCAAAAGCTGTTCTAATGTGCAAGATGTCTTTAATTTCTGTAAAAGAAGATCCACAGTTGCATATTTGCAATATTATAGCTTCATGAAAACTGTTAGAAAAAAACAAATTTTCGTCTGTGCTTTGGAGCAATATTGGTCCTCTCTATCGCCACATTGAAGCACATCAGATCTTTCAAATTTTGGTATTTATTTCTCATGTTGTAGTATTACATTTAGTCACCACTATGTACTTTTCTAAAAGAAATATGATGTTCTGATCTATGAGGCATTAAAAATTAAAAAAAATTCTTTCACACCTATATTTCAAAGGCATATTGCTCATGTACGACAGGGCCTACCATAATAAACAATTATATCACTGGAAAGAGCATGCCCGCATTGATAAAGACACAAAATATGAAGTTGGCATCTTTAATCAAATTATATTAATTTGGGTATTAATGTGCCATGTTTTGCTATAGATGGAAATGGCTGGCTGAACAGTGGCTGCTAATTTCTGCTAGTCTGTTACACGTGTCCATACTTGTGAGATTTGGTGTGTAAGTGGGTGACCATTTGACACCCAGGGGGTGGTGGGCAGGAGTATTTTTGAAATACTATTTATTCCAGCAACTGTTGTTACACAGACAGGCAAAGTCTCCTACAGACTAACCGCTACCAACACCAGCAATATTTGTTGGACATTCAACATATGCTCATTTAAATGCCCATCGATAAATACACCTGTTGACCAACTTGCTCCAGCTGATGGTTTATCAACACCTAAATTCTCAGTCCTAGGACAAAACTATTGTTTCAGATTCTATATTGATCAGCCAGAGAGGTGTGACTACCTACATGTTTGTATCTTTAAATAATAACAGCAGAGACATATCCAAAACATGTGGAGCAGTAATCCCCTGTCTTCCTCAATACAATCTCCCTCTTCAGCCACTAAACTGCAGCCCTAGCTAGTGAACCCACACTTGGAACTAGCAGTTGACGTACCATCCATCCATCCTGTTATGTCTGTAATGAGAAGCTGGCAACAGACGTGAGCTGAACTCTCCTTTACTAAACACTCAAATAACTATATACAGACGGGTGGCACCGTATGGCACCACGTCAAGTTTGTCACGTGATGATGTCACTTGCGTGTACGTCACCATGTCCAAACACCACATTTATGCCCCTCCCCTTGAAAAACTCAAATAACTTCTAACCACTAGCTGGGCACCCTGGTAGATTACCGGTGTGCCCACGTGACCGAGTGGATTATTTTGCCATTTTGGTCAGTCACATCCTAACTAACAACATAACAGTCCCAAATATTCAAAAGTTAGTCACAAAGTCCGTTAAGTGGCGGGGTCTCTGCCGAACCAAGGCCAAGTGGCACTCGGGCTGTGCTGTCGTCACAGGCTCCAGCAGACGCTCTTTGGGAATTGTGGGTCTTGTGTCGCTGAAGTCCCAGCCCAATCCCGTTGTGTCCACAGCCATCTCCTGATCTGGGGCCAAAGTCGGTGTCACCTTTCTGAGGTGACTGGCATGCCCCTGTGACCCATCAGAGAGACAAAAGGTGGCTGTGCCCAACTGAGCTGTGATCTGCATCGGCGTTGTCCAAAACAACTGCAGCTTGTGAGCACGGTTGGGGTACAGGATCTGGACCCAATCCAGTACTGCGAGTCTGGGTCGCTTCCCCCGGCGTTTCTTGTCAAACCTTTGCTTCATATGTTATTGTTGTTTGACCACCCTTCCCCTAGGTGAAGACCTTTCTGTCTGGGTAGTGTCCGATGGAGAGCGGAGTCAGTCCAAGGGAAGGCACATCTCATGTCCTAGCATTAGAAGGGCTGGGGAGATGCCCATCGTAGCATGAGGCGTCGCTCTGTAATGTAGCAGGGTGCTGTGTAGTGCGGCCAAAAACGGGAGTCCAACCGCTAGGTGTGCCCTGAGACCGTTAGTGTAGGTCTGGTTGAACCTCTCCACCCCCCCCCACCCCACCCATTCGCTTGAGGGTGGTAGAAAGCAGTCCTTATGTTCTTTATGCCTCTTGCCCCCATGAAGGCTGCGAAGTCCGCTAAGGTGAACTATGGTCCGTTGTCTGTTGTGACTGCGTCTGGCCTGCCCCAGCGAAAAGGAAAGTGAGGAAATTGGTGACTATGTCGGTGGTAACTGAGCCGGTGGGCAACACCTCGGGCCATTTTGAGTGGAGATCGTAGACTACTAGTAGAAAGTGTTGGTGCGGGGGGCGCTATGCAGTTCACTGCATATGTCCAATTGGACGTGTTTCCATGGGGCCAATGGCCATGGCAGTGGCTGTAGCGGTGGTGGCGGTGGGATTTACACCAGTTTTTCAACTGGCTAGGCAGGGCATACAGTCTTTCACCATGATCTCTATGTCCTTGTTGATGCCTGGCCACCAGACTGAGCCCCTACAATGCTGTTTGACTCTGACAACACCCAGGTATCCTTAATGTACCATGGTCAGGATGCGGCCCTTTTGCCGCCTCCGGGATCACCGTGCAGAGCCCCCTTGCCATGCAGACATCATTCCAACATGATAGATCATCTCTGACTCTGTGAAATGGTGCTGGTTCTTCCGGTATGTTGAATGGCCAGCCCTCGCGAAATTAGGTGAGTTGCTGGGTTAGCACTGGATCCTGTTCAGACGCAGCCTGGAGCTGCTGCAGGGAGACGGTGGTCTGAAGCGAGCCATGCAGCATGTGGACCAGTTCTGGCTCTAAGGGGTCCTGATCAATGCTTAGTGTGGGGTTAGGCATGGCCTGGGACAATAGGTCCACCACTACATTTTCTGTGCCCGGCGTGAACTGGGTGGTGAAGTTATATGCTTGTAGTTTTTCCATCCACCTGTAGATATGCAGAGGTTTGTGCCCCGACCCCAATGTTTCCAGCAGCACCATGAGGGCCCTATGATCTGTCCGGAGTGTGAAATGTTGCCCATACAGGGACATGTGCCAACACTCGCACGCTAGCACCTCCCTCTCTCCCACTGAGTACTTCTGCTCAGCTGAAGCAAGTGACCTCAAAGCGAATACCACTGGGCGGGACCCTTGGTGCTGGGATAGCACGGCTCCCACTGCCATGTTGGACGCATCACAGGTCACAAACATGGGCCTCTGTGGGTCGAAATGGGTGAGCACCAGTGGGGAAGTAAGTTGCATTTTCAGTCGGCAGATGGCGGCAGAGGATGCCGGGGTCCACTCCCAGGGTGCATCCTGCTTCAGGAGGGTGCATAATGGCTCTATCGTCTCTGAGTAGTGGGGAATGAAGCACCCGTAGAAGTTTGCAATGCCCAGAAATGATGATAGCTGTGCGAGGCATGATGGTTTGGGTAGATGCAGTACCACCTCAACGTTTGAATGAAGGAGGCTCGGGCCCTCGGCAGAGAGGCATAACCCCACAAACTCGATGGCCAATGCTTCAAAGATGCACTTTTCTCCGTTGAGTATGAGGCCATGTTTTGTCAGTACCTCCATTACCTTAGTGAGGCGGGCGTTGTGGGAGGCTGATGTCGCACCTGTCATGGGCTGGGTGAGTTGTCTCCTACCCCGCCCATGACTTCTGGCTGTAGTTCTTGATTATGGTTTATTAATTCCAGCTGGCAGGGTTGAGCCTCTTGCCTGGGCCCTCTGTCAGCCTACTGCCACGCCCCTCTCTCTGCCGGCACTGACCAAGCTGTCTGTGGTTTTTCATTTGTCCTCTTTTGTTTTCCACTGCACATGCACTCATGCACGCACACACACATATTCATTCCTACTCATGCACGGAGGGCTGTCGCCACACCTGCTTCCACTTGTCACTCATTAGTTCACAGTATTTGTGTGTGACAGTGGAGGCACTCAGGTGTGACGACGTTAGTCTACATTTGATGCTGGCTCACTCGTTGCTGGATCCCTCTCTTTTTTGGGCTACTCTATGCGTTGTTCCAGAGCCAGCTGCACTCCAACGCCTGATGTAAGTCTTCTCTTATTGTTAATTACAGCCCTTTCTTTCCGCTCCAGTCCTGTCTGGAGTGCATGGGGCTTGCTCTCCTCCTGCCAGCGGAGTTTGTAGCTGGTGCATCAAATCATTTTCTTCCTGAACTGTATGTTTTGGACATTTTGTGTTTTCCCCCTTTTTGTTAATAAACATGTTTACTTCGCCTGCGCTTTGGGCTCGTACTAATTCATGTGTTTGCTGCACAATTACGCAGCAGACATGACAGCACCGTGCACCACAATGCCATCCAGGTACACCACCACCCCTGGGAGGCCAGTAAACAGTGAAGCCATGATTTTCTGAAAACAGCTCGGGGCAGAATTGAGGCCAAAAGGCATGCGGGTGTATCTGAACACTCCCATGTAGGTGATGAAGGCCGTTAGGTTGCAGCTGTCTGGGTGAAGGGGAACCTGCAGGTAGCCTTGGTGGAGATCTAGTTTGGAAAAAGACTTTTGAGCCATGGAACACCGCCATCAGTTCCTCCATCATGGGCCGGGGATATTTGTCATGACTTACCGCCTTGTTCACCATTCTGAGGTCAATGCATGGTTGTAGGCCGCCTGACTTCTTTGCTACCACAAAGTTGGAGATCCAGGGAGAAGCGTTGACCCGCTCAATGATGCCAGCGTCTAAAAGCTTCTGCAGTTCTGCCGTGATGTTGTCCCACAGTGCAAGGGGTAGTTGGTGATAGGCTGAATTTTCATTGACACTGTCAGATCAATGAGCAGGTGGTGGGTGAAAGAGGTGAGGCAGCCCAGTCCCGTGAAGAGCGCCGGCCAATGGTGGTGCCAGGATGAGGAGACTGTCAGAATGGTAGTGCCCATTGGGTCAGTGATGGAGAAACTCAGCTTGCTGATCAGATCAATTCCCAGCAGATCAGCCCTCCAGCACGTCACTTGAAAGGTGAATGATGGAATGGTTTTAGAGCCACAGCGTATAGAAAAGGCAACCATCCCCACCATGCTGATCCTGACGTGCCCGTAGCCGAATAAGTCCTCCGCATTGTTTTTTTAAAATTTGATTTTATATACTTTATTGATCCCCAGAGGGGAAATTGAGGGCATCCACCTGGATGGATGAAGGAGCCACGGTACGGCACTATCCCTTAACCATTCACACACACATTCACACCTAGGGCCAATTTAGAGTCTCCAATTAACCTAACCTGCATGTTTTTTGGCCTGTGGGAGGAAACCGGAGAAATCCCAGAGTAAACCCACGCAGATACGGGGAGAACATGCAAACTCCACACAGATCACTGTTGGTCAGGGGCTGGGATCGAACCAGGGATCCCATGGCCAAGGGTGAGTTGCTGTGCTGCCGCAGTGCTAACCACTGCGCCACCGCACAGTGGTTATCTATGATGGTCTTCTGAGGGAATAGTTTCTTTACCGTAGGCTTGCTCAAAAGAGACCTGGAGGCCATCATATCCAGCAGCAGTGGCAGGCTGCACTGTGCACAACTTGATCGGACAGTTTTTGGTGCCAACTGAGTGAATGGTGGTTGGGCCCGGTGGGCGGGCCATTGAATTTGTGAAGCTAAAGCGAAAAACTCTACCAAAGTGGTTGAGGCTCTTACAACGGTAGCATTTCTGCCCCCTGGCTGGGCAGGCGGGTTCGAGGTTCGATGAAGGACTAGCTGTTACAATCCCTGATGTTTGCACCACTTCTGAGTCCGTGGGGAGTTTTTGAGAGATGGCTGCTATAAGGCTTCACTGCCAGGACACATCGTCAGTTGTGTACCTTAGCATCACAGGGTGTTTCGGCCATTTATCACAAGACAGCCTCCAGTGAGGCAGGCCCACCACAGGTTGATCAGGCCTGGGTGTGTGTCCCATGGTTTAGCTGTTTGCCTTAGAAGCCCAGATGGTATCACTCCTTTTCTTTCACCGCCAGCAACTGGTCTTCTCGGCGGTGTCAACCAGCTCTTCTTCTTTTTTTTTAGATTTGATTGGCGATTGGCAACCAGCTTACAGGTGCATTACCACCATGTACTTCCCTCTATATTATCACTCTATCTGGTCAGGAGCTGTAGTCCTTCTATCATCATTGCTGTGTCCAATCGAACCTCAACTCTATCTTCAGACATCACTCTTCTTCGTCTCCTCGCACTTCACTCCACATCATCACTCCATCTGGTCAGGAGCTGCAGTCCCTCCATCATCACCACTGTGTCCAATCGAACCTCAACCCCATCCTCAGACATCACTCCTGTTCGTCTCCTCGTACTTTACTCTATATCATCACTTCACTCTATATCATTACTCTAGACATCTTGGCCGTGGCAACTGCCACGGCCAAGATGTCGGCCACCTGGCAGGTCTATAGATCATAGGGAATGGTGATGTCCTAGACAGACTATGTGATATCTTAGACATTCCTTTGATGTTGACGATTCAAAATTGGAATCCTTTGATGTTGACGATTCCATGAGTTGTTTTGATGCCAGGATCCTTTGATGTGACACCCTCCACCGAGGCAGACCCAGCACAGATTGATCAAACCTCGGTGTGTGTCCCGTGGTTTAGCTATTTTCCCTAGAAGCCCAGATGATGCCACTCCTTTTCATCCACAGCCAGTGACTGGTCCTCTCGGCAGTGTCGGCCAGCTCTTTAATCGCCCGTCTGTGATCCTGTCCCCTGATCTCAATCTCCCTGAGCAGCTTTGCAGTTGTTGTGGCTACAAAGCCCCTACATCCCACCTCCACTGGATGCACCTTTATCTTCCAGCCTCTGTCCTCTGCTTCAGCTGCTAAGTTGGAATACCGCCGTTCTTACGCTCACAAGCTTTCTCGACAGCATCCTCCCAGGGTATTGTCAACTCGATAATATAGGCGAGCTTGGATAAATTAGATCAGAGGACAAGATCTGGTCCCAGGGTGGTCGTTGCGATCTCCGGAGGGAAAATGAGCCTTTGATCCATGTCAGCTTGCATCTGCCAATCCCTGGCTGTGTTCAGAGGACCCAGATAAGGGAGTGAGGGACCAGTTCTCAGCTTGGCCCCCGCTTGAACAAATGATGGTCGGTATCGGTGCACATCCTGGTTGTTGAAGGGTTGGGAGTTGATGGATACTCTCTTGCACTCAAGTTTATCGGCTAGACACTTGAGGACCTGGTTGTGCCTCCACGTGCATTTACCTTGAGTAAGGCTAGTCCTGCAACCAACCAAGATCTGCTTGAGTGTTGCTGGGGCTGTACACAGAGGGCAAGATGGATCCTTTCCAAACCACAGCTGCAGATTTGTGGGAGAGGGCAGCACATCATATGTAGCTTGGATGATAAAGCTCAGCCTGTTGGATTTCATACTCCAGAGTTCTCTCCATGTGATTTTCCTCTTTTCGACACCCTCCCACCTCGTCCATTGACCCTGTTTGGCTTGTGCTAAGGCTCTGGCCCTTCTGGCTGCTTCCTCCTGTTGATGCACCTCCTCTACCACCATAGTTCAGCGTTCGGCTGGAGAAGCATTTTGCCAGAGAGGTGTCACTGTTCCAAAGCCAAGGCCTCCTCTGCCTTGTTGGACATGGCCCACCACATTACGATGGAGGAGCGCAGATTTGGCCTGTAGTACAGCCATGTTTGGGGTCCACTTCCTCTCTGTTGCTAGGGTAGGAGCGGCACCTCTTACTACAGGATCCCGGGAGATGGTGAGTGACATGTCCAGCCTAACCTTGGCACATCTGAATTCCTCAACCAGGCTAGACAATGGAAGCGACAGGGCTCCGTCACTGTAGACTCCAATGCTGCTGAGACATAAAAGCTCACTATCCTTTCCAGACGCTGAGCATGGGTTAGAGAGACTTCATGCATGGTCAATGGCCACATAAGTCTAACAGCAGCCTAAACTAGAGGCACCAGAGCTTCAGTTTCCCTGGAAGTGCAGTGTTATTAATCTGCCTGAGGCCGTCAGCCATGTCCTGCTGGAGTTGTTCAAGTTGTTGAGTGTCTCTGAGGTCTGCGTTATACCATCGTCCCAGGCTCTTGATGGGCTTCTCTAAGACTGTGGGGATTGGTTCATTGCTGATGTGGAACCGCACTCCCATTAGCTGGCCTTTAACAATGGAGATGCTGTGAGATTTCCTTGGCTTAAACTCCATTCTTGCCTACTGGATGTTCTCCTGGAGTTTCTGCAACAAGCATCTAGTGCATGGTTTTGTTGTTGTGATGGTCATATCATCCATGTACGCTCTAATTGGTGGAATACACAGGCCACTCTTGGTCCTCTCACCACCCACTACTCAACAGGATGCCCGTATGATCCCTTCCATCGCCATGACGAATGCTAGGGGGGAAATGGTACATCCTGCCATAATGTCACACAAAACTGGAGATCCTGAAAGTAGCTCTTGACCAGCTGTGTGATGTGGTTTGGTACGCTGAAGTACTCGAAGGCCATCCATAAGACCTTGTGCAGGACTGAGCCGAAGACGTTGGTGAGGTCTAAAAAGACTACATGCAAGTCTCTCTGTTCCTTCTTGACAGTTTGGATTTGGTGCCAGATGATACTGGCATGTTCCAGACATCCTGAGAAACTCTGGATCCCTGCCTTCTATGCTGAAGTATCAATGAAGTTGTTTCTTTGCAGGAATGTAGAGAGCCTTTGGGCCAGAACACTAAAGAAGATCTTTCCCTCTACATTCAGCAGGCTGATCTGAAAAAACTGGCTGATGGATGAAGCGTTCTTCTCTTTGGGGCTCAGGATGCTTCCAGCTCTTTGCCATGCCTTTGGTACCACTCCCTTCTGCCATGCTACCTTCATCAGCATCCAGAGCTATTTAAGGGCTCCAGGGTTGTTCTTATAGAGCCTATACGGGATACCATTGGGCCCAGGGGCTGATGCTGATCTTGCCCGCTTCACGGCCTTCTCCACCTCACTCCATGTGGGGGGCCTTATGTCTATTTGCTGCTCAAATGCAGGCCTTGGTGGCATGTCATTCAGGATGGTGACTGGCTCATGCCTCCAATCATCAGAGCAAGTCTTCCTGAAGTGATCTTCCAGATCTTTTATGGGCACTTTAAGGCTCCCACTCTTGTCTCGGTCAAACAAGCTTTTGACAAAGCTGTAGGGATTGCTGTAGAATAGGGTCCTTGACCATTCTTTCCTCTTGCGTTGCCACCTGAGGTGTTCTGCTCTCCACAACTTTGTCAGTCATTGCTTTATTTCAGTCTGCAAGTCATCAATGCCCACTCTTTCTGTCTCTGTGGCTTTCTTCCAATGCTTTCTCAGTTGTCTCCTTTTTTTCACCAATCTGTCAATTTCCCACTGTCTCCTGGACTTCAGCTGGTCCACAGGGCTTTCTGCTGCCTTGGTGTCTTGCCCTTTACCCCAAACCTCTCTGTACCATAGCTGTAGATGATAGATCCCATGTTCTCCAGCTTTCTTTCAACAGGACCCTTCTGTTGTTCCAGTAAGAGGACCAGATATGAGTCAGTGGTCTCCCATTCTCTCCTCTGACTGGATTTAGACTGCTGAATCTGAGGTTGCCTTCTTTTCATCTTCCTTTCCCTTGTTGGCTGTGGTTGATTAGACCTGATGTTGGAGACTGTTGCTGAGTGTTGTGAGCTGGGCTCTGGGCTAGAGACTGGTGTTAGCTGTGGCTGGCTATGCTCCGGGCTGGAGACTACTGCTGGTTGTAACTGACTTGGCTCTAGGCTGGAAACAAGTGTTAGCTGTGGTTGGCTTGGCTCTGGGCTGGAAACTGTTGCTGGCTGTGACTGGCTGGGCTCCGGACCAGAGACTGAAGGAGGGTCCATGCGAAGCTCTGAGCTGGAGACTGTTGCTTGCTGTGACTGGTTGGGCTCCAGGCTGGAGACTGCAGGAGGGCCCATGTGAAGCTGAGCCTCATCTGAGGTGCTGATACCCTGATGCATGTGGGGGTTCTCCTGCCTCTGGGCTTCACTCGACTGATTTGGCCTACTTCTTAAGAAGTATTGGTCAATGCGAGGCCTCTTGCTGAGCTCGCCGCAGCACTTTGTCCTGCTTTGGTGGATTTTAAGGCCCCTCTCTATTGTTACCTTTGGCCAGCCACATACATAGCTCTGCAGCTTTTGTCCTGCCAGTGGTAATGGTTCATCAGTTGCGGTGCTGGTTGTTGTATTCATTGTCAGTTCCATTCCATGGTCTGTTACTGTAAGATCTGCCCGTGATGGGTGATTGAGTCTGGTGTTTAGATGAACCACAGTTATCGCAGGGCAGGCACTCACCCATGTTGTCCCATTTCCTACCTTTTTTCTTTTGGTTGTGGTGGGGAGTTGTGGGGTCGGAGCGCTGGGTGGTGGTGGTGATGGCCTGCGCTCGTGGGGTCAAATGAGGGGCTTGTCGGTTAGGCGACGTTAGCTGCAATGATAGCTGGATGGCCATTTCCATTTGGGACACCATCCTCACAGCCTCATCTAATTTCAGGTCATTCTTTACCAGTATCAGCTGCTCCCCCAGCCACTTGCTCTTAAAGTGCTCTGCTAGCTTGTCACATTGTTGCTGAAGGGACACATGCTAGCAAGGACATGGAGCTCGGTGACATACTGGTGGACCGTCTCGTCCTCATGCTGGCGGCAATGATTAAAAGTGAGCTTCCATTGTAATGTAATGTAATGTACTTTATTTATATAGCCCTTTAAAACAACCCGTAGGTGACCAAAGTGCTTTACAAAAAATTAAACAGCATTAAAAACAAATAACATAAACAAAGAAATAAGAATAAATACCTAAAAATGAGAATAAAATAAAAACAAATGCCAAGACAAATATCACCACTACTGGGTATTAAAAGCCATCCTAAACAAATATGTTTTAAGTTCTGATTTAAAAAGGGCCAGGTCAGAGATAGCACATAGGTCAGGGGGGAGATTATTCCAGAGCCTGGGGGCGACAATAGAAAAGGCTCAGTCACCCCGATGTTTATACCTCGACCTAGGCACATCCAGCAAAAGCTGACTGGATGACCTCAAAGCCCTGCCTTGGTCACGGACAGTCAAAATCTCAGACATATAAACCGGAGCAAGGCCATTAAGAGCTTTAAAAACAAAAAGAAAAAGTTTAAAATTAATTCTAAAGTGGACTGGAAGCCAATGAAGTGAAAAAAGGATCAGAGTAATGTGCTCTCGCCTAGGTGTGTTGGTCAAAAGACGGGCCGCTGCATTTTGCACAAGTTGAAGGCGGCCGAGAGAAGACTGAGAGATGCCAACCTAAAGTGCATTGCAGTAATCAAGTCGAGACGTGATTAAAGCATGGATGGCTATCTCAAGATCATGATGGCTCAGGAAAGGTTTGGCTTTGGATAAGAGACGTAATTGATAAAAGCTAAAACCGAGCAGCGAGCTAGCATACCACAACGTCAGTGTTACAGTGTCTCACAGATGGCATCTAGCCACATCATGCATGAGCAGTGGACTGAAACAATGTATATAATTGAGCTATGCTAATTATGCTTATATGGCCAAAGAATATATGGCAGCTACTGGTAATAGCGGTAGCTGCTATATGTTAGCTATGTTGCGATTTTAAGCTAACACTACAAAACAGACTTTATGGTGTAATGTAACATTTAAAGTTATGTTATATGCAATAAAGCACACAGCTACCAGAGGACTGCCCCCCCCCCCCCACACTGTAGCTTTCAATACTTACAGTAGCTGTGTGGCCTACGGTCAGACAAACGGAGATAGGTGCCTCACCTATACACCACATGGTGTCCCGCATGCTGTGGAAGGGAATTACCTTAATTTATATGCAATAAACGTTGCAATACGCATTGCAATAAATGTGTACCTTTGTTATTGGGTGTTTGGTACAATTACTACTGCTGGTATTTAGGAAAGAAAGTTCCGCACATGTTGATCAGTGCAAGTTTCTTCATTCACTCATTCATCTTCTTCCGCTTAATCCTTTTCGGGTCGCAGGGGGGCTGGAGCCTATCCCAGCATCTTTGGGCGAGAGGCAGAGTACACCCTGGACAGATCGCCAGTCCATCACAGCGCCAACACAGAGAGACAGACAACCATTCACTCTCACAGTCATACCTAAGGACAATTTAGAATCCCCAGTTTGATGCCAATTAACCTAACTTGCATGCTTTTTTTGGGGGGCATGTGGGAGGAAACCGGAGAAATCCCGGAGTAAACCCACGCAGACACAGGAAGAACATGCAAACTCCACACAGACCACTGTTGGTCGGGGGCTGGGATCGAACCCAGGATCCCCCGGCCAAGGGTGAGATGCTGTGCTGCCGCAGTGCTAACCACTCCGCCACTGCGCCACCTAGTTTCTTCAATACAAAAAAAAAGAAATATAAAAAAGTATCCGATTACTCGAGTAATTGTTTGATTACAGTGACAAATTACTTGATTACTAAAATGATTGATAGTTGTATCCAGGGCCTGACATTAACTTTTCTGCTCACCAGCCACTGTGGCTAGTGATTTTCAGCCTTTTCACTAGCTGCAATTTTATGGTTGGAAATAATGTTGGATATGATCAAATATGAGTATTGCATACTAAAATTTACTTGAATTAAATTTACAACCAGTTTAAATGTAAATGACCCTTATACATACATAAAAATAGCAAGAGAAACAAACACTGGTGAATTATTTATCAATGCCACGGTCCGTGTGCTGACTCTGTCTGCACTCCGGTTGTGCGGTAGTTTCCCGTTCTCTTCTCTAGCGCACCTCTTGGCCTCCGGGCTTTTATTTTGACAGCGTCTCGGCGGTGTTTCCGGCTGTCAGAAGCCAAGCTCTGCGGGACGGCTGGATCCCATTGAGCCGATGATTCCATCAGCTGATCAATCTTTCAAACACTATTTAAGGGAGCAGCTCTGTTTGCTCAGGGCTGCGACCGCCGTAGCCGAGTGGGAGCCAGAGGACGTCCTTCTTCATCCTGAGCCCGGATCGCCGAAGTCCTGGACAGCGACGGAACTCGAGATCAGGCAAGTGCTCTACTTTGTCTTCCTTCTTTCTTCTCTGTAGCATTTTTGCCTGTCTCTCGGGGAGACCAGCCGGCTGCAGCCATCCGCTGCATCCGAACCTGTCTCGCCGGGTTCTGTCGCTACTGGTGATCCTGATTCCGATTCTGTTCCCTCTCCTGAGCCTTCTCCCAGGGTCGCCGGTGATGAGTCGGTCCTGGTCTCAGCTCTGAAGGTTCCGGGTTCAGGGTTGGAGGTCGTCCATGGTGCTGTTCCAACCCAGTCGGGGTCCATCGTGGGTGCAGCCGCGATCCGATCGGGGTCCATCGTGGGTGCAGCCGCGACCTAGTCGGGGTCCATCGTGGGTGCAGCTGCGATCCAATCGGGGTCCGTCATGGGTGCAGCGCGGGCTCACCTGGGGTCCAACGAGAGGACAGCGCCTGTTCTGGTGACGTTCGGAGGTGGAGCTGCAGATCCTCCACTGAGCAACGCTGGACTGGTCCCGCATCCTTTTTCCGTTCCGTCTTTCCCTCCATCGGGTGCTGCAGGGGTTTCCCGTAATAGGCTCGGCTCTCCCTCGTCGCTCCTCGCCATTAGGATGCTGTCTCCGAACTCTCCCCTGTGGTCCTGTTGGCCTGACGATGCGGGTTGGCTGCCTGGGGAACTTTTTCGCCGGTTCGGCGTTCTGGGTCGGCCACCCGACGTACTGTACTTCCTACTGGGTGACCTGGTTCGGCCGCTGGAGGTTCCGTCTCTCTGGGCCTGGGACTGGGGTAGACCGCCCGAAAGAATCCTTTTTCCCCTATTGACGATCTGGACGCTAGACACAGGCAGACCGCCTGAACTTGTTGTTTTTTTCCTTCATTATGCTCTGCTTGTCGTCATCCCTGTTTTTTTTCTCACCTCTGTATGATTGGGGATGCTTTGTGTTTGGGGTTTTGGACTTTTTTGAACTGTTCATCGCCACTCTTTAGAGTGTGTTATTTTTTCCACTCCTCTGTAGTCTGAGAGTTGTTTGCTGTGCCCGTTATCTGGCCTATATCTCCGCTCTGTGCGTGATTTTTTTGTACTCTGTATTTGAGGATGTGCCCGTCTATCTGTCCTTATTGAACTATTGTATGTCTCCGCCAGGTAGCGTGTGTTTTTTTTCCTTTCCTCCTGTGTGGTATTTGTGCACTGAATTGTAGGTATCGTTGCTCTGTGCCGTGTGATTTTTTTTTTTCTCTCCCCCTGTTATTATGGGACATGCTGCAATTTTGTGCCTACATTGAGTGTCTGTCTTCTGAGGTTCTGCTTGTCATTTTGAGTTTTTTTTTCTTTTCTGTGATTAGGTTGGATTCTGGCCCTCCTTGGCCTTTTTCCCCCTCCTCCCTCCCTGGGGCGGTCCTGTCGACCTTCCAGGTGGGGGGGCGTGATGTTCCACCGCGTCTAGAATCCGCGTCGTGAACGGGGGCAACTGTCACGGTCCGTGTGCTGACTCTGTCTGCACTCCAGTTGTGCGGTAGTTTCCCGTTCTCTTCTCTAGTGCACCTCTTGGCCTCCGGGCTTTTATTTTGACAGTGTCTCGGCGGTGTTTCCGGCTGTCAGAAGCCAAGCTCTGCAGGACGGCTGGATCCCAATGAGCCGATGATTCCATCAGCTGATCAATCTTTCAAATACTATTTAAGGGAGCAGCTCTGTTTGCTCAGGGCTGCGACCTCATCGAAGATTCCTTCTTCTTCCATCCGCTCCTATAAGTGTTTTCCCTAAGTATCTGTATTCCTGTACTGAGTTAGTAGTAGTAGTAGTAGATTAGTTTATTTGACAGGGACAGTGCAATAAACATAGACAATTAATCAAAGACAATCAATCTGATGTGTTGCACATAGAGTGTATAGCTATTAGCTAATTTGCAACTCTTGTCCCTGGATGGGCTTTAGAAAAAAGAATCAAGATAAAAAATATACACAATAACCACATACATCAATGCAGAAAAATTATAAATACACAATTATAAATATTATAAATATTATAAATACACAAATATAACAGCCTGACTCACATTTAACATAAATATTATAAATATTATAAATACACAAATATAACAGCCTGACTCACATTTAACACATATAACATAACTCACATTTGCCTATTTCAGGCCTTCCTCCCTCCGTCACTCACTATAAACAAACACATTTATTCCTTCCCTTCATTCACTCTCACTTTGCAGACAATTAATTCATACATGAGTACATTCTTGTTTATTTTTCAGCCAGTTTTTAACATTTTTAGTGAATGTTTTAAAGTCCGTTATTATTTTAATTTCATTTGGCATTGTGTTCCAGATGTGACTGCCCTTTATAGAGAAAGCTGTTTGTCCAAATGTGGTTCTGCGGTGGAATATTTTACAGTTATTGTTAACAGAACTCCTGGTGGCTCTGCTGCTGTCCTGTCTTTGGACGAAACCAGCAAGTGGCTCGGGTGCTGATTTATGGAAACATTTGAACGTTAATTTCAGAAGACAGAGGTCAATGAAGCTCTCAAAACTCAATAGGTTGTATTTTTTTAAAACATTACAGTGATGCCACCTAATGGGCTTTTTGTCCAAGATTTTTAGGGTTTGATTATATAATGAACCTATATGTCTTATTGTGGAAGGGGCTGCTTGAGCCCAGACTGTCAAACAGTATGATATATGAGAAAAAACCATAGAATGCATATACAGTGCAGCTGCTTCGTAAGGTATGTAATATCTAATTAATTTAAAGCAGTTCAGATTTTTTTTTACTGTTTTTGAAATTTTCTTTATATGAAGATTAAATTTGAGTTGAGGATCTAGTACAATGCCAAGGTATTTGAATTCTGTAGCTAAACTGATGTCATGATCATGTATATTAACTTTAAAATGTTGCAGGTTACATTTTTTGATTGAAAAGCACATTGAGACTGTTTTCTGAAGGTTCAGCAATAGATGGTTCTTGAGGAGCCACTCTTGGACATCAACCATACTTGTAGACAGTACATCTGCAGCCTGTGCTGGAGTCTTGGCAGCTGTGTAAATAACTGCATCATCTGCATAAAGATGGCATGTTGCAGCTGAGCAGTGTAACGGCAAGTCATTAATAAAAATGCTGAAAAGTAAAGGACCAAGAATGGACCCTTGTGGGATACCCATGCGGTTGTTTAAAAATGAGGATTTATCCTGGTGAACTTTTACACACTGTTCTCTATTCTGGAGATAAGATGCAAACCATTCTAATGTATTTGGGGAGAAGTTAAAAGATACCATTTTGGATAAAAGCAAACTGTGGTTTACAGTATCGAAAGCCTTTTTGAGATCTAGAAAAACAGCTCCTACCACATTACCCCTGTCCAAGGACTGTTTGACGTTTTCAATAAGGCAACAATTTGCTGTTTCTGTTGAGTATCCTGGTCTAAAACCAAATTGATGTGGATGAAGAAGTTGACTGTCTTGTAAGTAGTCTATCAGCTGTGTAGCTACAACTTTTTCAAGAACCTTAGATAGGACTGGTAAAATAGAGATTGGGCGGTAATTGCATATATCGTCTTTACTGCCTGATTTATGAACTGGTATGATGACAGCTTTTTTCCAGCCAGATGGAAATGTACTAGACCTAATGGAGAGATTAATGAGATGAGTCAGTGGTTTGATTAATATTTTGCTGTGCATTTTGAGAAAGGAGGTGCTCATATTGTAGATATCATTAGTTTTTGAGTTTGACAGTGTTTTAACAATACCAGCAATTAACTTCTCATTTACCTCATCGATGTGAAAAGTATCTGTTGGAAGTATGGAATTTGTGTTGTTGAGCACATTTGGCAGCACAAAATTTTTTGTTAAGTCTTCCACAGAGCCCACAAAGTGTGAATTAAATTCATTTGCCAAAGTAGCCTTGTCACTGACGGTCTTGCCATTGATTCTAAGTTCCTTTACCCCCTTCTGATCGTTTTTTTTATTTAGTTAGTATTTAAATGCCTCCATAGGAACTGTTGTTACCCTTTGCATGATCTATCCAGTTTATTGTAATAAGATATTTTTGATTTTCGCAGCTCATGTACCACTGTATTTCTTAAACTTTGTGTACAACAAGGTGATCATTTTGTAGTTGGAGGTTAGTGATGTTTTCAGTGCATAGTCTCGGCCTCTTCATAAGTTTTCTTATTTCATTATTTAAACCATGGTAGGCTAATCTTCTGTTGTCTACTTTTAATTTGCTTTGAAAATTTTTCTATAGACTTTGTGATTGTTGCAGTTATAAAATTACAACAATCATCTACTTCACATGTTGACATGAGCTGCTCCCAATTTTGATTCTCTAAGTAATGTTCAAACTCCTCATTTTTTGATTTGGGGATAATAAAATTTGATTTGTCAATATCGACTCCCCCAAAATACTGTAGTCGCTTTTTAGTAAGTTTCCTGACAGCAAATAACCATGTTATGATCTGGAGAGACCCAGTTACAAGATTATGGTTTGGTTATTCGTTCTGGTTTATTAGTAAATACCATGTCAATAAGTGGTTCTGGAGTGTTTGGTTATCCTGGTGGGTCCTTTGATGATTTGCTGGTAATTAAATTTAGTCATGAGGCTTTTCAGTTTTTGTTTGTCTTTTTTATCAGACCAGTTGATATTAAAGTCACCATGCATTTATCGTTTCTTTGTTCTTCTCAAGTTGGTTTAACCAGATCACTTAATTCATTATAAAAGGAAGAGTGTTGTGAAGGTGGGTTGTACACTACTGAATGTTGAAATTCATTACCGAGAGAGACATACATTAACAGCTAAACATTCAAGTGAAGTATTCAAAATCAACAGTTGACATTTATATTTCTCTTGATGTAAATTAAAACACCTCCTCCCCTCCTAACTGCCTGTCTTTTCTAAAACACTGGTAGCCCACAATATCGATCATATTAGTGTCTATGTTACTGTGTAGCCAGCTTTCTGAGAGACAAAGGTAGTCCAGATTTGAGTCCAAACAGCAACACCGAAATCTCATCTCTTTTGGGGATTATGCTCCGTATGTTTAAATGACCGCCGAGGATCCCCTTTGGTTTAGCCTTGGTGTCCCCAAAGGAACTCGTGCATGATTAACAGTTTGGAAAAATAAATGCTGTTTTTGCTTTTGTAGCAGCTCGGTTTTGTGCTAACCCAGTGGTCTGCTGTTTAATAGTGGCAGGTCCAGGGTTAAGGTGAATATCTCCTGCCAGAAGTAGCAGAACTAACAGAACTTTAATTGTAATATCCTCTGCCATATTGTGATTTTTGCTTAACAGCCATGTTTGCCTTAATTTGGAAGTTTTGCTCAGGGCTTTTAAAGACCACATAGAGTGTAGGGTGAGATGTCCAAGCCCAAATCCATACAGATAAAACTTTTTAACTTCACCTTTGGGTGAGTTTTGTTGGAAAATCCTTCTTGTTGCAGGTCCAGACACACAAAGACAAAACGAAGAGGAAGTAGAGAAGTAGAGAAGGCTTATTAGTGGTGCCCATCAGCCCCTTTTTAATCCCGGTGCAGCCATCTTCAGTCTTTCTTGGAAAGAAGGAAAAAGAAAATCTGTGGATAGTAAAATAAATTCTGCTTATATCGCCAGAATCTGATCCGATCGTCCTCGAATCCAGCTGGGCCTCAGCTAGCCAACTAGCCCCTTCCGTTGCTGGTCCTCGTTGCTCATAGTCGCCGTAACTGGTCTCCCGTCCCGCTCCTCCAACCGAGTCTCGTCACACACCGCCGCTGCCACCGAGCTCCGCTGAGGTCACGGTAAGTCCTCCGCTAGGCACCGCCACCTACCGTCGTCTGCCTGGGTGAAATCTCTGCTGAGCCCCGTCAACAAATAGCCGCTTGCCTGGTAGTATCTCCGCTGGGCCTCGCAGCTGGGCTTCGATTCAGGCTGGTGTAAGGTGGAATGACTGGCGCCAGCATTAAGCTAACTAGCGTTAGCTTAGCAATCGCTTCGGGTAGTCTCGTCGCACACCGCCGCTGCAGTCACGGTCAGTCCTCCGCTGGGCACCGCCGCCTACCGCCGTCTGCCTGGGTGAAATCTCTGCTGAGCCCCGTCAACAAATAGCCGCCTGCCTGGTAGTATCTCCGCTGGGCCTCGCAGCTGGGCTTTTGATTCAGGCTGGTGTTAGGTGGAATGGCTGGCGCCAGCATTAAGCTAACTAGCGTTAGCTTAGCAATCGCTTCAGGTAGGGCACATCAGTGAATCCAGGAAGCGCTGGAATCGCTGGTCAGTTTACTCACAGTGGCCGGATAAAAAGCGATCAAAGGGGTAATCCACCGGAGGTATATCCGATCGCTGTAGGTTAGTTATTTAGAGACTGGCGCCAGCATTAAGCTAACTAGTGTTAGCTTAGCAATCGCTTCAGGTAGCATTAAGCTAACTAGTGTTAGCTTAGCAATCGCTTCAGGAAGGCGCAGGAAGTCGCTGGAGAAAGGCGATTAAAGGGCAATCCAGCGGAGGTGGCAATTCAGCCCCGTGCGTGTTCGCCACGAGCGCCGATCGCTGCAGGCCAGCCACTTTTAATGGCAAAATCAGTGACTTTGTCTCAGCACTGAAAAAGTGTGACCATCCCGGTCGCCATCTTGAGCATGTTCCGGTCGCCATCTTGAGCATGTTCCTAAGTTGAGCCTTAGTTGTGTTTTGCCCCCCCGTGGCTCGTTACTTTGTCTTTTATCCTTTGTAAATAAATTATGCAAACTCATCGGCTGGCCTGCAGCGTTTCATTGATGGCTCGTGAGAGCCAACCATGACAATCAACAGCAGTAAATGCTGTAAAACAGTATAGAAAAAATATTTGCAATATGAGAGTGAAGTACAGGTAGATTTGGGGTGTATCTCAATTCTCATTTGTATCCCTACCCCTCTCCCTTTGCCTACTCCTACCCATTGGCCCTTGATAAAGGTTGAAAATTATCTCTATGAATTGGGATGCCCGTTCAGGGCTGCATGAGGTCATTTGTAATTGCTGATGGATTTAATTTAAATCTACACTACCTGTTTTCACCAGAAAAGAGAAGAAAACCAAAACTGATGAGGCAGAAAGTCTCACCTTAAGGAGAAAAATGTTTCAAATTTACATGAACAATTCTAATCAGTAGAAAAAAACCCAGAAATTTACTAGAAAGAAAGCTGTAAATTCAGAGGAAAAACTTGGACCCACTGGCAGACCGTTTTTGGCCCATGGGCCACATGCTTGACAACCCTGGACCAGCACATAATTAGAGGTTTTACTTCTAAGAAAAAGTTGCATATCACATATATCATGGATAATCGCAGATAAACAAAAGATCACCTCAGAATAAGCTTCATGTGCTCTTTACAGTAACGTATAGTTTAATCCCTTTTTCTCTCTGTCATACAAAAACTTCAGTTTGCACGTTATAATAAATAAATAGTGAAGAATTAGACAGATATTACACAAAGTGCTCTCACACACAAGCTACATACAGTACATACATTCACACATACACCCCCCCCCCCACACAAAGTGCTTTAGCTCTACACACACACACACATGCACACCCACAAATCTCTAGTCTCTGTTTCCTACTTCCATATATGGGCATTGGGGTTGCGTAGGGTTGGTTGAAGAGTCCTAAACAACAGGATGTGGATGATGCTATAAAGGACTAAAAGAGGAGACGTCTGGATGCTGAAAGGAAGGATGTGGAAGCCATAAAAGCCATAAAAGCAAGAAGACATCTGGAACCATTGGAATGCTGAGAGGAAGGATGTGGGAACTATTTGGACCTGAGAACACCAGTTTGGAAAATGAGTATATATTGTTAGAGAGTTGCTGGGAAACACCCACCAACTCAGAAGCTATATGTAGGAGGAAATTCTTTTGTTCTGGGTCTTGGTCCAGGTTGAGCTGCTGAGACCCACGGCATGTTTGACTACCTGCGTGGTTCAATAAAAGTTAAGCTGAGAAACAGTATTCCTTCTGTGATTATTGGTTGGTTAACTGAAAAGATTCTGCTAACTGTCCAAAAATTAATTTTTACAGTTTTGGTGGAGAATGCGGGCAGTTTGCCAACTATTTTGATGACAGACATCATCGGGACACAAGCCTTTGTCTGAGTGTCACGGACAAACCAGGGCTTACTGATCAGAAGGTGAGAACCTTTTCTAAAAATCTCTGTAGAATTGTCTGCAAAATGCAGTCAAAGTAAGCCTTTTGTCCTGTTTTTTAAATTCTATTGTATGGCTATTTTTATGATTGTAAGAACACGCAGGTAGTCTCATAAGTATGCATGCATTCACATTTTAGGGTCAGATGAAAGAGCCGCTTTTTATAGAGAAATAAGAAGAAAGTACTGTACAGTATATTACAAGAATATCAATTTTAATCAGCGATTAATATATATATATATATATATATATATATATATATATATATAGATAGATATAGATAGATAGATAGATAGATAGATAGATAGATAGATAGATAGATAGATATTAAGTACTATATATTACAAGAATATCAATTTCAATCAATGATTGGGTAATATATGAATGATAAAACTGGGAATTTAAGGGACACAACAAAAGAATCTTAAGTAAAAACAAATAGTGAGTGAACTGTGTCACCATAAGGAATATAAGGAATATACAACACAAATACAAGAAACTTAAGTATCAACAAATAGTGAGTAATTGTGTCAGCCAGTTTGTTAAAATTAGTTGGACTAATCTATATGATAAGCTATCACTGGTATTGATGTCTGGACGCAGCTCAATGTAAATAGCCTCTACATAATAGTTAAGCTGGTTTTATAAAGCGGCAGGGAAAGACACAAATATACAACAAACTCTGCAGATACTGTCCATATTGTGCATGCTGATATTGTGTTGATTCTGTAAATCGTGTGGGACAAATGTGTGGGTAGTTACCTCTTCACTCTATAAATTCCAGAAATCTGTCAGTGGGTCAGTGTGTCATGATCATAGGGCCACCTATGATGTTCCTATGATGTCTGCAGGATGTCCTATGATGTTCATATGATCTCAGGTGTCATAGGACTTGCGATGCCATCATATAGACTGCAGGACTTGCTAAAAGATCATAGGATTGCCTATGATGTTCCTATGATGTCTACATCACATCATATAGACACCATAGTATACAGTGATCCCTCGCTACTTCACGTTTCACCTTTCGCGCCCTCAGTGCATCGCGGATTTTTCAAAAATATTCATCAAAAATTCAAAATTGAGAAAAAATGGCACGAAAGTTGCCTGGGCGCTAGCAGAAGGCAGGGAGACTACATTAGAACATCAGGTATCAACACGGAGAGCCCGCACAACTCAAAATCCACCTCTCTGACCACCGCTCCACTCCTCTCCGCCCACCTCTTCACCGCTCGGGAATCTCGCAAGCTGATTGGCCGAGACATTTTACCTCGCAAGCTGATTGGCCGAGACGTTTTACCCAGCTTCTCTCCCTGCTGATCGCTCATACCCAGCGAAGGAAGACCGCATTCATTGTTCTTTATCGCTCGCGTTGCTTAGTGGCACTTTTCGCTGTTCTCTTGTGCCTTTTTGTGCAAAATAGTGCTTGTGACGCCCTTGGGGGGGGGGGGTATGACGCTACTTCGCGGTTTTTCACTTTTCGCGGTCGGTTCTGGTCCCCATTAAACGCGATAAGTGAGGGATCACTGTAGTCGCCGATGATGTTCCTATGATGTCTACATGATGACTATATGATGTCAAATAGACATCATAGGCACATCATAGGCTCAGTGATGCATCAAAACTGTTAAACAAGCAAAACAATACAACAATGCATTGGCAATGGCAAGTACTGGCATTACGGAGATCCTTGCTTCAACTCAGGCATACGGATACAAGGTTAACTTTAGGTGGCAGTAGGACACAGTCCAAGGACGGAACAATGCATTTACAATGGCAAGTATTGGCATTAAGGAGATCCCTGCTTCAACCCAGGCATATGGATACAAGGTAAAGTTTATTATTACATTGTTAAACAAGCAAAACAATACAACAGTGTGCTGGCAATGGCAAATATTGGCATTAAGGGGATCCCTATGCCTGGCTTCAATCTAGGCATACAGTGGGGTAAAAAAGTATTTAGTCAGCCACCAATTGTGCAAGTTCTCCCACTTAAAAGATGAGAGAGGTCTTCAATTTTCATCATAGGTATACCTCAACTATGAGAGACAAAATAAGAAAAAAAAATCCAGAAAATCACATTGAAGGATTTTTAATGAATTAATTGGTAAATTCCTCGGTAAAATAAGTATTTGGTCAATAACAAAAGTTCATCTCAATACTTTGTTATATACCCTTTGTTGGCAATGACAGAGGTCAAACGCTTTCTGTAAGTCTTCACAAGGTTTTCACACACTGTTGCTGGTATTTTGGCCCATTCCTCCATGCAGATCTCCTCTAGAGCAGTGATGTTTTGGGGCTGTCGCTGGGCAACACAGACTTTCAACTCCCTCCAAACATTTTCTATAGGGTTGAGATCTGGAGACTGGCTAGGCCACTCCAGGACCTTGAAATGCTTCTTACGAAGCCCCTCCTTCGTTGCCCGGGTGGTGTGTTTGGGATCATTGTCATGGTGAAAGACCCAGCCATGTTTCACCTTCAATGCCCTTGCTGGTGGAAGGAGGTTTTCACTCAAAATCTCATGATACATGGCCCCATTCATTCTTTCCTTTACACGGATCAGTCGTCCTGGTCCCTTTGCAGAAAAACAGCCCCAAAGTATGATGTTTCCACCCTCATGCTTCACAGTAAGTATGATGTTCTTTCTCCTCCAAACACGACAAGTTGAGTTTTTACCAAAAAGTTCTATTTTGGTTTCATCTGACCATATGACATTCTCCCAATCCTCTTCTGGATCATCCAGCTGCTCTCTAGCAAACTTCAGACGGGCCTGGACATGTACTGGCTTAAGCAGGGGGACACGTCTGGCACTGCAGGATTTGAGTCCCTAGCGGCGTAGTGTGTTTCTGATGTAGCCTTTGTTACTTTGGTCCCAGCTCTCTGCAGGTCATTCACTAGGTCCCCCCTTGTGGTTCTGGGATTTTTGCTCACCGTTCTCATGATCAAATTTGACCCCACGGGGTGAGATCTTGCGTGGAGCCCCAGATCGAGGGAGATTATCAGTGGTCTTGCATGTCTTCCATTTTCTAATAATTGCTCCCACAGTTGACTTCTTCACACCAAGCTGCTTAACTATTGCAGATTCAGTCTTCCCAGCCTGGTGCAGGTCTACAATTTTGTTTCTGGTGTCCTTTGACAGCTCTTTGGTCTTGGCCATAGTGGAGTTTGGAGTCTGACTGTTTGAGGTTGTGGACAGGTGTCTTTTATACTGATAATGAGTTCAAACAGGTGCCATTAAATACAGGTAACAAGTGGAGGACAGAGGAGCCTCTTAAAGATGAAGTTACAGGTCTGTGAGAGCCAGAAATCTTGCTTGTTTGTAGGTGACCAAATACTTGGGTTTTTTTTCCACAGTATCTTTATTGAACCTTTTTTTTTAACAAACATGACACAAACAATCAAACACTAACACTAAAGTACTACAAAAAAAAATGCACTAAAAACACCCACAACCACCAACAAAATCAAGTCTTCAACAATGCTCCTCTGTTTAGCCTAGACAATCCATTACAAAAGTATACATATTATGTTCACCAGTTTGGAATTTACAAGGTCCACACACATCATTCACCTTCTTCTTCAAGAGTTATGTTTAAATTTTTTACATAATCAATAAAAGGTCTCCATATATTCTCAAACACAATTTCCTTTGATTTCAGTATATATGTTATTCTTTCTAGTGGAAGGTTTGTTAACATCTGTCTTAACCACTGAGTCACATCTGGTCTATGAGTCTTTTTCCACAGTAGTGCAATACATTTTTTGGCATTAAGCAAACTGAGGTCTATGAATGTTCTTTCACTTTTATTAAAGTTATGCTTTTCTGGGTACAGACCCAACAAAAACAGTTTAGGATTCAATATGATTTGTTTTGAGATTATTTTTTCAATTGTTACCCTCACCTCTTCCCAAAACATTCTTATTATTCTACATTCCCATACACAATGAAATAGGGTTCCTTTACTTTCCATGCATTTTGTGCACGTATCTGGTATATTTTTGTTATATCTATTTAACTCCTCCGGTGTAACATACATCCGCATTAACCATTTAAAATGTATCAATTTAAGACGTACATTTATTGATTTGGTTTGAGCTTCTGTACAAGCCAATTCCATTGTTCCTCTGAAATTTCAGTTTGCAGATCTTCTTTCCAGTAGTTTAATCTTTTCTGTGAGTTTTCACTTGAGGATAGTGTCAATGAGTTATAAAACTCTGAAATAATACCCTTTCTTTTACTATCTTTCATCAACATTTTTTCCAAGGATGAATAAATAGGTCGAGTGAGAGCTTTATTTTGATTTGATCGAATAAAGTTTCTAAGTTGAAGATATTTTTAAAAAATGTGTTCTATTAAGATTAAATTTGATCCTCAGCTCTTCAAAAGACATTATGTTATCTGCACATGGCAAATATAAATCTTGAATCTTTTGAATCCCTTTTAAATTCCATACCTTAAATACAGCGTCCGCTCTCCCTGGTTTAAAATATTGATTACCCCATATTGGGCTAAATTGTGACAATAAGTGTGGTTCTTTTAAATAGTTTTTAGCTTCACACCATATTTTGATCATATGTTTTACAAATGGATTTTTAACTTGTTTTTGTAATTTTTTTGCCGAATCTGAGTATATGAATATGGGAAGAGGTAAAGGTAAATTGTATGATTCCATTTCAGTCCAGTGAGGGAGATCATTTAATGAAAAATAATATGTCATAGACCTCAGTTGTGCCGACCAATAATACAACATAAAATTTGGACATTTCAGACCTCCACGATCAAATGGTAAATATAATAAAGACAGACGTAATCTAGCCCTTCTGTTGTTCCATATAAATTCCACTAACTTTTTTTTAATTCTTGAGAATAAATCTAAAGGTGGTGGTAAGGGAATGTATTGAAATAAATAAAGTATTTTAGGTAAAATATTACTTTTAAGTATATTGATTCTCCCGATCATCGACATTGGTAGTGACATCCATCTCTGAATTAACTCATTGATATCTGTCATTAAGGCTTCATAGTTGACACTGGCGACTGATTCTAGCTTTGGCACAATTTGGATTCCTAAATATTTAAACTGATTTACAACGTTGAATTGATTTACCTCAGGGGCTGGGTAATTTCTCTGGGTCTCATTTAGCATTAATATTGAAGATTTAGTTTTATTTATTTTATATCCTGATATTTCCCCAAAATTCTTTATTAAATTCAACAAGGTCGGAATTGATTTTTTTAGATTCGACATAAACAAAATTATGTCATCGGCGTACAGGGAGATTTTATGTTCTGTTGGTCCAACTTTAATTCCATATATTTGTGAATGTAAACGTATCGCCATCGCTAAAGGTTCACCGGAGTGGTGGCTCAGTTGGTAGAGCATCCGCCCCACACCCGGGAGGCAGGGGTTCAAATCCCGGTCATGCCAAAGACCTTATAAAAGTGGAACTTCCTGCCGTCCAGCTTGGTGCTCAGCAATAAATGGAATGGAGGAGGGAACTCTGTGGCAGCGCCTTGCATGGCAGCGGCCCTCTGATTCTGCACTTGGGGTGTGTGTGATTAACACTGTAGATAGGTAAAGCACAATCTCGTTCTGCTGTACATGATTGGTTGTACAGTTGAATGACAATAAGGGTGATTTGATTTGATTGAATTGCCATAGTAAACAGTAAAGGCGAAAGTGGACAGCCTTGTCGACATCCTCTATTGATTTTTATTGATTTTGAAATATTGTTATTTGTTAGGATTTCTGCTGTAGCATTATTGTATATTATCTGAACCCATTTTATGAAATTATTTCCAAGTCCAAACCTTTGTAAGACTTCAAAAAGAAAGGGCCATTCGACTCTATCAAAGGCCTTTTCGGCGTCCAGTGATAGGAGAGCTGTATCCGGTGCTTCTTTATTAGAATAAATAATATTAAATAGTCTTCTTACATTATGGAAGCCTTGTCTTCCCTTTATAAAGCCATTCTGATCTCGATTAATAATATTTGGTAAATTTTCTTGTATTCGTCTTGCTAAAATTTTACAGATTATCTTAAGGTCGGCATTTAATAGGCTTATTGGTCTCATATTTTCACATTTATTAGAGGGCTTACCTGGTTTTGGCAACAGTATAATTAAGGCATTATTCATGTATGATGGTAAATTACTATTTTGAAATGCTTCTAAAACCATTTCCAAAAAAGGTTTTATTAATTTATTCTTAAATTTTTTATAAAGGTCAACTGGAAGACCATCTGGTCCTGCACTTTTTCCTGATTTCATATTATCAATGGCTAGCCCAACTTCTTCTTGACTAATTTTAGACTCCAATATCTCCCTGTTTTCATTTGGAATACACGGTATAGATAGTTCGTTCAAAAACCCATTTAGTTTTGTTAAATCAGATTCATTTTTGGTATCATATAATTTTTCATAGTAATCTCTAAAGGCTCTGTTAATTTCTAAAGGATCTATAACTACCTGTCCATTACTTATAATACTGGTAATTGGTGTTTTAAATTTTAATTGTTTAATCTGCCATGCCAATAATTTTCCTGATTTTTCACCTTGTTCATAAAAAGATTGTTTCAATCTTAAAAGACTCGAGGCAGCTCTATTCGCTGATTTTTTGTCATATTCAGCTCTCAAAATCAGTAATTCGTTCTCCAACCTTGGATCACTTCCTGCATACACTTTTTCCTGAAGACTTTTTATTTTATGTTCCAATTGGGCTCTCTCCTCTCGAGTCTTCTTAGATTTTGAACCTGTATAACTAATAATATGTCCCCTAATAAAAGCTTTGAAAGCCTCCCACTTTACACATGCTGATGTTTGTGTAGTATTGATGTCAAAGAACTCATCTATCTGTTTTTCTATGTACTTAACAAATTCCTCATCCTGAAGCCATTTATGCTGAAATTGCCATCGACCTGATTCCTTTGTCAATTTCTTATCTACATATATTAGACAGCAGGGTGCATGATCAGAAATCACGATGTTATCATAAAAGCAGTTTTGAATCTTGGACCTTAATTCTGTGGAAATCAAAAAATAATCAATACGTGAGAATGTCTTGTAGGTACTGGAATAACAAGAGTAGGCTTTAACTTGTGGTTTCATTTCTCTCCATATATCTAGCAATCTCAATTCTTTCATAAAATGATTAATGGTCATCCTACATCCATTGTGCGTACAGTCCAGTCCTGTTGATCTATCTATACCGGGATTCAATGTACAATTAAAATCCCCTGCTATTATATGTTGCCCTGTAAGTGATGATAAGATAAGAAATAAATTAGCAAAGCACTTTTGATCATCTATATTGGGACCATATAAGTTCACCAAATTTATATTTTCTAATAGCAAAGATCCTTGAATGATTACATATCTTCCAAATTTGTCTCCAATTACATTTTTCACTTGAAAAGGGACTGATTTATGTATGAGAGTCATAACTCCCCTGGCTCGGGATGAAAATGATGAGGTGAAAACACTTCCTTGCCATCTACTCCTAATTCTTTTTACATCCTCCTCTATTAGATGAGTTTCTTGTAAAAACACAATTTTTGAACCCATGTCTTTTATTTTATTCATAACTTGTTTAAGTTTTTTAAAATTTTGTAGACCTCTGCAATTCCATGAAGTTAGATTAAGATTAACGCTTTGGTTTATGATCAATAGGGAGTTTGGGATTACCTTGCAGTGTAAACATGCTCAAACAGAGAAGCAAAAAAATGAGTGGTTGAACATTCATCCTACAAACTACACACAAACAAATTCCCCCTTCCCACATTTGTGGCGATCCCCCCAAAATCAAAAGAAAAATTCCGTCTCCCGATATAGCCATCGACCGCTCCACACCCACGGGGAACAGCCAAAGCCACTCCCTCTTCATCCTCCCAATCACCCTAACTCTACTGCTTTTAATGACGTAACATTAACTCTCCTCTGTAGTTTTCCAACTTAACTCCAAAATTTTTAGCAACTTTGTACATCATAGTTTTTTTTTGTTTGTTTGTTTTTTTAAATATATAATACAATCTATATTTTGTAAACTTGCTATTTGCTTCAAGTCAGTCAGATGCCTGTGCAAATGCTTAAATATTCTACCTTATATTTTGTTCATGCTTAGCTCCCACCAGTCTCTTCTTGGATCTTCTTGATGAACTCCTGCGCCTCCTCTGGGGTCTTGAAGATGTGGGTTCTGCCCCCATACGTGGTCAACAGTCTCGCAGGATAGATTACACCATGACGAATCCCAAGGTTGCGCAGCTCCTTACGTACGGGATCAAACTGCTTCCTCAATTGTTGGATTCCTGTGGCCAAATCTGGGTAGAACCACACCTGCTGGTCCTGGTGTTTAATCTCTCCTTTAGCTCGTGCAGCGTTGAAGATCTTCATCCTGTCTATGTTGCTGAGAAACTTCATAATTAGGGTCCTCGGTGGTCCCTTATCTCTCCGTGGGCCAATACGGTGTGCGCTTTCCAGAACCACTGCAGATTGCAACTCCGCGCTGCCCAGCGCCTCCGGAATCCACTTTTCCAGAAAGGAACATGAGTCCCGACCTTCGGATTCCTCCGGTAGACCCACCAGCCTCAAGTTGTTCCGTCTCGACCGGGACTCCAAATCCAGGATATTATCTTCCAGACATTTATTTTTTTTTTCAAAGTGCGCACCTTTAATTGAAGACAAGTGACGTCATCTTCAGCACTAGAGACACGAAGCTCCACCTGTGCCATTTGTTCTACACAGTCACCCAATTCCTTTCTCATTCCTTCCAACGCTGCCATAATCCCATCAAATCTAGAGGAAAAGTCCGCTCTCATTGAACTCATGGCAGCCAGCACCGCACCTGTGCCGTTTCCCGCAGATACCGCACCGCTGTTAGCTTCCTCCGCCATATATGGAGCTTTATCTGCTGCGTCACAGACCTGAAAGTCCGTTAATTTGGACTGTTTCGGCGGCTCGCTTTTTCCTCTACCTGGTTTTCCAGCCTTAGGCTTCACCGACATATCCTCGCCCAAACGCTGGGATACGTTCTGTCCCAAATGAGAGAGTTATTTGCCGATTTTTTTTTCTCCCGGAGCAGAGCAGAGTGAGACATGTCCTTCTCACGTGGCAGCCATAACCGGAAACCCAAATACTTGTTTTACTGAGGAATTTACCAATTAATTCATTAAAAATCCTTCAATGTGATTTTCTGGATTTTTTTTTCTCATTTTGTCTCTCATAGTTGAGGTATACCTATGATGAAAATTGGAGACCTCTCTCATCTTTTAAGTGGGAGAACTTGCACAATTGGTGGCTGACTAAATACTTTTTTGCCCACTGTATGTATACAAGGTAAAGTTTATCATTACATGGATGCTCCTCTTCAGGAACAGGGTCGAAAGCTGTTTTGTGCTCAGATCTATTTTCATGATACTGTCCATGAACTGGAATTACGATGCACCTATCCCTCAACCAGTGGTCTGAACGAAGAAGAAGAAGAAGAAGAAGAAGAAGAAGAAGAAGAAGAAGAAGAAGAAGAAGACCCATGAGATGGAGAGCAATAGAGTGAGGAGAACTGATGCATGTCAGAAAAGATGTCGTGAAGATAAACACCTGAGGTTCCAGCAGTACGTTGCAGGCATGACTGTGAACAACACAGCCGTCTGAGACAGGAGGAGACCCTTCAGCAATGGGCATGCAGAAATACTTGCTTAAACTTGGTTTCTACGGGCATGGATGGGTATGCACTAGTATATCCCAATTTAAGACGCGAACAGTGGCACAGGGTGAAAGGGACTAGCCCTGATCCCGAATTTCCATTTCTGGTTGTCTGGAATAAGAGGGAGTATATTTTGAGGGTTGGAAATAAAGGTGAAAGCCCCCGGGAAACGTTAATATTTTTTGGTCTACCAGAAACAAAAGATTTCAATTTTCACTGGCATTCTAAGTCGCGCCTGTCCCACTTGGATTGCAAGTAGAAGCTTGGACAGGCTAGAATTTCCAGAAAGGGGCTGAAATCTTGAGTTTGGACCACAGGGATGTAAATATGTACTAACTCTTTTTCCCATAGTATATACAGTATATTTAGCCGATTTAGGGTCGGAAGTTCCTGGCAGCAGAGGGCGGGGGACAGAGCTGCGTAGAGGAATCTGATCAGACCTAAATGAAACAGTCATTGTCGCCCACAACGGACTGCTATGATGATGATGATGATGTAATTAAAACGGCGCACTTCTCGCCGTGCAAGAAATGAAGGTGAGTCTGTTTTTTCATGAAGGGGAAGGGTTGGTTCACCTGCTCCCCTGAGTTGAGCTGAGAGATTGTGTTTAAAGCATGATAAAAGTTACTGAGAGGAGATTGTTTGAGGAACAGTGCTGAATTAAGCACAAAGTTAAAGTTGTAGGATTATTCTTGCATTAATAGAGCTAAATTTAAGGGAGACGGCTCTTAAGCGGAAGAAGATGGATGGACGGGCTCTCCAGTTTTTTGGAAAAAAAAAAAACAAGGCGTGGTTTGTGGTCAATAGGTTTTGCGGCTACGTTGCACGTTCACATTTGTATGTGACCAAAACAGTCACATGGCATTCCGTTGCATGAGAGCTGCGCATGTGCAGATTAAGTAGCACAAACGTCATTTTGAAAGTCACCAGGGTGAGTCCATCCTGGGTGCCATCTTGTTGCTGAGACAGTTAGACCACCTCCAGGCAACGTCACTGTGGCTCCTCCTCCTTGAGTGCAGAAGGAGTTGCCTCCATCTTGTGGTCAACTACAAGAATTACATTCTTTCGTAAATTTACCTCCAAATTAAACAAAGTCCGAATCTATTAAGCTAATTTATAACTAAATCAAGCTTCCAAGTTAACTTCAAAGGAAATTCTGTGGTCATGGCAGCGGGAAAGTCAGCATTTAGATAACAACTCCCTGTACAGTAGATATAGTCTCACCCATATGATGTCCATATCATCTCTGTTGCTAATTATCATCTCTGCTGCTTCTTATCATGCACAGTCTACTGGTACTACCATTACAGAAATAATTTGTAATTATACACAGCTCGTTGCACAATGCTCATTTGCACACTGTAAATAAGTCTATGCCATCTCAGGTTCACATCATGTTGCACAATGCTCATTTGCACACTGTACATAGGTTCATGCCATCTCAGGTTCACATCATTTCTGATATCAATATACCGGTATCACTTTAGTCATCCAGGGAATTTTCAATTTCATTCCTCTACTGCCTGTGTGTTGGTGTGTGTGTGTTATTAGCATCCATTAGTATTATAATTGAGTTACTGTGTTAGTGTGTCATGACCTATTAGAATTGTTGTTTCTGTACCTTTTACCTTGGCATTCGTTCGGAGTGCAAAGTATGAATTTCATTGCTCAGAAAATGTAGCATTTCTTAACTGTGCACATGATAATAAAGCCTTTGAACCTTGAACCTTGAACCATTTACTGTTGGTGAAGCAGTACATAGAACACAGAAAGTCATTGGGGGACAGATAGTTGAGAAAGATAGAAAGGAGGAGGTAAGAAAGTTTAAAAAATGGGTGGCTGAGTTACAGCATCTAGGATATTTGCTAGGTTCATCAAAACCGATGCCCTCGCCAGCTAAACCGGCAGAGATCCTGCAAATAATTATACAAAGCTATAATACTGCTAAGGAAAAATATGACACAAGAGGAAATCCCAGGTGGGGATTGTTACATAAAAACCTGAAAAATTCAGAGAAGAGGAAAATTAGGGCCATGTGTTATATTCCTAAACTTGTGGCTGCGTTGCGCGGAGGACAATTGGTAGTCTGTGATAATGGAAGGGTCATATTACAAACGCAGGGGCAGTAAGTAGCATCAGAGTCGCCACCCCAATATGATGATGTGGCCCTGCCTCCATCAGCTCTGCCTCCACCAGCCCCTTCAACCCCCACCCTGACACAGACAAGGCCATACACAGAGTGTGTAAACATGCTCTCTAAACAAATGCCTCTTACTACTTTTGTTGAAGGGAACAAAGATACAATGCAGGCAGCAGCAGGAGTTTTACACATGAGGCCAATGTTATCCAAAAATGATAGCAAGACAGCTGGAGATAAGATGCACCAAATTATCAATCAATACACTCTCATGGAACCTATCAGTCAGGCTGAACAGGAATATAACAGACAGGAGGATGAATCCCCTGTCAATACAGGGATACTTGCTGCCTCCACCCCTACAATAAACCAAAAAGTAGATGGAGACCCTGTTGAGACCTATCTGTGTGAGTTTAATGAACACTTGAGCCAGACTTTAACTAGGCTAGGAAACATGTCAAGTACTGGTGAGGGAGCCACCCCGAGAAAAGTAACTGATTACACAGATAAAAAAGCAACTACAGGCACACAAAAGCAGTGGAAAATTGATGATTATGGATCCACAATAGAAAATCTGACTGAAGGGGCACCTCAGTGCACATGTTTACAAACAGGAGCCATATCTAAAGTAAACTATAAACAAATGCCCATGATAGCTACTGAAACTGGGGCGGCACAATATATAGAATGGTCATTTAAGGACCTAAAAGGCATTTTTGGCACATTGCCTCTGCTGGATTAGAGCTATGCATAAGGCCACAGTCAGTTGCCGTTTGTGCTTGGCAGATGTTAGAAGGATAGTGGCTACTCATTCTTCAGCCTCTATGTTAAAGAACACAGAGGAAGAGGCTGGCACCACTGATGAGCCTGATGAGGCTCCATTCAGAGAACACAGTGATGAGATTTTTGCAGTAATGAGAAAGATGTTCCCTGTAGATCTAACTAGCGCAGAGTTAACAGACATACCATTGAAAAAAGGAGAGGAAGCAGGAGCCTATGTGGATAGGTGTTTGGCACTTTGGACTGATATGACTGGAGAAAACCCATGTAACAATGCTACCACATCAGCGGTATTCCGCAATGTGATACAGACATCAGTACCACCGCCTGTGAGAGCTGCACTAGAGCGGGTAGTGGGATTGAATACCTGCCCCTGGGCAGAATGACTGTTACATGTGCATCATTATGTGAAACAATACAATAAAGAAACAAAATGAAAAAGAAACAGAAACAGCAGATTTTTCAAATCAGCTAGTAAAAGCCCAGCTGAAAGCAACTAGGGAAGTAGTGAATAAAGACAAAAACCAAAAAACTACTGTACAGGCTCCAATACAGTGGCAACCCCTCAGGCCATTATTGGTCCAGTCCCTACTGAACCCTTTGTGTTGGCACCCCAACAACAATGGTATCCTTGCCTATTGCAACCAGGGCATGGGAGAAGTGTATACAGAGAAAAGAAAAGACCACCTGGCCTGCCACAGGATATATGCCTTAGGTGTGGCAGATGAGGCCATTGGGCTTGTGACTGTAGAGCTCCACCTTCTGGCAGAGGACATACCTGGATAAACTATACACCTGTTCCACCCCCAGCACCAGGGGTGTGGCCTGACCAGTCCTCTGCACCACAGCAACCACAACAATCACACACGACTCCCAACCAGAGCATGATGCCCAGTCAACAATGATGGGGCCCAGGGAGCCACACTGAAGAGGGAGCACTTTCGGATCCAATGCTGTCCCTCAAGGTGGGAGACAACACTTATGAAGTTATGGTGGACACAGGGGCTCGCTTCTCATCAATATCAACTTCTCTACCCGTCTACTAACTATACATCAGTTACTGGCATCTCTGGGACCCTGAAACGTCTCCCTTTCTCAGTACCACTGAACTGTTCATTGGCTGGACTGGATTTTGTCCAATCTGTCCTGTATTCTCTGGACTGTCCAGTAAACCTCTTGGGAAGAGATGTGCTTCTGAAAGTGAGAGCACACATCTACTTTGCTTCTACCGGAACTGTTGTGTGTCTGCCAGATGGGACCATGCTCCGGTGCACATCAGATTTGTTAACTTCCTTAAATGCTCCTCAGTTGCAAGTACAGGAAACAGACACAGAAGAAGATGAAACCTCTTCTGCAACTGTGTGGTGGCTACAACTGAATGATGTGAGCCCTGACCAAAATCAACTGATAGACAAATACATTTCCCGGGCCCCATGGATAGACTCTGTTCGACCATATGACACCCCCCCCCCCCGCCTCCATGATCCACTCCACTGCACAATGAACTCTTCACATGATGATCAAGAACTTGGTGGGGGTACAGGACTTGGTGTGCAAAGACATTTATGTGGGTCTCCAAGTAGTTGCTGCTGCAATTTATTTGGACAAGGACTCATTGCCTCTGTATGCCCTCTTGGACACTGCTGCACCTCATGTGACACTGGGGGTGTCCGCAGGGGCGCAGGCAAGGGCACTGGGACCAATAGTGAAAAACTGTCTAAAGTTGACTGACTGGGCTGTCACACAGTGTAGGGATCTACATTATTCACCATCTGCTGATTGTTGTCACATTTCATGCAATATAACAATACAGACCACTCCACAAACATTGCATCTTGACAGAACACATGGCAGAGAAAACACTGACCATCCAGATTCTGGTGCACTGTTGGACGCTTTGCCCCCCTCTCCATGGTCAAATGGCTCTGCGGATGTTGGTCTGATTACCTGTACACCAGTAAAAGTCTCACTCAAAACAATTCAATTCAATTCAATTCAATTCAACTTTATATAGTGCCATTTCACAACAATAGCCATCTCATAGCACTTTCAAATGTAGGGGAAACCCCCACAATTGCAGAAAGACCCCAGCAATCAGGTGATCCCCTGTGAGCAAGCGCTTGGCAGCGGTGGAGAGGAAAAACTCCCTTTTAACAGGAAGAAACCTCTAGCAGAACCAGGCTCAGGGAGGGGCAGTCATTTGCTGCGACTGGCTGGGGGGTGAGGGGATAGAGACAAAACAAATACTCAGTCAATATGGCAAGACCAGTATCCTCTCACAAACGAGAAGGAAACAGGCATAGCAGGAACAATACAGGGTCTTCTCCAGACAGGGGTTCTAGTGCCAACACAGTCCCCATGGAACACTCCTATTTTTCCTGTAGAGAAGCCTGGAAAAAAGGACTACAGGATGGTCCATGACTTGAGACCGATCAATTCTGTGGTGCTGCCTACAAATTACAATGTTCCAAATCTTTACCTGCTGCTGAATAACATTATACCACAAAAGTTTTTGTTTTACAGTAATGGACATTGCTAATGCTTTTTTCAGCATTCCACTACATGCAGACAGCAGGTCTCTTTTTGCATTTACCTATCAGGGTCAGCAATACACTTACAATAGACTACCACAAGGTTTTATTGACTCACCAGCCATTTTTAATCACATACTGCGTCAACATTTGCAAGATTTATTCTGCCCCTGGTACATTGTTGTTGCAGTATGTTGATGATCTGCTATTAGCAGACCCCACTGCTGCTTCTGTGCTCTCAGCCACGGAGCTCCTCCTGAAAAATCTTTACCAGAAAGGCTACAAATCAAGCTGCAATAAAGTACAGTGTTGTCACCCCAGAGTTCATTGTTTGGGCAGGCTAATCACATCCGGCAACTCCTCGGTGTCACCATTGCAAAGGTCATCAATTCTCTCACACCCTTAACCATGTACTGTGAGGGAAATGATGTCATTCTTGGGTCTTACCGGATACAGTAGAAATTTTGTTTCAAATTACACTGTGCTTATTCAACCACTGCGCAACCTTTTTTAGGAAGCAGTACACAAAAATATCATATCACCACTGCGATGGACTACTTCAACTGAGGGTGCTTTCACTGAACTAAAACAACTGATGTCACATGCAAGTTCACTCAAACCACCTGATTACACTTCGCCATTTCATCTACTGTAGATATTTCTGAACAGAATGGCGTACAGTATCAGAAGGGGGAAGGTACAGGGTCCAGGTCAGTTCTAATGTATTACAGCTCAACATTAGATGACATAGAGAAAGGACACCCACTATGCACACGTCATGTCGCAGCAATAGCTAAGGCATTAGAAAAAAACTCTCACATAACAATGCAGCACACTGTGATTGTACACACCATGCATGGAGTAGCCTCCTACCTACAAAGTGTACTGCTCACACTCTCAGCTAAAAAACACAAAGGTTGAAAAGAATACTGCAGGCACCAAATGTCATTTACACAAGTGAAGGGACAAACATGGCAGAGGACATGCTTACAGGTGAACCTCATGACTGTCTAGCAGCTGTGGAGGTTGACATGAAAGTTGTCCCTAATCTTCAATCTGAACCTATCAAATATCCAAATTTGAACCTTTTTTGTGATGGCTGTTGCTACAGGAGAGCAGATGGGTCTCTGAGTGCCTCATATGCAGTTGTAAAATATGATGAGAGGACAGGTACTTTTCAAACTGTAGAGGCAGGAATGGTAGACCAGCCTGCCTCTGCCCAAAAAGCTAAAATTGTAGCTCTTACTAAAGCATGTCAATATGCAAAACAACAACAGGTAAACATATACACTGATTCAGCTTATGCCCACTGGGCTGCACATGTTGATTTACCACATTGGAGAAGGAAGGGATTTCTCACTTCAACAAACACACCAATTAAACACTTAACAGAAATGGTTGAGCTGTTCGAGGCCATTGGTCAACCAAACAGGGTAGCGATTCTGAAGTGTAAAGGGCATCAAAAAAGAAATGCAATTGTGGCCAAAGGACATGAAGCTGCCGATTTAGCTGCCAAACAAGCAGGTGGCTATATTACACAGGCAAATACGATTATACAGAAAGATGATCAGGAGTACCTGGAACTAGGCACAGAGGAAATTAAGCAGTTGCAGGAGAAAGCAAGTCCTGAGGAAAAAAGCAGGTGGCTAGAGAAAGGAGCAAAGAAAGATGAGGAGGGCCTGAGGAGGTCTGCAGATGGAAGATTGGTAGCCCCTGCTAAAGTGTTGTTGCTGCTGTGCAAAGAGGCACATACAAAAGGTCACGTTTCAAAAACAAAAGTATCAACTCTGATTGAAGCACATTGGTGGCATCCTCATTTGTCAGATGTGGCAGAACTAGTGAGTTTCTGAGTGTGAAGCATGCCAAAAGTTTAATTCCAAACGCACGTTAAAGGCCTCTATGGAAGCTTTTCCAGCCCCTGAGGGGCCATGGAAGGACACAGTGATAGATTTCACAGACATGGGCCCAGAAAACAGATGCAGAGGCTACAGATATCTGTTGGTGTGTGTGGATACATTTTCAAGATGGGTTGAGGCAAAAGCATGTAAAACAGAAAGTGCAAAAGAAGTGATTAAATGGCTGACAGAAGAGGTAATTCCCAGACATGGTTTTCCAAGAGTGATCAGGTCAGACAATGGCACTCATTTTGCAAATAAACATTTGAAGGAAGTTGAATGCGCCTTAGGCTGAAGGCATAAATTTGGCTCAGTAGTGCATCCATCCTCCCAAGGGCTAGTACAGACAGCAAATAGGACTCTAAAAAGAATGCTAGCCAAGCAATGTATGGGGACAGGCATGACATGGGTCTATACACTGCCATTAGCGCTGATGGCACTGCGATCCACGTCCAACACAACACTCTGCCTGACTCCCCATGAGTTGCTAACAGGGAGAAAGATGCCAGGACCATTTGTTGATTCACCTTTGACTCCTAGGAAAGGAGTGACAGTTCAAGCTGTAGAACTGTCACAATACATTAAGAGTCTAAGGAGAATATCTGAAGCTCTCTCTCAACAGGTTTCAGACATTCTCAACAGTAGTACCCAGGGGAGTGTTGCCCCATTGGAACCTGGTGACTGGGTGTGGCAAAAAGTAATAAGGCCCTACTGGGACTCTCCTAAATGGCAAGGACCTTTTAAAGTGAAAAAAAAAAGCCACATCACATGCAGTGCAAGTTTGGAAAAAAGGAAGGTTGAGTGACTGGATACACATAACTCACTGTGCAAAAGCTGCAGAACCAAATTGCCCACACCTCCAGACCATTGAAGACTTGGCAAACTCAGAAAATAAATAAAAATGCCGACCATACCTAATGCTAGTACACGAGCAGTTCTTTGTGCTCTGCTGCTCCCGTCTTTGATTGATTCCCTTTTTTCTGGGGAAAATTTCAACAACTTAAGCAACTACAGGAGGATAGGCATGCACGTTCTTCCACACCTCAGAGTGTAGACCCCTATGGAGCCAAAATAGAGACAGCAATAATTCCAGGCAACCGCACAGTAGTGTTATTAGATTTGTGTGATATAGCCAATTGCACAGTTGGGAGTTTTAATTGGAGAGAACATTCACTTATGATGTGTAGCATCAGCTTCTCCTCAGGCTAATTCAGGAAATCACTCTTCTTCATCTTAAAGAAACTCCCACTCAACTCTGGTCAAGAATTGCTGTGTGTTTTCATCATTCAGGACCCCAGTGTAAACAACTTCCCATTTGTAGAGAAACCTGATAAGGTCTTGCTTTAAAGGATTTAAAAAGTACGTCATAAAATTCTCAAGCTTCCTCCCTAAGCAGATAAGAAGACTTCGTACCAGGAACTGATACTCTTAAAAAGTCATAAACTCCTTAAGCTGACAGCTATATGGTTGCCTCCTTCTTTTGGACATAGAGAAGAAGCCTCTAGGCTGTCCTTGTTCACATTCCAAGACCTGAAAAATTATCTACAGCTCAACAGTACCTCCTAGTGGACACCTACGGAATATGTTTCATTACATGTGCAATTTGGAACTGCTATTTCTGACTGAACATTAACACTTTTTATAGCCTACGTCCCACAAGATAACTCTGGACACTGTGAAGATCTCCAATGATCTCCAATAAGGGTTTGCAATAATTCATTAATCCTTGATTTAAATGTGAGTGCATGTCTTAGGAATGTCTTTTTCATAAATGTTATTCAAATGAATGTTAAATTTATTAGTAATAGTATAAATGCATGGTCACTGAATATTAGCATTGAGTCACTTAATTTAGTTAGATTTTATATTGAGTATATAATGAATTTCATAGGAACTGAATGAACGTTTTCTGAAACTTGTGAGTCAGCTATTTCTGACCAATCCTCCAGGCTGCTTCTCTGTTGGATAATACCCTTGCATTTTGATTGGCTGTTCAGACAAAAAAATGTTCCCTCATTGGACAAAAGCCCATTCAAACTCCTCTTTATGGAAGATAATTGGTCCGTCTTGCTGCCAGTCACACTTTTATGATATCAGAAGCGGGACCCTTTAAAAACAGAGAGGAAGCCACCCTAGGCAGTTTTTCAGTCTTTGAGTCTTTTGAGTCTTTGAGTTTTTCTGTTGTTTCTCGTTGTCTTTAAGTTGCTTGTCTAAGGTATTCTGCAAGCTTGTGTTCTGTGTGTCTGAACCTTGTCAAGTCCTGCGCTAGCTTTCTTAAATCATCTTTTGATAAGTTTTTGCCTGTTTTCTGGTTAACTGAGGTGAAAATATTCTTTTCCTATGAGCTCGCCTTTAAAGAGAGTTAAACTCGCAAATCTTTTTTTCTTCACCTCAGAAGCCATGCTTATTCTGTTGAACGTTTTTTCTTAGACTTCACCGACTACACTCTCGCAAGCCCCCCCCCCCCCCCCCCGGTTGAGTCCTGTGTTCCGAATGCTGTCTGGAAGAGCCGCTGAGCCTTCCCAAACAATACCACCAGCTGGCGCCGACCACCGCTGAATACCTGGACCTCCAGCTGTTCATAAGTGAGACTCCCATTTTCCTATCTGCTGAGTTTATACGAGATGTCCTTTTCTATTTTATTTAGTGAGTGTTGGGGTGACTGTTTAACTCTGTCCCCTCGCACACCCACTATTAATTAAAATAAATAATTCCTGTACCGTATTATACTATTTTTTATTAAATATCAGTACAGATGTGTCTGGTTAACCCTTTGAGTGTGAGAATTTGCATGCCCCTAGTGGCAGAGGGCGGCACTGCGCCTGCCTTCTCACTCTGTCAAAAGTAAGTGAGAATTTATTTTTTTTTTAAATGTACTGATTTCTTGTTCATATACTTTGAAGATAAGATGATGAGGTACCTCTGCACAAAAAATGGTGTCAAAAGACTGAACCATTTTTTGTGTAGATACGTCCAAAGTCCAGTTTTGACTGAGTTATGAAATTTAAAGATGTCCCATGACATTATGCAAATTAGATGCATAAATTTATTCCTATCTGAAACTTTGGATCATATTTTACATCTTTCTAATTGACAATAAGCCATTATCTCTTACCACTTTCAAGTTATAGCCTTGGAAATCTGAACTATTTTATTGACAAAAAATATTTACCACTCTTGACCACTAGGGGATATGTCACAGTTTGGCAACATACACACTCAGAGGGTTAAGGGTAAGCCCAATATAAAAGAAAAATGGACCGCAGAGAAAGGTTGTGGAACTGTACAATGGTCTTTAGCCTTAGAAAATTCTATTTGTGCCTCACCATGGAAGGATGATATATGGTGTAAAAGTATAAAATTCTTTAGGCCTAGACTACTGCGAAGCAGGCAAAAACATTGGGATTTAGTCTGCATATTCCTCCAGCCCAGACTTCTCCATTCTATTTATATGTGGATGCATTTATAGGAGCAAACAAAGAGAATTCAATTGTACTACAAGGATTGGTAAAAGTCATACCAGTTAACAAGACTACACTAGCTCTTCATGAAGTTGAATCCAAGCCGGGGTCTGATGTGGTGGCATATATGAATGTCAAAACTATGAAAGACAGAGTTGCAGCAGAAACCGGTTATATTGACCAAAGAATAAAGTGGATTGTTATGCATGTGCAGCAGCTAGGCCAGGTCTAACCACGGTCCCGTTTCCCCTCAATCCCTATAATGATCCTATGGGTTTCAAATGTTTGCTCCATTTGTTCACCACTAAAGCTCCAACTAAGAACTGTATCACCCTCCATCATTTGTTTCCTCCAGCAATAGAAATGAATCCCCCACCATTCCAACCTTATGACGGCAATTATACCTGTTTTGAAAAAACATCAGGGTCCCGATCAGTTGGGAAGTTAACTGCCTGCTTAACCACCTTACCAGTGACAGATACTTACAACAATAACCTGGAAAAATATGATACAACCAAGAGCTGATGTTTGGTTTTGGTGTGGACAAATGAGGTTGTGGCCAACCCTACCCAAGGAGTGGCAATTACTAGAAATCACAATAGGCCAAAGAGAGATGTATCTTCGATTATGGGAAAGATGGAGGAAACCCTAGGAGAAGTTACATCATATGTAGATGGGATGGGTGTGGTTAGAGGAGTCCCTGATGAATTCAAAGGCAGAAACCATCATGCTGCAGCCCTGGTACGTGTTATCCCATGGTTGGGAGCCACAACAGAATCTATTAAAATGCAATCTTGGATTGAATACTTGTATTATAACTTGTATCAGAACCGCATTGCCCTTGACATGCTTTTAGCAGAGTCAGGGGGACTGTGTCAAATTTTTGGCTCCGTCTGCTGTACCTTTATTCCTAATTACACAAGCCCAGATGGGAGCATTACACGTGCTATAGAAGCCTTAGAAGTCCTTTGGATAGAATTTGGACAAAACAGGTGAAAAGTTAATTTCACCTGTTTTGGTGAAATTAACCTTTGGTTTCTGCACTCTCAGAAATTCCAAATTCCTTGTGGTCAACAGGAAAGGCAGATGTAGGCTTAATGAAAAATGCAGAATTGTTAACAATAAATGCAAAATCTCATTTTAGGCCTTATCAGAGACAGTATCCTCTACGCCCGGAAGCACAAGAAGGCATTAAACCTGTTATACAGGAATTGATAAAAGCAGGGGTCATTGTACCATGTCCAAAATCACAATGTAACACACCTCTGTTCCCTGTGAAGAAGGCTGCACCGTCTTCCGGCTGGAGGATGGTCCAAGACCTCCAAGCAGTGAACAGAGCTGTTATTCCTAGGGCTGAAAACACAGCTAGCCACTAAAAATGTGGTGCTGACAACGGATTGTTGGACTGCACTAACTGCAGAAAGCTACATTAGTCACTTGCCACTACATTGATAATGAATGGCATGTAAACTCAGCAGTTCTCACAGAGAGCATGTCAGACAGGCATGCAGCTGATAATTTAGCAGAAAGATTGAACCAGGCTGTGGAGTCATGGGGACTCTCCAGCTGTATGATTGCTTGTGTTCACGACAACGCACGGAATATTGTCTCGGCAAACAACCCCACACGAGTTAGCTGGAGCTCAGTTACATGCTTTGTGCATACTCTAAATCTGGCAGTCAACGGTGGATTTGCTGCTGCTGATGCGAACCAGGTAATAGTATCTGCTGGCAGACTGGTAAAACACTTCAACCACAGCACTCCAGCATCAAAAGCCCTGGAAACTAAGCAAAAACACATACAGCTACTACCACGTCATTGGCTCATTCAGTCCTGTAAAACTAGATGGAATTCTGTTGGTGACATGTTTGGGAGACTTGTGGAGCAGCAGTGACCGTGTCTGCTGTGCTGGCCAACTGTTCAT
Organism: Pholidichthys leucotaenia; assembly: GCA_020510985.1. Lineage (NCBI taxonomy): Eukaryota > Metazoa > Chordata > Actinopteri > Cichliformes > Pholidichthyidae > Pholidichthys > Pholidichthys leucotaenia. Next base: position 260,919,477 of record CM035841.1, on the reverse strand, counting down.
TGACCAGACTTACAGACGCGAAGATGCTGGAGTTGAAAGACAAATATTGGCAGCTGATGGAGGACTTGGCGCCAGTTCTGGAAGCGCTACCGTCATGTCTACTGACACTGAGGTATCTGTGTCCAGCACGTACCCCATCACCGTCAGTCTGACACTGCAGAAAAATGGCGGAATTCCAATCTGATGTGAGGACTCGGGGAACGGATGAAATGCACTTGTGCATACCAGGCACATCGGTCTCATCTGAACGTGTCTTCTCAGCAGCTGGCCTCACTGTAAACAGGCTGCAGCACACGTCTCATTCCTGATCACATTGACATGCTTATATTCTCAAACAAAAATGTATGGATCTAGGTGTGTGTTATGAGCAGCCAGTTCAAAAGATATTTGGACAGGGTATTTTTGTTTCAAGTCAGGCAGCTTATATACTGCTCAAAAAAATAAAAGGAACATTTTATAATCTGAGTAAGTTTTGGAGTGTTTTGAATTCAGCCCTCTGTAGGTTGTAGGTTGATAATTTTCATTTCCATCAAAAGATGTGGCATCTTTTCATTCTTAACACATTATCCAGTCCATATCAGTGTAGATATCCAGCTTATTTTTTTCCCATTAAAATCTGATGTGTTTTCAAAGTGTTCCCTTTTATTTTTTTGAGCAGTATATTTTAAGTTGACTTTTCCAGGGGAGGACTTCTGATTTTACTGTCACCTTTATCTGGGATGTTTTAAGTTGCTTTCAGTGAGACTGCCTTTCTCAATTCAAGGCAAATTAAAGGTATGTTTGATATGTTTTCATGTTTAGTGACCTACTGGGTTAATATTGTTTTATATAATATTTTATATAGTTTTTCATGTTTTATGGACTAAGTCTACATATTTTTTATTCAGAATTTATGTTACTGAAGTTTAATATCAGCCAGAGCACACATTTTTATGTTATAGTAGCGTTAATATTTATTTTCTAAGTTTTTGTTGTTAATGTTTAACATGCAACAGACTACATAAATAAATCAAATCCTTGAGGAATATGACTTGCATTTTTTTCATTCTTTGCATTTTTTATTTTCCTTCTTGCAATACTCTTAACTTTAATGTTATGTGTGTTTTAAACCTGCTCGTTTGCAATAACTCGCTGCCATCTGTTTTAAAGTGAAACGCCGGTTCCACGTTGTCGACGCCATGAAGGGCTTAAATGACATTAACAGCCGGTTTAACCTCTGGATTATCTTAGTGACTTTGAGCCTTTAGTGGTATACTGACCTGGCCGTTTTATACAAAGCTGGACTCTTCAACACTTGAGACTTTTAACTGGAACAGCAACCCCTTAAAGATGAAGCCAAAGCAAAATTTTTAACATTTTGTGTGGAATCTGGTCCGTCCCATGAGTGGTACTTGGAATGTTTGAGTGCAGGTGATCTGCAGGCAGAACTTCATTAAGGAATCCAAAGATTTTTATTCTTAAACGCTCCCAGTTGTATTCAGATTGATTGTTTTTGTTCAAGTCTTAATTAAGTTGGTTGCAAATACTCTGCTTGTTTGAATTAAGAACTAAATGCGATCAAATGAAATTGTATGTTAAATGGCATATTGTATGATATAGTGTAGTTAGAAATGTAATTTAAGTCAGTTAACATTATTCTTAAAATGATGTTTTAAAAACTCAAAGCAATCAGAAAGTGGCCATAAGGACTGGAAGAGAAGCGAGGGAAAAAAAAAAAGAAAAATCAGCAAAATTTAAAACAATGTGTCATGGGTTTAACTTTCCCCTGAAGTTTGTTTCCTGAAATTGTGACTTAGCTTAACCATTATAATTCAATAAGTGACTCTGTGAAACACTCATGGCTGCTCTGTTCATTCACAGACCAGAAAATTCATGCTGTTACCCTGTTAAATCAAAGGGAATCTTCATTCTTTTGCATGTCTTTTTGTTGTTAAAATTGTGTTAACAGGCCTGAGGAGTTGTTAGTTCCTGTCCAGCAGGTCAGTTGGGGGTGGGGGGTGGGGGGAAATCAGTGCTGCTGATAAAGCCACATCACCCTTTAACCCTTTGGTTTCCATCTCAGCAGCAGCTCTGTTTGAATTGTCCTCAGAAGGGGACATGTAAATCAACAGAGGTGTGAAGTTTGTCCCAGCTGTTCCCACTGATGTCATGGGGGGGGTGATCTGTTGGGTGTCATGGGGTGTCATGTGTTTACTCTTCCTGAGTTAACTGGATTATTTCTGCTGCTGGGGATCACCTTTTCCTCATCTTCTCCTTTTCCCTGCTGATTAATGCAGATTTGCAGAATTTAACACCTCCAAACACAAACGCTTAGTTCCTCCTCACGGCTGTCTTAAAAAAAATGACCAACACATGCCAATTTATCACATCCTTTTTCATGTAAATTAGAAACATTATTTTGTAAATGTGAGGATTTTTCTCATAAATTTGCAGGATTTTCCTGCAGAGTTACAGCCATTTTACTCAGAAATGTGCAGCTTCTAACTTGAAAATTTACAGCTTTTTATCATTCATAATTTTGCAGCTCTTTCCTCATGAATTTAGAACTTTTCTTACGCTTGAATTTGCAGTTTAAAAAAAAAAAGCTTAAACTTGCAGCATTTTACTCAAATCTTAGATCTGCAGTGTTTTTAGGTTGTAAACAGTTGAAAATTTACACCTTTTTTTGTCTTTTTGCTAAAGTTGCAGCTTTTTACCCATAAAATTGCACTTTTTTGGTCAGAAATTGGCAGCTTTTAACTGAGACTTACATCCCCCCCCTTTTTTTTTCAGGTCAGGCATTGGCTTGCTTGCTACCGGATAACAATGAAAACCGGTACTACCTGTCT